>CAWUFW010000963.1:1200000-2400000 GCA_963921515.1 Calotriton arnoldi
CCGCGCTTCACCTTGTTGGCGGTAGGGCTTTTCCGCTGCCCGGGGGCTGCTACGGCTGCTCCTTTCGGGAGAATTTTTTCCAATTCCCGATAGCCACCGGGAAAAGATGCTTCTTGCCGACGGCCCTTAGATCGAGGGAGGGGTCCGCTGCTACCGAGGAAGCTGTCTCGGTAATAAATCCATGAAGTTTTCCGCCACAACAGCAATCAAAAGGACGAAAATGCAGACCCAAAATCAGTGCAATGCTGGTTTATTGCAGAAACTCCCGCACCTCCGCCATTACACGTTTCAGCCTCCAACGAGGCCTTGATCACATGACACGAATCGGAGACATTTTTTCATTTTTAAAGTGCAAGTGCAGAAAAACACACGTGATTAAGCATCATGGAAATGGACAAAATACTTAGTAATATTATTGAGAACTCGTCTCTGTGTTACATAAAAATACAGTTCTTTAAATAGTATAATAACTATGTGCAAAAGAGCAGGATGTGCTATAAATAAATATTCATAATAGTATAAATATTTAAAACATAAAACACATAATAACTATTGGGTAAAAAGCAGTAAAATTGTACAAAAATTGTTTCCCTTATAAAAACATGTGTTTTTTTCTCTCTCTCCAATCGGGCTAAAACCAATGTAAAACAGGGTAAAGTGACATACACCATTGCATGAATATATATACAATATATATATATATATATATATATATATATATATATATATATATATATATATACTTTAAAACAAACTATTAATTTAAATGTATTTTAAAATTTTATAAATATATAAAAATTTACAAATATATATATATATATATATATATATATATACACATATATACATACACCTATAACATAAAATCTAATAAAATAAACATTATAAATTAAAACATTAAAATATGTAATACTCTTTAAACTTAAATTTTGCACTCCATTGAGTGCAACAGTAGGGAAAGTGTTGGATAGCGGAGGGGTAAAAATGACTATTCCCACTCCAGTGAGTGCAACGGGAGGGAAAATGTTGGATAGCGAAGGAGTAAAAAATACTATTCACACTCCAGTGAATTCAACAGTAGGGAAAGTGTTGAATAGGGGAGGGGTAACAATTATTATTCCCACTCCAGTAAGTGCAACAGTACAGAAAGTGTTGGATAGCGGATGGGTAAAAATTACTATTCACACTCCAGTGAGTGCAACAGTAGGGAAAGTGTTGGATAGCTGAGGGGTAAAAATTACTATTCCCACTCCAGTGAGTGCAACAGTAGAGAAAGTGCTGGATAGCGGAGGGGTAAAAATTACTATTCCCACTCCAGTGAGTGCAACAGTAGAGTAAGTGCTGGATAGCGGAGGGGTAAAAATGACTATTCCCACTCCAGTGAGTGCAACAGTAGGGAAAATGTTGGATAGCGGAGGGGTAAAAATTACTATTCCGACTCCAGTGTGTCGGGGACTGTCCGGGACTATGTCTGGAACACAGTCAGGGACTTGGGCAAGGACTGGGAACAGGGTAGAAAACGTACACAGAGAGGAGTACAGCGCTGCCCAGGATCACACAGGAAGTCAGAGGAGAAAAGGGATCTAAAGGGGAAGCCTGTACAAAGGAACAAGATGGCTAAGACTCAGAAAGGAAGGGCACTAACAAGGCAATTTAGCATTCAGACTAACTACACCCAGGACGGATGTGCAAGACATATATATAATACAACATTAACAATAAAGGGAATGTGGGGTAACACACTCGGGAGCTCCACACGGCAAGACTGAAGCTCAGTAAGTTCCTCACCCACAATTGCTGTTACAGATACTGACTGAAAATACCCACATATAGGATATGTATGCAAAGGCAGGGTCTGTGGAGCTTATACCTATGGTGATGTTATAACAGTAACTCAAAGACAATACTCACAGTGAACAAGAAACACCACCTAGGTAGTCAGGTGTGCCCACGGATCCTGGCGATCAAACAGGAACACGCAAGGCAGTAACAGCAAAGGGGTAGAACTAAACACAAGCACAATAGACAAGGAGCTATCAAGGAGGAGTGCTTAACAGGAAAGGAAGGAAATCACAGGGCACACTTGGCAGAAAGCAGGTAAACATACAAGGTAACAGAAGCAAGACAGCAGAAATAGAAAGACAGCAAACTAGAACTGGAACCAAGGAAATGGGAAGAAAGGCAGGGACTGGAAAAGCATATACAGAAGGGGAGGCTACAAGGGTACACTAGACAGTGCAGGTTCAGGAATCAAGAAAACAAAGTAGCCTAGAAGGCAGTGCTGGGGCAGGAACAAGAAAGCTTAGGAGTCAAAGTAGCACTGCAGGTAGTGCTAGATCAGGAGAAGGGAAACTGCTGCAGGTCAGGAACAAGGAATGCTAAGGCTCAGGAGTCAAGGTAGCACTGCAGGCAGTACTGGTTCAAGGAAACAGAAAATAGCTACAGCTCAGGAAACAAGGAGTCAAGAGAGCACTGCAACTAGTGCAAATCAGGAACAAGAAAAAGCTGAAGCACAGGAACAAAGAATAACTATAGCTCAGGAACTCAGGAAACAAGGTAGAACTGCAGGCAGTACTAGTTCAGGCACAAGGAATAGCTATAGCTAAGGAACTCCGGAAACAAGGTAGCACTGCAGGCAGTACTAGTTCAGGTACAAGGAATAGCTATAGCTCAGGAATCAAGGAATATCAAAAGCTCAGGAAACACTGGAAACAAGGGTATCAAAAGCTCAGGAAACACTGGAAACAAGGATCGGCCTCACCGGTATACAGCTACAATGACCAACACTGGGCTGAAGGGAGCTGGGGCTTAAAGAGCTCACAGTAATCACATGCATCAGGTTTGAGCAGGCTAGCAGCAGCCAGCCACAGGTGAACTGAATTCCTCCACCCATCCTTGGCCTGCAGGGGTAGAGACAAAGCAGTGAGCAGGGGACTTATAGGTAATGGAGTGTTCCAGCATGAGCAGACTGGCTTCCACAAAACCCGGCATGGATTGGGAATGGATGTCAATTCCTAAATGATGTCCAAATGCCTGGAAGTCAGGATATGCATACAGGGGAGTGTCTGGAAGCATATTAGAATACTGGAAAGCCCCACAATTCGGCCCCCTGGTGGTGGGAACGGGAGCACAGGGAGTGAATCGTGACAGTACACCCCCTCCAACGACCGGCTCCCGGAATCTGGGACTCGATTTAAAGCCTTTGCTCCTATAAAATAAGTCCATTTCCATCAGAGATGTAGTGCAAGATACCAAAGGACTGCAGGAAAAATGTGATGTTCTGGAGGGTAGGATAATAGGCTGTATTTTAACAGCAGTATTGAAGGCCGAACCTGAAGAGTCCAAATCCAGTAACGGGGGCTTAGAAGCCTGAATTAAAGGTGTTTGAAGTCTTGATGATGGCAGGCTAGAGTAGCACTCTGAAAACAAAGGAAGATTTACTGTAGGGTCAAAAGCATATAACGGATTGGCAGTAGGCACAGAGGTCAAAGGCAAACTGGCTAAAGACAAAGGAGACAACGAGAAGCAGACCTGAGGCTCTGGCCCTGGATGAAAACATACAGAAGACTCAAATGCAGGAGACTCTGGAAGCGGGTATGCAGGAGACCCAGGCCCTTGAGGCTTACATGTTGAGAGTTTTGTCTCTGATGCTGGAGATTCAGTCTCTGAATGTATACGAACTGAGACCTCTGAAGGCTGGCAAACTGGATGCACAGGGTCAAAAAGTAGGCAAGATAGAGGCTCAAGGTTAGAAGGCAGGAAGGCAGCCTGGAAGCTCTGGTTCTGAAGGCAGGCAGCCTGGAAGCTCTGGTTCTGAAGGCAGGCAGCCTGGAAGCTCTGGTTCTGAAGGCAGGCAGCCTGGAAGCTCTGGTTCTGAAGGCAGGCAGCCTGGAAGCTCTGGTTCTGAAGGCAGGCAGCCTGGAAGCTCTGGTTCTGAAGGCAGGCAGCCTGGAAGCTCTGACTCTGAAAGCAGACAGGCTGGAAGTTCTGGCTCTGAAGTCAGACAGGCTGGAAGTTCTGGCTCTGAAGTCAGACAGGCTGGAAGTTCTGGCTCTGAAGTCAGGCAGGCTGGAAGTTCTGGCTCTGAAGTCAGGCAGGCTGGAAGCTCTGGCTCTGAAGTCAGACAGGCTGGAAGCTCTGACTTAGTAGGCAGGTGAGCTGTGGGCTTGGGCTCTGAATGCAGGCAGTCTGGAGGCTCCGGTACTAATGGCAGGCAGGCTGCAGGCTCGGGCTCAGATGGCAGGCAAGCTGCAGGCTCGGGCTCAGATGGCAGGCAAGCTGCAGGCTCGGGCTCAGATGGAAGGCAGGCTGCAGACTCGGGCTCAGATGGCAGGCAGGCTGCAGACTGAAGTTCAGAAGGCAGCAGGCCGGCTGAGGACTCTGGAGACTCTAAAAGCAGCAGTCCGGCTGAGGACTCTGGAGACTCTGAAAGCAGCAGGCCGGCTGAGGACTCTGGAGACTCTGAAAGCAGCAGGCCGGCTGAGGACTATGGAGACTCTGAAAGCAGCAGGCCGGCTGAGGTCTCTGAAAGCAGCAGGCCGGCTGAGGACTCTGGAGACTCTGCAAGAAGACTAGCTGATGGCAGAGAGGCACAAGGATGACAGACTTTAAATTCTGGGAATGGCGATTGCCCATGAACAGTAGATTCCCTGTTGTCAATAGTGAAATCGTCACAGTTCCTTGGCTCATTAAAACACACTGACGTTCTTTCTTCGGGATGGCTCAGAATAGTGCTTTTCTTAGAGTCTCTGATGACCAGACTTCCTTTACCATTTGGCAGTTCACAACTTAGTCAGAGGAAATAGGCCAGAGATTACTTGGTCATGGGAGATCTTTTCATTTTCTTCAGCATTACAAGGTGGTACAAATGCATCGGAGCATAGAGCATTATCATTTCCTGACTTTTCAATTTGTGTTGTGCTTGAAGGAAAGGGAGCAAACAAGGGGTCAGGACTTTGTTTCTTCTCAGCAAGGAGGTTGACTTCAGTCACAGCCGTTAAATCAAGAGCATGGTCTGAGTCACAGGATATTGTCACATCAGGGATTATATGGGTCACTGGTTCAGGTTTTGTCTGTATGTCAATGGCCTGTCTATGGGTTATCTCTGAGATAGAACTGACCTTACTACTAGGAAAAGAAAGCAAAGAGATGTTTTTTGTTTTACCTGGCATTTGGGGTTCCTGAAAAGTGGAGGGACACATCTCAGATGTAGCGCCTGGATGTAATTTAGCACTAGAAGACAAAACACCGGAGGAGTTAGAAAATTCAGACTTCAAACACATACTTTCATTAACTGCACTATGAGAAAAGGTACTATGGCTTTTCTGAATGGAATCTGAGTGATCAGCCACAGTATTATTCACACAATTGCTGGAACAGCTCTGACGGGGAACGCAAAAGAGAGCGCAAGGTTTCATTCTCCATTTCTAAGGAGGCTAACATAGAGGTGGAAAAGTTGTCTTGTACAGGGGTTTTAGATTCCCACTTGAACTCTGGGTTATAATTTTTTAACAGAGTCTGAAACATTTTATTCTCTCGCTGTAGTTCAAGAATCTTAGATGTAATTATATCCTGTGAAGACTGCAGGTCTTTCTCTACAAGGACCGTGGTAGACTTGGCAATTTCACAACAAGCAACAGAGCTACACCTTGGATTTTGTTCAAACTGGCTATTAGCCGCCTGTGTTCTAGTAGGTCTTTTCTCTCTTTTGTTAAACTGATTATGGTTTACTTTGAATGTGGTATTTAACAAGGTCCCTTTAGTATCCGGGACTGTGCTCTTTACTGGACTACAAGACTGGGTAACATTATTTGAATGGAGACCAGAGGTTATAAAAAGCATCTGCTCTTTCTTTGGTTGTGTGGTTGAATACTGTATTTTACAACCACTTACAGCAGACATGGGAGATTCAGAATTCTTGTTCAGCAAACTGAGTAAGGTAGCATTCTCCTTATGCAATGCTGACACAGACATTGAATCTGGATCAGAACAGACTATTAAGTCCGGATCTGGCAAAGAGGTGTTTGAGAGCCAATGAGTAAAATATTCAGAACGTAAATGTCCATTTCTCATAAGAGGATTCATTGTTTCAGGACTAGGGTGAACAAACTGTAAAGCAGACACTAAATGCCTCTCATTGGTGGGCACTGGTGAACTGCCCTGCACAAACTTAAATGATGCACTGGTGTGTTTCTTTCTTAAACCTCTCATTGTGACACACCTTCAAGATGTTCAAACAGAAATGTAACAGAAAAATGGTAGCTAACTGAACGCAAAGAAACCTCACAAGTGACCCTGATAATGTAGGTTGGTCATTCTGTCAGGGACTGTCCGGGACTATGTCGGGAATACAGTCGGGGACTTGGGCAAGGACTGGGAACAGGGTAGAAAACGTACACAGAGAGGAATACAGCGCTGCCCAGGATCACACAGGAAGTCAGAGGAGAAAAGGGATCCAAAGGGGAAGCCTGTACAAAGGAACAAGATGGCTAAGACTCAGAAAGGAAGGGCACTAACAAGGCAATTTAGCATTCAGACTAACTACACCCAGGACGGATGTGCAAGACATATATATAATACAACATTAACAATAAAGGGAATGTGGGGTAACGCACTCGGGAGCTCCACACGGCAAGACTGAAGCTCAGTAAGTTCCTCACCCTCAATTGCTGTTACAGATACTGACTGAAAATACCCACATATAGGATATGTATGCAAAGGCAGGGTCTGTGGAGCTTATACCTATGGTGATGTTATAACAGTAACTCAAAGACAATACTCACAGTGAACAAGAAACACCACCTAGGTAGTCAGGTGTGCCCACGGATCCTGGCGATCAAACAGGAACACGCAAGGCAGTAACAGCAAAGGGGTAGAACTAAACACAAGCACAACAGACAAGGAGCTAGCAAGGAGGAGTGCTTAACAGGAAAGGAAGGAAATCACATGGCACACTTGGCAGAAAGCAGGTAACAAACATACAAGGTAACAGAAGCAAGACAGCAGAAATAGAAAGACAGCAAACTAGAACTGGAACCAAGGAAATGGGAAGAAAGGCAGGGACTGGAAAAGGATATACAGAAGGGGAGGCTACAAGGGTACACTAGAACAGTGCAGGTTCAGGAATCAAGAAAACAAAGTAGCATAGAAGGCAGTGCTGGGGCAGGAACAAGAATTGAGCAAAAGCTCAGGAGTCAAAGTAGCACTGCAAGTAGTGCTAGATCAGGAGAAGGGAAACTGCTGCAGGTCAGGAACAAGGAATGCTAAGGCTCGGGAGTCAAGGTAGCACTGCAGGCAGTACTGGTTCAAGGAAACAGGAGATAGCTACAGCTCAGGAAACAAGGCGTCAAGAGAGCACTGCAAGCAGTGCAAATCAGGAACAAGAAATAGCTGAAGCCCAGGAACAGGAACAAAGAATAACTATAGCTCAGGAACTCAGGAAACAAGGTAGAACTGCAGGCAGTACTAGTTCAGGCACAAGGAATAGCTATAGCTCAGGAATCAAGGAATATCAAAAGCTCAGGAAACACTGGAAACAAGGGCATCAAAAGCTCAGGAAACATTGGAAACAAGGATCGGCCTCACCGGCATACAGCTACAATGACCAACACTGGGCTGAAGGGAGCTGGGGCTTAAAAGAGCTCACAGTAATCACATGCATCAGGTGTGAGCAGGCTAGCAGCAGCCAGCCACAGGTGAACTGAATTCCTCCACCCATCCTTGGCCTGCAGGGGTGGAGACAAAGCAGTGAGCAGGGGATTATAGGTAATGGAGTTTCCAGCATGAGCAGACTGGCTTCCACAAAACCCGGCATGGATTGGGAGTGGATGTCAATTCCTAAATGATGTTCAAATGCCTGGAAGTCAGGATATGCATACAGGGGAGTGTCTGGAAGCATATTAGAATACTGGAAAGCCCCACAATTCGGCCCCCTGGTGGTGGGAACGAGAGCACAGGGAGTGAATCGTGACACAGTGTGTGCAACAGTAGGGAAAGTGTTGGATAGCGCAGGGGTAAAACTTAATATTCCCACTCCAGTCAGTGCAACAGTAGGGAAAATGTTGGATAGCAAAGGGGTAAAAATTACTATTCCCACTCCAGTGAGTGCAACAGTAGGGAAAGTGTTGGATAGCGGAGGGGTAAAACTTACTATTCCCACTCCAGTGAATGCAACAGTAGGGAAAATATTGGATAGCGGAGGGGTAAAAATTACTATTCCCACTCCAGTGAGTGCAACAGTAGGGAAAGTGTTGGATAGCGGAGGAGTAAAAATTACTATTCCCACTCCAGTGAGTGCAACAGTAGTGAAAGTGTTAGATAGCGGAGGGGTAAAAATTACTATTCCCACTCTAGTGAGTGCAACAGTAGGGAAAGTGTTGGATAGCAGAGGGTAAAATTAATATTCCCATTGGATTCATTTCTTAATTTAAAACAAACAAAATATCAACTACAACACAAAAGATTTTAAAAAACTAAAAAGAAAACATATAAAAATTTAAAAAATTTACAAAAGATAAAAACATTTTATAAAGTTAAACAGATCTAACAAATACCTAGAAAGATTTTTTAAATTAAAAATTTTTTTTTACAAACATAACTATTTTTTAGTAAAGATTATATATAATCAAAAACATTAATTATTACATAAATGTAATCTTTTTTTATTTTCTACCCCATAACACCACACAATTCACAACACACATCTAAATTAAAAAAAATGTACCTCCATAATTAACATAATTAATTGTCAATTAAAAAAATATAATTAATTAAAAAACAAATTAAAACAGATAAAAATTAATTTACTCCCCAAACGTTACCCCTATAAAACCAAAACCCACACACCAAAAAATAAACAATTACCATAAATATTTATGAATTGATGAATTAATATGAATGATCAACTGATTATTAATTAATTAAACATAAATAACTTTCCACCCTCTACCCCAATAAACACCACAACTCACACCTAAAAATCATAACACAATTTCCATAACTAACTTAACATTAATAAATTAATATCAATTAACAACAACTTATTAATTAATTTAAGATATTACTTCCACCCTTTACCACTATAAACCCCACAACTCACATCTAAAATTAATTACACAATTGCTATATTTGAATTTTAATTAACAAAGAATTATTAATTAATTATAAATAAATTACTTCCACCTTATTCCCCTATAAACCCCATCACCCGCTCCATAAAAATAATATAATTAATTACCAATTAATTAATTAATAATAATTAACAAGCAATTAATAATTCATTAATAATAAATTAATTCCCACAATTAACACTATAAAATATAAATCAAATATTAATAAATAAAAAATATGAATAAATGTATTATAATTAAATTACTTCCCACCCTATTCCCCTATAAATCCACAACCCGCTCCTAAAAAAATGACACAATTAACATAATTACCAATTACTTAATTAATAATAACCAATTAATAAATAATTAATAATACATTAATTCCCACAATTAACACTATAAAATGTAAATTAAATAAATATTAATAAATAAAAAATATGAATACATTTATTATAATTAAATTACTTCCCACCCTATTCCCCTATAAATCTACAACCCACTCCTAAAAAAAATGACACAATTAACATAATTGCCAATTAATTAATAATTAACAACCAATTAATAATTAATTAATAATAAACTAATTCCCACAATTAACACTATAAAATCTAATTTTAATAAATACTAATAAATACATTTAAAAAATGTATGTATTATAATTCAATTACTTCCCACCCTATTCCCCTATAAACCCACAACCCGCTACAGAACTAAAACACGCAAAATTTAATTAAAATAAAATTAATAACTACTAAAAATTTAACACATATATTAAAAAACAAAAGCAATACTTATACAAAAAATAGTTCACATACTTTTAAAATACATACTAAAATACATAACACTAATTAAAACATCGATATTTTAAACAACTATATTTTATGAAACGACATTAATGACTTCGATATTTTCAAAAACGATATTTCTTACATCCAAGTCGATATTCTTGACCACGATATTCTTGCTGTCGATATTTCTGCATCACGATATTTCCAACTCGATATTTGTGTATGTCGACATTTAAAACTCGATATTCTGTCTGTGCACCCCTGCAATGGCAGGCCTGTAGTCACAACTAGGCCTGGGCGGTAAATTCCGTTCCGCTCGCGGAATTTGCGGAATTTGGGTAATTTCGCGTTCCGCGGAGAACGCGAAATTGCCAAAAATTCCGCGATCCGCGATTTCGCGGAGTTTTTTGCTTGTTCGTGCTTTCAAAATGCGTGTTCGCGAGATATTTCTCCCCGAGCACGCAAACAGCGTTCGCGAACAGGAAAAAAGCATCGCGAATGGGCGGAACGAGCAATTCCGCGTGTTCGCGGAACTTTTGCGTGCTCGCGGAGATTTTTTACCGTTTCGCGGAGCTTTGCGTAGCGCGGTTACGCAAATTCCGCCCACCCCTAGTCACAACCTGAGTGGTCTCCCATGGGTGGCATAATACATGCTTCAGCATGCCCTGGGTACCTTAGTACCATATACTAGGGACTTACAAGAGTACACCAGTAGTCAATCTGGGGTGTACCTAAGTACTCACCATGTCCAATTTAGGGAAGAAGTACAGAGACTGGGGTCCTGATTAGCAGGATCTCACTGAGACTAGTCAGAATAACATAATGACACCAGCAAAAAGTGGGGGTGACCGTAAAAGTAGACCCTACTTTCCTACACACTCTATCTGCCTGTGTTTCCTTCTGTGTCTCCATGCCTTCTCTATCCCCTTTCTTTCATTATCAAATCATCTCTTTACCTACTCCTCCTCGAGATGCATCTTTTTCCCTTCCATTTTTCTCCACCCTCTCCTTTTACTTCTCTTCACATTCTTTCACACCTCTTCACTTTTTCCATTCTCTTATTTTTGTCTGCCTTTGTGTCCCTCCTCCTCCTCTCTTTCCCTACTGTACCCCTCTCATTATTTCTAACTGCCTCTCACCATACACTTCCCGTTGTCAGGGAGCCACCAACCCTCCAGGGTGCCCCATATTCTTTAAGTGGGTCCCCTGTACAGCTGAAGGCCAATCAATATCCAGTGGCGGCTGGCACAGATCGGGGATGGTGGGGCAGGGGGGTGGGGTGGGTGGCATGAAAAAAAAAATTACAAAAAGTAAGAAAAACCCTTACCTTATAGCCGCGTCCCGTGTCTCTGCTCTGTCTCTCCCGTCGAACTCGGCCGGAACAGCAACCAGGAACCACACCCAGGCTCCCCTGACCAATCACAATGTTGCACCATTGTGATTGGTCTGAGTGCCGTGGTTCAGCGCTCAGATGGAGACTGGGGGCCTGGGCATTTTCTCCACGAAGGCTGTAATGCAGCCTGCGTGGAGAACAAGCAAAGTGAGCATGACTGGCAGGCCCCATAGGGCCAGCCAAGCATTCATGCGCACTTGGAGTGGGCAAACCACTCCTCCCCTGCCCAGCTCGGAGAGCAGAGCAGCCTGCCTGCCCGCAAAGCAGCTGTAAACAATAAAATGATAATAACAACAAGTAATTGTCATTTTATTTTTATTTTCGTCACACTGCTTAAAAGCAGTGGGGTAACGCTCCTCCGCCTTAACGGAGGAGCCGCCACTATCAATATCTCTAAAAGATAACAGACTCAGGGGCCCCTGTGAACCTTGGCCTCAGACACAGGCCTGCTCTTTCAGAGGTCTCTCCAGATGCCCTCGGCATGGGAAGAGCTGCCTCTGTTCGATTTCACTACACCCTGTCACCTGCTAACTCTCTCTCTCTGTCCCCCCACATCCCTCTCTGCCCCTTTCGTCACCCCATGTCTTAGTGCCTACACATTCTCTTTCTGTTGTCTCATGCAGTGGTTTAATTGCAGCGCTTGAGGGGAGGGGCACTTTACATGTGCACAAATTGGGTCTTTCCACTTTCTTTTAAAGCACTACTCGCACCACCCCTGCTTTCCACTTTTACCTCTCCATCCTTCTGATCTCTTTACATAGGCCAAATAATCACTCCACTGCAACCCAAAAAAAGAACTAAAAAACAGTCATTTACAACGCCAATTGCTCTAACTTTCACTAATGCGAGACCGATTGCATTGGAAATGCTTGCTTAAAACCTGTTCTACGTTAGGATTTTAACTTATAAACTGCAAGTAACAAAAGGATCTCTCTGACAAAAGCAGTAACCCACTGACCAATTTACATTATGTGCACTTTGAGATCTGCATGGTACATGTTCTTTGCAGCAGGCACATTAAACCTCTGCGCTACCTTTCCATGAGTCAATACTTCCACTAGATAAAACTCTGATCTCTCTCTTTCTAGGAAGAACATTAATCACCAGAGTTATCATGACATTTTTATTGTTTCCGAAAATTGCTTGAGGCCAGAAAGGAGGCAGAGAGTGCTTTTAAAACCATAATATACTTGCAAACAAGATGCCCCCACCCAAAGTCAGCGCCCGGTGCGGTCATACCAGTCGCACCGCCCTAGAGCTGGCCCTTCTCAAGGGTCCTGTGACCTCAGTGACAGAGTCACTGATGCTCTAGGGTGTGCTGCTTCATAGGCCTGCCCACAAGACTGGAGATGAACTTCAGTATGGATTGTGGTGGACAGGCATCCAGGTTAACCTACACTTGCCACCGCTAGGGTCCACCTGCTGGTGCTAAGACACCAGGGCTTCTAAGGTCTTGCAGTGCCTTCTAAGGTCTAACATGGGAATGTGCTCCCTTAGGAGAGTTGTCTGCGGGACTGGTCATGAAGGCTGAACCTGGTTCCATAGTTCCAAATTTGGCAGCTCTAACCATAGTGCCACATCCTCTCCCCCACTAAACACCATACTGCCCCACTGAGAGAAACTCGCACTGCCTGCAGCTACAACCCAATTGTGCCCTGCTACAAACACCTGGATGCGACTCAATTCAAATTATGCACTAGACAAGAGTAATATGCTGCCTAAAAAACAAAAGTACCAACATCCTGGAAAAAGCAAACACTCATAGGGAATGCAAGATTAAGTAAAGCATGTGAAATGTAAGCAGGAACAACATGGTTACCATAACGCTTTTACGCTCACTATTCAGAAATCAGTGAGTGCTTTTGCCTGAAAAGTTAAGGACATGACTACAGGGCCTGGAAGGGACCCATTTCAATATCCATTGCTTATATCCTTACAAAACGTAAGCAGTATGGTTTAAAAGGACCACATCCCGGAACACAGAGCCGCGGTACACCTTTTGTTTACCAATCCACCCATCAATCAGGCATCGAAGTACCTCCAGAATTGGTGCACTTCCCCACCAGGGGAAACAATGCTGTTCAAAGAAAGACAAGAAAACAAAAGTAGCGCTTCACTGGCAAACTCTGTAAAGTGACGGCTGTGTTTGGGTGTGAATAAAATCAAACTAGCCACTTTGTGACCACTTTGTCATGCTTTATTTCGTTTTTTATTTATTTTTCATATTATGAACCTTTTGTTCCTGAGGCTGTACTGAGGAAAAGAAAAATGTCAGAAAAAGAGGACAAAATAGTTTTTATTTTTTGGATCCATTTCACAAGGGAAAAAATAAACGAAAGGAAGAAAGAAAGGGTGAGAACTTTCTTGTAGTCACGGTTTTAAGTAAGTGAGGAGGAGCTAGACATAAAGAGAGGGAATAAGAGGAAGAAAGATAGGGGGGCAGCTGCCAGTGGCAGAGCAGAGGTGGACACTGTCCTTGTCTTCTCTGGGCAAGAAAGAAGAGTCCTTTTCCATCTCTGCCCGCCACGCCCGTCCCCGAAGGGCCACGAACGCCGAGCCTTCTCTGAAGGCCTTGGCTATATCTGCCGTCCTGTGACGAATGCTTAAAATAAAAAAGTAGGGGAACGGAATCTATTTAACCCTTTTCATGCGTCGGACGCGCGGGAGCCGTCCGACGCATAAGTTCTCGTGTGCGTCGGACGGCTCCCGCGTGTCCGACGCCATTACAGAAGAAATCCCTCTGGTGCAAGCACGAGAGGGATTTCTTTCACTCCCCCAAAGCCTCGGGAGCTGGGGAAGAGCTTCCCCAGCTCCCGAGGCTCCCCCCCCGTTTCTGTGAAATGACGATCAGCGCGCACGTCGCACTGACGTCATTTCACAGAAACCGAAACTGAAATGAGCCTTTAGGCTCATTTCAGTTTCACTTTCCACGTGCTCAGGGGGCTATCTCAGCCCCCTGAGCACATAGAAAGACGGGAGAGGTATCATTGGAAAGGGGAGAGTCTCCCCTTTCCAATGGTACCCCTCCCCTGGGGCGATCCCCAAGCAGGGATCCACCCACTAGACACCAGGGCGGGGGTGCGACCCCTTGGGCAAGGGCCTTTTCTCCCCCCCCAAAAAATTGGCCATATTCAGTCTTTCTGCCCCCCCGGGGGGGCAGAAAGCCCACTTGACACCAGGGATTTTTTTTGTTGGCATATATAATTAGGGTGGGGGCTGCCCAAAAAGGGCATGCCAATGCCCCCACCCCCTGCCACCATTACAGCCTTTCTGCCCCCCCTGGGATTTTTTTGTTGCCATATGTTATTAGGGTGGGGGCTGCCCAAAACGGGCACGCCAATGCCCCCATCCCCCTGCTAAAATGACAGCCTTTCTGCCCCCCCCTGGGGGCCAGATGGGGGCCGTAGGCCCCAATCTGCCCCCCTGGGGGGGGCAGAAAGCCCATTAGACGCCAGGGATTTTTTTTGGGCAATTTTAATTAGGGTAGGGGCTGCCCAAAACTGGCATGCCAATGCCCCCACACCGCCACAATTACAGCCTTTCTGACCCCCCTAGGCGCCAGATGAGGGCAGTAGCCCCCAATCTGCCCCCCCCAGGGGGCAAAAAGGCCACTAGATGCCAGGGATTTTTCTTTGGGCAATTTGAATTAGGGTGGGGGCTGCCCAAAACGGGCATGCCAATGCTCCCCCCCACAAAACTTAGTCTTTCTGCCCCCCCAGGAAGCAGATGGGAGCTGTAGCCCCCAATCTGCCCCTCCCGGGGGGGCAGAAAGCCCACTAGGCACCAGCGATTACGCTGGCTTTTTTTATGCGTGGGGGCTGCCCAAAATGGGCATACCAATGCCCCACCCCCACAAAAAATAGCCACAGTCTTTCTGCCCCCCTTGGGGGCTTAACGGGGCGAATCCCCCTCCCCCGATTCCCCCCCCCCAGGGCGGCAGAAAGCCCACTAGGCACCAACTTTTTTTTAGCAATGTGCCTACCTGTGGATTTTGGGCCCTAGCGCAGCTGGCACATAGGGAAACCTAGCAAACCTGTACATTTTTGAAAACTAGACACCAAGGGAAATCCAGGATGGGGTGACTTGTCTGGCTCTCACCAGGTTCTGTTACCCAGAATCCCTTGCAAACCTCAAACTTTATAAAAAAAAACACATTTTCCTCACAATTCTGTTGTGGGAAAGATCTGGAATCTGTGTGGATCCACAAATTTCCTTCTACACAGTATTCCCCCAGGTCTCCCGATAAAATTGGTACCTCGCTCGCGTGGGTGGGTCAAGTACCCGCGACAGGCAAGGGCCCAAAACCTAGTGAGGCGACATCAAAATTACCTATCACAAACCAACCTGGTTTTCAAGGGGTCCCATGAGTTTTTGGCCCCGGGCTCGGCGGCCATCTAGGAAACCTACCAAACCCCACATTTCTGAAAACTAGACACCCGGGGATTCCAGGGAGGTATGGCTTGCGTGGATCCCCCAACTTTTTCTTACCCAGAATCCCCTGCAAACCTCAAATTTAGCTGAAAAAATCACTTTTTCCACACGTTTTTGTGTGGGAAAGTTGTGGCATCACCGGGCTGACACAAATTTCCTACCACCAGCGTTCCCCAGGTCTCCCGATAAAAATGGTGCCTCACTCGTGTGGGAGGCCCAAGTACCACGCGACAGGCAAGGGCCCAAAACATTTTGTGATAAGCAATTTTGATGTCGCCTCAATACGTTTTGGGCCCTTGCCTGTCGCGGGTACTTGGGCCTCCCACACGAGTGAGGCACCATTTTTATTGGGAGACCTGGGGGGACGCTGGGTGGTAGGAAATTTGTGTCAGCCCGGTGATGCCACAACTTTCCCACACAAAAATGTGTGGAAAAAGTGATTTTTTTCAGCTAAATTTGAGGTTTGCAGGGGATTCTGGGTAAGAAACAGTTGGGGGATCCACGCAAGCCATACCTCCCTGGAATCCCCCGGGCATCTAGTTTTCAGAAATGTGTGGGTTTGGTAGGTTTCCCTAGCTGGCCGCCGTGCACGGGGCCAAAAACCCAGGTGACCCCCCTTGCAAAACCAGGTCGTTTTTTGATAGGCAATTTTGATGTCGCCTCAATACGTTTTGGGCCCTTGCCTGTCGCAGGTACTTGGGCCTCCTACACGAGTGAGGCACCATTTTTATCGGGAGACCTGGGGGAACGCTGGGTGGTAGTAAATTTGTGTCAGCCCAGTGATGCCACAACTTTTCCACACAAAAATGTGTGGAAAAAGTGATTTTTTTTCAGCTAAATTTGAGGTTTTCAGGGTATTCTGGGTAAGAAAACGTTAGGGGATCCACGCAAGTCATACCTCCCTGGAATCCCCCGGGTGTCTAGTTTTCAAAAATGTATAGGTCTGCTAGGTTTCCCTAGGTGCCGGCAGAGCTAGGGTTCAAAATCTACAGATAGGCACTTTGCAAAAAAAGGGTCAGTTTTCACTGTGAAAATGTGGTGTGTCCACGTTGCATTTTGGGTCGTTTCCTGTCGCGGGCACTTGGCCTACCCACACAAGTGAGGTACCATGTTTCTCGGAAGACTTTTGGGAACGCGGGGTGGGTGGCATTTTGTGGATCCACGCAGATTCCAGAACTTTCCACCACAGAAATGTGAGGAAAATTTGTTTTTTTTGACAAATTGTGAGGTTTGCAAGAGATTCTGGGTAACAGAACCTGGTGAGAGGCAGTCAAGTCACCCCATCCTGGATTCCCCTGGGAGTTTAGTTTTCAAAAATGTATAGGTTTGCTAGGTTTGCCTAGGTGCCGGCAGAGCTAGGGTTCAAAATCTACAGCTAGGCACTTTGCAAAAAAAGGGTCAGTTTTCACTGTGAAAATGTGGTGTGTCCACGTTGCATTTTGGGCCGTTTACTGTCGCGGGCACTAGGCCTACCCACACAAGTGAGGTACCGTTTTTCTCGGAAGACTTTGGGGAACGCGGGGTGGGTGGAATTTTGTGGATCCACGCAGATTCCAGAACTTTCCACCACAGAAATGTGAGGAAAATGTGTTTTTTTGACAAATTTTGAGGTTTGCAAGGGATTCTGGGTAACAGAACCTGGTGAGAGCCACACAAGTCACCCCATCCTGCATTCCCCTTGGTGTCTACTTTTCAAAAATGTAGAGGTTTGCTAGGTTTCCCTAGGTGCCGGCAGAGCTAGGGTTCAAAATCTACAGCTAGGCACTTTGCAAAAAAAGGGTCAGTTTTCACTGTAAAAATAAAGTGTGCCCACGTTGCGTTTTGGACCGTTTCCTGTCGGAGGCACTAGGCCTACCCACACAAGTGAGGTACCATTTTTATCGGGAGACTTAGGGTAACACAGAATTGTAGAGCAACTCTTATTACCTATTGACTTTCGATGCATTTCTGCCTTCCAAATGAAAGACAATGTGTAAAAAAGAAGTCATTTTGAAAAATGACCTATAAGTCTCATGCTAGTATGGGTACTCACAATATCGGAAATGTGCAAATATCTACTGTTTCTAAACTCTATATTTTGTTCCAATTTCAGAAATACATAGGTGTCTTTCATGCCGATTTTTCCATGTATATATTTTCCCAAATTAATTGCTATATACCCGGAACATAATGAAAAACCATTGCAAGACGCTGCTCAGTTATTGGCTCTGGGTTCGTCGGATTCGTGGTGAACCTACAAGTCCTATATATCCCCACAACCAGAAAGGTCTAGCGGATGTAATGGTATATTGCTTTCAAACAGCTGTCACAATTAGAAGAAGTTACAGGTGAAAACGTTGGCACAAATGGCTGTTTTTTTCAACTAATTTTCAATTTTTCCTATATTTAACTGTTAGTTTCTATAAAGAAACCTTGAAGGATCTACACAAATGACCCCTTGCTGAATTCATAATGTTGTCTACTTTACTAAAATGTATAGCTTTCTAGGATCCATTATTGATTTCATACCCATTTCTACCATTAACTGGAAGGAGGTTAAAAGCACAAAAAATAGCAAAAATAGGCTATGTCCCAGAAAAATGCCAAAACTGTGTAAAACATTTTGGTTTTTTGACAAAAGTCTGCTTGTCCCTCAAAAAGCTGGGAAGATGGTGATTTCAGCACCACAACCCCTTTTTTAGTACCATTTGCAGGGAAAAAAACAGACGCTTTCACCTGTAGCCCTTTTTTTCCAATTTTTCAAAAAAAATAAAATAAAATTTAGCTGTATTTTGGCTAATTTCTGGGTCTCCTCGAGGCGAATCCACGAACCCTGGATACCTTTAGAATCCCCATGATGTTGGAAAAAAAGGACGCAAATTTGGCGTGAATACCTTATGTGGTCAAAAAGTTACAGGGGCCTAAGCGCGAACTACCCCAAATAGCCACAAAAAGGCTTAGCACAGGGTTGGAAAAGGCCTAGCAGTGAAGGGGTTAATAAAAGAAGTAGGGGCGCGCCGTGCCCTGCCGATCCCGCCTACTTCGATCACTGATGTGCAGCCATACCTGACTCTTGGTAGTTGAAAATTCCCCATAAAGTTCTCTTTCTACCTGAACATGATGACGTATTTAGATTCTTTTCTGAGCTAATGATATCTTAACTGCAGTGATACACTTGTTGGGTGTAATGTAATGTAATGTAATGTAATGTAAGGGCTATTTATAGAGCGCACTGTGACCCGCCGGGTATCCTGGCGCTGAGAGACGGAAGAGAGCCTGTGATAAAGAGCAGGAGGCATCATACTCTGGGGAAGAGCCAAGTCTTCAATTTCTTTCTGAAAGGCATAAAATCCGTCATCTGTCGCAACTCCGTGGGTAGGCTATTCCAAAGCCTTGCAGCAGCAACGCTGAAAGCTTGCCCCCCAATTTAGCTCTTTTGACCCTAGGCACTTTCACCCAGTTAGCAGAGGAAGATCTGAGGCAACGGGTGGGAACATACCAACTAAATTTCCTCTGCAAAGGTAATGGCCCACGACCGTGCAATGCCTTGAACACAACACAAAGGGATTTAAAATGAACCCTCTGCAGGATTGGGAGCCAATGAAGGTCCATCAGAGCCTGAGAGGAGGAGGAGGACTGACGAGGTCTCGTCAAGGCCAACTTAGCTGCTATATTCTGGATTCTCTGCAGTCTCCCCATTAGGTATTTAGGGGACTCCAGTAGCAAGGCATTACAATAATCTAGCCTACTCAGGATGACGCTCCTTACTACCAGAGCACGAGTATGTACCGGGAGCATGGGGAGTACTTTTTTAAGAACTCTAATAAGGGAGTAGCAACTCCCAATCGTCTTGTTGACTTGATTTTCCAAAGTCAACTCATCATTAAAGCAAATTCCCAAGTTACGAACAGATTTAGAGGTACCAGCGGGGCATCAGCAGTAGTCGGCCACATATTGGCTGGGAGAGGATGTGGTACTCTCCCACCTGCAATATAAAGAAACTGTTTTATCTGCATTAAATTGCAGGGAGTTATTTCGCAGCCAATATACCACACTCTGCATACATGCATGAAAGATTTCCACAGAAAATGACTGTTCTCTATCCCAAGAGAGAATAAGCTGGGTGTCATCCGCATAATTTACAAGACCTATACCGTAAGATTTAATGACATCTACCAAGGGACGCATATAGGCGTTGAAAAGAATAGGGCTGATAGCAGAGCCTTGCGGTACACCATGATGTATCTTAATAAACTTGGATTGAAAAGGGGGGAGGGCCACAGCCTGACATCTGTCAGACAGATATGAATGCAGCCATTTCTGGGCCAAGCCCACTACCCCCACTCCTTCCAATCGTTCCAGGAGAACCTTGTGATTGACTGTGTCGAATGCGGCGGACAGATCCAACAGGATCAGTATAGTAGATTGACCCATGTCCGCACGCAAATGAAGATCATCCAACACAGTCAGCAAGGCAGTCTCAGTCCCGTGTCCTGGGCGGAACCCGAATTGTCCGGCATCCAGTAAATTATTTACCTCCAGAAACTGGGAGAGTGCCCTGCTTACAAGGCGCTCCATGATCTTAACCGGTTATGGGAGGAGCGAGATAGGCCTGTAGTTTTTTAGACAGGCTGGGTCAAGCGACGTTTTTTTTAATAAAGGGGTTACAACTGCTTGCTTCCTTCAAGGGGGGACCATTCTACTACCCAGGGACTGATCACACAGCTGCTTTAGCATAGGGAACAGCTCAGAGCCTAATGCCTTCCAAATCCTGTGGGGAAGAGGGTCCAGTGATGAGCCAGAGGAAATTCCTAAGGCTAACCGAATGAAATCCTCCAGCGTGGGAATTTCAAAGTGATCTAAAAAAGGTCTCTGATCTGAAACTTCATTCGTTCCCTTCCAGTCCTCCTTCCTGTCAGGTAGCAGACTACTAGCCCCATCAACTGTACTATCCCCTTCCATCCCTTTAATAATCTTACAGATCTTTTCTTCAAAAAAAACAGCCAAACTGTCACAGAGTTCCTGTGTTGGGGGAGTCTTATTTTTTGTACAATCGGGGGTGGTGATGTCATTCATTATTTTAAAAACACTTTTGGAGCTATTAGGTGCCTTCAAGATTGCATTTGCGAAAAATTCCGCTTTAGCGGAGGCAATATGTTTCTTATAGTGGAGAATTTTCTCCTTCCACTCAGCTTTAGCTATATCAGAGTATCCCCTCCTCCATCGCCGTTCTGCTTGCTTACAGCCAAGTTTTAGCTTTTGTAGTTCAGCATTATACCAAGGAGCAGAGGGTTTGCCTACTTTTTTCACTAGCTTTTGTGGAACAAGCTGATCAAGTTGATCATTGATCAAAAGACAAAAGGTGGTATAATTTTCATCCACCTGTTTCCCGGGGTCGAAAGATTCTTCTAGATGGAATACAGGGGTGGTACTAGCTTTCCTCAGGAGACCTTTCCAATCCCTACTAAGGAGACATCTAGTCTCCTTCACAATTGCCAGGCTGTTCTGCTTAACGTTAAGTACATCAAATTGAACTAAATGATGATCGGACCAGCCCATCGGCAGAACATTTACCACTTCCACTGAGTCTTTCCCCGCAAAAACAAGGTCCAACACATGTCCTCCTATATGAGTAGGTTCTATCACCCTTTGAGGGAGCTGCAAATCCATACAGGATTGTAAGAGATTATTATACCCAGGGTCCATGCTCCCATTGGCCCATAGGTTAAAATCTCCTAGTATTAACAATCTGGCATGTGAAAGAGCCATGTTACTAAAAACATCAATCATATTTTTTTGTTGCAGGAGACTGGCCGTTCCTGGAGGCCTATAACAAATAATACCAGTCAGTACATGTCTCCCCTGATCCTTTAGCGCAAAGCCCAATAGTTCAGCCCCTTCAACCTCATCAATATCTATAGGGAAAAATTCCATGCCTCCTTAAATATGATCCCAAGCCCTCCACCTCTACCGCTGGGCGTGGCTTATGAAAAGCTTTATAACCCTGAGGACAGGCCAAACCCAACTCTAGGTCAGACCCGGGATGAGTCCAAGTCTCGGTCATCACCAGGGCATCTAGATCATGTAGCTCTAATAACAGCTGTATCTCCATGTAGTGATTACACAGGGATCTAACATTGAGCAGTCCACATCTTAGAGAGTCCCCTTTCATGAAGTCAGCCACTGGCCTAGCCGTGTCTCTCAGTATGAACTCCCCATGGGCACCACCCTGCACCCCTATTGCCCGTAATGAGGCACTCGAGTACTTCTAGGCAATATCATCTGGTAGATTTCTCCTACCTTCAGCATAATGGCTGGCGCTGTGCGTTGCCGGTGCGCGGACGGGCGCAGACGGGCTTGCCTTTGGCGCGCCTTCGGCGCGTCCGCTGCGCGATCGCTCCAGCTCAATGCTTTATAGGCCGTGGCGCGGGGATAGGCAACTAGAATGCTAACCCCTTTGGATACCGCAGCCCGCTGGGGCGTGTCAGGATAGTATCAGCGTGCACCAACAGTGACCACCTTTTTCGGTCTCGCTTCAGACACCGTATGCGCTGTTGCTTGTAAGATCTTTTTGTCAATTTAAAAACATAAAAAGGGCTTAGAGCCTGCCCACTACTTACCGTTGGTTGGCTTAATGGTCTCTCTTATCTGCTGGCTCCTGATTGGTCAGTGCGTGCCAGTTTCAGTTTCTCTTCATTTGGGTCTCTCTACTATCGAGCATGGGCCAAGTACTTATTGCTTGTTACCTTTTTAATAGTGTCCTGCTGCTCGCTGCATGTTTAAAGTAGTCTCCAAGGTATCAGAGCGTCTGATTCACACAGAAAGTTGGGAATGTGGTCTTTTGGATTACTCCAATGCTTAGAGTTAAAGTCTGAGATTCCAAAAATTCAAAATACTCAAAGGAAACTACGACTTTCGTAACATCCTAGGAGTACTTACATGCATGAACATTTCAGCATCTGGAAATGTGGCAAGTGCATAATTCTAAATGAGAAGCTGTAACACGCCAGTACACTTGCAATGTTTACATTTATGTTTTTGATTCTTCATGGGGAAAATACATTTCTTTATAGAGAAATCTTTCCCCCTACACCACGCAAACATCTAAGGGTGCTCCCTCTCCGTTCCCAGTCAGGTGTAAATTTGCAACCGTATTCAGGATGTGTAATTACCTGAAAATAATTCATGAATGCCCGTAAAACTTGCACGTGTGTGTGTGTTTTCAATACATTTTGCAGCTTTCTCACTCAAAAATACCAGAAACTTGCCCCAGTGAAGAAATGTTCTTCCACTTAAAATTATGCCTTAATGGAGTCCTTTTACATGTGAATAGATCAATTTATGAATGCAGATTGACAGCTTGTGAACTCCAGTCTTGATTGTGCGTTAGTAAATAATGGTAGATGTACTTTAAGTGCGCAAATAGCTTTCCAAATTGCACTCTAAATGAGGGTATGTGCATTTTGGAATTGAGGGTTATTGTAATGCAATGTAATTACAAAAATCCCACAAGGCGTAATTCTTGTTAAGACATTTAAGTCTATAAAAAAAAAAAGAAGTGCAGAATAAATAACCATGATCTTTAAAGAATTAAGAGATATGTATTTGTGTTTTTGCAATTCCTTATGTGTATTAACATGCTTATTGTACTAAATCTAGAAAATTACACTAACCACTGATCAGGTCCATGATCGACATATTTTTTTAGAATCCTGAATACAACTAATGTGTAAAATAAGAAAGAAATCATAAATAAAAAAATCAAGTTTAGGTTATAATTACCAAAATTGAAACCGTAAGAAGAGTAAGCTGCAAAATATAGGGAAATTCATAAGTTAAGGGCCCTTATTACAAGTTGCTCTGGGTTTAGAGGAGATATAGGGCTGGAAACTGCTGATGCTAGCTGGTTTGTGTCCTCCAAACATCAGGCATACCAATCATTAGTGCCTGCAAAAAGGAATAACCACACAGACCCAGTGTTCCCTGGCCCTTTCCTGCAGGTTATCCCAGATTCCAGGGGATTTCTTTTCTCCTCAGATTACCACCTTCTCTGAGCAGGTGCTAAATCTGAGCAGAGCGAGGCTGAGCATGGGAAGTTGTGTGGCGTCAGGAAGTTGTGGGCAGGCACGGCAAGCTCTGCCGTGGCCAGGGGAGCATTACATGAACCTACCTGTCTCCTATCTGTCTGGCCCAGAGACCAGTGGTTTTAGAGGACTCAAGTGCACGCTGTAAACCCAGGCCCAGTATTCCTGAACCTGCGACTGCTAGGTGTTGAAACACCTGGCTCCTTGGAATCATACAGGGTGGTTTCCCAATAGGTATACTGCTTCAGCTGACTCTCAATCAGGGTCTGAGCAGCAATGGAACATTAACTACCTCACACACGCACTCAATAGCAGTAACAGAATGATACAATTATTAACAGAGCAATGCATCACTTACCCAGAAACACCATCAAACAACACACCTCTTAAAAACAGAGCACACAATAAGGCAGACTTGCAACATTATTAGGCTGTCAGTAGCCCCAAAACAATGACACGAAATTCAATCAAAAAGCATACATAACAAAGAAAATGTAAATACATAAAACAAATACTCACACCCAGTATACATAAAACACAATGCAAGCCAAAACACTAACATAACTACACACATAATGAAACACAGCACTCTAACATGACATAACATTTAAACACGTAAATGCAAACTTCCTCGCAGTGTCACAGATCATCACATAAAAGGATAACACAACAAATTAAATAAATAAAACAGCAAGCATGAAATATACGTACAGCCAAAATCGTCAAAGTTTGTACTTGGATGAATCTACCCCAGAAACACCATCAGAAGAGCAAGCTTTTCTCTGCAATGGTAGTCCAAACTGATCACCAGCGTCACTGAACTCGCTTGTGATCGAAGTAGTAGGTACACATACTGTGGTAGACAGAGCCCTAAGGAATGGTGTTTCATCATTAGTGAAGCCTACTGTGCAAAAACAGCAGTAAGGTAGTAGCCTACTCTTTAATGTTTTTCACCTTTCTGTATTGTCATATACTGCAATCCTTTTTGTACCATCACCCCTTTCTAAGGTTCTCTTTTAGGCCGCCAAATGGTTTAAAAACTTTGTTTTATAGAAATATTTCTTTTATGTGTACCCTGATGAAAGTATTAAGCTTGTTAATAATGGATACATTTAAAAAAAACTTTTATTGGAATACAGTAATAAATATGTAAATGAAAGGATATACCTTAGAAGACACTTTGGGCTTGGTTAGGATGAAGAGAAATACAAGGAGGTGACGAGTCAGCATGTCGGTACCACGTTGCAAATTAAATAAAAAGACAGAATTGCTGTCGTGAGTAAGATTGAAGACATCTCTGACAAATTAGTAGCATCTGAAATATACAGTCATGGCACGATACACGTTGCAACAAGCACATCCTAGCTTTGGACTAAAGTCAGTAGTGAAGACCCATTTTTGACACTGGGCGATGCATGGAAAAATAAAGTGTGTATTAGGATAAGTGGCAAGATCTTCCTTAATTACAAAACAAAAATTGGGATATTTCCAAATATCATTACCTAATTCATACTACAGAATCCAAACTACTTTACCTTCACTCCTCCACTTTCCAAATGAGTTACCTAGTTATGCTTGATAGTATACTGCTCTGCCAAGTATACCCAGGATTTTCATAGAACTAAGCCTGGGGGGAGTTCGCGGTTTTCCGCCCAAAAACTGAGCCGGCTAGGGGATTTCCGCAAGTGACAGAGTGCACTTGGTCATGCCTGTTAGCGTTGATTTTCAGCGCCAGGTGTTTGTCCTGCACTGGAAAATCAAGGCAAACATCACCATGCGCAGCGCAAGAGGGCGCTGTTTCTTTTCTGGCGCTTGAGTAGATTTTCTACTCGAGTGGCAACTTTCACAACGCGAACGCGGGGAGTGCGGGCGAGGAAAAAACTCTGCTCCACAGAGCGGAGTTTTTCGGAACTGTGCGTGCTCCGCAGAGCACGGAGTGCAGAAAACTTCACAAACGGAGCGGAGTTCACCACCCGGGCTTACATAGAACCCACCCTTCAAGAAAATTGTCATAAGCCATATTCACTGTTCCAGTACAAATGGAAATGAAACAAAAGACATGGCCACCAAAAACATCCACAAGAAAATACAGACATCACTGATGATGGCAAACAATGATGGTACTAACCAAACATTCGAAGTTACTGAACATGTTACTTATTTTGCAGATATACCGTTTTCTATTGGTTACCTTCAATCATGTGCTGTGGCACCTCATTGAAATATTCATGACCAATAAGGGACATAGTCCATCCAATATGAAAAGAAAATGCACCATATTTAATTGGCTGGTGTTTACAAACCTTAAAAACAAAAAAATACATAATGTAATCTGCTCTGTAAACAATGTATTAGAACAATAAACATAAACAGTGACACATTGGGTTTTTGTTTTTTCAATAATGCCCTGTGTGACTTGCTTAAGAAGTCAAAAACATAAAGGTAATCAACAATTGAAATGTTACAAATATATTTCATTGGCCAATGTTCGATAACATTAGTAAAAAAAAAATATAATCATTAGTTTGAAAAACGGGTTCAGAAAACAAGAGGGTGCAGGCAAAAAGTTTGGGAATCACCCTGAAGAGAGGGCCAAGTCCAAAATAATCCCCCTCCAGCCAAAAGCCAGAGTAGATTAATCAATACCTTGATGGTCTTCCCTGCTTAGGCGATAGAGCACGGACCAAGGCCCTGCTATGCAGGGGCAAGTGTCAGTTCTATGTGTCTCTGAAGTCAGTTGAATACCTCTGTCTACACTGTCCTGAGCCACTGGACTGACACATGGGGAAACCTTCTCCTCACCTGTGGACCCCATCCGCGAAACGCCTAACCGTAACTTGGTCACAGATGCATCCCAGTAGGCAGACAGTACCACAATGGCCAACAAAGTGATGTGGCCCTTTCCACCCCTTGGATCAGATTTCTGTCCCCAACACAAGGAAAATTCTGCTTATTAAGACAGTAACCAACGAAAGGCGCCGACAGCAGTCAGTGTCAAGAGCCAGTCCCTGGACCATCCACTGCCAGGTGGAAGTTACAAGCAGGGGCATTGCATTGGGTAGACCTCTCGTCCAGCATTGGGGCTGGCAAGGAGTTCCCCAGGGACTCATGAGTGTTCTCTGAGGTTTCTCAGAGTGGGGGGCAAAAACCTCAGGTGTTAGGCACCCTACCTTCACTCTCCTTCCTACCAGTCATGGGGTGGTAGCCTGACACTGGTCACTCAGCCCAGGATCTGTACCTTAAGGCTGAGCAGGGGTGAGGGGAAGGTCCTTCCTCACCTTGCCCCTCCAGCTGGTCCTCTGTACCTCCGTTTAGGAGTGGTACCCCCAGAAAACTGAACTGCCAGGGCACCATGGGCAGTTGCCCCTCTCAGCTCTCCTGACACCAGGGTCAACTCATTTCACAGTCTGTAATTTATGGGCATTTGGGGACTAACTATGACCCTCCACTGGGTCACCTTCCCATCCCACTCCAGGTAGACCAGTGCCTTACGGCGGAAAAAGTCCTGCCCCAGGGCCTGAGTTACCCTACTCACCTGTGAGGTGTACTGCTCTGGAGAAACCAGCCTTTCCACTACCATGGTCTGGCTGGCCCCGGTGTCCCTTAGAGCAGTCAAAGGGACCCCATTCAATTTCACCTGGGGGAAGCGATGACTCCCACCCTCAGGGATAGCAGGTCTACACTCTAAGTCCACCTCCCAACCAAGGGAGACTAAGGCATGGTCTATCACCTGCCCCTGGGGACTACTTACCGCTAAGGCCACATTGGCCACCCCCATAGAGGACCCGTCATTGGGTGGTTTCTTAGGACAGGCAGAGTCCCCCTGTTTGTGTCCTAACTGGGAGCACTCAAAGCAGCGGGTTGGAAATTGGGTGCCCTGGGCCACCGCCCACCAGAACCACCCCCTGTTTCTCAGAAGGGGCTTGGGAACCATTTCCCCCGCCTTACTCTGGGACTTGTCTGGGTCATTTTTAATCTCCCACCTCTGCTGGGGGGAGCCTGAACCGCCCTTCTTGTGGTCACTCTAAGGTACCTTCTTAGACACTCTGGTGCTGATCCAGAAGTCTGCCTCCTCATCCAGCTTCCCAGGGTTATTCAGCTTGTTTTCCATTAGGTGCTGGCGCAGCTCTGTAAAATGAAATACGAAGCATGTGCTCCCTCAGAATCAGGTTATATAGCCCATCATAATCCTTATCTTTGCTGCCCCTCTACCAGCCATTCAGTGCCTTATTGGCATAATCAAGAAAATCCACCCAAGACTGGTTCTGAATCTTTTGACTATCTCTGAACCTGATGTGGTATTTCTATGTGGGGAGTCCAAATTTGGTGACGTGCATGGCTTTCATCGGGGAAGCGGTGGCTGCTGCCAATCCAAGGTGGTGGGGGCGGGAAAAAAATAAAAATAAAATAAAAATATAAACTTACCTTTCCTGCCGGCCACCATGATCTTCTGCTCCTGCGCTGCACTGCTCATCTGCTCCCATCCTGGCACTACAATTCCCATAAGCAGAGGCTCCCAGACCCCACGCAATCCCAGGTCTTCTCTCATGCTATTACTCCCAGCACGAGATAAGCGCTGGAATTGGGCGAAGTGGACTGGTTTTGCGCTCCAGCAGGGACTGGATGCCTCTGCCCCTGAGCACTAGGATGTCTCCAAGGAACAGACTGGAGATATCCAAGTGCATATGTCGGTTTGGCCATCCTAAGACGGCCGGCCAAACCACCATGCGCACTTTCAGTGCCTACCACTCTCCCCCTCCCTGCCGTGTGATGCTGCGGCATAAACCAACCCAACTCTAGACTCGGCAGACTGGAAGTAAAAATAAAATGACAATAAAATAGTTTTATTGTCATTTTATTTTTCTTCTGTCTGCTGCATTTCAGCAGTGGGGCGATGCTCATCCACCATAGCGTAGGAGCTGCCCCTGCATGGGGGCATATCTAGTCTGGTCTTCTACCTCCAGTTTGAGCAGGGTGTCCCTCCCCACCGGAGGCATATGTCTCCACAAGCTACCATCTTGGAATCTTGCGTACCTTTAGAGCTACCTCATGTGCGGAAAGCCACTTATCTTTGTCATCCCCTACCATATAGTTGGGCACCAGATATTTAGGGATGCAGACCTTTTTGTTTCTTTCAGGCACTGTAAGTGTGCTGCCACCATTGCTACCGGGTTCTCTTTGCCTAGCCCTGATGTCCATCTCCCAGAGGCTCCTTTCATGAGCCATTTTCCTCTCTTCTGCCTCCATGGAAGTTTCTTCTCCTCCATGGCCAGTTTCTTTTCCTTCAGTGCTAGTTCTTTTTCCATTTTTAGCTTGACCATCTGCAGCTGGAACTCCTCTGCCTTCCTGTCCACCAGCTCCTCTCGGGACAGGCCATGAGGAGACACACTGCTTCCCACTCTGGCCGGGAGCTCCAACTTAGGAGATGAGTCATCCCCTTCCCAAGGGCTGCATCTCAGGGCTGGAATTCAGGCTCCTCCACATCACCCTCATCATTCCCATCTTCTGTTGCTGTCAGTAACTGATGGACCTCCGTCCAGGCCATCAGAGCTTTCTGAAGCTCCAACACCTTGGTTCCCTTCTCCATTTACAGTCCACTTTCCTTCCAGCACTGTTTGAGCTCCACCACAGTGTAACTTCCCAGGTTGGCCAGCTCAAATCCCATTACTGCAGTTATGGCCACAAACAGTCAGATGGCAATGAGAGTAGATTTGGAAAAACAAAAAA
Organism: Calotriton arnoldi; assembly: GCA_963921515.1. Taxonomy (NCBI): domain Eukaryota; kingdom Metazoa; phylum Chordata; class Amphibia; order Caudata; family Salamandridae; genus Calotriton; species Calotriton arnoldi. The sequence goes on from CAWUFW010000963.1 coordinate 1,229,513, forward strand.
GCCAAAAGAGCCAATCAAGGAGATTTAAAAAAAAATTAAATGGTCTTTCTGGTCTGGTTAGTGTTAATCTGTGATGGTAGTGTAACACAAAATTACGGTAAGAAACCGTACAAACACAAGTCCAAATCCTCACCGCTGATAACCAATGTACAAAATTGGGTTACTGATTGCGGGGGGCAGCAACTACAATTCTCTGTTAGGGTCACAAGCAAACCCCAAATTAACCTGTGCTCATCCCTCTGGGAGCTTGGCACAGAGCAGTCAGGCTTAACTTAGAGGCATTGTGTTAAGTATTTATGCAGCAATTCACACAGTGACAAAGTGAAACACAACACATGAAAATTTGCACAGCAATTTAGAAAAATAGAGTAAAATGTAATAAATAAATTAACACCAAAATAACAAAACTCCAATCAGTAGAACCGGAGATATACAGTTTAAAAGATTTTAGTGAGTATAGTGCCAAAAAGCACAAAGCGCCAACTGTGGTTATCTGGTCACATCGGACCGGGGCAGAGTCACATAATCAGACCCATCACAATTGTATCGTGGGCTGGCTTCAGGGACCCAGTTAGACTCGCTGAATAAGAGTACCTTAAATGCTGGCTGCGATGCGAAGTCCTTACGTTGAATTGCACTTGTCGGAGTTGAAAAACAGTTGACGTGGAGTGTGCGATGTGAGGTCCTGTGCCAAGATGTGTTGCCCAGGGAAGTCATTGATGATCGACGGGAGCTTGCAATGCAAGGTCATGCAACGTAGGCGAGGAAGCTGTTGGGGCTTGCAAAGACTTGTGCAGCGATGCATCGGCGCAGAGGTCGAGGTGCATTGCACTGGGCTGGTGCTGGTAAAGCCACTGGGGCTTACGAGGACTTGCATCGAGATGTACCGCACTGCATTGAGCTGGGCTGGTTGTCGGCATCAAGATGCATCGCACTGGGTTGAGCTGATAGAGCCGCTGAGGCAATGCACGGTCCTGTGTTGGAGCTGTGGGGAGCTTCTGGGTGCTGGGCCAGTTGTCGGCATTGAGATGCATAGCACTAGCGCAATCTTGCGGAGCTGTTGAGGTGATGCACGGTCCTGCGTTGAAGAGCGTGGTGCAGAGAAGCCTGTTGTGTCCCTCTGGTGTGATAACAGGAGGTCAGGCAACTGACCCTTGGAAATCTTGGAATCCTGGGACGCACAGGCAGGCTGGTTTCAGCAGTGCAACTCGCAACAGAAGAGTCTTGGTGCTGCAACAGCAGTCCTTGGGCAGTAGAGCAGTCCTTGGGCAGCGAAGCAGGTCAGCAGGGCAGACTTCACAGATGGGCAGTCGTTCTTCCTGGCAGAGTCCACAGGTCCAGAAGTGATCTGAAGAGATGGGTCTAATGTCAAATATTTATATCTGGTGCCCACTTTGAAGTAAACAAAGCTTCTAAGGGTTTCTAACAACCTGAGCTATCAGGCATTTCCTTCGTTCCTGTTTTTGGCCCGGCTCGACTTGGGTCACAAAAGACCTGTGTCAAACCCTTTGTGAGAGTGCTCAGACAGGGCCTTTGTGATGTGCAAGTGTGGAAGGTGACAGTCCCTACCCCTCGATAACTCAGAGTAGCCCCTCCTGCAAACACCTATCTTCCCTTTGTCCCACTCTCTGGGAGCAATACACAAAGACCCACTGCCAGCTGCACCCAGTCATGTGACTCAGAATCAGATGACAGGCATCAAATGGTTAGGACAAGAAAATGCCAACTTTCTAAAAGTGGCATTTTCAGAATTGTGACTACAAATCTGACTTTACCATTAAAGAAGGCTTTCAATTACAATTGCAATTCCATAGACACCAAACCTGACCTGTCTACCTGCTCCCAAATAAAAGTTAGCACTTACTAAATGTAAAAAGGTAACCCAATGGGAGAGGTAGGCTTGCACTAGTGAAAAATGAATTTTAGTTTTTCACTACAAGGACATGTAAAGCTTAAGAGTACATGTCCACATTTTTAAATACACTTATACCCTGCCCTCTGTGTTGTTTGTGGCCTACCCTAGGGGTGACGTATATGTATTATAAAGGAAGGTTTGGGCCTGGCAAAAGGTTTACTTTGCCAGGTCAAAATGGCAGCTTGAAAACTGCACATACAGGCTGCAATGGCAGGCCCGAGACATGTTTAAAGGCTACTTAAGTGGGTGGCACAATCCGTACTGCAGGCCCACTAGTAGCATTCAATTTACAGGCCCTGAACACATGTAGTATCACATTACTAGGGACTTACAAGTACATTAAATATGCTAATTGGGTGCAAGCCGATTTTACCATGTTTAACTAAGAAAGCACAAGAGCTTGAGCACTGGTTAGCAGGGGTAAAGTGCGTAGAGTCCTAAAAGCCAACAAAAAAGGGTGCAGAAAGGAGGTGGGTGATGGCAAAAAGGGTGGGGATGACCCTGCATAGAGGGACAAGTTCAACAGTCAAAACTATTTGAAAGTGATAAAGGCAATTTGTTTGCAGCATTTTCCTCAGAAGAACAACAGTGTAAAGATAGAAGGTAAGTTTATATACCTTTTATTGTTTTGTTGTATAATTAAAGTCAAAGGTACTTTAACCAGTAGTGTATTAACTAGCAAGCATACCAACACAAACTTACTCTTACAAGCATAAATAGATCAGTAAAATAAAGACGCATTCACTGTTACAAACACAACTACTCAGTTCAGAAGAACAACAGTGTAAAGATAGAAGGTAAGTTTATATACCTTTATTGTTTTGTTGTATAATTAAAGTCAAAGGTACTTTAACCAGTAGTGTATTAATTAGCAAACACACCAACACAAACTTACTCTTACAAGCATAAATAGATCAGTAAAATAAAGACACATTCACTGTTACAAACACAACTACTCATTTCAGCACATAGGGGCCGATTACGATGTTGGTCGTATCGCAACCGATGGCCTGTTGGTTACGATCTGACCAAAATCTGCTGCTGCAGTCTGACCGTCGAATTATGATGCGTGGCGGTCGGAGGCAGTTGCAGAGGGACCGACCGACGATTCCGCACCCGTTCGACCATCGGTCAGAATGTAATTCCCTACGATAAAGGAGGTGCCTGCTCAGGCATCGCCGTAGGGATTACGATGTCCCTTTCTGACAGCCTTTCAATGGCAATCCGACCACCATTGAAAGGCTGTCAGAAATGGACTTTGGGGCCCCTAGCAGGGCCCGCCGCTTTGCGGCCTCTGCTATGAGGCCTGGGGGGCACCTGTGGTGCCCCCCAAACATCCATGCACCTTGTGCTAGGCACCATGTGGTGCCTGCCGCAAGATGCATGGATGTTTGTGTACATGACCTTTATCATTACAGCTTGTGCTGCTACCCTATTCCGACCGCCAGCACATGCCGCAATAATAACGGGCATGTTTCCGATGGTCGTGCTGGCGGTCACATCCTAATGCAGCAGATGGGACCTCCGACTCCTTGTCGGACGGTCCCATTACCACAACAATGTCGTTTGGACGGGCATCGTAAATAGAGCCATACACATTACATTAACACATACACAAGCATACCTTTACAGAGCAAAGTTTCCATAAGGAAAATCAAAAGTTGGGTTGTTTTTCACAGACTAAGGCAACTCAAATGTAATAGCAACATTCATAATCTGTTCTATGACAAATGGACACACAAGCTTGGGTTGCAGTTTAGAGAATTTCTAAAAATGCAATTTTTTACAGGCTACCATAGCAGCTCTCCTGCAACATACTTAGATGCAGGCTTCTTTTATAATCAGCATAAAAGTTATAATCCTCCTTAGGTTTCCAAACCTTCTTGATCAGATTTCTCAATGTAAGGTTACTCAGTTATATGTTGTGTTAAAGAAGAAGCTGGGTATACACCGAACGATTGTGGGGAAATACACCGGGATGATGAACGTATGTACAAAAGAAAGGCAACATGCCAATAGATTAATGATTTGTGTATTATAAGTTAACTAAGTTATCACTGCTAACCAAAAAGTCTTGCACCAGTCCTTTTCTTGTGCTAACATTTCGTATTTTAAAGATAGGTCAACTCATTGATTCAGGGGCATATTTAATAAAGAGTTGTGTCGCCCTTGCGCCATGCAATGGGGTGCAAGAGTGATGCAACTCTTAAGTTAGATTTATAAAGCCACGCAAGGCCACCTTGCGTGGCTTGATAAATCTCGAGTAACGCAATGCAGCGCTGTTAGAAATGGGGGTCTCTAGTTGGCAATGGTTTGCACCTTTGTCCAAATAGGGGCCATTCCTTCTAGTCAGGATAAGGGGGATACACGCCTAAAATAACCCCTGCTCACCCCCTTGCTAGCTTGGCACGAGCAGACAGGCTTATCTCAGAGGTAGTGTGTGAAGCATTTGCACATAACCAACAGTAATACAATGAAAACACTACAAAAGGACACCACACCAGTTTTAGAAAAATAACCAATATTTATCTGTGCAAACAAGACCAAAACGATAAAAGACCAACATACAGTAATCAAAAATAGGCACTTGCAGAAATAACTTTAAAATGCAGTTCCTTGAAGTCGGTAGCTCCGTCCAGTGCTACGGTAGTGCTGAAAATAACAGAATACAGCAGTTCCGGCCGACCGCGTCGGTGCGGACTGGCATTAGTGTCCGCAGACTCGTAAACAGTACCTTTGGTTCCGGCGGACCGCGTCGGTGCGGGCTAGTTGTGGCAACCGTCGCGGTTGTGATGAGAAGCGTAGCGGTGCGGCGTGCGGTGCCTTCAAGTCACGTTGCAGGCAGCGGCTCGGTGGCGGTCGTCCAGCGGCGTCGGTGAGACCAGGGCTGCAGTGCAGAGTGAGGCGGTGCTCGTGGCGGTGCTGACAGGTCACGGTGCAAGGGACAGTGCCGGCTGATGGGAGCTGGCGTTGGTCGGACCAGACTGAGGTGTGGGACGGGGCGGTGCGCAATGTAACTTGCGAGCGGTGCCCCCAAACCACGGTGCAGTCACGGGTGTCGCGGTCAGTGGGCAAGGACGTCACCGGTGAGACCAGGGCGGCAGAGTGAAGCGAGGCGGTGCTGAGTGCGGTGCCCACAGGTAGTGGTGCCAGCAGCAGCTCGGTGGTGGCAGCAGTCGTCGGTGAGACCAGGGTTGCGGTGCGGGGGTGCCCTCTGCAGTGCCATCAGGACACGGAGTCCGCAGCGGTGTTGGTGACAGTGTCGGCTGCTTTCCCGCTGAGCAACTGAAACCCACGGTTCCAGAGGCGGTACCCAAATATTTTCTAAGATATTTCTATTTCTGATTCAGTAAGTGCATGTACTCGACTGCAAGGAATTGATAAGCTGGTTTCAAATCAATCTTGCAGTCATAATTTCTATGTGAGGGTAACATTCTTGATGTTTTAATAAAAACATTACTAAATGCCTAATAACAAGGGAGTAATGAAACCGTGCACCCAGCCGCTGGCAATATGCCGACTCCTGCAAGGGTCTTAGAGGAATGATTTTCCATAGTGGTGCCTGAAGATAAATAGATATGCTGACAAAAATCAAAATGTAACTGAACTATCTTAGCAGCCCAGTCATCAAGGAATTACCAGCTTAAAGTGAGGGACATCAATCAAATCAGAATTAATATGTTCTTGATGATTTCAAGGGAAATCATATGCATGTGAAATATCACTAACACTGAAGATAAGTTAGAGCCATCTATTGCCTTAGCATTCTCATGAATCTTCTTCTTAATAACTGAAAAGTGTAAAGCAAACTTAATATCCATGTAATATCCTGCAGCTCCAAAACGTAAAAGCTCTGACTCCGCCCTTCCAACCCCCCCTGACAAATTAATAATCTTCAAAGGGATTATGAAATGAGCAAAAGTTGACTAAATGATATTTACAACCTATCTAGGAACTGAGTTAATTTTTTCACTCGACAAGGCAGTCCTTTCATTGTCAAAGAATCGGGATTTCCGTCGGCTGTAACGTATCAATAGGCACCATCACTTCTGCTCGGATCTTAAAAGACTTGATTTTAGACTACAGACATTCACAAATGTCCTGCCTTTCTATAATACAAACATAAACTCTTTACATATCTTCTTTCACCCTCCTCTTTAGATATTGGCCACCCTAACCCTTCTAACTGCATCGGCTCAGAAGTTTAATTAATTCTGTACATTTAATCCCCTTTAGGCCAGACTACTAAAACCTATTTGCTTTTAACCAACATTCTGATAAATGAGGATCCAAGTGCTTACTTAATAAAATATCAGTACAGGAAATACATTTGCAAGTATTTCATTAAATTGTAAGTATAATCAAAATCACAGACATTTTGATGCAATTTTTTGAGAGAAAAACAGAAATGCTTCTTTATTCTCTTTTTCTAATTAATGTGGTGTGTGAAGTACAACTAACATGTGCTTTGCACCCTACTGGTGCACAGGCCGAGGGCTTTTTTACAAGGCGATTGGTAAAGAGGCCTATCAAAAGTCTGTTCGGTATGCTAGTTATCAAGATGGTTTAGTTGTATCTTAGAGCATCATTGTTGGTTTATGTATCAGAAAAATTAGCAAGGAGAGGTCGCTGTCATGAGAAACATCAGTCGAGAGTTCAGTGAGCGGTCAGAAAAGAGCGGTCTGTTCATGTAGGATGTGGTCAGGTGAATCTCATGACAATGGCCTGCTCCTACAGTTTCTGAACTGACAATTTCTAATTTATCAAGTAAATATCTATATTGTGTGGGCTGAGGGACTTACCCACCTCAAGGAATTGCCAGAATATAGTTTACCTAACTAGAGTCCTGTCTAAGAGATGTAGGCTCCAGGAAGTCCCCTCACTTTTCTCTGGATGATCTAAGTGTACCACTAATACTATGAGCTCTTCACAATTAGTAGGAGGATTAACCATCACTTCCAAAACATCTTTCACCTCACTTCGTAGGTCTTGATAAAATAAAGGAACCTTCTTAGATTCTGGCCAACTGCTCTCAATAACTAATCAGTTAAATGTGGTACGGTAACTCAGTACATCTTGTTGACCTTGTTGGAAATTTAGCAGTTCAATATCTAAAGAAAGAGCAATAACCTCTGCATCTGCCCAGAAAACACAGAAAATGTATAAAGCAAAGGATCATTTCACTCAGCCAACGGAATACTCCAAATGGCCGCATTCCCACTCAAATATGAAAGAACAAAGGACATTTTGGTTTGAAAATCTTGAAAGGTCACAGATATTGAGTAATGAACAAAGCAAATCTCCAGAAATCCTTTCTGGATGTGCTAAGGGTATAATTGGAGCTAATGCAGTACAAGAATGTGTACAAAATTGGTATAGTGCTGGCATTTTACATGAACTTGAGCTCTTGGTGTCTTTGTTCATGACAGGCATCTTTCATATCTGTCTTCAAACAAACTACCCAACTCCTGTTTAATGTATACTGCTTTTGAATGAAGTGATTTATTCTTTGATTTAACTATACTGGTATTGTGATGTAATGTACCTATGACCTCCAGGATCTGAGACAGAGTATTTTCCTGATCCATTGCTCGGGATGGGTGATATTGTGGGTTAGGCAATCTGTCAGACTGGTAACCTCATGCACAGGATCAAACAGAGTGATGCTTTGTTCACACACTCATCACCTCCACCACTTGATCACATGGTCTGTGGTATGTAGTGAGTTCCTATAAAGCAAAGAGATATCTTAAAAGATTCTGCCTTCCAGAAAATTGAATATAATTTCAGTTGTGAATAGATCATATATATGCCTGATATACCTATCTCTGTAAAACCAACTCTCTGTAGTTCAACATAAAACTGGAAATTTCTGAAAACTGATCTTACAAATAATGACTATCTCCAAAGTGACAGATGAATTTATGTAGCTCTCTAGATGGAGTTTATAACTACTGCAATCATCGTTATTACACATTTGCCGTTGAAGATTAGCTCTGTACACCGGAAAGAAAACCAATATAATTACAATACTGTTGTACCTAAACTTAGCAGTGACATGTTCCTTTTGAAACCTCTAAATCCTTATTCCTAAAATTATATATATATATGTGTGTGTATATATATATTCATTGAAAAATGCAAAGGTTACTGGGACATTCTAGTTAGGCTCAGGTTTCACTCGTACAAACCCAGTGAAATTTAGCAGTTATAGTTAGCTGAGCTAACTATAACTCGCGTGCCCCGCAATGCACTGCTTATGGCCTCACATATTACATCACTCATGACATGGTCAGTGATTTTTCAATTAATTTCTAAGGTTTTTTTCATTCCATTTCCAAACTATAATGTCCCTGTAACCTTTGCTTTTTTTCACTGAATTTCAAAGGTTTTTTAAATGCTACTTTCTAACTATAATGCCCCTGTAACCTTTGGTTTTTAAGGGAATTTTATTGGTTCTTAACTAATAGTCGCATTTGCAGTGTGGTGGAGAAAGGGGATGGGGCGTCCGACCAGCTCTCAGCAATCCCGCTGTCTGTGACTTACTGGAGGTAACAGGAGGACTTGTTGGCCCCCTAGGACCCTCAGCATTCAAGGTGACTTCATTCCCCAACTAGTAATGTGCCAGAAGGTGATTTGCAGAGTGTTGGGGAAAAGGGGGAATGGCCTCCAACTACCTCTCAGCAGTCCGCTGTGTAGGACTTATGTGAGGTAACAGGAGGGGTTTCTGGCCCTTAAGGACCCTTGGGAGGCAAGCAGACTTCATTTCCCAACAAGTAGTGCACTAGGAGGTGCATTTGCAGAGTGGTGGAGAAAGGGGGCTTGGCCTTCGAAGACCTCTCAGCAGTCCCACTGTGTGGGACTTACTGGAGGTAACAGAAGGTCTTGTTGGCCCCCAAGTACCCTCACCAGTCAAGGGGACTGCATCCCCCAACCAGCAGCAGGCCAAGAGGCGTGATTACAGAGTGGTGCAGAAAGGGGTCAGGGCCACCGGCGTCGTGACGGTAGCTTTATCTATTTTCTTTTATTTCTTAAATCATAAGGGACGGGTGGCTGTGTGGGCCCCCCTTCCCTGGGCCGATTTTGGCCCTGGGTATCCTATCCCCAGGGGCCAGGTGTTTTTAGAATGGAGAGGGGGGCCGCATGGTCCCCCTCCTCAGGGGGAATTAGACCCCAGGGACCCCATCCCCGGGGCCTGCCCATGCTGGGGACCGCGGGGGAGCCTGAAGGCCCCTGCAGTCCCTGCCAGCTCCCTGAATCTTGCGGGAGCCGGCATTGCTTTTGGACAGAGGGAGCTGCTGAACCTGCAGCTCGCTTTGTCCAAAAGCAATTCTGCTCCGCTTCTAGTAAGGGAGAGCATTTTTTATGCTATTGCTTGCTAGAAGCAGAGCAGAGTTTGCTGTGGCTTGCCAAGCCATAGCAAACTGCAGTGTCCTTGGAGAGGGTACCCCGGGGCATTGCAGGAGATGGCCCTGGTCAGTGGCGGTCGCCAGGGCCATTATTAGTTCAAGGAGGGGGGCCGCACAGCCCCCTCCTTGCTTCAATTTTGCCCTAGGGAGGTGGTGGTCCCCAAGGCTGCGGGGTGAGGGGTCCACGTGGCCCCCACATTATTTAAATTTAAAGCCCTGGGGTGGTGGTGGCCCTGCAGGGTGCGGGGGGGGGGGTCCGTGCAGCCCCCTGCATTATTTAAATTTAAAGCTCCAGAGAGTAAATTTAAACGTTTTTTAAAATTTTATTTTGAAACTGTAACGTGTAACCTTTGAGAGAGGGTGTGAGTGGCTGTATAGGTTGGTGTGTGTGTGTGAGTGACTGTATGGGTCTCTGAGTCAGTGTTTGAGTGGGTTTGTTGGTGTGTAGGTAGCTGTATGGGTCTGTAAGTGGGTGTGTGAGTGACTGTATGGGTGTGTACATGGCTGTGTAAGTGGGTGTAGGAGTGCCTGTGTGGATCTGTGAGTGGGTGCGTAAGTGTCTCAGCAGATCTCTGAGTTGGTTTATGAGTGTCTGAGTGGGTCTGTGACTGGATGCGTGAGTGTCTGACTAAGTTTGTGAGTGGGTGCATGAGTGTCTTTGAAAGTCTGTGAGTGGATGGATGAGCCTCTGAGTGGGTGTATGAGTGTCTGAGTGAGTCTGTGAGTGATTGTGTAAGCCTGGGTGTGGGTCTGTGAGTAGGTGAGTGAGTGTCTGAGTTGGTCAGTCAGTGGGTGCATGAGTCTCTGAGTAGATCTGTGAGTGGGTGCATAAGTCTATGAGTGGGTCTGTGACTCTGTACATTCGTTTCTGAGTGGTTCTGTGAGTGGGTGTGTGTATCTGAGTGGGTGAATGAGTCTCTTAGTGGATCAGTGACTAGGTGCATGAGTCTCTGAGTGAGTCTGTGAGTGGGTGTGTGAGTGTCTCAGTGGGTATGTGAGAGCATGTGAGCGACTAAGTGGGTCTGTGAGTGGGTGCGCGAGTGTCTGAGTGGATCTGTGAGTGGGTGCATGAGTGTCTGAATGGGTCTGTGAGTGGATGCATGAATGTGCGTGTATGTGAGTCTGTGAGAGTGTGTATGAGTCTCAATGGGTCTGTGAGTGGGTGAATGAGTGCTTAAACGAATCTGTGAGTGGGTGCAAGAGTGTCTGAATGTGTCTGTCAGTGGGTGTGTGAGTCTTTGAGTGGGTCTGTCAGTGTGTGCGCAGTAAAAAAGTATGAGAGCAAATGGGAGCAGATCCTCATTCCAGCTCCCTCTTTGATGGCCCTCTTGTCCAGCTTGCCTGCAGTCTGCTACCCTCTGCTGCCTTGGGTTTTCTGCCTCCCCTCCTCGTTTTCTGCTAATTTTTTGCCTCTTCTCTGCTTGCTCCTGCCCTCTATGTTGTCTCTTTCTGCTCATTCTGCCCGTTATTTTGCTACTTTCCCACTCGCTCCTGACCTTTATTCTGCCTCTTACTGCTTGTTTCTGACCTCTATTTTGCCTCTTGATGCTCATTCTGCTTGTTATTCTGACTCTTTCTGCTCGCTCCTGACCTTTATTTTGCCTCTTTCTGATCTCTTCTAACCTTTATTCTGCCTCTTGCTGCTTGTTGCTGACCTTTATTTTGCCTCTTTCTGCTCGTTTCTGACCTTAATCCTTCCCTTTTCTGTTAGTTTCTGACCTTTATTCTGCCTCTTTCTGCTAGTCTCTGACCTTTATTCTGCCTCTTTCTGCTCGTGTCTAACCTCTATTTTGCTTCTTCCTGCTCGTTTCACACCTTTATTTTGCCTCTTTCTGCTCGTGTCTAACCTCTATTTTGCTTCTTCCTGCTCGATTGAACACCTTTATTTTGCCTCTTCCTGCTTGTTGCTGACCTTCATTTTGCCTCTTGCTGTTCGTTGCTGACCTTTATTCTGCCTCTTTCTGCTCGTTTCTGACTTTTAACCTGCCACTTTCTGCTCATTTCTCAACTTTATTCTGCCTCTTGCTGCTTGTTTCTCACCTCTATTTTGCCTCTTTTTGCTCATTTCTCTCCTTTATCTTGCCTCTTTCTGCTCGTTGCTGACCTTTATTCTGCTTCTTTCTGCTTGTTTCTCACCTTTATCATGCCTCTTTCTGCTCATTGCTGACCTTTATTCTGCCTCTTTCTGCTCGTTTCTCACCTTCATTTTGCCTCTTTCTTCTTGTTTCTGACCTTAATTCTGCCTAATTCGGCTCCCTTCGGTCCATTCCCCTGGGACCGCGGGGGGAGCCTCAAGGCCTCGTGGTCCCAGCCAGCTCCCCGCCTACTTCAGGAGCCGGCATTGCTGCAGCACGCAGTGAACTGCCGGAAAATCAGCTCCCTGCGTGCAGGAGCAATACTTTCATCTCTTTCCCTTGCCGTATGTCTGCTGGCAAGGAAAGAGATAAAACCTCTGCTTCCAGCGGGCAGGAGCACTTTGACAGTTATGGCCCCCTGGAACATGTGTGTTTGCTTTTTCTTCGCTCCAGTAAACGCTGTGTCCCGGGGGGCACCCCGGGACATAGCATGAGCCGTCCCTGGGGGGTGGCGGTCCTCAGGGCCATTAATGGCTTCGGGGGAGGCACACAGCCTCCCTCCTTTCTTGTATTTGGCCCCAGGGCGGTGGTGGTCCCTGGGACTGGGGACCCGCTCTTTAATGGTAATTGTAGCCCAGGAAAGGTGGTAGTCTCAGGGGTTCAGGGGATCCGCGTGAACCCCCCACGTTTAATTTAACAAAAGCCTTAGGGAGGTGGGGGTCCCTGAGGCTCAGAGGGGGTCCGCGTGCATACACTATTCATTTTATTTAAAGCCCCGGGAGGTGGTGATCCCTGCGGCCTGAGGGTGCTCCGCGCGGCCCTACTGCAATAAAATAAACATAAGCCCTGTTCGAAAGTGGTGGTCCCCGGGGGCATAAAAATTCCCATGGGGGGACACGTGCACCCCCTCCTTTAATTTTATAAACTAGGCGTGCCCCCTGGACCTGGCCCACCCGGAGGCTTAATTAAAAACCAACCCAGGAGACCGTGCTTGTTTTTTATTTTATTTTTGCCATGAATTTGCGAATTTTGCAAATTCGCAGCAATTTGTTTTAAAAAAAAAAAAAAAATGCTTTTTTGCCCTGTTGGTGTCCCTCTGGGATCCCAAGACCAAGGCTTGGGGGTCACGGTATTCCTATCCTGCCAGCTTTTCTTTTTTTCTTTTACATTTTTTGGGGACTCGGCTGAAGCCACGTCCCAAGATGGCTGCCAACATTACCTGGTTGAGGTGCCAATCAGAGTTCTGCAGATCTCTGCACGAACTCATCATTATTCATGAATTAGCCACAGTTGTAAACATTCAAATTTGGTTTCTTTTAATTTCTCAAAAACTACTGAACGGATTTACACCAAATAACAAAAAGCACAATCTGCGTACCAAAAGCTAGTTTTCTGCCAAATTTGGTGTAATTCTGTTCAGCAGTTTGGGGTGTAGTCGTGGTCAAAACTCCTATAGGAATTAACATTTTTCTCAGCCCCCACTTGACGGGTTACCCTGAAACTTTCCTTGCACATTAAAATCACTGGCACAATTTTCTTTGGAAAGTTTTGTAAAGATTCATCAAACAGTGCCAATGATATAAGCAAGAAAAAAAAAAGCTTTTCCTATGGAAACACGGTCCTAACTAGAACTACCTCATGGTGACTTCCAGTAAGTAATATATATACATCTTACCTACTGGTATGTATATATATGCAAAAAAGAAGCAGAGAACTCTGGGTAGTTCTCAAGTTTAGGTGGAAAGCAGTTCCTGTATAGAGCACCCTCAACACCAGCGACACTCTAGATCTGCTCACTTCAAATGTCTGCTTCTCTATCAAAGTCTTTAAGCATTTTATTCATTTCAGGTTGGCTTGGTTGGTATTTTTACCAGTTCAAAGCTGTAACACTGTGCCTGGAGTGATTAAAGGCTTTTGTAATTTTACAGCTCGGCATGTTCAGCACTGTGCTAGTCCTATGCTTAAAGACTTTGCTGTAGAAATGGCAAAATACTTTGTCCCTTTCTATCTCAGCATGGATGGCACTGTGCTAATCCTATGCTTAAAGACTTTGATAGAAAAACAGACATTTGAGGTGAGCAGATCTAGAGTGTCGCTGGTGTTGAGTGTGCTCTATACAGGAGCTGTTTTCCATCTGAACTTGAGAACTACCCAGAGTTCTCTGCTTCTTTTTTTCATAATTTATGCGTCACTCTATGCCTGAAAGGGTATTATTTTGATTTATATTGGGTGCTCCCTTGTGTCTGGACAAAGCTATACCTCTCTGAAGTGCTTTAATGAGAGCGAAACACGTGTCAGGGGTTGCTTTTATTCATTTCAGGTTGGCTTGGTTGGTATTTTACCAATTCAAGCTGTAATACTGTGCCTGGAGTGATAAAAGGCTTTTGTAATTTTACAGCTCGGCATAGACAGCACTGTGCTAGTCCTATGCTTAAAGACTTTGCTGTAGAAATGGCAAAATACTTTGTCCCTTTCTATCTCAGCATGGATGGCACTGTGCTAATCCTATGCTTAAAGACTTTGATAGAAAAGCAGACATTTGAGGTGAGCAGATCTAGAGTGTCGCTGGTGTTGAGTGTGCTCTATACAGGAGCTGTTTTCCATCTGAACTTGAGAACTACCCAGAGTTCTCTGCTTCTTTTTTTCATAATTTATGCGTCACTCTATGCCTGAAAGGGTATTATTTTGATTTATATTGGGTGCTCCCTTGTGTCTGGACAAAGCTATACCTCTCTGAAGTGCTTTAATGAGAGCGAAACACGTGTCAGGGGTTGCTTTTATTCATTTCAGGTTGGCTTGGTTGGTATTTTACCAATTCAAGCTGTAATACTGTGCCTGGAGTGATAAAAGGCTTTTGTAATTTTACAGCTCGGCATAGGCAGCACTGTGCTAGTCCTATGCTTAAAGACTTTGCTGTAGAAATGGCAAAATACTTTGTCACTTTCTATCTCTGCGTGGATGGCACTTTGCTAATCCTATGCTTAAAGACTTTGATAGAAAAGCAGACATTTGAGGTGAGCAGATCTAGAGTGTCGCTGGTGTTGAGGGTGCTCTATACAGGAGCTGCTTTCGACCTAAACTTGAGAACTACCCAGAGTTCTCTGCTTTTTTTTGTTGCATAATTTATGTCACTCTATGCCTGAAAGGGTATTGTTTTGACTTATACTGGGTGCTCCCTTGTGTCTGGGCAAAGCTATACCTCTCTGAAGAGCTTTAATGAGAGCGAAACACGTGTCAGGGGTTGCTTTTATTCATTTCAGGTTGGCTTGGTTGGTATTTTACCAATTCAAGCTGTAATACTGTGCCTGGAGTGATAAAAGGCTTTTGTAATTTTACAGCTCGGCATAGACAGCACTGTGCTAGTCCTATGCTTAAAGACTTTGCTGTAGAAATGGCAAAATACTTTGTCACTTTCTATCTCGGCGTGGATGGCACTTTGCTAATCCTATGCTTAAAGACTTTGATAGAAAAGCAGACATTTGAGGTGAGCAGATCTAGAGTGTCGCTGGTGTTGAGGGTGCTCTATACAGGAGCTGCTTTCGACCTAAACTTGAGAACTACCCAGAGTTCTCTGCTTTTTTTTGTTGCATAATTTATGTCACTCTATGCCTGAAAGGGTATTGTTTTGACTTATACTGGGTGCTCCCTTGTGTCTGGGCAAAGCTATACCTCTCTGAAGAGCTCTAATGAGAGCAAAATGCATGTTAGGGGTTGGTTTTATTCATTTCAGGTTGGCATTTTACCAATTCAAAGCTGTAATACTGCGCCTGGAGTGATAAAAGGCTTTTGTAATGTTACAGCTCAGCATGGACAGCACTCTGCTAGTCCTATGTTTAAAGACCTCTGATCAGGGACCTGCTCTCTCCCCCAGCAGCTCCGCCGTTGTGCCCCTGCCACTGAGAGGTGGCTAGTACGGATTTGAGCCTTGCATCTGCTGTTCCTGTTGCCCTCTGCCTCGTGTGATCGTTGTGCCCGTTTTTTTGTCACTGGCTGTCTTTTGTAAGTAGTCATTGTATCACTGTGCCCCTGTGCCCTTGTTTTTACTGTGTATTTACTGTGCCCTTGTGCCCTTGTTTTTCCACTGCCCGTTCTCCCGTCGCTCTTTTCCTGCCGCTGCTCCCCCATGGCCCCTCCCCCTTGCCGTCCCCGCTCCCGCCTCCCAGCTGAGCTTCCCTCCCCCTTCACTATATAATGGCGGACTTGCGCAGCGGTCGCGGCGCTGGTGCGCGGAAGGCACGCCAAAGGCAAGCCCGTCTGCGCCCATCCGCTACCCGACCAGTGCCAGGGACCCTGGATCTCTGAGCATCCACCGCTACGACTCCGCCGCCCTCCTCGCACTCAACCCCGGAAGAAACAACAGCTGCGAGCTGTCCACGCCGAATACCACCCACGGCCATTTCTCCTGCCGCCACTGCCGCCAGACCTTCACTACCCACTGCACCCCCACGGGCACCACCCCCACATCAGCCGCCAACACCACCGAAGCCCTAAAAGGCATCCTCCTCAACGTGCACTCCCTGCACAGACACGCCCTAGAGATCTGGGACCTCCTCGACACCCTCTCGCCAGACGTCGCCTTCTTCACTGAAACCTGGACCAACGCCGCTTCCGCCCCCAACATCGCCACCGCCATCCCTGATGTATACAAGATCCAGAGGAAGGACCTCCCCATCCGCCCAGGAGGAGAACTCCCCATCGCACACAAGAGCTCCCTCCGACTCACCACCTCCACTACGAGCGACTCCCCATCCACCACCGAGCACCTCCACTTCCAGATACAGACCATCCCTAGATCCACACTACACGGCACGCTTGCCTACAGGCCCCCCGGACCTCGTACCGCGTCTGCCTCTACCATCGCCGACCACGTCGCACCCCACGCCATCGCCTCCTCCGACTACATACTCATCAGAGACCTCAACTTCCACATCGACGACCCCAACTCCTCCACCCTCCTGGACAACCTTGCAAATCTCGGACTGAAACAGCTCGGCACCACCCCCACCCACAAGGCAGTACACACCCTTGATCCCATCTTCGCAGGAGGGAACAACATCCACTTCAGCCATACCACGCAACCCCCCTGGACGGACCACCACTGCGTACACTTCCACGTCGACAACCCAACTGCCCCCAAACTTGCGCCCCACCAACCGCGAAGAAACTGGAGCAAAGTCACCGAGGAGCACCTCAATGCCACCCTCAACTGCAAAGCCCCCTCCACTTCGACCAACGCCAACCTCACAGGCAAAGAACTGCACAGATGGATGTCCAACTGCGCAGACAAACTTTCCCTTCCTACGCAACCCCGACAGACAACACCCCTGGAAGGCCACCTGGTTTACCACCGATCTCCAAGAATCCAGGCGCACATGCAGACGTCTAGAGAAGATTTGGCGAAACAGCAAAACACCAGAAGACCGCACCACATACAGGAACGCCATGGCGGAATACCACCATCTCATCAGGTCAACCAGACAAACCTTCATCCAGAACAAAATCTCTGCCAACGCCTGCAACGTGAAAGAACTCTTCAGCATCATCCAAGAATTCACTAAACCCCCCAGTGAGGCCATGAACATCACCCCTTCCCAGGACCTCTGCAACAAGCTCAGCTCCTACTTCCTTCTGAAAATCAAGTCCCTCTACGACAACTTCAACTAACGAACCCCGGACTCTGGAACCACCCCCTCCTCCAACAACGCCAATCTACCCACCATCTCCGCCTGGACCCCAACCACCACTGAAAACACTGAATCGACCATGAAAGGCATCCACTCAGGAGCACCTACGGACCCCTGCCCTCCGCACATCTTCCACAGAGCCGCCATCGCACCGGAACTACAACGCACCATCAACACCACCTTCGAAACCGGCACCTTCCCCAACGACTGGAAATGCGCAGATGTCAAGCCCCTGCTCAAGAAGCCCTCGGCAGACCCTTCGGACCTCAAGAACTACTGACACATCTCCCTCCTTCCCTTCGCGGCGAAAGTTGTCAGGATATGAGGCAGGTGGCGCCTGCCTGGGCTGTGGATTATGGGACTACAACTCCCAGAAGGCTGCGTGAGAGGAAGGGGAGGAGTCACGTATTAAGAACGCCCACGCACACCGGCCAGTGTGCGTAATTCTTCTGTTGGTGTTGGACGCCCGCTCGGCTGGTTTCTCGCTGGGCCTCCCTGTCTTCCTGCGCCTGGCTGCTCTGTTTTGTTCTCCTGGTTAGGAGAATCTGCAGTTCTGGATTTGGGTGGTGAACGGCTGTTTTTCCACGCCCCTTGCTCCACGGATCATCCTTGAATGTACGGAGCTGCTCAGCGGGAGTACCGCGGAACCCTCGGCTTCCGCCTCGCAGCACCATGGAAAGGTTTCCCTTTTTATTTGTTTTTCCCGTCTCATGCTGCCTACTAGAAAATAGTGGGAAGGCGGTTACCATAGTCTGTCGACACCAGCGAGCAGTGATAAGAGGTATTATCACCCCTGGTGTTTTACTCTGACCTGCAGTTTCCTCTTCTAACCATTTTGGAACTTTACTTCTGTCAGGTAGGAGTAAGGATTGATTCCTTGATAAGGATTGTGCTGTTACTATTTGCTTCCGTTGTCTGTGGCTTCTTGGGGTTGTGGATCTACCCTATCTAGCAGGCTGTCTTGTGGTGGATGTTCTCTGATGACTTTGTACTTTGGATTATTAACCCTTGGATATTCATCGGACAATATAATTTGGTTGCTACATTGGTTTCTGGATTATCGAAGCTAGACAATGGAATAATTGCTCTGTGCTTCTTATTTTTGCTTTTCTTGGATTGGCTCCTATTTTTGGTTTCCTGGTATTTTTTTTATATGGTATGTTTAAATGTGTTTTACCATGAGAAGGGGAATGAAGGGGCGATAGGATGAAAGAACGTTTATAATATGTCTTTTTCTATCCTAGGAGTATGTCAAGAGGAGTGAGAGTACCCAGTACTGTCATACTTTGTGTGACATTAAACACCTGTATGATTCAGGTATGGATCAGTCGTAGCGAAATCATATGAGTGTAGGTTATTTCTGAACTGTGTTTCACGGTCTTCTTTCTCTCCTACAGGACTCCCATTCCCTGCTGCTCCTTCCCTATTCCCTTCCCTCGCTTGATCGCCCTAATACTCTGTGTATTATCTGAGTTGGGGATGTCAAGAGGTGGATATCTTAATGCATCGCCCGGATTCTGAGGAGTGCTTCATGAGGTTCTGGAAACCTTGACAAAAGTCACCGGGAAGACCGTCAACTCCCAACTCATGAAATTCGTCGAAGAGAACTCCATCCTCGACCCCTCCCAATCTGGATTCTGCAGCAACCATAGCACTGTGACTGCCCTACTCGCCGCCACAGGCGACATCCGCACCCTCCTCGATCAAGGCCACACCGCGGCCCTGATCCTACCGAACCTCTCCGCAGCCTTCGACACTGTCTGCCACCACACACTCGCCGCCAGACTGCACCATGCCGGCATACGGGGAACCGCCCTCGAATGGCTCAGCTCCTTCCTTACCGGCAGGACCCAAAGAATCAGACTGCCACCCTTCCTCTCAGGACCCATAGAGATCAACTGCGGAGTGCCCCAGGGATCATCACTCAGCCCAACTCTCTTCAACATCTACATGACCCCCCTCACCGCCATCGTCAGACAGCACGGACTCAACATAGTCTCCTATGCTGACGACACCCAGCTCATCCTCTCCCTCACCAAAGACCCGGTCACCACCAGACTCAGCTTTCAGGAAGGTATGAAGGACGCCGCATCCTGGATGTGCAGCAGCTGCCTGAAGCTCAACTCGGAGAAGACAGAGATCCTCGTCCTCGGACCCTCCCCCACCCATGGGACAGCACCTGGTGGCCCACCGCCCTCGGCAGCCCACCCCCACCGACCATGCCCGGAACCTCGGCATCGTACTCGACTCCTCCCTCTCCATGACCCGACAGGTCAACGCCGTCGCCTCCACCTACTTCAACACCCTCCGCATCCTTCGCAAGACCTTCAAATGGATCCCCCTCAAATCAAGAAAAACCGTCACCCACACACTCATAACCAGCAGACTAGACTATGGAAACGCCCTCTACGCCGGAATCAACAAATCTCTGATCCACAAACTGCAGACCATACAGAACACCGCGGCAAGACTCATCCTCGGCATCCCTTGACAAGAGCACATCACCCAACACCTGCAAGACCTCCACTGGCTCCCAGTCAAGAAGAAAATAACCTTCAAGATACTTACCTACGCCTTCAAATGCCTCCACAACACCGGACCCCAATACCTCAACGATAGAATCTCCTTCCACGTACCCAAAAGAAACCTCCGATCCGCCGACCTCGCCCTCACCGAAACCCCACGCATCCACAGAGCCAGAGCAGGCAGAAGGGCTTTCTCCTACATCGCGGCCAAGACCTGGAACGAACTGCCAATCGTCATCAGACGCGCCCCCTCTCTGACCATATTCAGGAAGACACTCAAGACCTGGCTCTTCGACTGAACGGAGCTGCATATGATACCACCCCACCCCCCTAGTGCCTTGAGACCCTCGTGGGTGAGTAGTGCACTTACAATTCCCTGATTGAAAGACTTTTCTGTAGAAATGGCAAAAGACTTTGCACCTATCTATCTAGGCGTGGATGGCCCTGTGCTAATCCTATACTTGAAGACTTTGATAGAAAAGCAGACATTTGAGGTGAGCAGATCTAGAGTGTCGCTGGTGTTCAGGGTGCTCTATACAGGAGCTGCTTTCCACCTAAACTTGAGAACTACCCAGACTTCTCTGCTTTTTTGCATAATTTATGCATCACTCTATGCCTGAAAGGGTATTGTTTTGGTATATATATATATATATATATATATATATATATATATATTTCCAACAGCCCCCATGAAAAAGAGCAGATGCAGGCACTCCCGGTAAGCACAGAAATTTCTTTATTCATATGGTCATAAGGCGATGTCCGTCCTGACCCGTTTCGGCTGATCCCAGCCTTTGTCAAAGTCATTTTTTTGTTCGATTTTTTTCAAATTTAAAGGAACGGTGCACATAGACATAGAAAACAGCACATCCATAGCCACTATGTCTCCCTCATAATGCATCCTGTCCCCTAAACTGGCATAATAAACATTTCAATACAGTTCCAAATTTTTACTTATTTCAGAAAAATTGTTTTTACACTTTTTAAAAGATTTTTCTAGAGAATTCTGTATTTATAAAAACAAGCCTCCTTGGCATTATCATAACAAATCCAACAAACCCTAGACCAGAAAGCAAATGGGAAGCGTACTCTTGGGCCAATGCCCTTTATATGATAAGTAGTATAGTGCTACCTATCTGAGGTCAAGACTCTCCTAGCAATATACATGGCATGGCCATCCTCACATATTAGGCTTATCATAAATATGCACATCAAAATTCTAATTCATTAATCAAGATAAAAATGAGAGTATAAAAATAAATACATAAATAATTAGATGGTAAGATATGGTTTCCAATTGATCAATTTCCATAAAATATGTATTATATAGATCTTACATAGGTTAATTCATATCAAAACATCAAATCTAACCATATAAGACCTATCATTTCAATAAAGAATTATAAATGTGCAAAAGTGGTAAGCATACGTAAAGTGTCAAAGTGCCACAAGACCTTGAGCTTGGAATCAACCTCATCTCAATATATAAAGTGCTCTAGTACGGGAATAAAAAACATTTCCTATTGCACAATCTTTCAGTGTCCCAGCCCAATTTGAATTGTGCAAAACTACTAAGCATATATAAAGTGCCCAAGTGCAAGATAACCTCAGAATTGGAAATCAGAATTGGAATCAACAATATCCCATTACATAAAGTGCTCCAATACGAGGATAAAACAATCTCCTATAACACAATCTCTTAATGTCCCAAACCAATTCGAATTTCAGCATTACAATCAATAGTCATGCATGTGCACACCTGCAAAGCATAGCTAAAGTGCAAAAGTGCCAGGTATCTTTATGTATCGAATCAGGGATACCCTAATGTATAAAGTGCTCTAGTGCGAAGATAAAAGCCGTCTCCTATAGCACAATCTTTCAATATCCCTGACCAATATGCATTTCAGCATTGAAACAACGTGGGGCATATTCCAAAACATTGGGAGGGGAGCGGGGCGATATATACATTACCATTCAACCCAAGTGTACTTCAGGTTCCTCATCTCTGTTTAGACCATTTGGGAATTTCGTATTCAGATCCAGGATGTATCTAGATTCTAGACGTCTGAGGTTTAGCACTCTGTTGCCTCCTCTGATGTTTGGGGGAATCCTATCAATCGCAAAGAACATCAGTAGACCAGGATCACTATCATGTTTGTTATAAAAGTGCTTAGCCACAGAACAAGTGAAATCCTGGTTCCTAATTGCTCGCTGATGCTCTAACGTGTTTTTTCAATGGAAAATAGTACTCCCCACATACATCAGTTGGCATGGGCAACTGAGTACATAGATGCAATGGTCGGTGTTACAGTTATAAAAGCCTTTCATCTTTATCATATGTCTGTCACTAGATTTAAACTTAAGGACATTTTTCACCATCTTGCAGGCCTTGCAATTATTGCACTTATAAAACCCTCTTACAGTGGATAGCCACGTCTCTGATTTGCGGCCTCCATCAAAATAGCTATGTGTTAGATTATTACCCAGTGTCCTCCCTTTTCTGTATGTCACAGGGGGTGCCATAGATAAATCCTTGCCAATTACATTATCTCTTTTAGCGACCTGCCAATGTCTTCTCAATATCTAATAAATTCTAGGAGACATTTGGTTAAAACAGGTAATCAATCTTGCTACCGTGCCTTCCTTCGAAACTCCATCATTGGGATAAAGCAACTGGTTTCTGGAGACCGTTTCCGACTTACGTTTGGCCTCCACTAACATCTTGGGATGATACCCTCGTTTCCTGAACCTCTGATTCATTTTTTGTACTTGTCCCTGAAATTCTTGATCTTGGCTGCAAATTCTTTCAAGCCTCAATGTTTCACCATAAGGGATACTAGCTTTTAGATTAGTCGGATGTTGACTTTTAAAATGCAGAGTGCTATTGCCAGCTGTTGTTTTACGAAATACAGTAGTGTTGATTTTACCATCTTTTACTTGTAATAAGATATCTAAAAATGATATCTCCTTAACACTCATCTGTGCAGTGAGATGTAGGTTATAGGGGTTATTGTTTAAAATCGCCACATACTCTTCTGCTTCTTGTTTTGGCCCGTTCCATAACAAAAATAAATCGTCAATGTAACGGGTCCAAACCAGTGTATGTTGGACATATTTAGCATTTTTCATCTGCCTAGGCCACCTGCTTCTCCCACCAGCCCATAACCAAATTGGCAAAGCTGGGAGTGAAGCAGGTGCCCATGGCAGTCCCCATGATCTGCCTGTAGACCCTTCCATCATGCATGAAAATATTGTCCTTCAGACAGATACGAATCATATCTAACAACATACGTGTGTGTTCTAAAAAACAAGTTGGTCTCTTTTTCAAATAGTACTCGCAGGCTAGCATTCCTAATTCATGACTGATTGAAGTATAGAGAGCGGTGACATCAAGCGTAATCATGATGTATGAGTCATTCCATGCAAGATCATTGATTTTTGTAAGGAAATCTCCACTGTCTTTACAGTACGATGGTAATGATTTAACAAAGGGAAAAAGAAAATAATTGATATATATGGCTGCATTTTCTAGAAAACTTTCATTCGAGGAAACTATTGGTCTACCTGGGGGGTTAGATAGTCTTTTGTGGACCTTTGGCAATAAATAAAAGGAGGGGATCTTAGGATGTTCTGATCTTAAAAAATTAAACTCATCCTGGTCCAAAATACGAGCGTCATACCACATCTTGAGCTGTATTTGAAATCTCTTGACACAATCACGATAGTCATCAAGTGTAATGACCTGATAACATTCCCCATCCTGTAATTGCCTCATAGCTTCTTGATTGTATTGCACTGAGTCCATAATTACAACATTTCCTCCCTTATCACTGTTTTTAATTACAATGGAGGTGTCCTCTTTCAGTTTTCAAAGCCTTCCTCAATTCAGGTGTTAAATTATCATTAAATCCCCGCTTTTGTTTCTCAGTTCGACCAGATCATGTATAACCAATTCATGAAAACAATCTAAATTATTATGGGCTGTAATGGGAATGGAGCGGGACTTAGGTTTAAAGCCACTCATGCTGGCAGATCTATTATCAATCCCCAAGTTAGACATAAGATGTTCCATGTCAACATTAGGATCCAAGCCCTCACTTTCTCTGTGTAGTATCTCCAGTCCTAAAAGTCCCTCAGCTTCCCCTATCGCCAAATTGCATGATGGTACATTAGTAGAGACAACAGACTTATTTTCCAATTTGTGAATTTTGTTTAATTTTAGCTTTCTAACAAACAAAAACAAATTGATCCTTGCTTGGGCATAGTCGAATCCCGACGAGGGGCAAAAGGAGAGGCCAAATTGCAATATATATATATATATATATATATATTCATATATATATTTTGGTATTCTACCTTTACTACGCGGTCATTACTTCGTATTACCATTTTTACGCATATTTTAGTTCGCAGATGCCATTACTTAGCATGCATTTACTTAGCATGCATTTACTACGCATGTTCCATTACTTAGCATGCACTTACTACGCATAATGGAGTTACTGTGCATTGTAGTATTGATTCTGTTAATGGGTTCAGGGTGCGTTTAAGGTTTTGGGGTGTTGGGGCATTTTTGGGGTTCAGGGTGCGTTTAGGTTTTGGGGTACAGGGGTATTTTTAGGGGTCAGGGTGCGTTTAAGGTTTTGGGGTGCTGGGGTATTTTTGGGGTTCAGGGTGCGTTTAGGTTTTGGGGTGCTGGGATATTTTTAGGGGTCAGGGTGGGATAGGGTTTTGGGGTGCATGGGGTATTTTGAGGGTTCAGGGTGCGTTTAAGGTTTTGGGGTGCTGGGGTATTTTTGGGGTTCAGGGTGCGTTTAGGTTTTGGGGTGCTGGGATATTTTTAGGGGTCAGGGTGGGATAGGGTTTTGGGGTGTAGGGGGTATTTTTAGGGTTCAGGGTGCGTTTAAGGTTTTGGGGTGCTGGTATTTTTGGGGTTCAGGGTGCATTTAGGTTTTGGGGTGCTGGGGTAATTTTAGGGGTCAGGGTGGGTTAGGGTTTTGGGGTGTAGGGGGTAATTTTAGGGTTCAGGGTGCGTTTAGGGTTTGGGGTACTGGGGTATTTTTAGGGGTCAGGGTGAGATAGGGTTTTGGGGTGTAGGGGGTATTTTTAGGGTTCAGGGTGCGTGCCAGGGGATAGGTTACTATTACGATTCATTTTTTGTTTTAAAGTACCAATAACGCGTTGTAACGGTATGCGTAATAATTAACTGCGAAGTGAAAGCATTTTTAATGTATTTGTATATATTTGCGAAGTAAAAGCATGCGCACTAAAATTAAGCGTAGTAATGGTATTTGCGAAGTAAAAACTTCGAAGTAAATACCTGCGGAGTAACGGTATGCTAAGTAACATCATATATTCATATATTTTACTTTTTTATTATATTTTCTCAATGAAAAAAACCCAAAGGTTAAAGTAACGTTATAGTTAGGAGTGATAAAAGATCTGTTTTTGTTTTGAAATACAAACTTTAGAAATTCACTGAAAAAGTAACATTATAGTTAGGTGAATATATCAGTGACCATATTAACGCTTTAAACGTTAAAAACACAAGAATTCACCAATTATAATTAGCAGAGCTAACTATAACTTGTGCCCCGCCATGCACTTCTTATGACCTCACATATTACATCACTCATGACATGTTCTATGACATCATTTATGACATCACTCATGACATCTCAAATTACATCATTAACCCCTTCGATGCTCATGACGGAATGGTTCCGTCATGAGCATCCGTGCCCCTGTGCTCATGACGGAACCATTCCGTCATGAGGCCAGGGGCACGAAATCCCTCTGCTGCAGACAGCAGAGGGATTTCTCTTTCACCCCTGTGACCTTGGCAGCTGGGGAATTGCTTCCCCAGCTCCCGAGGCCCCTCCCTGGTTTCTGTGCCATGAGGATCAGCGCGCACGTCGCGCTGTCCTCATTGCACAGAAAACGAAACTGAAATGAGCCTTTAGGCTCATTTCAGTTTCACTTTCTATGTGCTCAGGGGTTATCTCAGCCCCCGGGCACGTAGAAAGATGGGAGAGGTATCATTGGAAAGGAGAATCTCCCTTTCCAATGGTACCCCTCCCCAGTGGATCCCTGCTTGGGGATCGCCCCAGGAGAGCAATCCCCATGCAGGGATCCACCCACTAGACACCAGGGAGGGGGGAGCGGCCCCTTGGGCAAGGGCTTTTGCTCCCCCCAATTTGTTTTTGGTGCGATTTAGACTTTTTGCCCCCCCTGGGGGGCAAAAAGCCCACTAGACCCCAGGGATATTTTTCTTTGCCCAATTAATTTATTAGGGTGGGGGCTGCCCATAAAGGGCATGTCCATGCCCCCACCCCGCAAAATTTACAGCCTTTCTGCCCACCCAGGGGGCAGTTGGGGGCAGTAGCCCCCAATCTGCACCCCGGGGGCAAAAGCCCACTATAAGCCAGGGATTTTTTTTTATTATAATTTGTGGTGGGGGCTGCCCAATATGGGCATGACCATGCCCCCACCCACCCCCGCAAAATGACAGCCTTTCTGCCCCCCTGGGGGCAGCTGGGGGCATTAGCCCCAAATCTGCCCCCCGGGAGCAAAAGCCCAGTAGACACCAGGGATTTTATGGGCAAATTTTAATTAGGTTGGGGGCATTGGCATGCCCATTTTGGGCAGCCCCACCTAATTAGAATTTGCCCAAAGACTACCTGAGCGTCTAGTGGACTTTCTGCCCCCTGGGGGGCAAAAGCCCACTAGACGCCAGGGAGTTTTGGGGGCAAATTTGAATTAGGGTGGGGGCTCCCAAAACGGGCATGCCCATGCCCCCACCCCCTCCCCACAAAAATAACAGCCTTCCTGCCCCCCTGGGGGCATATGGGCAGTAGCCCCCAATCTGCCCCCGGGGGCAAAAAGCCCCCTAGTCGCCAGGGATTTTTTTGGGGCAAATTTGAATTAGGGTGGGGGCTCCCAAAACGGGCATGCCCATGCCCCCACCCCCTCCCTGCAAACATTACAGCCTTCCTGCCCCCCCGGGGGGCAGATGGGGCAGTAGCCCCCAATCTTCCCCCCCCCCCGGGGGGGCAAAAAGCCCACTAGACGCCAGGGAGTTTTTTGGGGCAAATTTGAATAAGGGTGCGGGATCCAAAACGGGCATGCCCATTCCCCCACAAAAATAACAGCCTTCCTGCCCTCCTGGGGGCAGATGGGGCAGTATCCCCAATCTGCCCCTCGGGGGCAAAAGCCCACTAGACGCCAGGGATTTTTTGGGCAAATTTTAATTAGGGTGGGGGCATTGGCATGCCCGTTTTGGGCAGCCCCACCCTAATTAAAGTTTGCCCAAAAACTCCCTGGCGTCTAGTGGGCTTTTGACCCCTGGGGGCAGATGGGAGCATTAGCCCCCAATCTGCCCCGCCTGGGGGTGGCAAAAGCCCACTAGATGTCAGGGAGTTTTTGGGGCAAATTTGAATTAGGGTGGGGCTCCCAAAACGGGCATGCCCATGCCCCCACCCCCTCCCCACAAAAATAACAGCCTTCCTGCCCCCTCTGGGGGCAGATGGGGCAGTAGCCCCCAATCTGCCCCGCGGGGGCCAAAAGCCCACTAGACGCCAGGGATTTTTTGGGCAAATTTTAATTAGGGTGGGGGCATTGGCATGCCCGTTTTGGGCAGC
Source organism: Calotriton arnoldi (assembly GCA_963921515.1). Lineage (NCBI taxonomy): Eukaryota > Metazoa > Chordata > Amphibia > Caudata > Salamandridae > Calotriton > Calotriton arnoldi. Next base: position 1,256,761 of record CAWUFW010000963.1, read on the forward strand.
CCCCACCTAATTAAAATTTGCCCAAAACTCCTGGCGTCTAGTGGGCTTTTGCCCCCCTGGGGGCAGATGGGGGCATTAGTCCCCAATCTGCCTTGCCGGGGGGCAAAAGCCCACTAGACGCCAGGAGTTTTTGGGAGCAAATTTGAATTAGGGTGGGGGCTCCCAAAGGGGCATGCCCATGCCCCCACCCCCTCCCCCGCAAAAATAACAGCCTTCCTGCTCCCCCTGGGGGCAGATGGGGCAGTAGCCCCCAATATGCCCCCCCGGGGGGGCAAAAAGCCCACTAGACGCCAGGGATTTTTTTGGGCAAATTTTAATTAGGGTGTGGGCATTGGCATGCCCGTTTTGGTCATGCCCCTGGGGGGCAGATGGGGGCATTAGCCCCCAATATGCCCCGCCGGGGGTGGCAAAAAGCCCACTAGATGCCAGGGAGTTTTTGGGGGCAAATTTGAATTAGGGTGGGGGCTCCCAAAATGGGCATGCCCATGCCCCCACCCCCTCCCCCGCAAAAATAACAGCCTTCCTGCCCCCCCTGGGGGACAGATGGGGCAGTAGCCCCCAATATGCCTCCCCAGGGGGGGCAAAAAGCCCACTAGACGCCAGGGATTTTTTTGGGCAAATTTTAATTAGGGTGGGGGCATTGGCAGGCCCGTGTTGGTCAGCCCCCACTCTAATTAAAATTTGCCCAAAACTCCTGGCACCTAGTGGGCTTTTGCTCCTGGGGAAGATGGGGGCATTAGCTCCCATCTGCCCCGCCGGATGGGGGCAAAAAGCCCACTAGACACCAGTGAGTTTTTTGGGGCAAATTTGAATTAGGGTGCGGGCTGCCCAAAATAGGCATGTCCATGCCCCCACCCCCTCCCCGCAAAAATTACAGCCTTCCTGCCCCCCTGGGGGCAGATGGGGCAGAATCCTCAATCTGCCCCCGAGAGGCAAAAGCCCACTAGACGCCAGGGATTTTTGGGGCAAATTTTTATTAGGGTGGGGGCTGCCCAAAACAGGCATGTCAATGCCCCCACCCCCACCGCAACAATTACAGCCTTTCTGCCCCCTGGGGGAAGATGGGGGCAGTAGCCCCCAATCTGCCCCCCCCAGGGGGGCAAAAAGCCCACTAGACGCCAACGATTACACTGGCTTTTTTATGTGTGGTATGCCCATTCTGAGCAGCCCCACCCCCCAAAAAAATTGCCACAGAGTTTCTGCCCCCCTTGGGGGCATATCGGGGCAACCCCACCCCCCGATATCCCCCCCAGGGCGGCAGAAAGCCGACTAGGAACAGATTTGTTTTTAGTAATATGCCTACCTGTGGATTTTGGGCCCTAGCGCAGCCGGCACATAGAGAAACCTAGCAAACCTGTACATTTTTGAAAATTAGACACCCAGGGGAATCCAGGATGGGGTGACTTGACTGGCTCTCACCAGGTTCTGTTACCCAGAATCCCTTGCAAACCTCAAAATGTGTATAAAAAAACACATTTTCCTCACATTTCTGTGGTGAAAAGTTCTGGAATCTGTGTGGATCCACAAAATTCCACTCACCCCGCATTCCCCAAAGTCTTCCGAGAAAAATGGTACCTCACTTGTGTGGGTGGGTCAATTACCCGCAACAGGCAAGGGCCCAAAACCTAGTGAGGCGACATCAAGATTACCTATCACAAACCAACCTGGTTTTGCACGGGGGGGTTACCTGGGTTTTGGCCCCGGGGTCGGCGGCCACCTAGGAAACCTACAAAACCCACACATTTCTGAAAACTAGACACCCGGGGGATTCCAGGGAGGTATGGCTTGTGTGGATCCCCCAACGTTTTCTTACCCAGAACCCCCTGCAAACCTCAAATTTAGCTGACAAAAATCACTTTTTTCACACATTTGTGTGTGGGAAAGTTGTGGCATCACCGGGCTGACACAAATTTCCTATCAACCAGCGTTCCCCCTGGTCTCCCGATAAAAATGGTGCCTCACTCGGGTGGGAGGCCCAAGTACCCGCGACAGGCAAGGGCCCAAAACGTATTGAGGCGACATCAAATTGCCTTTCACAAAACCACCTGGTTTTGCAAGGGGGGTCCCATGACTTTTTGGCCCGGGGCTCAGCGGCCACCTAGAGAAACTTACTAAACCCACACATTTCTGAAAACTAGACACCCGGGGATTCCAGGGAGGTATGACTTGCATGGATCCCCAACGTTTTCTTACCCAGAATCCCCTGCAAACCTCAAATTTTGCCGAAAAATTCACTTTTTCTCACATTTCTGTGGTGGAAAGTTCTGGAATCTGCGTGGATCCACAAATTTCCTCCCACCCAGCGTTCCCCCAGATCTCCCGATAAAATGGTACCTCACTTGCGTGGGTGGGTCAAGGACCCGTGACAGGCAAGGGCCCAAACGCTATTGAGGCGACATCAAAATTACCTATCACAAACCAACCTGGTTTTGCATGGGGGGTCCCATGAGTTTTTGGCCCGGGGCTCGGAAGCCATCTAGGGAAACCTACCTAACCCACACATTTCTGGTATCATTTTACTCGGGAGAACAAGGGGAACGCTGGGTGGTAGGACATTTGTGCCGGCACGGTGATTCCACGCAAAAATATGTGGAAAATGTGTTTTTTTCATCTAAATTTAAGGTTTGCATTTCATTCTGGGTAGGAAAACGTTGGGGGATCCAGGCAAGCCATACCTCATTGGACTCCCCGGGTGTCTAGTTTTCAGAAATGTTTGGGTTTGGTACTTTCCCAAGATGGCCACCGAGCCCGGGCCAAAATCTCAGGTGCCCCCCCAAAACCAGGTAGTTTTGCTATAGGTAATTTTGAAGTCTCCAGAGTACGATTTGGGCCATTTCCTGTTGCAGCCACTGTGCCTACCCACACAAGTGAGGTACCATTTTTATCGGGAGACCTGGGGGAACGCTGAGTGGGAGGAAATTTGTGGATCCACGCAGATTTCAGAACTTTCCATCACAGAAATGTGAGAAAAAGTGAATTTTTCGGCAAAATTCGAGGTTTGCAGGGGATTCTGGGTAGGAGAATGATGGGGGACCCACGCAAGCCATACCTTGCTGGACTCCCCGGGTGTCTAGTTTCCAGAAATGTGTGGGTTAGGTAGGTTTCCCTAGATGGCTGCCGAGCCCGGGCCAAAACTCATGGGACCCCCATGCAAAACCAGGTTGTTTTGTGATAGGTAATTTTGATGTCGCCTCAATAGCTTTTGGGCCCTTGCCTGTCGCGGGTCCTTGACCCACCCATGCAAGTGAGGTACCATTGTTATCGGGAGACCTGGGGGAACGCTGGGTGGGAGGAAATTTGTGGATCCACGCAGATTCCAGAACTTTCCACCACAGAAATGTGAGAAAAAAGTGAATTGTTCGGCGAAATTTGAGGTTTGCAGGGGATTCTGAGTAGGAGAATGATGGGGGACCCATGCAAGCCATACCTCGCTGGACTCCCCCGGGTGTCTAGTTTCCAGAAATGTGTGGGTTTGGTAGGTTTCCCTAGATGGCTGCCGAGCCCCGGGCCAAAAACTCATGGGACCCCCCATGCAAAACCAGGTTGGTTTGTGATAGGTAATTTTGATGTCGCCTCAATAGCTTTTGGGCCCCTGCCTGTCGCGGATCCTTGACCCACCGACGCAAGTGAGGTACCATTTTTATCGGGAGCCCTGGTTGAATGCTGGGTGGGAGGAAATCTGTGGATCCACGCAGATTGTAGAACTGTCCACCACAGAAATGTGGGGAAAATGTGGGTTTTTTGACAATTGTTTAGGTTTGCAAGGGATTCTGGGTAACAGAACCTGGTGGGAGGCAGTCAAGTCAGCCCATCCTGGATTCCCCTGGGTGTCTAGTTTTCAAAAATGTATAGGTTTGCTAGGTTTCCCTAGGTGCCGGCAGAGCTATGGTTCAAAAACTACAGCTAGGCACTATGCCAAAAAAGGGTAATTTTTCACTGCGAAATTGAGGAGTGTCCACGTTGCGTTTTGCGCCATTTCCTGTCGCGGGCACTAGGCCGACCCACACAAGTGAGGTACCATTTTTCTCGGAAGACTTTGGGGAACGCGGGGTGGGTGGAAATTTGTGGATCCACGCAGATTCCAGAACTTTCCACCACAGAAATGTGGGGAAAATGTGGTTTTTTTGACAATTGTTTAGGTTTGCAAAGGACTCTGGGTAACAGAACCTGGTGGGAGGCAGTCAAGTCTACCCTTTCTGGTTTCCCCTGGGTGTCTAGTTTTCAAAAATGTAGAGGTTTGCTAGGTTTCGCTAGGTGCCGGCAGAGCTATGGTTCAAAAACTACAGCTAGGCACTTTGCCAAAAAAAGGTCATTTTTCACTGCAAAATTGAGGTGTGTCCACGTTGCGTTTTGCGCCGTTTCCTGTCGCGGGCACTAGGCCGACCCACACAAGTGAGGTACCATTTTTCTCGGAAGACTTTGGGGAACGCAGGGTGGGTGGAAATTTGTGGATCCAAGCAGATTCCAGAACTTTCCACCACAGAAATGTGGGGAAAATGTGGTTTTTTTGACAATTGTTTAGGTTTGCAAGGGATTCTGGGTAACAGAACCTGGTGGGAGGCAGTCAAGTCACCCCATCCTGGATTCCCCTGGGTGTCTAGTTTTCAAAAATGTATAGGTTTGCAAGGTTTCCATAGGTGCTGGCAGAGCTAGGGTTCAAAAACTACAACTAGGCACTTTGCCAAAAAAGGGTCATTTTTCACTGCGAAATTGAGGTGTGTCCACGTTGCGTTTTGCGCCGTTTCCTGTCGCGGGCACTAGGCCGACCCACACAAGTGAGGTATCATTTTTCTCGGAAGACTTTGGGGAACATGAGGTGGGTGGAAATTTGTGGATCCACGCAGATTCCAGAACTTTCCACCACAGAAATGTGAGGAAAATGTGTCTTTTTGACAATTTGTTAGGTTTGCAAGGGATTCTGGGTAACAGAACCTGGTGGGAGCCAGTCAAGTCACCCCATCCTGGATTCCCCTGGGTGTCTAGTTTACAAAAATGTATAGGTTTGCTAGGTTTCCATAGGTGCTGGCAGAGCTAGGGTTCAAAAACTACAGCTAGGCACTTTGTCAAAAAAGGGTCATTTTTCACTGTGAAATTGGGGTGTGTCCACGTTGCGTTTTGCGCCGTTTCCTGTCGCGGGCACTAACTAGGCCTACCCACATAAGTGAGGTACCATTTTTCTCGGAAGACTTTGGGGAACGTGGGGTGGGTGGAAATTTGTGGATCCACGCAGATTCCAGAACTTTCCACCACAGAAATGTGAGGAAAATGTGTTTTTTATCAATCTTTTAGGTTTGCAAGGGATTCTGGGTAACAGAACCTGGTGGGAGCCAGTCAAGTCACCCCATCCTGGATTCCCCTGGGTGTCTAGTTTTCAAAAATGTATAGGTTTGCTAGGTTTCCCTAGGTGCCGGCAGAGCTAGGGTTCAAAAACTACAGCTAGGCCCTTTGCAAAAAAGGGTAATTTTTCATTGTGAAAATGTGGTGTGTTCACGTTGGGTTTTGAGCCATTTCCTGTCGTGGGCACTATGCCTACCAACACAAGTGAGGTACCATTTTTATCGGGAGACTTAGGGTAATTCAGATTTGTAAAGCAACTGTTATTACCTATTGACTTTCGATGCATTCTGCCTTCCAAATGAAAGACATTGTGTAAAAAGAAGTAATTTTAAAAAATGACCGATAATTCTCATGCTAGTATGAGTATTCCCAATTTTGGAAATGTGCAAATATCTACTGTTTCTAAACTCTATATTTTGTTCCCATTTCAGAAATACATAGAGTGTCTTTCATACCGATTTTTCCATGTATACATTTTCCCACAATAATTGCTATATACCCGGTACATAATAAAAAACCATTGCAAGACGCTGCTCAGTTGTTGGCTCTGGGTTCGTCGGGTTCTTGGTGAACCTACAAGTCCTATATATCCGCACAACCAGTAAGGTCCAGCGGATGTAACGGTATATTGCTTTCAAAGAGCTGTCATAATTAGAAGAAGTTACAGGTGAAAACGTTTACACAAAAGGCTGTTTTTTTCAACTAATTTTCAATTTTTCCTATATTTAACTGTTAGTTTCTATAAAGAAACCTTGATGGATCTACACAAATGACCCCTTGCTGAATTCAGAATTTGTCTACGTTTCTAAAATGTATAGCTGTCTAGGATCCATTATTGCTTTCCATACCCATTTCTACCATTAACTGGAAGGAGGTTGAAAACACAAAAAATAGCAAAAATAGGCTATGCCCCAGAAAAATGCCAAAACTGTGTAAAAATGTTGGTTTTCTGACAAAAGTCTGTCATTCCCTAAAATCTGGGAAAATGGTGATTTCAGCCCCACAAACCCTTTTGATACCATTTGCAGGGAAAAACCCAGACGCTTTCATTTGCAGCCCTTTTTTCGCATTTTTCCCAAAAACCCCAAAATTTAACTGTATTTTGGCTAATTTCTGGGACCCCTCCAGGTGAATCCACAAACCCTGGGTACCTTTACAATCCCCATGATGTTGGAAAAAAAGGACGCAAATTTGGCGTGGATACCTTATGTGGTCAAAAAGTTACAGGGGCCTAAGCGCGCACTGCCCCAAATAGCCAAAAAAAGGCTTAGCACAGGGGGGAAAAAGGCCTAGCAGCGAAGGGGTTAATGACATGACTCATCCAAAGAGTGTGCTATTTTGTTTTATAGTTTACATAGTGGTGAGTAACTACCATATCACTTTTCTACCTATTTTTGTGCAGCCTGTTTCCAGCAAATTGGTCTAAGTGTTTACAAAACGCATATGCTCCTAATGCACCATAGGTGTGTAGAGGTATTGAACATGTTATAAATCTTTGTATTGAAGAGTAACTATGTGTACAGGTGACAGTTGACGACTTGTGTTCCAGACAAGTTTTTTTAGTCCTGCAGAAAAAGTTTTCAACAGGGCAAAAATTCAACATACTAATGATTGTAAGCAGCCTCAAGTTATTATACAGAATCATCTCAGCATGACAATTTCTACTTAACATAGAAGACTGTGTGCACCAGGTACTAACCTATGTACATGTGTTTGTGTTGCTTCAAAAGATGTGCTATCTGTAAAGTTTTAACCACAGTATGAAGGTTGCAGGAAGTATGATCTTCCTACCTTAGGTATTTTAAGTGAATAGTCACTCTTTGTACAAGTTTTGCATAGAGTGTACACTGTTTTTAGTAGATACTTTTTGTTACTCTGTGGTGTATTTCTCATGAGACTTTCACTGCCTGCAAACAGTGTGGTACAGAGTAAACTGTCTGCATAGAGCAAACAGTGTTAACAGTACCCACTTTTCTACTCATATCCACCTCAATTCTCAATGTAGGTTCAGTAACTGTCAGGGGTTTGATACAGGGAAAGACTGTGCAGAGTAGGGTATTAGTAATGTAACAGGGCTTCAGTATCTGGAGGAACTTGGTTTCCCTGAACATTTATATACAGATTGAACACCATGTGCAGGATAGATTACCCTTTTATCTGTAGTTCATAGTCAACATGAACTCGCCTACCCATGCAGTGTATGGTAAAGTGTCAACGTACACAAGCTTGCTTTACCTATGGAGGTTGTATGTTTGATAGCAGTAATGATGCCAAATATTATTCTGATCTATTTTGCACTTACTTTCATAGCTCTAATGCTATACCCATTCATAGAGCAATATGTACAAAAGAAGCTTGGATGATGTCATGAGTGATGTCATCAATGATGTTGTTTGAAATGTCATGAGTAATGTCATAAATTATGTCATAGAACATGTCATGAGTGATGTCATATGTGAGGTCATAAGCAGTGCATGGCGGGGTGTAAGTTATAGTTAGCTGTGCTAACTATAACTGGTGAATTCTTGTGTCTTTTTTAGTTCAAAACATTAATGTTGTCATTGAAATATTCACCTAACTATAACGTTACTTTAACCATTGGTTTTTCAGTGAATTCCTGAGGTTTTCTTTTTTAAACAAAAACAGATCTTTTTATCACACCTAACTATAACGCTACTTTAACCATCATTTTTTTTCAGTGAGTTTCTAGAGCTTTTTTAAAGTAAAGTAATATTTTATTATGATACGTAAAGCCAAACTCCTGCCGCATACGGCCTTTGGCCATGTACGGCGGGAGGTTGGGCAGAGGGCCTTATGTTTTTTAAAGGGGCCACATGGCCCACCTCCCTGATCCTTATTAGGTCATGGGGACCCCATCCCCCAGGGACTTTTTTCTTATGAAAGGGGAGTGGGGCTGCAGTTCCCCGTCCACAAACCTTATTAGGTCTGAGGACTCCATCCCCCATGGCCTTTATCTCTCCATCCCCAGGCCTTTTTTTAATTAAAGGGGAGGAGGCTGCTGGCCCCCCTCCATGAGCCTTATTAGGCCCTGGGGATTCCATCTCCCAGAGCCTTTTTTTATGAAAGTTTTTTTTTCATAAAAGGGATGGAAGAAACAAGCAGTCCCCTCCCCAAGCCTTCCATCCCCAGGGCTTTTCTTTTCATTAAAGGGTAGGGGGGTCTGCATTTTTCCCCTTCCCAAGCCTTATTAGGCCCTGGAGAGCCCACGCCCAGGACCTTTTTTTATGATAGGGAAGGGGGGCTACATGGCTCCCCTCCCCAAGCCTCTTTAGGCAATGGAAACCCAATCTCCTAGGGCCTTCTTTTAATGAAAGGGGAGGGGGCAATGTGGCCCCCCTCCCCGAGCCTTCTTAGGCCCTGGGGACCCCATCTCCCAAAGCCGTCACTATTAAACGTAGGTGCCCTGGTCCCCATCATATCCTTGTTGGGCGCCGCAGGGTAAGCCCCAGGGCCCCCTTAGCCCCAGCCAGCTCTCTACATGCTGCAGAAGACAGCATTGCTCCCGCTCAGAGGGAGGAGATACTTATGCTGCTCCCACCGGGCGGGAGCAATATTTTGATCTGTTTCCCTGCCTGCTTCACCGTGGGCAGGGAAACAGATCAAAAGTCTGCTCCCAGCTGGCGGGAGCATTTTCTAAGCGTCCGTCTGCAGGGAGCAGACTTTGTGCTTGCTCCCACTTGCCAGGAGATTCGAAAATGCTCCAACCAAGCAGGAGCAAACACAGGTTTGCCTGCTGGTATGGGCAGGGAAACCACTATGACTTGGGGGTGGGTCCTCGGGACATGGCTAGTGAGCCAGCCTCGAGAGATGGGATCCATAGCTCCAATAAAACTCATTTTGAGTAATTGTGGCCCGGTAGTGGGCTCCCCGGGGCCTATAAAGGCTAGAGGAGGGGGGCTGCACGCTCCCCTTCCCATTAATAAAACAAAGTAGCCCCCGCCACCATTTTGTTTTTTTTGTTACAATCCCACGGGAGTCCCATGGGATTGTGCCAATTTTTGCAGATTTTGCTTGTTTTTGGCATCAGGGGGTTACCTCTGGGTCCCTTCCATTTGGCCTGGGGGTCAGGGTATCCCTGCACCTTTATATAGGTATTTTGTTTACTTGTTCAGGAAAAGGGACTATCTGCCACATGCATCAACATAAGGAATTGCGATTCCTATGTAGCGATTTCTAAGGATTCGCTATTTAGGAATAGCAATTCCTTATGCATGTAGGAATCGCAAAATAAATTGCGATTCCTAAACATTACCTAATAGCGATTCGCAAATTGCGAATCGCTATTAGGTAATATCACTCTATTCATTCCTATGGGCCCACAGGCCCTAAGGAATGAATGGGAATGCATTCGCAAATTGCGATTACCAAATTGGTAACCGCAAATTGCGAATGCAATTCCAAGGGTGCCAGGGGGCCTAAGGACAGGGCTTTAAGTGGGATGAAAAAACTGGGGGGGGGGTCTCTCAAAGGGGCGTGGCCAGTGTAATTAAGGGCGTGGCTTAAAACACTTAATCTAAAAATCTGTGCTGAGCATAGTGTGCCGCCCGACTTGTATTTTGCTGTTTCTGTCATTGCATCTAGATATATGATACAACAAGTAACATCATATCTACAACAAGTCAGGACTATTGGCTTTGTCAATGGTTGTTAGTTGCATAAGATAAATAAGCAGCAACTATGGCTTGTATATATTATTGAAAAGGCTCCACTTAAAGCCCTAGTGACACCACGACAATGTTGCTGCCCCTGAATTTCAAGAGAAGGAAATCCAAGAGAAAATGACTCTCTTTAAAGGATTTCCCTTCCCCCTACAACGCTCACCTGGCATGATGTCATGCCTTTTTAACTTCTCCACTAGTGAGAAGTGAGCAGTGTACATCGATGTGCCTGCTGTCACTGCAGTCTGGAAAAAACGGACCGCCTGTGCCAGGGCACTAAACAGAGCCCGATAGAGACCCGTTTCGAGGCCTCCGTAAAAAAAACTGCCGGTGCTCAGACCCGGTGAGACCCGGCCCACTTAAAGCCCTGCCTAAGGCCCCCCTGATGCACCCCCAAAAAGGTAAGTGTGCATATGTGGCGCACACACAAGCCCAAAGGGCATGTGTGTGCGCCACATGTCACTTTGAAAAATGAACTTTTGTGCATTTTTCAGAGAATGCGCAAATTACCATCAACTTGAAGTTGATGGTAATTAGCGTTTCCTAAATGCACAGTTTGCATTTAGGAAAGGCTTGATGCATCGCATTTCGGGAATCGCAAATTACGATTCCCTAAATGCAGTAGCAATTTAGGTAATCGCAAGAAATTGCGATTACCTAAGTTGTGAATGGAAAGCCTTTGATGCATCAGAAAAGGCCTTTTTGCCCTCGCAAACGGGCCGTTTGCGAGGGCAAAAATGCTTGATGCTGTGTCTCTATTCTAGCTATCTAAGGACTGACACGTGCACCTGTAGAGAAAGCCTGAACGCACTATGGTTCTTATTTGTTATGCATTGTTTGTAATCTGTGAAATAACATTCAATAAACAGATTTTGACAACAACAAAAAAATGCTTGATGCATGTGGCCCTATGTCCTGGAGTCCTGTAATAGCTGGCCGCAACATTTTTCTCATGTTGGTGGCAGCCAATCAGAGCACTCACTCCCGCAGGAGTCTGACTCCTGCGGGAGCGAGATGGCCCAAGAGAAATAAATCTCCCTGGGCCAATCAGAACACTCCATTTTTTAATTGGCACTCCCGCGAGATTATCTTGAGTCTCTCACATTTCCAACTGTCCAGACATGCAATTATTTTTTAACCTTAATTTCTCTAAAGACTACTGACCAGATTTACACCAAATCACAAACAGCACAATCTGTGGACCAAGATGTAGCTTCCTGACAAATTTGATATAATTCTGTTCAGCAGTTCTTGCTGTAGCGCTGCCTTAAGACGTCTATGGAAAATGGATGGAGATTTAGCGTTTTGGGGACCCCCTTTTTTCTCAGCCCCCTGCTTGACAGATCACCCTGAAAATTCCATGCACAAACTTGTCAAAAAGTGGCTCTGTTTTGGAAGGTTTCATAGAGATTCGTCAAAGGGGCCAAATTCATTAGTAACACAAAACGCTTTTCCTATGCCTAAAACTTTCGGATTGCTGAGACCTGTTGACTTTGCCAATGCTTGTTCTTTATCATGGTACCATTGTACTTTTCTTATGATTTATCAGGTTATGATAACTTATGTAAGAGTGTCTTTAGACAATATCAGTTCCTACCACAGCAGCAATTTGCGATGACACTGATGTCTCCTTGGCTGCAAGACATCCAGTGCATGTGGCCCTGACACACTGCATCCATGCCCATAAATCCCGCACAGCGATAAGCGGCACCTCCAGCCATTCTTCCTGACACATATGCCCTTTGTCCATGCATGCAGGGGTTAGCTGCGCGGCATGCACCCAGCTCCCACAGCTGTTTGCAGCAGAAGTTAGTCTCTGGGCCTAACCTATGGCAAGGCCCTCCACCGACCACCATGATGACAAACCCCCACTGTGCACAGTCAAACGTGAGTGCAAAATGTGTGCAGATTCTTCACATAGTAACAACATTATTATCAAACTAAAAATACAATTTCAATGGAAGGTACATCTGAATAACTGCCGAATAATGGCTGAATGCCTTCTGCAACAGGTTCAGTTGCACAGGGGCTGTGGAAGGGTCTGGCCTGTGGCTTCTGAGTCCGCTGAGCATGGCTAAAGGCCTTGCAAAGTGGTGGTGGATCCATGAGCAGTGGAGCACAGTGCCTTGCTATACCCCAGCCCCTGCCTTCAGGGTTGGGACATACAGGTGGGTGGGCACAAGGCCTGACTGTATCCAACCCCCAATGTGCAAAGCCAAAAGCCACACCTTCACACACAGATGGATGACTGGTCCTGTGTCTAAGCCCCACTGAGCAGGGCCCAAGCAGCTCGCATGGGCCACTGGATACAGGTCTGGCTCTGCATCTAATCATTCTGGCATGCTGGCAGGTAGGTACATGATCTGGCCGCCAACTAGAGCCTGCATCCTTCAACCGCTGTGCATAACCAAAGGCTGTGCTCAGAAGAGTGTGACAGTGTATATGTAGTAATCATCGCTATATAGTTGTGAACTGATTCCGATATGTGGCTGGCAAAATAATTTATTTGCAAGCTTCTATAAAGATTGATCACTTCATCAGGCTGCGTGGAAATTAGGATTTGCAAAACAATTGCATACAATTTATAATTAAAATTCCTTCTTACTGCTTTTCTATGCCCTTGTAATATTGAGTTATGGAGAGAAATTCTAGCCAGCCATTCTAGGTTTAACATATGAATGTGGAGTCAAGTCACTTACATGGTGACACCGTGACACAGAGGTGACATGGAGCCAGGCAGAGCAGAGGAGACAACGCAGGGAGGACAGCTGTGCTTTGGGCTCTGGTTGTTATTCGGCCTGGCGCCTCCTTGGCGATGTAACCATCCTGGCGTGGTGCCTGCATATCCATTTATGGAGATACATTAGACCAGTGATACTCAAAGTACCGCCCTGGCCTTTAAATGCGGACCCCTGGTCAACAGCAGTACTGGGATGCTGTTTACTCGAATTAGCCCTAACATCAAAAAGATGTTAAAGAAACAGACACACATTTGTTTTCAGGTTAATGGAAGTTAAAGTAAGGGAGTAACCAAGGTTTCCTTCACCACTTAACTTAAGAAACACTTTCATTCTTAAAGACCTCTTGCAACAAACGTAGGAAATTCAAAAGTGTATTTCATTAACATGCAGAACCGTTTCACCTTAGTACATCAGATTATATCAGTGCATTGAGAAGTATTTTTGTGTGTGATATTTTTCAAACATGAATTTAAGAAATATTCATACTTCCTTCCACCCAAACTGACAACAATTGCAATAGTGATCTAAGAGGCAAGTCACTTGTTATATGCACTCTTTTGAGTGGCTTGGGTTGCTATTATACATGGACAACATTATAGTTTATTAAATCATACACAGAAGGTTTCGTACCGCACACATCATGAAGCCATGTATTTCAAGGTATTCTTATATGTGGTAATTAAGAAAAAGGAGGGAAAGTTAAATAAAACAATTGCCTAGAATCACACAATTTGATCAAGTGGGAAAGCGGGATTGATCCCAGGTTTTCTAGCTTCAGGTTGTGCAATTCAGCAACTAGATGTACATGCTTCACTTCCCCTACACCCATCGCAAAGCCACCCTCCCCTGACTGCCACCCTGCTGGCATCATTGCGGCCCTAGGTCACACCACATACCAAACCTTTTGGACCTTGGGAAAATGTTTGCAAGTATCCATGCATTAGTTGGTCACCAAGGTTTAAGAGCTACAGATGCATCCTGTGCAGTGAGTACATGCACGCAAAAACAACAGAAGGAGAGGGGTAGCTTATCTATTTGGCATCATGGGTACCGACTTCTGTGGGTCACTAGGCTCGAGCCCCATCAATATTTCACTGGAAGGGCTTGTGATAGCTCACTAAAGCCTAGGCTCTGCAGGGGAACAGAGGCACCAGCAGTGACGCTTTAAATTCAACTTTCAGATCCACATAGTGCCAAGTTGGGCCCATGTGTGACAAGCTGGTTCAGTCTAGTTTTTGTCTTTGCATTCTGGGACTTTTATTTTGTCCAGGTTTCATGATTAGATAAACTAGGCTTCTAGTCCCAGAATGCAAAGAAAAAACTTGGAGCAGCTAGTCACACATGGACTTTGGGATCTTGGAATGGCTGACTACACTTCTTTAATTTGAAAAAGAGAGAGACTGCACTTCTTAGCACTAGTGCAATACATTTAACGGTAGAGTACTGGTACTCCTCAGTTGCAAACAGATACTCTAGGTTAGTGGGTGCCTTCACTTCTATTTTTCCAATTAAAGCACTGGATGTGAAAAATATAAGACTTTATATGGTTGCAAAGCTTGTAATTCACAAAATCAGAGGCTTTTCAGCAACACAAATTCAAGTTATAATGTACAAAGGATTTTCCAACTTGCAAAATGTCCTTTGCGATTAATTGCAAGTTGGAAGGAGAAGGGGACTTGAAAAGGGTGCCCCCCAACTACTTCGGAGTGGCTATGGTATTAATGGAATTGAAAGAAGACTGGCCTGGCAAAGCGGGTGGTAGTCATTCACAAAGTGAAAGCTACCTGTGACTGACACCTACTTTGTGGATGCCAGCTGTGGGCGTCGTCAGAACAGAGTGTGGTCCACTGCATGCTCCCACAATGTGATTTATTGAAAACCCACTTTTATTTTTTAAGGCAATCCCTGTCCCATGGAGAGGGCCTGCTCTAAACAAGCATTTGCAATGCAATAGGTCTCGCATTTACGCTAGTTTAAGCTATTGGCATTGGAAATGACAATGCCTTTTATTTACATTTTAAAAACCAAAACATAAAATAAAAGGCATTGTCATTTACAATGCCAATAGATCAAACTCGAGTAAATGCGAGACCTATTGCATTGCAAATGCTTGTTTATTGTTATGGTGGGGTTGGGAAGAAGAAGAAGGGCCGGTGAGGGGTAAGCAACAATGGAAAAGAAACAGGGAGTGCATGTGGGGGCAAGAAAATTGACAGCAGAGGGTAGAGAAGTACATGAGGGAGCCAACTGAAAAAGATGCACTCTAGTAGAGTACTTAAACACTAAGAATAAAAGTAGTGCCTATATAAATGAGCAGTGGAAGACACAAGTAATGCATTAATGCTCCAATCAAAGGACAAACACATGATGAAGAAGGTAGCCTATGACAACTGACCAATAAGAAGCAAGCAAATGAGAGGGACAATGAAACCAACCAATGGTAAGCAATGGGCAATCTCTAAGCCCACTGATGGAAAACAAAAGAGCTCAAAAGACAGGCTTTGCGCTGCTTAGGCAAGACCAAAAATTGAAGTGTAAAAATGAACCACTCCAAAGAAGTTATTGGGCATTGAAAATGGAATCCACGTGCCCTGTCTCGGAAATGTGTATAAAAGTGTGACCCAATTTAGCCCAGTTGGTTCCAGATGCAAGTTCTTCACTGAGCATGGTAGGGAGTGTTCCACAGAGTATTCGGAGAACTGCTGAGACCTAGGATTGGTATCCTTGATAACTAGTCTCCCAGGGATGATGGGACATCACCTGAAAGCTGTACATCTTACTGGAGAAGTGTGCATCTGTCTGTAGCCTGGCCAATTAAGTTTTAGTATCTGATGAAAGTACTGTTTTTGCAAAGGAAAGCACTGGGCTGGACAGTACTAATCGTGTCTTTTGTTAAACTGTTGGAGTTCTACGTCTCTACTCCCACACTCCACCCCCGATAAACCTTGGACTGCTCACCCTCATTACCCTAGAGTTACATACAGGAAAGGGTGTATGTACTTGCCACCCAGTTTGCAGTACCATAGTAGGTCGGCCCTTGGACATCAGTGGTAAAAGTCCCCAAACTCCAGGGTTGTGGCCCAGTAACCCGTGGTTGCCCTGAAGCCCCCGAGCAGGTTTTGACAGCACATATTTAGTGGTTCATCACAAGCGTTCAGGATCATGTAAACGTATTAAATGTGTACATTTTGCAAAGGCAGACACCATGAGTAATTGAGAAGACTATGGGCTATATCATACTATGGGAAGTCGTTGATCCGCCCTTACTGAACCGGAGCATCTTCATCGGAATCAAAACAACCAAGGAGAGACTAACTATATGGGATATGGGAACAACTCCTTAAATGCTGAAGATCAGGGATCTGCTTTTATTGAGAGACCACACTCAATTATCTTGTAGACACACATTTAACTGGCTCCCCAAACCCTCCTAGAGATGGTTGAGCTCACCGCAACTCGCACTTTGTACAATATGGGACTGTTATGAATACATTTTCCACTGCTGCTTTAACTGCTAGGCCACTCCTGAAAACATATCATCTGAATATTTGATATGAAAAGTACAACTCTGGTTTAAAAGCAGTGATATTGACTGCTATTCTGGCTAAATTCTGCACAAAACTATTCTCCAGAGGCTTTTTACTATATTCCAATCAACATAATTCTCTTCCAGGGAGTTAACTCAGCTGGAATGGTCACAACTGCAGACAATTGTCTATATATAGCCGAGGGGACAAGTAATTTCTGAATACAGTGTTATACAAACACCTGTAACATAACATATGTACTTCTATACATTTTATAACGGGTTAATTTGAATTTCCGAAAAAATATAAATTTTTAAGCATGTGATTTCAAGTGCCCAGGCTTATTTAGATATTATGCATCATTACTGGCTGCTGGCTTCATGTCACAAGCAAGACCTTTGGTCAGCCCTGTCTGATTTTCCACTAAGTGGCATTACAACTGCTGGGCTTTGTAGACCCATGCTTACAGAATGAAAAGTGACTTTAAAAGTCCCAGCGTGCTGAAAGCAATTAAATGGAAAATCCGGACAGGATGCAATTCCCCCTCATGGCATTGGGACAGTTACTAGCTTTAACACCACGCCCGTGACCATTCTGACCGGACCTTTATGGCATCTGGTTCGACCAGAACAAGAGCATTGGTTGGTGGTGTAAAAAAAAGATTGTCAGCTTAAAAAAAAAAAGAAAAAGGCGTTTCTACTTTAGATGTAGATTTATAAATTCTGACTCGCGTTAATTTGTTGTGATTTTCAAAAATATTTTGCTTTCGAATCAGATAGGGCATGTGCTCGTTATCACGCGTGAATTGATTTACAAAACGGTGCATTAATTTAATTTGCTTTGCCAAAGATCTCAGATAACTGGACACATTACCCGCTCATTTTTCATTCTCAGCTACGTCCATCACTAAACTCGGTTACTTGGCTCCAGACAGCGGAGCCAAATTTGGTGCACCGTCAGCAGCAGCCCACTCAGACTGACATGCACGTGCAAGGCCCCCGCGTCATCCAGCTCACGCTGCTTTTGATACTGGCTAAATACAGATGCATAACAAAACCAGCTGAGGCTCCGTATTAAACGTGTTTATTGCGCTATCATACTCGATAGGATAGAGCTAGCAGTAGCTGAAATATTGGGTTTGCACTAATCTAAGGATATTCAGGCTTCACGACCCCGCAGACTTCCCATTGCTCTGTTGTTGATACCTATACTTGTTTCATCTTGAAGAATTGTGGGTGTCTGCTAATTACAACGGGCACCCTCCCTGCCTCAAGAACTCTATCATTAACGTCTCCCCCCTACGTAGAACGCGCACACTGTGACCTAAACACGGCTTAGATCGAGCGCGCGAAAGTGAAAGCGCGGTGGGAGCGCGCGAAAGTGCTGAGATCGCAAGAGAAGAGAAGAGAGACCGCGCATGCACATCTCTTGTCCGACGCGTGCACATCTCCTGTCCCCCTTCGGACGCAAAACCCACAACAATAGATCTCGCCAAGGCGAGCAGCGCATGCGCTGCGTCGCTAGGCGAGACCTAAAAACAATGCTGGGATTCAGTGAATGCAAATACAGTACTGGAGGTCTGTCTGCTATCCCTCGAGGGCTTTCATTGCTACATTTTCAGCAAATCGAAAGGACTCCAATCTCATAAATATTAATGTTCCAGGAGTTTTTGCTGCTCCCTGTGAATGCAAAAAGAACAATTGATGGACAGAATGTTGAACAACGTCAAACATTCACCCCAGTAGAGATCCGGGCCTAAATCCATTGTTTTTTTGCTCCCCATGCCACTCCAGTTCAAACCCAGCCATATACTAATCAGTCTTGATCCTGCTCTCCATGGGAACAGTCCAGCCCGAACTGCCAGGCCAGGGCCTTCCTGGACCGGAAACAAGCATCCTGGGACCGGTTTCAGGGTTTCACCCCTCATCAGCCAGGCTAGTTTAACTACAGTGGCATGGAGAAAACGGGACCCACGTCTGGGTATACCCGTCCTACTCGGGGTGACAAATGCAAAAAGAACAATTGATGGACAGAATGTTGAACAATGTGATACATTCACCCCAGTACAGAGATCTGGGCCTAAATCCATCGATTTTTTGCTCCCCATGCCATTCCAGTTTAAACCCAGCCATATGCAAATCAGTCTTGGCCCTGCTCCCCATGGGAACAGTCCAGCCCGAACTATGAATGACCATGTGGTTGATTAGTACAGCAGTTGCATTGCAAAACGAAGGTGATGTTGCAAAACAAGTGGTTCCCGACCCCACCTTTGAAAATCAGGCCTTCCATTATCTGTATGGTCAGACCATAACATTCATGCATGACCTAAAGCATGGATCTAGCGATAGCTTGTTGTTTATCTGGTAATACCCGCTTCAAATATTTTCCTTAAGTGCTGCGTTACTGAAGCACTGAGCATTTAAGTTTTTTTTAGGCTGCTGAAGAAGAGGTGAAGAGCACTCCTTTAAAGGTAGTATTATGAGCGTTCTCTGTGGAAAGTTCAACGAGTGCTTGGATCACATTGCTGCCAAGCATCCGCTCCTCATGAGTGATACCTTCTAACAGTCCTGCCTTTTTAGCCAACAGCATTTTGCATGCTTTGATTTTTTTTAGCTCACTTCAATGTAAAAGACAATATTAATAACTTGTTTTAATATTGCCCTTCATACTGCACTTCTGCTGTTTCTAATTGTCCTAACTGATAGCAGGTTCACCTATTAACCACTTTTATGGTCCTCAATTTACCGACCTTAGCGGGATGAAAGGTTGAGTTGGTCTTACCTCGATTCAAACCTGCGACCTGCAGATCAAAGTGTGATTCACAAGCAAACATTCAATTCACTGCCGGCCTTGAGTGCAACATGTTGCCAAAAGATCAGTACTGATTAACGGAGAGCAGTTTAACAGATAATAGACAAAGGTTCTACGCTGTCAATGTTCTGGCCTTCCTTTCTACATAACTTACTCATTGGCAGCAGCACTGCTCTTTTTCCTGTCACACAGCGGGCCCTGCTACACTAATCCTATCACTATCGCATACTGCAGGGTTTAACGCCATAGGATGACAAGCGCTGGCAATCATATCAGCTGCGCATGTGCAGTGCTCAGTCGGGGTAAGGAGTAGAAAGATGTTCGTGTTTGCATGACTTTGTGGCAGGCAGACACCCAAACAACTGGCGGGCAGACGTAAAGAACTAAAGTCTTATCTATGCATGCGCATAGTACTATGCCAGACATGGGAGGCAGGTTTGAAAAACTATTGGTGCTGCCCTGGTCACATGACCCAATTTTGAATAGAAATTGGGAAGAATTTCAGCTACGTCAGGAGTGTGGCAAGCTTATCAACTTGAGATGTAAAAAATGTATCCATTTTAAGATTGCCAAATCTCTGTTTCAGTCCCTTCTGCACACCCATTGTGTCCACTTCTCAGCCACTGCCCTCTTGTCTTCCTGCCACTTGTGCTCACCAGTGGTGAATGGTGATCATTTGTTCTGATGTTTTGATTTGTTCTGCATTCCGTCTGAAAGGGTCGAGTTCCTCCCTACCAAATTACTGTGGAACTCACGGCCGATGGACCTTTATTGCCTGCTGAGAAGTGTGGAGGGGAGAAACAATTCGTTTAGACGGGATCACAATTTATAAGAACTATGACTCTGAAGAATCACAGACTCCGGATTCCAAGTTAGTGGGGTTTATTACAAAGCCAAAAACAACTGAATGTACAAGCACCTCATCACGAGGTTGTAGAAATACATGGGAACTAAAACAAATCCAAATCTACGGGCTTGCTTTATTTGACAGATCATAAACAGCATGACAATCTCCAGATGCAGAACGCAGGCAATGATTGCCCCCACATCAATCTTCATCTGCGGAAAATGAATAAAAAGCATTAGTCTGTCCCTACACTACCACTATCATGACCACCCTACTTAGCATTTCCCAGGCAGGATCAGGAAAAAAGGTGTCGGCGCGTGAAGACTTCCTAAGAAGTACACTCACGTTGTATGGGTCAAGTAGCCAAAAAAAGCTACAGAGCTCATTCTAAGATGCTCCTTCTCTCTCCTTCGATCTCCTCACCCCTTCTCCCGACTCCACCCCGGGACACTATCCCTAATACAAAACACAAACACGTAGAACACGCCCACAGATCACCTCATTCCGCTGGACACTTTCCATAGGTGATTTCCCACGCGGTGTTGGTGCTCCCAGCTCCTGGCTCGATGACCTTGATTCCCAGGCCTCCCTCAGTGAGAAAGGACACCGGCTCCCAATTATCTGTGGTTCATGCACATTTGTATCGCATCCTCCCAAGCCTAACTCTCCTAAACAAAAGACATTATTCTAACTAACACAGACAACTTTCTCCACCTGCAACAGAAACGTGAGAACAGAACAAATTCAACGTGCACATGAGATTTCTAACAACCCTATTTCAGAGCCCCAAGGGAAAATACAATTCAGGCCTACAGAAATCGGCCAACATAAGAGTGAAACACATAGGCCTTTCAAATACACACATAAGTGAACATTTCATTTAGGCCTTTATACCTCATTACATTGCAGAAGCACATCAAACACATGTAAACTGCGAACAACTTATGAAATCCTACACGTTGAATGCAACTTAGTCACGTCTATTTGCAACTGTAACATGGTGCACGTTTAAATCATAGGCGTCACATTACATATAAGCAATTTTGTTAGGCAAGGGAAACATCCATTACAACGACCTGCCTTTACAACGCAACTGTTACAACGCAACTGCCTTTACATCGCATGCCATTACAATGCATGCCATTACAATGCATGTCACTACAACACATGCCATTACAACGCATTATAAGGTAAGTAATGGAGATTTTTTTAGTTTTAGGGTGGGTATTGGTTTTGGGGTACATGGGAATAGTAATTTTTACCCCTACACTATCCATCACTTTCCCTACTGTTGCACTCACTGGAGTGGGAATAGTAATTTTTACCCCTACACTATCCAACACTTAGTAATTTTTACCCCTACACTATCCATCACTTTCCCTACTGTTGCACTCACTGGAGAGGGAATAGTAATTTTTACCCCTACATTATCCAACACTTACCCTACTGTTGCCCTAAAAGTATTATGCGTTGTAATGGAATGCGTTGTAATGGCATGCGTTGTAAAATCATGCGATGTAATGGTAGTTGCGATGTAAAGACTGCGTTGTAAAAGCATGCGTTGTAATTGCATGCGTTGTAACATCATATACCCGTTAGACAAATGACATCAAATGCTATGGATTACAATATTATAACATGAGTGCTACGTTGTCTCTTTACATGGCACAACACTTTTCCTACCATTTACACTTTCACGTGTTATTACTGAACACCTTCTAATGGTCAAATGTTAATTCAACATAAGAGTTATGCGGGTGCGGGCTATTCGTGATTATGATGCACCCCTACAAATTACAGAACACCATCGCGCTCCATCAGTCCCCCCCTCTTATGACAAGTATCATCACAACAAATCACAACTCCCTGGAGAAAGAACCGACCTAAACAGAAGTTGTAGCCTGTCTTCCCTGTCGGAACTTCTCTAGGCTCTTGAGATTCTCATAGTGACTGTCCTGCAGTCTCTCCATTCTCCTTTCTCGCTCTCTAAGGGATCTCTCAGTTTGTCCTGCCTTATGCCATTTGTAGGCCTTCACAAATCCCAATAATATAATCACACAAACCACAACTATGATAATGGGCTTCAAGATATAACCAAGTATTCCCTTTCCAAGGTTTGCAAATCAACTCCTACCTTCCGGAAACCTTTCCCAACCTTGTCCCAAACACCCTCTGTTGCCAAATCATGTATCTCACTATGAATCTCAGTGATGTTACTTATATACTTCTTCAGATCTTTGCTGTTATCCGGTATATAAGTACAGCACTGTTGGACCCTCAACATTTTACAGACTCCACCTTCTTTCGCTAGCAAAACATCTAAAGCAAGACAATTTTGCATCACCATAGCTCTTATTGACACCATCTCTCCATCTACAAGTAACAAAGACTGAGCTGTATTCGTTGACAACTTGTCTACAATAGTCGACAACCTTCTAATTTTAACTTCATTGAGAACCACTCCTAGACTTGGTATCATCGCTCCAAATACATCTCCAACTATCTCTCCTGCACTTGTACCTCTTCTCTCTCTATGATGCATTCCACCTTCCAAGGGTCCTAGATCCTCAACATGGTATATCTTGGGAAACACCACGGCTACATAACATGTACCATACCAATTCAACGGCAATCGCACATAGGCATTTTTCCCACACACGAAATACACATTTGGCACCACTTGCACCGTCTCCTGTAATAACTTCTTCGCAGTTGCTTCAATCGTGAAGATGTGATCACATACACTCTGTCCCACATAGATATTATCATAATAGGTTTGTACCTGTCTAATGCAAAGCTTCCCTCTCTGTTTGAAATCTAAAGCTATTGGACCAGAACTCCCTCTCGCCTTGTGAGCTAATTCCTCCTTGGTCCATGCATTTAGGACATAGGAAGCAGAGGAGGGCGAAAAATGACAAAGGTGATGGGACAAAAGGCCAAGTGCGACCTGCATCATACCTGAAGGAGTCAAAAACCTGCTGTTGCCAGATGGCTGCTTACCCATGTGATGGGTCTTTATACTCACTCTGCTTCTATTTTCCCGGAAATCCTACTCGGGCGGGCTCTAGTCTGGCTTCCCATCCCTTGGGGTCCACCATCTTGGGGCTGTATCCCTGTATGTCTCTTTGAGAGAAAGAAGGCTGCCCATGATTTCACTGAGATACATTCCCAAAGCCTAACATTAGGCTTTAAGTAATGTTTAAAGTTGCTAAACGTGAGGACTAAATAAACCACGTTCAGGTGAATGCTATAAGTGTGATCCAGGTTTCATGCCGGGAGCAGTAAGACTTGTCTGGCAATTAATAGTGTGTGAAACATTTGCAAAAAATAGGGCATTTCTCTAAATTATGTAAATGCACGAGTAAAAGGACAAAGATGATTCAAAATATAAATGTAAAGAGTGGTATATGGCAAGCTGGTGACGTTGTGTATTGAGGGCACAAGAGAAGTAAGTGATTGGTGAAGAACTATTTGAGTCAACTTCCTGAAATGTAAATGTAGATGGGATTAAGTTAGTAATGGGGAGGGTTGGAGCTTTGTTCCGATGCCACCTGCAGTCCTTTATTAACCAATATTTTAGAAGACTATCACCGTTGCTTAGGATTTTGCGATACTTAACAAAAACGGGTTATTCTATTTAGCATGAGTCACTAAAGGTGGGTATTACTCCCCTTCCTTCAACATCATACACTCACTGCAGACTGCTAGACAGGGTGCTTCAGACTCAGCCATTTCACCTTATTTAGTCCACATAGTTGGATATCAACAAGCTCATAACAGAAATAACATACACACTAATGCCCAGTTACCGGAGCTGCACATGGTTGTTCCAAGCCAAGAGGATGTGATTTCTTCTTGGAATTCACAGTATAAATATTTTCAGTAGATAACAGTCAATATCCAACAGAACACCCAAAACAGAACAATGTTGCAATGAGCAACACAGCTCAGATATTCCATATAATGTTATAATTGAGTTTACAACAGCGCCAGCAATAATGGAAAACAATTAAAATTGTAGTCTGTTACTTCATACACATACCTCAAGCCCTGCAATGCTCATATCAGTCTTTTAGATGGCACACATGTAGGAAAGTAGGATCTGCTTTCATGGTTACCCCCACATTTTGCTTGGTCTCAGTGTGTTTTTGACCTAGTCTGCTCGGATCCTGCTAATCAGGACCCCAGCAACTGTGCTTTCTTCCCTAAATTGACATGGTAAGTACTTTGGTACCTCAACAATTGACTACTGGTGCACCCTTTTAAGTCCCTAGTATATGGTACTAAGGTACCCAGGACATAGGTACACCAGGGGTCTCCCATGGGCTGCAACATGTATTATGCCACCCATGGGAGTCCATTTAAACTGTGACTATAAACCTGCCATTGCAGCCTGTGTGAGTTGGTGTTTGCATCTCTCACAACAGCTATTAGTTTCCCTATATCTGAGATCACTGCACTTTAAATCTATAAGTCACCACTGTGACAGGCTCTTCAGTCCTGAGGGCAAGGTGCTTGGTTATACGTGTGAGGATGCCCCTGCATGAGCAGGATACCTCTGCAAACCCCGGAGTCGATTCTCCAGGCTTTGTAAGTGCGGTCAGCCATTACGAGATGTCTAACTATATAGTGGCTGCACCAAACCCAATCATGTTTGGTATCAAACATGTTGGAATCATACCCCAACACCCATTTCAGTGTTGGATGTAAGATCCCATGTACTGGGGGGGCCTTAGGGGACCCCCTGTACTCCCGGTAACAGCCTTTCAGGGTCTTCCAGCAAGCTAGTGCTGCTGCCTATCACAGACACGATTCTGCCCTCCTGCTGCTGAGCCAAGCTCAAGCAAGTGAAGATAGAGCGATAGGTTTCCTGTCACAGGGAGGTATGATAACCTCCCAGTCAGGACTTAGTGTATTGGGCTGGGGTGGGGGCACATCCCAGCGCTACCAGACTGCACATTTGGTAACCTCCTTGCATACTCCAGTTTGAACCAGTTCAGGAACCCTTGGTTCCCGCTTTGGGGCGAAACTGGACAAAGGACATCAGAGTATCCTCCCCTCTGTCCAGCCCCTCCTCTTGGAGGGATCCCCCGAGTTATTCCAACCCTTTCCTTAGGGTACTTAAGGGTTTCCCTGTGGGTGGGTCCTCAGATTTGTCGTGGGGCAAGACTCATCCCTGAAACTACTTCACTCTTCAATCGTCTGGACACTTTGACTTCATTGGACTTTGACTGGAACCAAGAGTGCACCAAGTAAGATTCCTGCGGCTCCTGGTCTCGCTGTCTTCAAGTCTTTTTCATCGTCTGTGTCTGTGCTTCATCCAGGTTATTCAACAGGCCTGTGGGAATCAAGGACACCCGAAGAAATCTCTCTTGGAGTAAAGGAGTCACTCCCCTGCATCTGCAGGCACCACAACGAAGCTGACCGGTCTGCTGCTCCTGTCGTCCTATGGACTTTCCAAGGTTCAGCAACACATGTGGTGGGTCTGCAAGACCTGTTCTCTCTGCACGTTTGAGGCCAGTATCCCTCGTCGGAACTGCTGGGACCAAACCCCAGTGCAATGTGTTGACTTGCCATTGCCAAGGCTTGTTGGCTCTGCACTCCAGAAATCTTCGGGCTACAAGAAGCTCCGGCCTCCAGCACCTCATGCTTTGATGAGCAGCGTCCGCACTGTATCCTCTGCAACGTGGACCTCCATCTTTGGTGAGCTGCATGAGGTCCTCTTGCTACTCCTGTGCCTTTGGTCTGTGGGTCCTCCCGTGGGTCTTGTCTTGTATCAGTGGTCTCCCTTGCTTCCTTGGGGCCTGCTCTGACTTTCCTGCTGTTGGTGAGTCGCTTGGACCTTGCTGGTCCCAACGTTGCTCCTTTGTCGTCTTCCATGCCAGTTGTGGCTACCAAGGCTTGTTGGTGATCCTGCCGGACACTGACCACCTAGTCACCGTCATCCAACATGGCTCCGCTCGTGCATGGCTCCAGGTCTCCCTCAGCATTGCCTGGTCCTCACAGCTGCAGCGACAAGTCACCATCGACTCTTCAGAACCTCCCGACTATTGTGGGCTTTGTGTTTCCGGGCCTCCTGGTCACCTCCAAGTGGCATAGACTCTGTCACCTCTGCTTGCAGGTTCTTCACTTCCAGAATCCACTCTTGGATTCAACCGGACTCCTTCGCCATCTTCTCTAGAGTCATCTTCTTTGAAGTCTCCTATTGCTGTCTATGGCAGGTTCCGACGTCATTTCCCCCCTATGCACCCAGCTTCCCAGGTGCAGGTAATAAGGTTCCTGGGGCATCCACAGGTGGGGTGGCTCTCCAAAATTCTGTCTTCCAAAAGGGTTTCTTCAGGGTCCTACGGGAAGGGTCCTTCTTCTTTAAAACTGAAACTGCGACTTCTCCATTGACTTTCATTAGGCACGTGGCTGTGTTTCCACTCTGAGTTCCTGGGTACTTACCATGGGTGGTTCATTGTGTTCCCGGCTCCTCTGAGTCTTCTGGTCCAAGTCCCTTTTTCCTTTGCAGTTCCCATTCCACTTTATTAGTAAATAGTTTGGTTTCCCCCTGGAGATCGCTGTTTTGTGTGCTACTTACCTGATTGCATTCTAAGTATTCTTGTGTATTGTGTTGATATCTCAGGGTAGGAGATATACCAATGTGTTAGTGATAGTGTGTGTAATAGATAAGACCTATTTTTGTAAAAACTGTGTAGTTTCTTTTCATCTAGCCTACACTACAGATTAAAGTTGGTAAAACAAGCTGCTTTACACTCCTTCGAGATAAGCCTGAAGGCTGAACTCCACAGCTACCACTATGAGAGTTTTTAAAGGTTTCAAAGACCACCATAAGGGTTGTCTGGATTAGTGCAAGGTGCATCACGTAAGTGTGTACCATATACTAAGCCAGCCTCCTACACATGTGAATTGAGAAAGACCACCGGCATAACACATCAAACCAAACTACATCAAAAATATAACCCCAGTGGGAAAGAAAATTCTTCTCTATTGTAAAAGACATGTACAGCTGCCCTGAATGCCCAACTGTAGTGCTGTCTCGATCCCTAATGCTGATTTTTGTTGTTACAGGCAAACCGGGATCATGCGTGTGCACCACGACATAGGCCCATCACACAGATTGTGGTGTAGTTGGAATGGGAGGGATCCCCAAAGCGCTGCCCTCATAGAGGAGGTAGGACACCGCCTTCACCTAAGGAGTTAAGTAGCAAGATCGCAGTGGTGGCAGCATACCATGCAATGATCAGTATGATTGAACAGGTCCCTTTTTGGGTCATGCCTGAGAGAACATGAGCTAGTGCATGCGTCTCGCTAGCAAGACACTATTGTTTACAAAAAGGGCTTGGAACCTGTCTATTGCTTACCATTCAATGGCTGCAGTGTCACGTCTTCTTTGCTGCTTCCTAATTGGTCAGCACAGGCCAGGTGCCACTTCCTGTTCCTGCTCCGGTGCATGGACCAAGAACAGATTGATTCTTCTTAATTTGTCTCTCGCGCTGTGATTCAGGTGCTTTTTTTGCTTTTTAGCCTGTGTTGCTTCTTTCCCCTCCACCCCACCACTTCTCCATGTTCCTGCCTCTCGTAGTCTCTCCACTGCTTGCACTGTGATTGAGGTTTTTTCTTTTAATTGTTTTTACTGTTTTGCCCATTGTAGGAAAGTAGGATCTGGTCTCATGGCCACCCCTACATTTTGCTGGTGCCATTATGTTTTTCTGACTAGTCTGACTTGAATCCTGCTAACCAGGACCCCAGTCTCTGTGCTTCCTCCCTAATTTGGACATGGTGAGTACTTAGGTACACTACAGATTGGCTACTGGTATACCCTGGTAAGTCCCTAGTATATGGGACTAAGGTACTCAGGGCATAGGTACACCAGGGTTCTCCTATGGGATGAAGCATGTATTATGCCACCCATGAGAGACCACTCAAATTGTGACTCCAGGCCTGCCATTGCAGCCTCTGTAAGCTGATGCTAGCACCACTTACCAAAGATATAGGTTTCCCTATATCTGAGGTCACTACACTTTAAACCTATATGTCACCCCTAAGGCAGGACCTCCAATCCTGAAGGCAGGGTGCTGGGTCCTAAGTGTGAGGGTGCCCCTGCATGAGCGGGGCACCCCTACAACCTTCGGAGACCATTCTCCTGGGTTGTAAGTGCATCAGTCATTACGATATATAGAGTGGCCATGCACCATTACGTGATGACCATCTCTAATTTGGCTGTAACGAACCCTGTCAAGTTTGGTATCAAACATGTTGGAATCATACCCCGACACCGTAGACAGTGTGGGAGATATGATTCCATGCACTGTAAAGCTCCTCCGGGAGGCCCTCAGTGCTCCCGGTACCAGTCTTCCAGAACCGCTAGGGCTGCTGCCGACCAGAGACCTGTTTCTGCCCTCCTGCTGCTGAGCCAATCCCGAGAAGGGGAAGGCAGAACAAAAGATATCCTGTCACAGGGAAGTGTGACCACCTCCCAGACATGGTTTAGTGTATTGGGGCAGGGTGGGGGTGCTTGCCAGCGCCATTGAGACTGCTTGAAGGGCACTTTTGTTGCCCTCCTCGCATAGTCCAGTTCAAACCAGTTCAGAGAGCCATTGGCTCCCACTCTGGTGCGAAACTGGACAAAGGACATGGGAGTTTCCTCCACACTGTCCAGCCCCTTCTCTGGGAGGGACCCCTGAATCGTCCCAGCCCTTTCCGAAGGGTTCTTGAGGGCTTACATGTGGGTGGGTCCCTAGATTCATCGTAGGACAAGCTTCCGATCACATACCACTTCAACTTCAACTATCTGGGCACGCTGGACTTCGCTGGACCTTGCTTTGGGAACGGAGACTGCACCGGGGAAGATTCTTGCTGCTCCTGGTCTCATCGTCCTGCTGATCTTCTTCAATGTGTGTGCCTGTGCTCCATACAGATTCTTCACCAGGCCTGTGGACATCCAAGACACCTGAAGGAATCTCCCTTGGAGTGAAGGAGTCACTCCCCTGCATCTGCAGGCACCCCAACACAGCTGACCGGTCTGCTGATCCTGGGCTTCGAAAGACTCCCTCAAGGCCTGTGCTCTCTTCATACCGAGTTTGAGGCCACTATCCCTCTTCCGAACCGCTGGAACAGTACCCTGTGCACCACGTCGACTTGCCGTTGCCAAGGCTTGTTGGCTCTCTCATCCAGAAATCTTCAGGCTCCAAGAAGCTCCAACCTCAAGCAACTCCTACAGCCAAGACCTTCACCCTCACCGTTTCCTCTGCACAGTGGGCGTTCTTTGTTGGTGAGCTGCTCGAGGTCCTCTTGCAACTACTGTGCCTTGGGCCCATGGGTCCTCTTGAGGGTCTTCTTTGGCTTCAGTGGGCTTCCCTGCTTGCTCGGGCCTGCTTGTGGTGAGTCACATGGACCTTGCTAGTCCCGACGCTGCACCATTTTCATCAACTACGTTGGTTGCTGCTGCCAAGGCTTGTTGGTGCCCATGCCGGTCACTGACCACCTGGCTATCGACATCTGACATGGGACAGCTCGTAAATGGCGCCTGGTCTTCCACAGCATCGCCTGGTCCGCACAGCTGCAACTTGAAGGGCATCGTCAACATCTCCTGCATCCCCGACATCGGTGGGCATTCGTCTTCCGTGCCTCCTGTCACTCCTGAGTGGCATAGACTCTCTCCTCTGCTTGCAGGTACCTCTTAACTTGAATCCACCTTTGGGTTCCACCGGACTCCTTCATCTTCTTCCCCAGCAGCAACTTTCCTGAAGTCCTCCATTGTGGTCTACGGCGGTTTCCGATGTCACTTGACACCTATGCACCCGGCTTCCCTGGTGTAGGTATCCTGGTTCCTGGGGTATCCATGGGTGCAGTGACTGTTGAACCTTCCATCTTCCATGGTGTGGCTTCAGGGTCCGCTGGGGAAGGGTCCTTTTTCTTTAAAACTGCAATTGTGACTTACCCATTGACTAACTGTGAGTGCACGGTTGTGTTCCCCCTCTGCACACGACCTTCGTCGGGTTCCTAGATACTCACCTTGGGTGGTTCCTTGGGTCCCCGGCTCTTCTACTTCTTCTGGGTCCACTCTTGTCTCTAGTCGTGGTTTGCATTCCACTATTTTAGTATATGGTTTGGTCTCCCCCTGGAGACCACTGTGTATTTGTACTACTAACCTGTTCTACTTGCAAAGTATTATACGCATTGTGTTATATCTCCGGGCAGGATATATGGTTATGTGTTAGTGAGTGTCTTATAATAAATACCTATTTTTATAAATACACTGTGTGGTTCTTTTTCACTTCACCTATACCAATAAGATTAAGTTCTGGTGAAACAAGTTGTTTTACACTCCTTCTGGACTAAGCCTGAAGGCTGCTCTCCACAGCTACTACTTAGAGAGCTTTCTAAGGTTGTCTAAGACCACTAAGATCACCATAAGGGTTGTCTGGATTAGTGCAGGGTGCTACACTTATATAAGTGAGCACCATATACTAAGCCAGCCTCTCACACCCATGTTGTTGTTTTGCCCGTGTTGCTTCTTTTCCGTTGCTTGCTGAAAAATCTGTCAGTAGCCTATGAAAACTGCCAAATGCACTGAAACATGTGGCATCCCCCAACCCCCGCTGCCACACCTTAACTCCCACTTTACAGGTTTCCAAAGTATTTATTTTACAATTCCAGCCCTTCTTGGCAGTTATGGCAGTATTAGAGTTTGATGACAGAATACTGGAAATGGACTATAAGAAGGGGAGGTTGGGACCCCAAAGATTTGTCATCTTCCACACAGCCAGGTGGGCTGTGTGAGAAGGGGAAGCTCTACAAGACTTCAGCCTGTGACCAGCAATGGGGGTCATGGCCTGCTAGTCTCCCTGCTGGGTGACGGGACATCACCCAGGGAAACCAAGACAACCTGCCCTGGAGCCTGGAGCACCAACGCCTACCTGCTTGCCAAGACCAGTGAGCCCTTTGAGGAAGAGGAAAGTGTTGGAGACTCCCTTTGCAAGGTGTGAGGGTATGGCTGTGAACTGATCAGGTCGTTGCCCATGTGCAGGATTGATTTGGTGACCCCGGTATGTCAAGGGAGGGCCGGCATGGACAAAGCTGTACTTCTAGCACTCTGTGGGGAGTGCCAAGCCTGCACTGCCTGGTTCCATATGCCTGGGGGGGGGGGCACTGTTGAAGAAATTGTGTGACCAGTGAGCCAGGACTCATGAACGTCTTAGTGGTAACTCTGTATGCCAGGAGGGGCAACCGTGGTGTTGGGAATTGCACTGGGGGAGTTTGGTTGTGCCCCGAGGTACAGTGGCAACCCCTATGCCAGGAGGGCTGCCACTACTAAGTTGCCATAGAGTTTGGGCATTTGCCCAGGACATGAGTGAAGCTACAACCAGTGGGCCGAGCCCTATGCATCAAAACCCGACTTGATCGACACCTGAGGACCTTGGAGGACGCTGAGGAAGACATTGCACCCTGACTGGGCCCTGGTCAGGAGATGGAACATCAACTCCCCCCTCCAGTGTGGGAAAGACTGACTTACTGCATGTACGGAGACTGGGAGCATCTCTGATCACTGGGCAAAGTTGGCAGCGCCGCTAGGAGAGAGAGCCTGTGTCTGCCTGGTGCGGCCGCGTCTACCTCGAGCAGCCCAAGTTTGCAGAACAGGATCAGAACTTGCGAGGGCCCATGGTCAGGGCCCCCACTGACACGCTGAATGCTTCCAGGCTGCAGGGATATATGAGGGAACCCCGCAAGCCATTACCACGCATAGCTTTACAACGTGGTCATTACAATGACCGTGACACTACCACGCACGTCTTTACCACACAAGTTTTTACCACACATATGCCTTTACCACGCATGCCTTTACAATGAAATTTGCATTGTCAATGCATGTCGGGTAAAAACTTACCAGGTAATTATAACTATATATATATATATATATATATATATATATATATATATATATATATATATTGTATGCCAAAAAGAAGCAAAAAGCTGCACTCCTGAAGGCTGCCTTAGATGAGCTTCATTTATTCGTCAATTTTAAAAGCATCAGATACCACTACGGGTTTCGACTTCCTGTCTTCTTCACGGTGGTATAGTCTGTTTGCACTGATTGTTTGTAACTGCCGCAGCTTTATACATATGAAGGCATTCTGGGATATGTAGTTCATTCTTTTTTCCACTTCGGATTGTTATTAGAAGTCAGGGCTGACACTTCCTTATCTGATTGGAAATGAAATTTCGGACAGGTAATTTAAATTTTGGTTAATCTTGAAACTTGGTGCTGATTTACAAGCATTTTCCGTTCTAATAGCACTCTCCAGCATTCCTCCCATGGAGTCCGTGTCAAAAGTTCATATTTATTAGCCTGCAATGCTCCATTATCTTGTGGGTCCCAGTAATTATAGTTGCTCTAACCTTGAAGTTAAATACCGGCTCTCAGGCCCCTTTTCCTTTGAGGGGCTGCATCTGCACTGTGGAAACATTCTCTAAGGGCAGTTACTCACCATCGTCTTGGTGAGCCTGTCCTGTTGAACACGGAGTGCTCACGGCGCATTTGAAGTGCAGACCGCCGGCCATGTAGTCTTCAATTGTTCAACACAAACGCAGGGGGTTCATATCTCCTCCCCTCGCCTTCATCAGTGTCGGACGCTGCTGCTCTAAATCAAACACACAGCAAATTGGTCCAAAAGGCGGAGCCCTCTAACTGCTGGTGCCAGCGTTAGGCTTAAGACCACAACCCTCATATCTTGCATGACAAAAAGAAGAAAAAATGCTGCACTCCTGAAAGCTGCCTTAGACAATCTCTCACTGATTTACGAGCATTTTCTGTTCTAAATGCTCTTAAATCAGCACCAAGTTTCAAGATTAACAAAAATGCAATTTAACCATCCTAAATTACATTTCCAATCAGATAAAGGAAGTGTCAGCCCTGACTTTTAATAACAACGTGAGAGGTTGTGGCAATGACTCCGAAGTGGACAATAGAAAGGACTACATATCCCAAAATGCCTTCATAGGTATAAAGCTATGGCAGTTACAAACAATGAGAGCAAACAGACTATACCACCATGAAGAAGACAGGAATTCGAAATACATAGTGGTGTCTGATGCTTTTAAAATTGACGGATAAATGAAGTTCACCTAAGGCAGCCTTCAGGAGTGAAGCGTTTTTTCTTCTTTTTGGCCTGCAAAATATGAGGGCGGTGGTCTTAACACTAACGCTGGCAACAGCAGTTAGAGCGCGCCGCCTTTTGGACCAATTTGCTGTGTGTGTGTGTATATGTGTATGTGTATATATATATATATATATATATATAAAGTCTCAAAGTTTGCCTGCAGTGAGGGGCCCACACAGGTAAGTTCAATAGCCACCTTCTTTATTGAAGAAACTGCATGACAAACAGCAAAGGTGCTTCGCCTTGATTCAATCCCGCCCGACGCGTTTCGTGCATGAGCGTACTGGTGGTACAGTCCTGCTGCTTCGTCAACCGGCGTGGCAGCTTTGGGATCAGGTATGCCCAATGGAGAAATGGTTACGTGCATCTCAGGCGGGTGAAGCTGCTTGTTCGCAACCCACTGTGGAAATACTGTTGAAAACCAGGGTCCTTGCACGGAGACTCACTTGAGTATAATCCACGGCACTACATTAACCATCAAGCCACAGGATGGCCACGCCCACATGGGCGGAGACATTTGACTTCAAAAGTATGCTGTGAAAACTGCCGTGACATAGACCTAACTGAAAGCCCGCAGCCCATGAGGAAGTGCTCATGCACGAAACGCGTCGGGCGGGATTGAATCAAGGCGAAGCACCTTTGCTGTTTGTCATGCAGTTTCTTCAATAAAGAAGGTGGCTATTGAACTTACCTGTGTGGGCCCTCACTGCAGGCAAACTTTGAGACTTTGTATTTAGCGGCGCAGTCTGAGCCGCGAGGTAAGCCCCGCTGTACTGGTGGTACAGTCCTGCTGCTTCGTCAACCGGCGTGGCAGCTTTGGGATCAGGTATGCCCAATGGAGAAATGGTTACGTGCATCTCAGGCGGGTGAAGCTGCTTGTTCGCAACCCACTGTGGAAATACTGTTGAAAACCAGGGTCCTTGCACGGAGACTCACTTGAGTATAATCCACGGCACTACATTAACCATCAAGCCACAGGATGGCCACGCCCACATGGGCGGAGACATTTGACTTCAAAAGTATGCTGTGAAAACTGCCGTGACATAGACCTAACTGAAAGCCCGCAGCCCATGAGGAAGTGCTCATGCACGAAACGCGTCGGGCGGGATTGAATCAAGGCGAAGCACCTTTGCTGTTTGTCATGCAGTTTCTTCAATAAAGAAGGTGGCTATTGAACTTACCTGTGTGGGCCCCTCACTGCAGGCAAACTTTGAGACTTTGTATTTAGCGGCGCAGTCTGAGCCGCGAGGTAAGCCCCGCTGTACTGGTGGTACAGTCCTGCTGCTTCGTCAACCGGCGTGGCAGCTTTGGGATCAGGTATGCCCAATGGAGAAATGGTTACGTGCATCTCAGGCGGGTGAAGCTGCTTGTTCGCAACCCACTGTGGAAATACTGTTGAAAACCAGGGTCCTTGCACGGAGACTCACTTGAGTATAATCCACGGCACTACATTAACCATCAAGCCACAGGATGGCCACGCCCACATGGGCGGAGACATTTGACTTCAAAAGTATGCTGTGAAAACTGCCGTGACATAGACCTAACTGAAAGCCCGCAGCCCATGAGGAAGTGCTCATGCACGAAACGCGTCGGGCGGGATTGAATCAAGGCGAAGCACCTTTGCTGTTTGTCATGCAGTTTCTTCAATAAAGAAGGTGGCTATTGAACTTACCTGTGTGGGCCCCTCACTGCAGGCAAACTTTGAGACTTTGTATTTAGCGGCGCAGTCTGAGCCGCGAGGTAAGCCCCGCTGTACTGGTGGTACAGTCCTGCTGCTTCGTCAACCGGCGTGGCAGCTTTGGGATCAGGTATGCCCAATGGAGAAATGGTTACGTGCATTTCAGGCGGGTGAAGCTGCTTGTTCGCAACCCACTGTGGAAATACTGTTGAAAACCAGGGTCCTTGCACAGAGACTCACTTGAGTATAATCCACGGCACTACATTAACCATCAAGCCACAGGATGGCCACGCCCACATGGGCGGTACATTTGACTTCAAAAGTATGCTGTGAAAACTGCCGTGACATAGACCTAACTGAAAGCCCGCAGCCCATGAGGAAGTGCTCATGCACGAAACGCGTCGGGCGGGATTGAATCAAGGCGAAGCACCTTTGCTGTTTGTCATGCAGTTTCTTCAATAAAGAAGGTGGCTATTGAACTTACCTGTGTGGGCCCCTCACTGCAGGCAAACTTTGAGACTTTGTATTTAGCGGCGCAGTCTGAGCCGCGAGGTAAGCCCCGCTGTACTGGTGGTACAGTCCTGCTGCTTCGTCAACCGGCGTGGCAGCTTTGGGATCAGGTATGCCCAATGGAGAAATGGTTACGTGCATCTCAGGCGGGTGAAGCTGCTTGTTCGCAACCCACTGTGGAAATACTGTTGAAAACCAGGGTCCTTGCACGGAGACTCACTTGAGTATAATCCACGGCACTACATTAACCATCAAGCCACAGGATGGCCACGCCCACATGGGCGGAGACATTTGACTTCAAAAGTATGCTGTGAAAACTGCCGTGACATAGACCTAACTGAAAGCCCGCAGCCCATGAGGAAGTGCTCATGCACGAAACGCGTCGGGCGGGATTGAATCAAGGCGAAGCACCTTTGCTGTTTGTCATGCAGTTTCTTCAATAAAGAAGGTGGCTATTGAACTTACCTGTGTGGGCCCCTCACTGCAGGCAAACTTTGAGACTTTGTATTTAGCGGCGCAGTCTGAGCCGCGAGGTAAGCCCCGCTGTACTGGTGGTACAGTCCTGCTGCTTCGTCAACCGGCGTGGCAGCTTTGGGATCAGGTATGCCCAATGGAGAAATGGTTACGTGCATCTCAGGCGGGTGAAGCTGCTTGTTCGCAACCCACTGTGGAAATACTGTTGAAAACCAGGGTCCTTGCACGGAGACTCACTTGAGTATAATCCACGGCACTACATTAACCATCAAGCCACAGGATGGCCACGCCCACATGGGCGGAGACATTTGACTTCAAAAGTATGCTGTGAAAACTGCCGTGACATAGACCTAACTGAAAGCCCGCAGCCCATGAGGAAGTGCTCATGCACGAAACGCGTCGGGCGGGATTGAATCAAGGCGAAGCACCTTTGCTGTTTGTCATGCAGTTTCTTCAATAAAGAAGGTGGCTATTGAACTTACCTGTGTGGGCCCCTCACTGCAGGCAAACTTTGAGACTTTATATATATATATATATAATTCACCAAAGGCGGAGCACTCAGCGGATATATTATTCACCAAAGGCGGAACACTCAGCGGGTTCCTAGTATAGATTTATTAGCCCAAACAGACGCGTTTCAGCATCCTTGCCATTATCAATGTTTGTATGGCTTGCTGATGTCACATTTCGATTTAAAAGCAGCTTGCCTCTCTCCTATTGGGTGAAATCATAGAAGAAGGACTATTAGTTCACAAAAAATAGTCAATATTAGTCTCTGCCATCTTTGCATGTAGTTGAAAACAATGCGTTTTGTTGCCCACAATATTCTATTACCTTAGGTAGGTGTTTCTCCACAATGGTTTTGGGCAAACATTAAAAACTATGATGACAGTTAGTTGCTGCACAAGTAACATCACTTAGTGAACCTCATTCGGCCGCGTGTTCCCCTTCCTTTACCACCTACCCGCAGACGCTCGTCATCGTGATCCAAGCGCCTGTCCATTTTGTAATCTCCCAATCCAGTTGGCGGGGGGGTGGCTCCCTATTGGGGTTGCGGCGGTTCTGACAGACTGCAAAAATAAGATTCACCAAATTGCCACTGACTGCTGTCAAACTCTTCGTGAATGGGTGCCTCCATAGCGCATGTGGCAATGCGTATTTAAGTTATTCACCAAAGGCGGAGCACTCATCCGGTTCCAAGTATAGATTTATTAGCCCAAACAGATGCGTTTGGCATCCTTGCCTTTATCAATGTTTGTATGGCTTGCTGATGTCACATTTCGATTTAAAAGCAGCTTGCCTCTCTCCTATTGGGTGAAATCATAGAAGAAGGACTATTAGTTCACAATAAGTAGTCTATATTAGTCTCTGCCATCTTTGCATGTAGTTGAAAACAATGCGGTTTGTTGCCCACGATATTCTATTGCCTTAGGTAGGTGTTTCTCCACAATGGTTTTGGGCAAACATTAAAAATTATGATGACAGTTAGTTGCTGCACAAGTAACATCACTTAGTGACCCTCATTCGGCCGCGTGTTCCCCTTCCTTTACCACCTACCCGCAGACGCTCGTCATCGTGATCCAAGCGCCTATCCATTTTGTAATGTCCCAATCCAGTTGGCAGGAGTGGCTCACTATTGCGGTTGCGGCAATTCTGACAGACTGCAAAAATAAGATTCAAAATGTAAAATGAAGCAAACACAAGGAGACATCACTTTTTGCCTGAAAGCGTATTGTTTTGACTTACACTGGGTGCTCCCTTGTGTCTGGACAAAACTATACCTCTCTGAAGAGCTCTGAGAGCACAACACGTGTAAGGGGTTGCTTTTATTCATTTCAGGTTGGCTTGGATGGTATTTTACCAATCCAAAGCTGTAATACTGTGCCTGGAGTGGTAAAAGGCTTTGTCCATTTTACAGCTCAGCATGGATAGCGCTGCGCTAATCCTATGCTTAAAGACTTTGCTGTAGAAATGGCAAAAGTCTTTGTTCCTTTCCATCTCGGCGTGGATGGCACTGTGCTAATACTATGCTTAAAGACTTTGATAGAAAATCAGACATTTGAGGTGAGCAAATTTAGAGTGTCGCTGGTGTTGAGAGTGCTCTAACTGGAGCTGCTTTCCACCTAAACTTGAGAACTACCCAGAGTTCTCTGCTTCTTTTTTTGCATATATATGTATATATATATATATATACATATATATATATATATGTGTGTGTTAATATATATTTTTAAATATGTAGATATTTTTATGTGTATATTTATATATATATTTATATATATATATATATATATTTTTTAATATATATATATACACACACACACATGCAAACATTCCCACCCAAAACCCATGCCCACACTAAACCCTAAAAATTTGCTTGCCACCCGAAACCCATCCCCACACTAAACCCTAAAAATCCCCTTGCCACCCAAAATCCCATACCCACTCTAAACCCTAAAAATTCCCTTGCCACTCAAAAACCCATACCCACTCTAAACCCTAACAATTCCCTTGCCACCCAAAAACCCATACCCACCCCAAACCCTAAAAAAGCACTCACCACCCAAAAACCCATACCTACCCTATACCCTTACAATTCCCTCCCCACCCAAAAACCCATACACACCCTAAACCCTAAAACCTTTCCTATATACATAAAACACTTAACACTAGAAAAATGAAACTTACCAATACTTACCATTAAAACCTTTACAACAAATATACAAAATTCGTTGTAAAGGCATGCGTGGTAATGACATATTCGTTGTAAAAAAATGCGTGGTAAAGACTTGGGTGGTAATATTGCATGCGTGGGTAAGTCTGCAGGGTAAAGGTATGCACGGTAAAGGCTGTTTCCGGTGCTGCAGGAGGGGGTAAGACTTGAATCAAGCCTGTTGGGCCCTTGGGGACTCACTGCTGAATGTGTTTTAGCACCACAGACACTTTCGACTAATTAATAGGAGTCAAAGGAGAACTCTTGAGTACGGCCTACTAGTGAGCATTCCCTGGATGCGGCCACTAGTGAATGGGGAATAGCCCTGACCGCAATACAAGAAAGAGGATGGGACTGGAATTTGCCTGACAAACACTAGAGTCCTGATGTCATGGGGATTGTGTTGTTACTTACTGAATTTCGGTATTCCTTTGCATGTGTACAGTTAGAAATAAAATACTTGTTTTTATATTATTATTATTATTATTATTATTATTATTATTATTATTATTAAGCACTAGTAGAGTGCATAGCTGCTCATGGGCATCCCAGTGCTGATAGTGCAGCACAGAAACATCAGAAGAGTTTACATTTTTTTCTTTTTTGTTCCTCTATTGAAGGGAGGTGTTCTGAAATTGCAATGTTTTGAGCATTTTCTGGAAGGGTAGTAGCTGGTTTATGGAGCGTAAACAGAGGGGGAGGCTGTTCCACAGCCTTGCCTCATTATATGAAAAAGAACGCCCTCTGAATCTTTCCTTTCTGACTTTGGGTTCTTTGGCCAGGTGTGCATTAGAGGATTGCAAGGTTCTTCGAGGGAGGTAGGAGGAAAGCAGGGAAGGTGCCCTATGGGCAATGCAGAAGGATTTAAATTTGATCCTCTCAGCCACAGGGAGCCAATGAATGTTGCTCAGGGCGGTTCACTGACAGAATATCAATGTAAAAAATATAGAAGTAAAAAATATAGATGAAAAAATATAGAATGCAAAAATATCGACTCCCTATACTTAAACAGGTAAGTACAAAAATATTGAATACAAAATATCGATGTAAAAATATAGTTGTACAAAATATCGATTTTTATATATATATAAAATAAAATAATAAATATTAAATATGTTAACTAATAAAATGAATATAAAAAATAAAGTAGATTTAATATACATTTTCACAGATATAACTAATAAACTTAATTAAAAAAAGTTAAACACAACAATAATAATTAATATATATATTTACTTTAAAACAATTAAACTATTAATTTGAATTTATTTTATAATTTTAAAATTATATAAAAATTTACATATATATATATATATGTACAATAACATAAAATCTAATATAAAAAAACACATTCTATTATAAATTAAAACATTAAGGGCCATATGTAGGTGGCCTAAATACCGATCGGTAACCCTGAAATTCGGTAAATTTCAGGGTTACCGACCGGTATTTAGCCATTCCTAATGTAGGTGATGATTCGGTAAATACCGAATCAGTATTTACCGAATCAGTATCTACCGATTCGCTATTTACCGAATCGGTAAATGCAATGTAGGAAGCACATAAAAGAGTGCTTATGTGGTTTAAGAATTCGTTAATTACCACCAACTTCAAGTTGGTGGTAATTAACGTATTCCTTTAAAAATTCAATTTTGAATAATGTTTAAAGTGCCATGTGGCACACATCCATGCCCTTAGGGCATGTATGTGCGCCACATGTGCACACATGCACGATTCAGGGGTGCAACAGGGTGTCAATTTGACACCCTGCCACCCTTGAATATGCTCCCCTATTACCGATTCGGTATTTACCGAATC
Organism: Calotriton arnoldi; assembly: GCA_963921515.1. Taxonomy (NCBI): domain Eukaryota; kingdom Metazoa; phylum Chordata; class Amphibia; order Caudata; family Salamandridae; genus Calotriton; species Calotriton arnoldi. Next base: position 1,297,065 of record CAWUFW010000963.1, read on the forward strand.
GGTAATAGTGAATGGCTTCCCAATCATTCCTATGGGCCTCCAGGCCCATAGGAATGAATGGGAAGGTATTCCTTATTACCGATTCGGTAAATACCGAATCGGTAATACCGAATATTACCGATTCGGTAATATTTACCGAATGTTTACCTACATACTATTTACCGATTCTTAAATACCGAATCGGTAAAATTCGGTATTTAGGAATCGGTAAATAAAAACTACCTACATATGGCCCTAAGCTATTTAAAACTCTTCAAACTTAAATTTCCCACTCCAGTCAGTGCAACAGTAGGGAAAGTGTTGGATAGCGGAGGGGTAAAAATTACTATTACCACTCCAGTGAGTGCAACAGTAGGGAAAGTGTTGGATAGCGGTGGGGTAAAAATTATTATTCCCATTCCAGTGAGTGCAACAGTAGGGAAAGTGTTGGATAGCGGTGGGGTAAAAATTATTATTCCCACTCCAGTGAGTGTAACAGTAGGGAAAGTGTTGGATAGCAGAGGGGAAAAAATTACTATTCCCACTCCAGTGAGTGCAACAGTAGGGAAAGTGTTGGATAGTGGCGGGATAACATTTACTATTCCCACTCCAATCAGTGCAACAGTAGGGAAAGTGTTGGATAGCGGAAGGGAAAAAATTACTATTCCCACTCCAGTGAGTGCAACAGTAGGGAAAGTGTTGGATAGCGGAGGGGTAAAAATAACTATTCCCACTCCAGTGAGTGCAACAGTAGGGAAAGTGTTGGATTGCGGAGGGGTAACAATTAATATTCTCACTCCAGTCAGTTCAAAATTAAAAACAAACAAAATATTAACAACAAAAATATTTAAAAAACAACATAAATTAAAAAATATATAAATATGTTAAAATTTTTAATACAAATATATTTAATATAACATTTTTTTGAAAAATATTATAATGTTTAATACATATGAAAATTACCTACAAATATTATATTAAATAAAATAAAAAATAATTTTCAAACAAATAAATATTTTTAATTAGAAAAGATTTAGGGGCTCATTACGATGGCGGGCGGAAGCACCACCGCCGTGCTGGCGGATGCAAAAAGCACCAGTTACCGCCGGCACGCAGCAGTCCACACGCCCGTCCAATTACGATGCGAAAAGTAGGCCAAACACCGCCGGCAAGCCAGCAACACCGTCCGCCATCAAAGTGCGCCCGTACACGTAGCGGCGCAGCCCAACTGACACACACCGTCCGACGAAACACGTCCCGCCCGGCGCATAAATTACGATGCCGCAAACAAACAGCTCCCACGGCCAAGAGATACCGTACGACAAACCGAAGCGGTAACACGGATGCCGAGCACAAACAACGAAGAAGCGGCTCCCCGAGCATGAATCCAGCACTGCAGGCCCTCCCCATGCTCCTGCTGATGCACCACCAAGGACGCAACGTACCGCGGAGACGCAGGTAGGCACACACACAACAAGTGCACGCAAACAGCGCACACAGTGCAAGGGCGGAAAAAGCGGACAACCCCCCACCAGCGCGTGTACACAACACATCCACCATTGCATCCACATATGACACACAGGCCAAATCGTAACATCGCGGAACACATGTGTACACACCACCTGGGACTAGGAACCAACCACCCCGTCACGGCCCCAAAGCGCCGATGACGACGCCACACATGCGCACAACGCAGAGGCCAACCGCAGCGCCATGCATGCGTCGCACACAGACACAGGGACACAACCAAGCAGCACACACATCAGCCCCACCCCGAACGCACATGACACGTGACAGGCCTGCCACAGACATGTCCCCAACGCCCAATTCACGGACAACACCCAACGCCACACAACCGACGCACACATGTCAGTGAAGACACGCAACAGCAGGACACACCCCAGTGTAACAAACATGGCGAAGCACACAGCGGCGTCAACACCAACTAGGAGAAGCAGGGCCCCTTTGGGAAGAGGAACGCCAGTACCACACTGAAACACCCATACCACCCTGCACATATGAACAAGACATATAAAACGGAACACCAAAGAGCCCGGGGACCGACAATAGGTGGCCCAAGAATAACATTCACACACAAGGCCCAACGCAGAGTGGAAAGGCAGCCTGCCGCCCACACAAGGGAGAGCAGACAGCACTGAATGACCTTCCATTCCAACTCCGAAACCACAGCCCTACGACAGAAGCCGGTGAATACAGCCATTGTCCAAGAATAGACCAACACAGGCATGCCGAGGAGACCGACCACAGGGCAGATAGCGCATATCACAGAAGCACACAACGGACGGGGAAGAAAGAAGAAAACACTCCCCCATGTCGGCCACATGCAAGTTAATTGGAAGGAGTCACACATCACTGACCTTGAACTGTCTGAGAAGCATGTGGGAAGAGGGCCCGTGTCCTCCAAACAAGCAAACAGAACACAAGTCCTGTCTCCCTACGACTACACAGAGCTCACAGCAACCTCGGAGCGTGCACATTGCAGACTGCACACACAGCCGGAGCACGCCACCACAACGCACCGCTGGGAAATGGCAACCGCAACACACCTACCCAACTACGCCGAACAGCTCAAGCTGTACAAAACCAACCTGTTCCATACATTGGGATGCGATCTCCTGTCCCTGCTGAACGTAAGTTACCGACTGACTTACCGCATCACATTGTTCAGCTGCGTCATGCCCGTCTTCTACTGTCGGAGGTGTCCATACCAGTATCCCGTCGAGATATGCCTCTCCAACCCGGCATGTCTGAAGGCGGACCTGCTACCACTACTCCTCCCTCTGGACGCACACGACAGGGCCTGCTCTGCCTATGGGGGCATGGCGTATGTGGCCAACATCGCACCCGCACTGAAATGGGACCACTGTGCCTCCACACAACGGATCATCGAGAACAGCTACATCGAATGTCACCCAGCATGCCCCATCATGGTCCTCCAAGGGACAACTTACGAACAACACCTTGACAGCCACCATCCGCTACATTGGCTGGCAAACATGTACACCACCAATGACATGGAAGCCCTGCTGGACGGCATCGCATACCTGACAACCTGTCAATTCGTCGGACCACAACGCAGGTTCCCGAGTGACCTATGATGTCCAACCCCGCACCCATGCTTAGCTTCCGCACGGACTGGCCAGTCACCACCACAACAGCCATACCAAACGACCGGCAACTGTAACCACACCATCAACGACATCGCCATGACATCGGATATGACCGGGACATGCACACTGTTCCCCATCACATCCAGGAACACCGCATGCATCGTGGGAGGCAGTGGCATGGGCTCTGTGTATCGCACCCACATGGACGGAACTGCACGAACAACCAGGACACGACATGGATCCAGCGCCCATGGACACATACACCGCTCAGTGGACATGAATAGGTCGCCTGGAGTCTGTGGGTGCTGCACCCCTCCCACCCCCGCCCCGGGAATCCCATACCAGGACCTTTGCATGGACGACAAGTGCATACAACAACAACACGACCCCAGTGACTGTGACATGTCCAGTAACCACCACAGTGCAACAACAAGTGGCACGCCGCTGCATGCACGCAAGCACATGCCCTGATGTCATCTCACATGCACGCGTGCATGAGGAACAACCGCAGCAAACCTGTCACATGGAACTGAGATGGACTGTGCCCATGATGCCAAGCGGTCTGGTAGGCTACATGTATACCGTCTGTGTCAAAGTCCGCAGCTATACGTAAATGTACATTAGCACAGCCTTGGCCAAGCAGATGTCACTCTGAAGCCCACATCCCACATGCAACAGCCAATCACATGTAACCCCACACCCTATCCCATTTGCAATCATGCTCAGTATATCCTCAACATGTATTCCGCTGCCAGTAGTGTCCACTATACTGCATCACAGAGGACAGAAGACTCAATATAATGTTTGAAACCAAAACTGTCTCCGCTGACTCATTTCACAAGTACGAATGAGAGAGGATGAGAGTATGTGAAGTACATGGCAGTCGTGACATGACCATGTAGTCCACTGGTATTGGATGTCAACACAAATGAGTAGCACAACTGTGGAAGACACACATGTGTCGTGTGAAGTCGTATGGACGCAGTGCTCAGGTGGGTGGGTGTGACGGGTAGATGCGCACATGCCAAGTTGGAGCACGCCGTGTTGGGAGGGGTCATGAACAGTACACCACCGCTTCCCTGGGCATTGTGAGAGGACACCTGTCGGGGGGGGGGAGTGAACACGTGTGTGCACAGCAGCCGGGCACACGTACAAAGCGGTACCAGGCGCACCTCAGCCCACCCTCTGTGGACAAGCTGGATCCTGTTGTGCGCCCGCCATGCCCCTTGACAAGGCACACACAGCCCCAGTCGACCAGGTGTAACCCCAACATAGTCAATCCGCACAGGCGATACAGGGCACGGGATGGCAGTGGAGCATGGTGTGTGAGAGGTCTCCTCGCGCTCCTCCTGGTCATATCACGCAGGCAATAGAACCTCAACGTCTAGCATGGCACAAGTCAGATGGAAGTGTAGGGGGACGCACCACAGCACGAGCAGCACTGACGTCACGGGAGGTGGCTCGCACCATCCCATCCATTGCCCATCATACCAACCACGCCACATGCCATTGCGACTAAGTGCAAGCGCGTGCGCCACCACCCCGAGCCCTCCCCAGAGAGGCCAAAGAGTGAATGTGTGGGCCATCAGCCACAGACGGACGCGGCCTGGCCGCAAGGGCAGCCACAGCCACTGGGTGTCGCAGGTGGCGGATCCGGAAGGCGAAGACTGTGATGCATAGTCCATGCAGGCCGGGTCTCCATTTGGGGCACCACGCAGGTGGACGGCGTCCCGCAACACATCATACCCTGAGACAGCCCACTCGTGCAACTGGACCCACACATACACTCCTTGCCCTCTCTGGTGCGAGCTTGGGGCTGCCTGTGCAAGCGCTAGCCTCGCAGGTGAGCATGCATATTGGGGGAGCGAGGGGAGGACATGAGGGCTGGGGCGAAGATGACTGTATCACTGTCAGTTAGTACAAGGGATGACCCAGATGTGGAAAGGAAGAGACGTGTCCCGTGTGTACTGCAACTAGTCGCCAATCCAACTACCCCCATGTCCGGAATGTAAGCCCGCACCTAGGCCCGCCCATCCGCCACATCGAACATACCACCAGCACGACAACCTTCCCATTCGAAACACTGACTGGGGGTGGCGACCAGTGTACAATCATGTGTAGCCTACCCACGCGTACATGTGGGCCCTCCATGATCCATGTCACCTGCGGCAAAGTCATGACATGCGCAATGAGGGAAGTGAGGAGAGCTGTCCGCCCCACGCGCAGAAGGTGCATCAGCTCCACAGACCCAGCAGCGAGTCCAGCAGGGGTCACATGTGCAGGGGCAGCTGTGCCTGGTGTGAAGGCACATGCATATAGACAGCACATCGACCAATGTGTAGTCTGCCCACATCTACAGTCCATCATCATGCGGACATAGGAATTGAACACAGGGCAACACATCTTAGTTGGTGCACCCACCGTGACCAACAATGCGCAATCATCGACGTACCCGCCCTGTGCATGGCCCCCCACCCAACGGAGGCACATCCAGTGCCACCATCCCACACACACAAGCCTTCCACGGAACATGCTGTGTCCAATGGTCAGTACAGAGTCAGCGCCCATCTGGTGGATCCTGAACAGGAGACACATGCACACACATGCCAGCTCCCACTATGTACGTCTGCCACCTGGCACGTGCAATGTAACCTCTCACCTGTGACGTGTGACTGCAAGCACACAGCCGTCTTGGCATGGGGCTGTCAATGTGGACACCTGTCAATGTTTCGGGAGGTGTGATCCGTACAGTGCTGTACATAGGGTGCAGTGCTGACACCTACTACTGTCTCATATCCCCTCGTGCCACAGGTCCCACTTGTTTTGGCCGCTCAGCCTGTGCCCACATCGTCGTCGTCGTGTGCCATACTCATCCAGCCACGGAAGCAGTTCCATGCTCAGCAGACATTCATGTTGCCGTGGCGTTGCCGCTTGACGGATATGCAGTCAGTCCCCATCAGCACGCCCGCAAGTCATTGGGGCCTAGATCCCCATGTGCATGCACATGGCAGTGGTTTGTATCACTAGCCATTGCCATTGTTGGGAGACCTGTGTAAGTGTATTGTGGCCGTGCCGTCCCAGCTTGACAGCTGGGCTGTGGCTCATGTGCTTGCTCAGTCATGTCAGTGATGTGTTTGCGAAATTGCTATGTGTCGTGTTGCTTTGACATGTGTCCTCTGCCATTGTCCCTAGGCGGAGACCGAACATTGACCGCCCATACCAATTGCTGGCGGACATGGACGATACAGAGGTTATTAGGAAGTTTCGGCTGGACAGGCCAACCCTGCATCGACTGTGTGCCATGTTAGAACCCCATCTCCGTCCCCGCAGGGTGTATCCGACTGCTGTCACCCCCACGGCTAAGGTGATGGCCGCCATGCATTTCTTCGCCACTGGGTCATTCCAGCACACAGTGGGCATTGGAGGAGGGATGTCCCAGCCCATGTTCAGCAAGGTGCTGAGGGATGTACTGGCAGCCATGATGCTGTACCGAAACAGGTACATCCGCTTCCCCAGGGCTCGTGAATTGGCGGCAGTGAAGGGTGCATTCTATGCCCTTGGCAGAATCCCACACGTCGTTGGAGCCATTGACTGCACACATGTCGGCCTTGTTCCACCACAGGCCACTGAGCACCTGTACCGCAACAGGAAGCACACGCACTCCCTGAATGTGCAAGTGGTGTGCCTTGCGGACATGGTGATCACCCACGTGTGTGCAAAGTTCCCAGGCTCGGCACATGACGCACACATAATGCGCAACAGCATCTTGCCACGACTGATGTCCAATATGCAACAGGATCGTGCCTGTATTGTCGTTGAGTATGTGGAGTGGTGTAGCGTGCTGGTTGTGCGATGCTGTCCCCTGTCCAGTTGGAATTGCAACTGTTCTCTGTGTCCCTCACACCCAGGTGACTCTGCGTACCCGAATGGGGCATGGCTGCTCAGTCCATTGAGGAATCCTCGCACCCCAGCAGACGATCGCTACAATGAGGCACATGGGAGGACCAGACGTGTGGTCGAGCGTACCTTTGGCCTCCTCAAGTCCAGGTTCAGGTGCCTGGACCGCACCGGGGTGCGCTGGCGTACTCCCCACAGAAGGTGTGCCGGATAGTGGTGGCGTGCTGCATGCTGCACAATCTGGCCATTCGGAAGCAGATCCCCTCATCGTGGATGACGGAGATCAACCAGGGCCCCAGCCCGCAGACCAGGACAGCTCGAGTGAGGAGGACAGCGGAGAGGAGGAAGCTGGTAATGTGCGGCAGCAGCTCATCGCCCGCTACTTCACTTGACGGTGAGTGTCCATGTACGACGGCTGATGTGGCTGTATCTGTGCAGGTGTGTGTGTGCTGTGTCAGGGTGGCCGTTTGTTCACTGCGTGCTGTGTGTCAACGCTCCATGGCCAGGGTAGTATGCCACTGTTGGTGGCTGTGGCATTGTGCCCTATTGCTCTGTGCGATGTGTGTACATTGCTTGTAGTTGTTGACATGTACTGTGTGATGGGTGTGTGACACACTCATTGAATGTGCTCCTGTTCTGTCTCCCACCCCTAGGTCCCTACAGGCCCTCCGGATTCAATTGCCATGCCACGCATCAGGTGCCTTTCCGCCCAAGGTGGCCGTTGTATTCCGTACAAATAAAACACAGGGCACAAACAGCAGTTAGTGAAAAAGGTGCATTTATTACAAACTGTGACATGTGATTGTGTGTAAGGTGATGACAAAAGTGGTGCGTGCAGTGACAATGAGCTGTCGGTCATGGCTGCGTGATGATCAGGGTGTACCCACTGGTTCTATGTCCATAGTCCAACACACACATGCCATCCAGATGGCTGTGTGGAGTGGGATCGTAGTCCAAGTCAATGCAGTGGCTGGTCAAGGAAGGCTGGCGGAAGGCTGGCTGGCTGCCTCACTTGCGTTTGGAGCGTGCGAAGTCCTCCCGGGAGATCTGTTTCCACTTCGGACGGCCCCTTCCACGTTTGCGAGGGGGGTGCCTGCTTGCGACATGCTGGTGGTTGAGGTGTGCTCACTGGCTGTGGACGCAGGGGAACTGGACACTGCTGCTCCACCCTGCGCCCCGGCAGGTTGTGGCGGAGGGGAGCTGCTGTCCCTGGCAGTGACCTCACCGCCACCACCAGCTGGCCCATGAGGTCCACGAGTTGGCCCATACGGGCGTCCATGGACCTCAGCACCCCCAGCACCTCACGCGTGTCTGAAGCAGACCGGACCCATTGTCCTTGGGCCTCTTCATAGGCCCCAAGGACTCTGGCCATTTGAGGCAGGGCATGGCTCCCAGGGAGGCTGGCGTTTCCCTGACCCTGCTCCTCCTACCAGTCCTGCTGCCACCGGCCTGCCCACTAGCCACATTGCTCACCACGGTCCTCGCTGTGGCTCCCAGGGTGGATCCAGTCGGCCGGGCCACCACCTGCGCTGGGGCTGGTGCCAGCGAAAACGTGGTGGTGGTGGCGGCGGTGGTGGTCGGTGCGGCGATGGTGGCGGTTGCGGCAGTGGTAGTGGCCACAATGACCGTGGGTGTGGCCGCAACGACAGTGGCAGCAGGGGGCTGGGAATGTTCAGCAGCCCTGGATGATGGGTTGGTGGGTAGGAGGAGTCCTGGGGAGCGGCTGGGCCCTGCCACACCAGATGGGCCTGCTTGGTGGTCCGTGTCCGAAGAGGAGGACAGATCCTCCAGATCCGTGTGTCCTCGTTGGGGGCTTGTAGGCTGGCTGTGCTGGCTGCTGGCTCCATCCCCAGCATCCAGCAGTTCGTCACCTGTGGAGAGAATGAGATTTGTTATTGTGTTGCACCTGGCGAAGTATGTATTTGTCGTCTGACATTAACAGTTCGTGCAATCTCGTACATGGGTTTCCCGGAGGCGTGTGTGTGGCTGTAGCATCTGTAGTTGTGTGTGCTTGGCAATGGGACTGTGTGCTGTGCACATGTGGCATGGGACGGATTGGCCATGCCGATGGGTGTGTTGCTGTGCCCCTACTTATTGTGACTCTGGTGTATGCGGGCTCCTGGCCCATCCTGGGTCTGGTTTGTACTTTGCTTTTGGTGTTCAGATGGGACGCTTAGGAACGCATATGGCAACATGGGGGCCATGCCCCAGATTCGCATTTGGGAGGGGATATGCTTTTGGGGTTCAAATGGAACGCTTAGGGACGCATATGGCAACATGGGGGCCATGCCCCAGATTCGCATTTGGGAGGGGATATGCTTTTGGGGTTCAAATGGAACGCTTAGGAACGCATATGGCAACATGGGGGCCATGCCCCAGATTCGCATTTGGGAGGGGATATGCTTTTGGGGTTCAAATGGAACGCTTAGGAACGCATATGGCAACATGGGGGCCATGCCCCAGATTCGCATTTGGGAGGGGATATGCTTTTGGGGTACATGCTGTGAGCCATGGGTGCCGAACGTGACATGTGTTGTGGCAGCATGACAGTGCATGGTTTGAGGTGTGTGCATGCTTGACATGGCCTGCATATTTGCTGTCTGTTGTGATTACTGGACATGGCATTGGACGCATCGTTATGAGTGAGTGATGGTTGTGTGCCAGCCAACGTATTGCAGTTGTCCCATCTCCTTGGTGTGCGTGCTGCCCTGTGCCATGTGCATCACTGCAGTGCTCGGGGGGTGTGGCCCATGTTGTGTGTTGTTGCTCACAGTGTGTCGTGCGCTTCATTGACTTCTGGCACATGGTTGGTCATGGGCATGTATCTTAGCGTGACTGCTGTATGTGTGGCAGCTGTGCGGATGACATGCCTTTCATGAGACTGGGGCTGACGGATGGGATGGATGGTATGTTGTATGTGCATGGTGTGTCTGTGTGTTTGATGGGTTCAGTGGTGTTCGTGTGCATTTATGTTGTTCCGCTCTGTTGCGTCTAGTGTTGTTTGTCTTACATAGGCGTAGTTGTGGGGTGTGTGGTTGACAGGCAGTAGGGGCTACATGGACAGGACTTCAATGGTGTTTCGGTTGTGTGTGATGAGTTGCACAGTGGCTGCCGTGTGGTACTATATTCAGTGTGGCTTGTGCATGCAGACGTGGCTCCTTGGGTGTTGCTATGTCTGTGATGGGTCATGTGGGGTGTGAGTCTGTTGTTCATGTCCGTGTGCACATTGTTCACTTGTTCGTGACGGTGGGCGGTGCTGCGTGTTCGTCTGCTACGTGACATGTCCCATGTGTTGGTCGTGTTATGGTCCTCATGCCTCCAGTAATCCAGCCCTGTCCAGTTTCCCACCTGCAAGTTGTTCGTGCGTGCACTGTACTGGATGCCACATGGCTCTAAGCGGGGGTGCTCCATGTTGCAGGTCTGTGGGGGTGGGGGGTGTTGTGGGTCGTGGGGGTGGCTGGACACCCACTGACACCGATTGCTGTGGACCGTGATGTCTGCCTTTCGGCTGTCGTTGTGCACTGCGGTGGCTGACACGTGGCTGTGGGGTGTGGGGGATGCTCCTCCTTGCTGTGCTGTGGGACTGGGGCCTGGTGTGTGTTGTACTTGGGCTGTCCACCCTCCCACCCACTGCACTTTGTGTTCCTGCCACTTACCTGTTACTTGTCGGTTAGTGCAGCTGTGGCGGACACATGGGTGTGGTGGGTGCTCGTTGTGGCGCTTCTGGCATATTTGGGGACCTGTTGGTGGTTACGTGGCTGGCTGAGTGTACACATGTCCCCACGTATGTTACAGTTGTTCGGTTTGGGCTGTGTGTGGTGGTGTCTGTTGCATGTGTGTGTGATGTGTTGTGTATTGTGTGCTGGACATGGGGGTGTTTGTCCCTGGGAGCTGTGGCATGGTGGTTGCGCATGTGAGTACATAGCGGTGTGCTGGTATACATTAGTTTGTACTTACCAGCCTCCACTCCCCCTGCTAATCCGGCGAGGATCTCCGGATGTATTACGACTCGCACCTTCTCCTCCCACGCTTTGAAGGTCTTAAAGAGCGCGGGATTCCCTCCGCCAGTGACGGCAGCCAGCTCTCTGTTTTTGCCCTCCTTCTTCTTGACCAGGCTCTTTACGTCATTCCAACGTTTGTTTATTTCACCTCTGTTCCTGGGCAGGGTCCCGACTGCATTGACCTGGTCTACGATCCGGTTCCACATTCTGTTTCTGGTGGCTAGTGGTGTGTGCTGGACCATGTTCCCATAGATTTGTGGGTACACCTTGATGATCTCGTCGACCATGACCGTCAGCTCAATGGGCGTGTACTTGGGCATTCTTTGTGGTGCCATGGTGTTTGTGGTGCTGGTGCGGTGTGTGTTGTGTAATGTGCAGGGGGTTTGTGGTGCCGGTGTTTGGTGGTGGTGGTGGTGGTGTTTGGTGGTGGTGGTGGTGGTGGTTGTGATGTGTGCGTTTCTGTGGTGTGCTGCTGTCCTTGCTGTGTCACTGTGTCCTCTCCTCTCCTCTCTGGTTTGCAATGTAGCAAGGGGTTGTGGTCTGTGGGAGTGCTGCTTTTGTACTCACCTATGTGGGTGTGTCCTCATGGTCTGTTGTTTTCAGGTGTGTTGTGTCTGGGGTTCTGGCCTTTGTATTTTTTGTTTGTCCGGGGGGTTTTCGGGATGTGTACTGTGCTTGTGTATTTGTGCGTGCCTTGCTGTGTGGACTTGTTGGCCATGTTGTGTGCTATTGGTTTTGTGTGCGGATGGTTTCTGTGCAGGTACGTGGGCGCCATGGCTTCTGCCGTGTCGATTCTCATCGGCGTTGTTTGCGCTGGCGGGCGGTATATTTGTGGTTTTTCCGCGCTCATGTCGGTGCGATCGTAATTTCACGTGCGGTGTGTCGGCCGTGAGGGCGGGCGGTTTTGTGTTGTCGTGCGTGCTTCCGTCCGTGGCGGGCGGTTTGACTCCGACTCGGACGTTGGCGGGCGGTATTTTGTGTGATTTTTCCGCCGATGGCGGTTTTCGGTTTGTGTAATCGTAATGGCGTGGTCGGTGTTCAGGCGGTGTGTGCGGGCGGATTTTTGCCGCTTCCATGCCTGGCGGATTTTTTTACGCCGGGTATCGTAATGGGCCCCTTAGAAACAAAAAAATTAATTATTACATAAATGTACTTTTTTTATTTCCTACCCTATAACACCACACAATTCACAACCCACATCTAAATTGTTTTTTAAAATGCACTTCCTTAATTAACGTAATTAATTAGGAATTAAAGAAATATTAATTTAAAAAAATTAAATCACATAAAAATTAATTAACTTCCCACACTTTACTCCTATAATTCCCACAACCCACAGCTAAAATTAAACTGTAAAAAAATTATTTACACAATTAAAACTTATTTTCAATTAAAAACCTAATCGTATTTAACAACTAATTATAAAGTAAGTAAAATTAATTTACTCCCACACTGTACCCCTATAAAAGTAAAACCCCCACACAAAAAAATATAAACAAATACCCTAAATAAATACTAATTAATTAATTAATATTAATGATCAACTAATTATTAATTAATTAAACATAAATTACTTCCCACCTTTTACACCTATAAACCCCACAACCCATATCTAAAATTAATTACACAATTTCCATATTTAATTTTCAATTAATTAATATTAATGATCAACTAATTATTAATTAATTAAACATAAATTACTTCCCACCCTTTACACCTATAAACCCCACAACCCATATCTAAAATTAATTACACAATTTCCATAATTAATTTTCAATCAATTAATTAATATAATTAACAACGAATTATTAATTAATCAAAAATTACTTCCCACCCTTTACCCCTATGAACACCAGAACCCGCACCTAAAAACAATTACAGAATTACCATAATTAATTACCAATTAATTAATTATTAATAATTACCAACCAATTAATAATTAATTACAAATACATTACTTCCCACAATTAACACTATAAAAACTCAAATAAATATGACTAAATAAAAAAATAATCATTAATTAATTATAATTAAATTACTTCCCACCCTATTCTCCTATAAACCCACAACCTGCTACGGAACTAAAAAACGAAAAATTTACCTAAAATAAAATTGATAGCTACTAAAAATGTAACACCTATATTAAAAAACATAAACAATACTTATACAAAAAACATACATCACATACATTTAAAATATAAACTAAAATACATAACACTAAATAAAAAATCGATATTTTAAACAACTATATTTTTGCAAACGATATTAATGACTTCTATACTTTTGAAAACAATATTTCTTACTTTAAATTCGATATTCTTGACCATGATATTCTTGCTATCAATATTTCTGTGTGACTATATTTCCATCTCGATATTTGTGTAAGTCGACATTTCCAACTCGATATTCTATCTGAATACCGCTCAGGGCTTGTCTGGCAGATTGGTGCCTGGGTATGTTAGAGAGCAACTGGTACCGCCTGGAGTTTCCTAGTTGTAGCCTTTGCATCTCCCAAATAAAGGGAGTTACCATACTCGAGGTGGGAGAGAATAAGAGCCTGGACTACCAACCTCTTTGCAGTAAAAGGGAGAAGAGGAAGAATTTTTCGAAGCATCCAGAGCATGCCGTAACAAGTGGCAGCAAGCTCCACTGACAGTCAAATTTGAAAAATGTATCCAACCACATGCCAAAGCTCTTAATGGCTGTTTTGGGGGGAGGGTGAGGACCGAAACAGCTCGGTCAATCCAAACATATAAAAGCAAGTATTTAACAGGGCACTGATTTATTACTATTACTGCATGCACTTTGAGGTATGAGTCATGTTCACTAATCTGTATCTACACTTCCTCATGAGGGAGCCTTTGACTGCTCATCCACAGCTACCACTAAGGGCCCGATTACAATGAGGTTAGGAAAGCATTCCCACCTAGGGCCCGATTACGATGCAGTTAGGAAGGCCTCCTAACGGCATTTGCTCCTTCCGAATTGGATCGGGAACGTGTCTTCCAGACCGAGGGCCAGATTGCGATGCGGTTAGGAACATAGGCTCCCATAGAAGTCAATGGGAGTCCAACCAAATTGTATCTGGAAGCATCCGGATGCATCATACTCGGTCGGTCGGACTCTCCCGATCCGAGTCGGTCCGAAACCATTTCCAAACCAATTCGATCGGGAAAATGTCCTAACCGCATCAGAATCAGGTCCTAAAAGTCAAGTGCAGAAGGGGTACTTGGTCCAGTTGCTCAGGATCCATAGTAGGTCAGACCCCAGGAAATCGGGAGTAAAAAGCCTCAGCCACCATGGTTGGGCCCGGCAGTCCCTGCATGTCCAGTGGCTCTCTGAAACGGGTTCTGACATATCCACACCAACACTACTTATGACACTATTCAAACAGAAAACAGATTCCATATGTGACAGAAGCATTGAGACCTGGACATCAAGTTACCCAAATCTGACAGTGTTGCAAAACCATACTAATGACAATTCAGCATCTCTGTTAACATGACATGACATGGAATAACATAAAATAACAACAAAGGTCCTCTTTTGTTGATCACTACCAACAACTGTGATAATTTCAGCCTGCATACTTTTCTTTTGCTGAGTGGAATTGTACATTTGAGAATGGCATTGTACAGTGCACACGCCAATGTGCTTTTGAAACATGCACGTCATGTTACTCAAAGGGTTCAAACAGCTGTTGCATGTGTTGACCATGTGGTGGCAATTCTTAAGGAGACATTGTGAGTGCATCATTGTAGGCTGAATAGTTACCACCTTTTATTCCTCTTTTGAGATGCTGCAGAAAAGGGTGTTGATAGCTGGAATAAGTCCAGGTTCGGAAGACACGTATAAGGACGTTACTCACAATGGGGAGCGGCCACTGGGAAAGGTGAAAATGTTTTAATATTAGTGTTAGAAATATGATTAGTAGGTATTTATTTATAAATATTTATGTCTACCCTCTATCAGACATCATATGTTCCTCCGGTTTCAAGATAGTATCTTACGCTGATGATACCCAGTTGATTGTTATGCTGTCACCAGATATAGACTCTGGGGCTTATTTACAAGCCCCTTGCGCCACTTTTGCGTCATTTTTAACCTGGGAAAAGTGACGTACGGGTGGCGCAGGGGGCTTGTAAATCTGCCCCTCTGTTTCCATGAGACTTAGCAGCTGCCTAGTAAAGGTGTCTGAGTGGATGGCAGCGAGTTGTCTGAAATTGAACAGTGGAAGAAATGAGATTCTGGTCTTGGGAAACAACCCAACTCTCTGGGATAAGATCATTTGGCCATCTCCCCAAGGAGAGCACCCATCACCTAAGCCAGAAGTAAAGAACCACAGGATGTTCCTGGACAACCAATTAACCATGACCTCCCAAGCAGAAAAGGCGGCTGGCCTTTTCAGAGCCCTGAGAAAGGTCCAGAAATGACTCCCAGTAGAATCACGCAGAATCGTGATTTAAGGTCTAATTTTATCCCGCCTTGATTATGTCAACTCGCTGTTCTTAAGCAGCCCAAAATCAGTAATAAAGAAACTCCAGATTATTCAAAATGCCACCTGTATACTGTAAGGCATTCAGATAAAACAATCTGATTGCACTGTGCTCCAAACTCTTCACTGGCTGCCCATAACTTGCAGAATACAATTCAAGGCACTATGTATTCTACACCGGGCAAAACACAACACAGGCTCAACTGCCCTAAAGCAACTGGACAACCCCTACCATGCTAATAGGGATCGGAGATCAAACAATCTTGAACTACTTTTTTTGATCCCCAGAATTAAGAGAGCTGGAAGTGGGGTTAGGTCTTTAAAGTACCTTGCACCAAAGCTTTGGAACTCTCTGCCTTCCAGTCTCAGAATGAAGGACAACTTCATGAGTTTCAGAAAAAAACTTAAAACCTATCTCTTCCCCTAAATCTTTTAGCCTTTTAACTCACTTACTCCAACCAATCCAATAGCACTGGGAAGCCCGATTTTGGGTAGCCACGCGCTCTACAAATCTTAGAGAGGAGAAGAAGTATTCAAGTGTGGCACTAGAAAGGCATGCAGAAGCTAAGTTGAGTCACAAAGGGTACTTCACTTTTTACTGTTGCCCTGCTTATGGTTGGAATTTCCAAAACTGTGGTAAATGGATAGCAAGGTGTTTGGTGTCTGTTTTGTCATGTTGGTTCTAGAAATAAGTTAGAGTTGCATAGCTAGTAACTTTCAGGAGAATTGTTTGTCTAAACAGGGTGTGTGTCCAACAGATTGGAGGTAACGTCCCCCATCTCCCCCCAGGTGGGCAGAATGAGTGTCAGCACACCCTGAACACTGATCGTCATTACAGTAAATCACAAAAAAACCTCAGGCTTCTCAGGACACTTTTCCCGAGCAGCCAGAGTTAAAAATAAAATAAAGAACTCCTTCTGGTGCAGAGCACCTGAGGGGCCTTCTTATACCTCCTCAGTGTGAGCCAATGGCCGACAGGCACACTGGGGAGGTAGTGCGGGTGTCAGCCATTAGCCCACGCCTGGACTTAAGGAGTTAATGGTCATTGGACTACAACTTTGTGTGGTGTACAAAAATAAAGATACTTAAGAGAGTTACTCTGTACACTAAGGGCCCGATTCCAATGCATTCGGAAGGCCTCCGAATCGGATTTGGCTTTTCCGGATCCGATTCGTAGCCCTTGTTTCCGACCGAATCGTACACAGGTCTGAACGACCAAGTACGTTGCGAAGATTGCGTACACGTCGACCGAATCGTTTCCGGGACCCGAACCTATCCGTATGACTCGTTCGTAGCCGAATTCCGACCGAGCGAGTACAATGCACGATTCGGACAGCCGCTTCGCCTCGGTCTCAGTGAGATGAAACGGCTGTCGGAATTGTAATTCGGGGGGCCGTAGCGGGCCCCCTTTCACCCGGGGCCCTCCGAATCTGTCACGGGGCGTGCCCATGGGGCCCCCCGATCCAGGCATGCACAGTGTGGCGGGCACCATGGGGTGCCCGCCACAGGGTGTACGCTTTTCCCCACACACTCCTTTTTGCTATGGGAGCCTGTGTATGTGTCCGTCCGTACACAGGCTCTCATAGAGTTCAATGGGAGTCCGAGCGAACCGAGTCCGTAAGCATACGACTGCATCGTACTCGCTCATTCGGACTCCCGGAGCACGTACAGAGGGCTTTCCTAGCGAGATCGGAATCGGGCCCCAAGTCTTACTGGTCTATCATTCCACATTTAGGGCCTGATTCTGATGCGGTTTGGAAAGCTTCCCGACCGAATCGGTTTAGGTATGGTTTCCAAACTAATCAGATCGGGAGAGTCCAAGGGACCGAGTACGATGCATCCGGATGCTTCCAGATACGATTTGGTTGGACTCCCATTGACTTCAATGGGAGCCTTTGTTCAGACCGAATACATAGGCTCCCATTGAAGAAAGGGGTGGCTGGGGAAAATCGGGCACCCTGTGGCGGGCACCCCCTGGTGCCTGCCACACTGTGCATGGCTGGTAAGGGAAGACCCCTGGGTACCCTCAAGGGCCCGATTGGGAAGGCTCCAGGTGCAGGGGGGCCCACTACAGGCCCCCAAAGTCTGATTCCGACTGCCGATTCGAGTCGGGCGGCACAATTCGGAAAGGCTGTCCAAATCCAGCATCGTACTCGGTCGTTTGGAAACGCGGTCCGTTGAGACGTACAATTCTGCTCCGTACGGCTCGGTCATTCCAAATGCCGTCGGGTTTGGATTGGGATATTCCTAACGCCTAAGGGCCCGATTCTGATGCGGTTAGGAAATCTTCCCGACCGAATGGGTTTGGGAATGATTTCCGACCCACTCGGATCGGGAGAGTCCGACCGACCGAGTATGATGCATCCAGATGCTTCCAGATAAGATTGGGTCGGACTCCCATTGACTTCAATGGGAGCCTATGTTCCGACTGAATGCATAGGCTCCCATTGAAGAAAGGGGTGGCTGGGGATAATCGGGCACCGTGTGGTGGGCACTCTCTGGTGCCTGCCACACTGTGCATGGCTGGTATGGGGAGACCCACGGGTACCCCCACAGGCCCGATTGGGAAGGCTCCGGGTGCAGGGGGGCTCGCTACGGGTCCCCAAAGTCTGATTACGACTGCTGATTTGAGTCTGACAGCACGATTCGGAAAGGCTGTCTGAATCCAGCATTGTACTCGGTCGTTTGGAAACGCTGCCCGTAGAGACTTATGATTCTGCTTCATATGACTCGGTCATTCCGAATGCTGTCTGGTTCGGATTGGGATATTCCTAACGCCTAAGGGCCCGATTCCGATCTCGCTAGGAAAGCCCTCCGTACGACTCAGATCCGGAGGGCTTTCCAAGCGAGACGTGCTCCGTGAGTATGCACGAGTGAGTACGATGCTGCCGTATGCTTACGGACTCGGTTCGCTCAGACTCCCATTGAACTCTATGAGAGCACGTGTATAGACGCGTACACAGGCTTCCACAGCAGAAAAGGGGTGGGTGGGGAAAAGCGTACAGCCTGTGGCGGGTACCCCATGGACCCGCCAAACTGTGCATGCCTGGATCGGGGGGACCCGTGGGCACACCCCATGACAGATTCGGAGTGCCCCGGGTGAAGGGGGGCCTGCTATGGCCCCCCGAAATACACTTCCGACAGCCGTTTCATTTCGCTGAGACCGAGACGAAGCAGCTGTCCGAATCGTGCATCGTACTCGCTCGGTCAGAATATGGCTCCATTGCGCGGCACGATTCAGCTATGAACGAGTCGTACGGACAGGTTCGGGTCCCAGAAACGATTCGGTCGGCTCGTATGCGATCTTCGCACCGTACTTGGTCGTTCGGTCCTGTGTACGATTTGGTCGTAAACAAGGGCTACGAATCGGATCTGGGAAAGCCAAATCCGATTCGGAGGCCTTCCGAACGACATCGGAATCGGGCCTTAACTCGCATCGTACTCGGTCGGTCGGAAACCTTTCCAAGTCGGTCGGAAAGACACGTTCCCGATCCGAATCGGAAGGAGCAAATGCCGGTAGGAGGCCTTCCTAACCGCATCGGAATCGGGCCCTAACTCGCATCGTACTTGGTCGGTTGGAAACCTTTCCGTGTCGGTTGGAAAGACACATTCCCGATCCGATTTGGACGGAGCAAATGCCGTTAGGGCCTGATTCTGATACAGTTAGGAAGGCCTCCTAAGTGTGCTATAGAAGCAGGCATGACTGCTTAGAAGGAGTGTCATCTTAAGGATTTTTGGGGGCCTTGGCATGATATGTCTTGTGGGCTCTTGTTTGGAACAATTTTTAATTCTATTATGCATTTTCTGCTAATTCAAGCAAGCATGATGCCAAAAAAAACTTTCAGAAATGGAGTCACACAAGAACAGTTTAAATATGTCTTTCCAGTGACCCCAAAAATCCTTAAGATGGCACTGGGGGGAGCGAGAGAGAGAGTCACAGGTGGAGAGAAGGAGAGCGATTGAGATCTAGAAATCGACAGTGGGAGGATAGAAGGTGCTCTTTTCCTTGAGTTCCTTTGGAAGGAAGGGGCCCTGGGCAATTGACCACTTTGCCTATGCCTTAAAATGCCTCTGCTTAGAAGGGGAACACACTTCAATGGAAAACACAACATGGACATCATCTAGAGTTCACCGACAGTCACAGCTGTGGCCCCTGGCTTGCCCTTTGAAAACCCTGGCACTGTCTTTCTGACCTCTGAACTCAGAGGTTCCAAAATCAGTGCCAAGAACACAGGTGTGGCTCCGCATTGCTTATTTACTGCTGGTTTTTCATTGTGCTAATAGTGAATAATATTTTATTATTCACCATTAGTGTAATAAAAAATGGAGCTCACTTGGCTAGAATCGGACCTTTGGTGGCAAATGTGGAAAGTAAAAATGGCTTTAAATGTATTTTGCGTGCATGCTTGCTGGTGAGAGTGTGTTTATGTTAGAGAATGTGTGAACGTATGAGCGTATGTGTCTGTGAGCATGTTTTTGTGTGAGTAAAAGTGAGTGAGAGTCAGTGCCAGGTAGTGAATAAGACTGCGTGAGAATGAGCCCCAGATTTACTATTATTTGAGAAAAGGCAGCGCTGCACCAAAGTTGCTGCACTACCTTGCGTCATAGGGAGAAAGAAAAAATGCTCCATATCTAATAAGTTATGGTGCATTTTTCCCGTCCTCGTGCGCTGAAATACTTTTGGCAGCCATACGAAAACGCACACACCTTTTCGCCATAGTACAAGGGTGTGTTCATTCTCTCAAGCATAGGTTTTGTACTGGAAGTGGACTCTTCCGGTACAAAAAAATATACTTTAAATATATTCCCACTTTGGAAGAGTGCTCTACAAGGTAGCACACCTGCAAAGGTGAAAAAACAAGGAGAAATTAAAAGTTTCTCCTCATTACACCTGCCTCAAGGAGGTGCCAAATTTTGGCACTAATCCCCTCGACCAATGCTTGTAGATAGGATTGGCGTCAAAATCCATAGTTGGTTGCATGGGCCACCCATATGCCCTTCATAGAATACCCCCTTGATGCAAAGAAACAGAAAATGGCGCATAGCTCAAGTTTGCATTACTTTGGGATGCAACAGTTGGATAGTAAATCCCACCTTAACACTTTACGCTGGGCAAAGAGTCAGTAAACCTGAGCCCAAGTGTCGCTAAAAGTATGAGTGAGTGAGGATGAGTGAGACTAGGAGTGACTGCAAGTGAGTGAGTAAGAATAAATAAGAATGAGTATAAGGGAATGGAAGAAAGTGAGTGTGAGTGAGAGAATGAGTGTGAGCGAGTGTGAGCAAGAATGTGATGTGTTGCTTGCGAGTTTGTCAGTGTCCCTGGCACACTGAAGATAATTACTATTTTATAGAGACACCTTTGGAAAAATATGTGTGCTGGCATACTTGCAGTAGTTCTTAACATGACAGACACCTTTGATAAAATACTGGTGGTGGCACCCTGGGGTTAATTGTTGGCTAAAGGGCACCAATGGTACAACAGTGGTACGGTCTTATGTACTTTGCTTGCTCATTACAATTCACAGCAAGAATTATCCCCAGGACTTTCAAAGATCAAGTCAGCACCATAATATAAGTGATATCTAAAAGAGACATTTGTCTGTGTTATGCTGTTACACCAATCATGCAGTTATTATGGAACTTCAACAATGTAAATTATTGTGACATTAGGGTCATGTGACATGCCTTCCAGGAATAAAATCAGGGTCATGTGATGTCACATCCTGTTATGTCATTAAGGTCAAAGCGTATTTGATGTCACGTCCACTACCTCTGCCATTTTAGTGAATCGGCACCCATGAACAACAACTGTTGTGTTGCCACCTGGTAGCAGAGAGCCACGGGTCCGAATTAGAAGGAGGTTAGTTAACTGTTTAGATGTGATATGCCATGCAGACCGTGGGGGATTCCCTTTTCAGGACGGTTCCCCTCACACACCAGAGGTGTCATGCTTCATCATAGGGGGCCTCCTCACACGAAAGACCTAGGGGTCGATTCCGATCTCGGTCGGAGACGCACCCAACGCCATTCGGTCGGGAAAAAAGCCATGCGAATGCCTGTTTCCCGACCGATCCGCACATGAATCCGAACGAACAAGTACGATGCACACAACAGCGCAGATTCCGACCGAGTCGTACTCACCCAATCCAGGTCCTGATCCCCGACCGAGCCGGATCCGTAAATGCAGATACGAGTCGCCCGGAAGCCAAAAAGCAGCCCCGTCCGGCCGGACAAGTACGATGCGCTTCCCGTACGCGCCCGAACCCGTCGCTACACACAGCACGTCAAAGCATCCGGGAGAGGCGCACATAAGCTCCGATTCGCGCCACAACACGATCCACGGCTACGAGACGAACACGCCAGCGACGAGGACGAGGCGAAGCAACGACGAAGACGAACGAGACGAACCAACAATGAATCCCATCGTTCCGATCCTACCAATATTCTACATCTACTACCGGAACAGGCACGGACGCAAACGGCGCAGAAGGTAAGTCAGACACCAACCACAAACACAAACTACACGTACCAGACATATCACACACACACACAGGGATGCAGAAATTACTTACTCCAGAAACAGCAGCACCATAGGGGCGGGATGCCCATCACCAATGCCACATATACACATCGGGGCCCGGATGCCTGTCACCATTGCCACCACTACCCAGGGGGGTGCCAGGTGCCTACCACAACTACCACCTCTACCCAGGGGGTGCCAGGTGCCTACCACTACTACCACCTCTACCCAGGGGGTGCCAGGTGCCTACCACTACTACCTCCTCTACCCACGGGGTGCCAGGTGCCTCCCACTACTACCACCTTTACCCAGGGGGTGCCAGGTGCCTCCCACTACTACCACCTTTACCCAGGGGGTGCCAGGTGCCTCCCACTACTACCACCTCTACCCATGGGGGGCTGGATGCCTGTCACTACTGCCACCTCTACCCAGGGGGTGCCAGGTGCCTACCACTACTACCACCTCTACCCAGGGGGTGCCAGGTGCCTACCACTACTACCACCTCTACCCAGGGGGTGCCAGGTGCCTCCCACTACTACCACCTTTACCCAGGGGGTGCCAGGTGCCTCCCACTACTACCACCTCTACCCATGGGGGCTGGATGCCTGTCACTACTGCCACCTCTACCCAGGGGGTGCCAGGTTCCTACCACTACTACCACCTCTACCCAGGGGTGCCAGGTGCCTCCCACTACTACCACCTTTACCCAGGGGGTGCCAGGTGCCTCCCACTACTACCACCTCTACCCATGGGGGGCTGGATGCCTGTCACTACTGCCACCTCTACCCAGGGGGTGCCTGGATGCCTGTCACTACTGCCACCTCTACCCAGGGGGTGCCAGGTGCCTACCACTACTACCACCTCTACCCATGGGGGTGCCAGGTGCCTACCACTACTATCACCTCTACCCAGGGGTGCCAGGTGCCTCCCACTACTACCACCTTTACCCAGGGGTGCCAGGTGCCTCCCACTACTACCACCTCTACCCATGGGCTGGATGCCTGTCACTACTGCCACCTCTACCCAGGGGTGCCAGGTGCCTACCACTACTACCACCTCTACCCAGGGGGTGCCAGGTGCCTACCACTACTACCACCTCTACCCATGGGGGTGCCAGGTGCCTCCCACTACTACCACCTCTACCCATGGGCTGGATGCCTGTCACTACTGCCACCTCTACCCAGGGGGTGCCAGGTGCCTACCACTACTACCACCTCTACCCAGGGGGTGCCAGGTGCCTACCACTACTACCACCTCTACCCATGGGGGTGCCAGGTGCCTACCACCTCTACCCATGGGGGTGCCAGGTGCCTACCACTACTACCACCGCTACCCAGGGGGTGCCAGGTGCCTACCACTACTACCACCTCTACCCATGGGGGTGCCAGGTGCCTACCACTACTACCACCTCTACCCAGGGGGTGCCAGGTACCTACCACTACTACCACCTCTACCCAGGGGGTGCCAGGTGCCTCCCACTACTGCCACCTCTACCCAGGGGGTGCCAGGTGCCTACCACTACTACCACCTCTACCCATGGGGGCTGGATGCCTGTCACTACTGCCACCTCTACCCAGGGGTGCCAGGTGCCTCCCACTACTACCACCTCTACCCATGGGGGCTGGATGCCTGTCACTACTGCCACCTCTACCCAGGGGTGCCAGGTGCCTACCACTACTACCACCTCTACCCATGGGGGTGCCAGGTGCCTACCACTACTATCACCTCTACCCAGGGGTGCCAGGCGCCTCCCACTACTACCACCTTTACCCAGGGGTGCCAGGTGCCTCCCACTACTACCACCTCTACCCATGGGGGGCTGGATGCCTGTCACTACTGCCACCTCTACCCAGGGGGTGCCAGGTGCCTACCACTACTACCACCTCTACCCAGGGGGTGCCAGGTGCCTACCACTACTACCACCTCTACCCATGGGGGTGCCAGGTGCCTACCACTACTACCACCTCTACCCAGGGGGTGCCAGGTGCCTACCACTACTACCACCTTTACCCAGGGGGGGCTGGATGCCTGTCACTACTGCCACCTCTACCCAGGGGGTGCCAGGTGCCTACCACTACTACCACCTCTACCCAGGGGGTGCCAGGTGCCTCCCACTACTGCCACCTCTACCCAGGGGGTGCCAGGTGCCTACCACTACACCACCTCTACCCATGGGGGTGCCAGGTGCCTACCACTACTACCACCTCTACCCAGGGGTGCCAGGTGCCTCCCACTACTACCACCTTTACCCAGGCGGTGCCAGGTGCCTCCCACTACTACCACCTCTACCCATGGGGGCTGGATGCTTGTCACTACTGCCACCTCTACCCAGGGGTGCCAGGTGCCTACCCCTACTACCACCTCTACCCAGGGGGTGCCAAGTACCACTACTACCACCTCTACCCAGGGGGTGCCAGGTGCCTACCACTACTACCACCTCTACCCATGGGGGTGCCAGGTGCCTACCACTACTACCACCTCTACCCAGGGGGTGCCAGGTGCCTACCACTACTACCACCTTTACCCAGGGGGGGCTGGATGCCTGTCACTACTGCCACCTCTACCCAGGGGGTGCCAGGTGCCTACCACTACTACCACCTTTACCCAGGGGGGGCTGGATGCCTGTCACTACTGCCACCTCTACCCAGGGGGTGCCAGGTGCCTACCACTACTACCACCTCTACCCAGGGGGTGCCAGGTGCCTCCCACTACTGCCACCTCTACCCAGGGGGTGCCAGGTGCCTACCACTACTACCACCTCTACCCATGGGGGTGCCAGGTGCCTACCACTACTACCACCTCTACCCAGGGGGTGCCAGGTGCCTCCCACTACTACCACCTCTACCCATGGGGGGCTGGATGCCTGTCACTACTGCCACCTCTACCCAGGGGTGCCAGGTGCCTACCACTACTACCACCTCTACCCAGGGGTGCCAGGTGCCTACCACTACTACCACCTCTACCCAGGGGGTGCCAGGTGCCTACCACTACTACCATCTCTACCCATGGGGGTGCCAGGTGCCTACCACTACTACCACCTCTACCCAGGGGTGCCAGGTGCCTACTACTACTACCACCTTTACCCAGGGGGCTGGATGCCTGTCACTACTGCCACCTCTACCCAGGGGTGCCAGGTGCCTACCACTACTACCACCTCTACCCAGGGTGTGCCAGGTGCCTCCCACTACTGCCACCTCTACCCAGGGGGTGACAGGTGCCTACCACTACTACCACCTCTACCCATGGGGGTGCCAGGTGCCTACCACTACTACCACCTCTACCCAGGGGGTGCCAGGTGCCTCCCACTACTACCACCTTTACCCAGGGGTGCCAGGTGCCTCCCACTACTACCACCTCTACCCATGGGGGGCTGGATGCCTGTCACTACTGCCACCTCTACCCAGGGGGTGCCAGTTGCCTACCACTACTACCACCTCTACCCATGGGGGTGCCAGGTGCCTACCACTACTACCACCTCTACCCAGGGGTGCCAGGTGCCTACCACTACTACCACCTCTACCCATGGGGGTGCCAGGTGCCTACCACTACTACCACCTCTACCCAGGGGTGCCAGGTGCCTACCACTACTACCTCCTTTACCCAGGGGGCTGGATGCCTGTCACTACTGCCACCTCTACCCAGGGGTGCCAGGTGCCTACCACTACTACCACCTCTACCCAGGGGTGCCAGGTGCCTCCCACTACTGCCACCTCTACCCAGGGGGTGCCAGGTGCCTACCACTACTTCCACCTCTACCCATGGGGGTGCCAGGTACCTACCACTACTACCACCTCTACCCAGGGGGTGCCAGGTGCCTCCCACTACTACCACCTTTACCCAGGGGGTGCCAGGTGCCTCCCACTACTACCACCTCTACCCATGGGGAGCTGGATGCCTGTCACTACTGCCACCTCTACCCAGGGGTGCCAGGTGCCTACCACTACTACCACCTCTACCCAGGGGTGCCAGGTGCCTACCACTACTACCACCTTTACCCAGGGGAGCCAGGTGCCTCCCACTACTACCACCTTTACCCAGGGGGTGCCAGGTGCCTCCCACTACTACCACCTCTACCCATGGGGGCTGGATGCTTGTCACTACTGCCACCTCTACCCAGGGGTGCCAGGTGCCTACCACTACTACCACCTCTACCCAGGGGTGCCAGGTACCACTACTACCACCTCTACCCAGGGGGTGCCAGGTGCCTACCACTACTACCACCTCTACCCATGGGGGTGCCAGGTGCCTACCACTACTACCAGCTCTACCCAGGGGTGCCAGGTGCCTACCACTACTACCACCTTTACCCAGGGGGGCTGGATGCCTGTCACTACTGCCACCTCTACCCAGGGGGTGCCAGGTGCCTACCACTACTACCACCTCTACCCATGGGGGTGCCAGGTGCCTACCACTACTACCACCTCTACCCAGGGGTGCCAGGTGCCTACCACTACTACCACCTTTACCCAGGGGGGCTGGATGCCTGTCACTACTGCCACCTCTACCCAGGGGTGCCAGGTGCCTACCACTACTACCACCTCTACCCAGGGGTGCCAGGTGCCTCCCACTACTGCCACCTATACCCAGGGGGTGCCAGGTGCCTACCACTACTACCACCTCTACCCATGGGGGTGCCAGGTGCCTACCACTACTACCACCTCTAACCAGGGGTGCCAGGTGCCTCCCACTACTACCACCTCTACCCATGGGGGCTGGATGCCTGTCACTACTGCCACCTCTACCCAGGGGGTGCCAGGTGCCTACCACTGCCTACCACCTCTACCCAGGGGGTGCCAGGTGCCTACCACTACTACCATCTCTACCCATGGGGGTGCCAGGTGCCTACCACTACTACCACCTCTACCCAGGGGGTGCCAGGTGGCTACCACTACTACCACCTTTACCCAGGGGGGCTGGATGCCTGTCACTACTGCCACCTCTACCCAGGGGGTGCCAGGTGCCTACCACTACTACCACCTCTACCCAGGGGTGCCAGGTGCCTCCCACTACTGCCACCTCTACCCAGGGGGTGCCAGGTGCCTACCACTACTACCACCTCTACCCATGGGGGTGCCAGGTGCCTACCACTACTACCACCTCTACCCAGGGGTGCCAGGTGCCTCCCACTACTACCACCTTTACCCAGGGGTGCCAGGTGCCTCCCACTACTACCACCTCTACCCATGGGGGGCTGGATGCCTGTCACTACTGCCACCTCTACCCAGGGGGTGCCAGGTGCCTACCACTACTACCACCTCTACCCATGGGGGTGCCAGGTGCCTACCACTACTACCACCTCTACCCAGGGGGTGCCAGGTGCCTACCACTACTACCACCTCTACCCAGGGGGTGCCAGGTGCCTCCCACTACTGCCACCTCTACCCAGGGGTGCCAGGTGCCTACCACTACTTCCACCTCTACCCATGGGGGTGCCAGGTACCTACCACTACTACCACCTCTACCCAGGGGTGCCAGGTGCCTCCCACTACTACCACCTTTACCCAGGGGTGCCAGGTGCCTCCCACTACTACCACCTCTACCAATGGGGGGCTGGATGCCTGTCACTACTGCCACCTCTACCCAGGGGTGCCAGGTGCCTACCACTACTACCACCTCTACCCAGGGGTGCCAGGTGCCTACCACTACTACCACCTCTACCCATGGGGTGCCAGGTGCCTACCACTACTACCACCTCTACCCAGGGGGTGCCAGGTGCCTACCACTACTACCACCTTTACCCAGGGGGCTGGATGCCTGTCACTACTGCCACCTCTACCCAGGGGTGCCAGGTGCCTACCACTACTACCACCTCTACCCATGGGGGTGCCAGGTGCCTACCACTACTACCACCTCTACCCAGGGGTGCCAGGTGCCTACCACTACTACCACCTTTACCCAGGGGGGTGGATGCCTGTCACTACTGCCACCTCTACCCAGGGGTGCCAGGTGCCTACCACTACTACCACCTCTACCCAGGGGGTGCCAGGTGCCTCCCACTACTGCCACCTCTACCCAGGGGTGCCAGGTGCCTACCACTACTACCACCTCTACCCATGGGTGTGCCAGGTGCCTACCACAACTACCACCTCAACCCAGAGGTGCCAGGTGCCTCCCACTACTACCACCTCTACCCATGGGGGGCTGGATGCCTGTCACTACTGCCACCTCTACCCAGGGGGTGCCAGGTGCCTACCACTACTACCACCTCTACCCAGGGGGTGCCAGGTGCCTACCACTACTACCACCTCTACCCATGGGGGTGCCAGGTGCCTACCACTACTACCACCTTTACCCAGGGGGGGCTGGATGCCTGTCACTACTGCCACCTCTACCCAGGGGTGCCAGGTGCCTACCACTACTACCACCTCTACCCAGGGGTGCCAGGTGCCTCCCACTACTGCCACCTCTACCCAGGGGTGCCAGGTGCCTACCACTACTACCACCTCTACCCATGGGGGTGCCAGGTGCCTACCACTACTACCACCTCTACCCAGGGGTGCCAGGTGCCTCCCACTACTACCACCTTTACCCAGGGGGTGCCAGATGCCTCCCACTACTACCACCTCTACCCATGGGGGGCTGGATGCCTGTCACTACTGCCACCTCTACCCAGGGGGTGCCAGGTGCCTACCACTACTACCAACTCTACCCATGGGGGTGCCAGGTGCCTACCACTACTACCACCTCTACCCAGGGGTGCCAGGTGCCTCCCACTACTACCACCTTTACCCAGGGGTGCCAGGTGCCTCCCACTACTACCACCTCTACCATTGGGGGGCTGGATGCCTGTCACTACTGCCACCTCTACCCTGGGGGTGCCAGGTGCCTACCACTACTAACACCTTGTGCCAGGTGCCTCCCACTACTACCACCTTTACCCAGGGGGTGCCAGGTGCCTCCCACTACTACCACCTCTACCCATGGGGGGCTGGATGCCTGTCACTACTGCCACCTCTACCCAGGGGGTGCCAGGTGCCTACCACTACTACCACCTCTACCCAGGGGGTGCCAGGTGCCTACCACTACTACCACCTCTACCCATGGGGGTGCCAGGTGCCTACCACTACTACCACCTCTACCTATGGGGGTGCCAGGTGCCTACCACTACTACCACCTCTACCCAGGGGTGCCAGGTGCCTACCACTACTACCACCTCTACCCAGGGGGTGCCAGGTGCCTCCCACTACTGCCACCTCTACCCAGGGGTGCCAGGTGCCTACCACTACTACCACTCTACCCATGGGGGCCGGATGCCTGTCACTACTGCCACCTCTACCCAGGGGTGCCAGGTGCCTACCACTACTACCACCTCTACCCGGGGGTTCCAGGTGCCTCCCACTACTACCACCTTTACCCAGGGGGTGCCAGGTGCCTCCCACTACTACCACCTTTACCCAGGGGGTGCAAGGTGCCTCCCACTACTACCACCTCTACCCATGGGGGGCTGGATGCCTGTCACTACTGCCACCTCTACCCAGGGGGTGCCAGGTGCCTACCACTACTACCACCTCTACCCCGGGGGGGCTGGATGCCTACTACTACCACCCCCACTCACAGGATGGCAAATACAGGCCACAAGAAGCACACACCAGCAGAAAGAATGCAACACAAAGACATCCCCCCCAACACCATGACAAGTGTGTGTAGACTGTGTCAAATGCCTACAACACTGAACAGGACTGTGGACATACAATGTGACCCCCTATCACAAGTGCCACACATAAATGTGTGTGGCACCCACAATGCAAGCAGGCCATGACCATTGTGGCAATGGGGTCCAAAGCCCCATCATCACAGTGACCAAAATGTGAGCGTGGGGTCCATAGCCGAAGCACATATTGACCATTGTGGCAATGGGGTCCAGACCCCCATCATCACAGTGACCAGAATGTGAGTGTGGGGTCCATAGCTGAAGCACATATTGAACATTGTGGCAGTGGGGTCCAGGCCCCCATCATCACAGTGACCAGAATGTGAGTGTGGGGTCCATAGCTGAAGCACATATTGAACATTGTGGCAATGGGGTCCAAACCCCCATCATCACAGTGACCAAAATGTATGTGTTGACAAAGAATAAGCTGCAACTGCCAAACTGCATGGATTATTCCTGGTCACAGAACAAAAAACACATCAGTGGCAAAGTAGTGCTTGTGTCCCATAGCAACATAGAATGGGGGAGGCAAACAATGCAGTGCAAACAAGACATACCTTTGGCCATGTGCAGACAAACATCACCCATGGGGGCTGACACTGTCAACACTCATCAATGACTCAATGACAGAAGTGACCATCAGAATGCAGACCCACATATTTGCACCAATGGGCACACAAATTCAGATACCCAGTGGAGACTGTAGAAGGGAGGTGAACAGATACCATACCATGGCAGCAATGGGGGACACACACAATGATCATTGTGCTGACTGATGACCTAGGAGTCCCAGGGACAGCAGGGCAAACACACCAAACAACATACAGCCAATGGCACACTAAAGATATGCCAATGCAGTGGTGCAGATGCACAAACACAAACAGGCAGACCCACACTGCACATCAAACACAACAGGTGAGGGGGGTACCAGTGTCCCCAGGCAAACACACAACACATGAGGAGGCCTGAATACCAATTACACAGACGTGCATACAGTGCCACACAAAGGTAACTCATGGATCCAAATCCCCTATGTGGGCAATCAGGCATTGTCAGATGAGTGGGAGCACAAATCACACATGTCACACAAGCATGTAGGAACAGCAACTGACACAGCAAGACACACAGACACCACAGCACCACACCCAGGGCCCCCACAATGTGGTGACCCTGGGCTGCATTACAATCCCACTGTGATGACAAAGCTAGATGTCGTTCACACTGTGAACCACAGTCATGTGTCCTGAGCAACAAACTACCATCACACCTACACAAGCACAAATCAACCAGCACGGCCTGTCAGCCAAGGCCAACATGGAGGCAGGGGTCTAGCCGGGCAACAACTCTCATCTGCACACACTCAACACCACACACCTCGACCTCAAACAATGTGCAGCAGTGAAGCTCACATGCACTGGTGACATTGCACATGCACCCATGACAATCCCAGGGGGTGGTGGGAACCAAGGTGCAGGACCACATCACACATGGCCACTCTACCAGACTCCTGAATGTCTGACACACTGCACACTACGCTGTACATGGACATGACGGCAATACCACACCAACCAATGGGATCCCAGCCACAGTCACACACCTATGAAGAAGCCAAGGTCACCCACAAAGGACACACATAGACAACTACCAACATTGCAGCCCTGAGGAGTGCCAGCAGTCACACACACAACGTGTCACAACCAATGACAGCTAACACAAACCAGAAATCACATGACAGGTGTCAACAACAAGTGCAAAGGGGAATCCGGACTGTGACACATCAGCGTCTGCCCACAAACTCAGCCCTGACAGCAAACACACCTATGGGTGACACCCTGATGACCAGTAATGTGCCATGCACCCACATCACAGAGAACCCAGGGAGAAGACTTTGGGGGAACATAGCTCAACTCAGCAAGCATCACAAACAGGAACATCACTAGGGATCCCAACATGCACAGCAACATGGAAGTGAACACACACACATGCTCATACAACACACACCTTGGGCGCACGAGATGTCACAGGAGTACACACTGCCATGAGGGGACTCCACTCCTGTGTGAGGAAAGCTGTGCCATATGTCGCATCAGTAGGGCTCCATCATGTCAGCAGAACACTTGGTCACACAGTCAACAATTAGCACCAAATGAAGGCTCCCGTCACATCAGCCTGGTCATGGGAATGTCAACGAAATCAACAGCACAGATCCAACACACATGTATAGCAAGTTGCACTGACAACACAGAAGAGTCCTTCCCCATTGATGCCCAAACCTGCATGTCCAGTGGAGATGGCCACATGGTCAGGGAACTAGACTAATTGAACAATGGCAAACACAACAGATGTGCATGGGTGGAACCCACAGATGTGACATTGCTAATGTAAGTAGGAAATCCCATTGCCAAATATTGAATACATGACACCCTCAGATGCTGCTAAGGACGACATGGATTCACCACAGGATAGGACACTGTCCCCCTGGAACACATGGGTACATGCACAGTAACACTTCATTTTCATGAGTCCAAAAATCACCATCACTGCAGCAAGGGCACGGTTAGCATCATCAACATCATGTACATCAGAAGCAAAACCACTAGAGAACAGAAAGTTGCTTTATTCAGCATGTGGGTTCAAAACTTGGAAGAACTGCAAGGTATCAACAAAGGCCAATGGCCAGTCCATCAAGGAAGTCTATACAGGGTGACAGTGGCAGATGTCACCCTATGCATGCCTGCACTGATCACAACCGGGGACAATCCCCTAGGAGGGGCATACGGGGGGCAGGCCAGGCACCGCAGGGACAGGATCAGGGCTCACCAGGAGGAGGCAGGGAAGGGGTGGTGGGTACTGGAGAGCCACTGACAACTGCAGTGGAGGTGTCTGACATGGTGTGTGCCGGCACAACTGGGGGCATGACTCAGATGTTGTGGGTGCCGGCACAACTGCAGTGGACCCTGCAGATGGAGTGGACAGGTCCGCCACTGCAGCGCCCAAGTCAGACAGGGTGATAGTGGACTCCACTGCAGTGCCCACCTCCAGGGGAGGAGAATGGGGATCAGGAAAGGTGGGCAGGACAGAGGGGAGGACACCCTCACCACATCAGTGGTACAGACCAGCACAGCGGGGGTGTGGGGCCGGAAGAGCAAGTGGCAGGGGGAGAAGGCCTGACCCTTCTGGGGATGGTGTATCTGTGGGTGGGGGAACCTGGGGCAGGGTGTGGTGGGGGCACCTGTGGAGTGGGGGCCTGAGGGATGGAGGAAGGAGACTTGGTGCCTGAGCTGCAGGGCGGCGGTGGGGTCTTGCTCTTCCGGGACCGGGGGACTTGCGGGTGGGGGCCTCAGTCGGTCCGCGCCTGGGGGATGGTGTCCGGGGGCCAGGGGCACTCCGCTCCGTGTGGGTGGGCTTCCTCTTCCCCCTGAATGCTGGATCAGCTGGGTCGGAGGGGAGAGGCCAAGGTCACAGAGGAAGAGCCGCTGTGTGTATGGGGTTGCAGGTGAGGCAAGGGAGGGGTCTTTGGAGGGAGAGGCAACTGAGGACTGCGCAGTGCTTGTGGATGCGTGTGTTTGTGCCTGTGCCCCATCCCCTGTGAGTGTGGTTGCAGTCCCCTGACGGTGTGTGCGTGTGCGTCTTGTTTCTGGCGTGTGTGTCCGTGTGCTGCATGTGTCTGTGCTGGTGTGTGCCTGTGCCAGTGTGTGTGTGCTTGGGACGGGTAAGGTGCTGGGGAGTGTGGATGGGGCAGAGGCAGGAGGGGTGAGGGACTGTCGGAGGAGGGACACTGCTGCAGTCAGGGAGGAGTCCATGGA
The DNA here is from genome assembly GCA_963921515.1 of Calotriton arnoldi. NCBI lineage: Eukaryota > Metazoa > Chordata > Amphibia > Caudata > Salamandridae > Calotriton > Calotriton arnoldi. Next base: position 1,330,545 of record CAWUFW010000963.1, read on the forward strand.
CCTATTGCCCCTCTTTAGGTCAGACATGCCCGATGAGATGCCCTCCATGAATGACACCAGCTGAGTCAACAGACTGGTGTGTGCATGGAGGACACTCAGCATCGCTGTCTGTCCTACATGGAGCTGGCGGAGGAGGTACACAGACTCCTCACTCAGGGCAGTAGGGGACACAGGTGCAGGGGGTGCGGTGCCTGGCCCGAAGGAGACACGCTCCCGAACATGGGAGCCTCCACGGACCTCGGGAATGGGAGCCAACGGGAGGGCGGTGGTGGTGGTGGCGGGGACAGCAACACTAGCTGGGGTGTGGTGGCTGCTGACACCCGCCTCCATAAGGGAGTCATCGTCCGAGTTGCTCTGGTCCTCAGCTGAGGTGGATGGTGCTGAGGACTCCTCGGTGTACCTCCCCTCGCCCTCCGTGCCACTGGGTCCCTCCGACCACTCCTCGGCTGCTGACCCAGTCTGGCTCTGCGGCTCCTCCTGGTCCGTGGAGCTGTCCCCTCCTGTGGCCGTGGATGTATCTGCAATCAATAGGGAAACAGACAGACATCAGTCACCTGCACCGAACGCACACACCACAGTAAGTACAGCACATTACAGAGCAAGCCCTGGCATCCTTAGTTGAACATTGCTAAAACTGCACAAACAGAACAGGAGAAGTCAATTGTCAGTCTGATGGTCAACCATGGCACTCACATCCCACCTGGTCTTGCACCCATCTGTATGGTGTCTGTGGGATGGCAATACCCCGGTGTGGACACATGCACCACCTACACAGTATTTGGACAGTGCAGAGAACCCGGTGAAGCATGTGGACATGCACACATCACAACTCTTGCCACTGAGTCAGTGCAGGTGTCCGGATGAAAGGGATGCCCAGAGTCAAATAGGAAATGCATGTGATGCATACCAGCGACAGACACCATGATGCACCCATGTCCTGATAGCCATTGCCACAATGGTGTGAATGTAGCAAATGTCACTCCCCTGCAGGATCACTAATAGGAAGTCACATGCCATGGCACAGCCATGCCTGCTAAGTCATACATAACTGTCTCCAGTCACATGGGCAGGGCAGCCAGACAACAACACTCTGTACTGTGTCACAATAGTAGATCATGGGGAATGCAAGTCCTGGAGCTGAACAAGTGCACATGTACATCCCCCACACGCCACATCATCTGTACCCTCATCTGTCCAGGTTATACCCATTGTACATATGGGAGACCTGTAACACTACCCTCTGCACCTGAGCACATCACAATCTGCTGTGTATGGGAAACAGCTGCCTGAACCTCATATTTGCATACCCCAGTCTGCACGGTCAGGTGATCAAACACCTATGTGTCACACATGTATCATCTCCTATGGTCACATCTCCGGTGGCATGCGGAGCCCCAACCGAGGAACACCCCAGCAGACCTGACAACGAAGCCACAGCACACTGACACAGAGGCAGACACCTGAGGGGACGAATCACTGAGCAAAACGTGTCAGCTGATACACGGCAGTGGGAGTACAGAGTGTATTGTATGGCCTGGAGTAGGCATGACTGTCCTGTCCCACATGAATGAGGGATGAGCCCTGGACAGTAGGCAGCTGGCTAAGTATGTGTGACACACGTTATATACACACTCCTGGGGCATAAACATTGTTCCCACCCGCAGCTGGGTGTGTGCCAGATACCCCAGGCACATGTGGTGGATCAGCTCAGCAATTGGGCCACATATCAAAATCACACGCAGAACACATGTCAGAACACAGGCAATGTGTAAGCAATGGACCCACCCATGATGCCCACCACAGAGTCAGGGAAACAGATGCTGTCCCCCACCTTGAGTCAAGCAAACTGCAAGGACACAGTACCCAAGTGACACAATACCCTGACTGTAAGGGCCACACCTGGGTATCAGATGAGGAGTGGGCAGTGCACAATAGAGGGACATGGGTCCTGGACCACAAGACTGATGTACTGTGGAAGTTTAACCAGGCCAGAGGAGGGCACATAGCATGGCAGACATAGTTCACAATGCAGACATGGACTCACCCCTCCTTGCTGCTCTCTGGCCTTCAGCTGCCCATCCAGATCAGGGAAGACCACCGCCAGGATCCTCAGCATGTGGGGGTCAGGGTCCGGTGTCCGCCCCTCCTGCGAGGAGGTGACAGCTTCAGCTGGACCCGTGCGATCCTCCGGGTCCAGCCCCGAAGGTCCTGCCACCTCTTCTGGCAGTTGCGGATCCAGCGCTTGTAGACCCCCACGGATCTCACTGCCCGGACGATGGTCAGCCATATCTTCTGCTTCTGGTGGGCATCAACCTGTGAGGATAACAAAGTGAGAATGCCATTACTACACATGCAACATATCCGTGCATTACACAGTTGGATATACATGTCTCAATCACAGGGGCACATGATGTACACAGGCAGTGCAACGATGGCTATGGACAGTATGCCAGCAGTTACTACATGGTATCATTGCCTGGGAAGTAAAACCTAGTTTAAATGCACTGTCACTGCACTATACCTGTCCAGTGCATGTAACTACACACTATGGGGGGTGACAACTACTCAGTGAGCCTGCTAGCCAGTGGCGTGCAGACTGTTAGCCTTGCTAGTCAGACAACATGCACATTTAGAAAGGCAGTGGACAGAACACTCACCTGCTCCCCTGCTTTCCCATACAGCTTGCTGTACTGTGGAAGGAGGCCATCCAGCAGGGCCTGGTTCTCCTCAGTGCTGAAGGCTGGGGCTCTCTCCACAGTACGTGCCATTGCAGGGTCCAGAGGGTGCAGATACAGCAGCAGTGTTGTGGCAGATGTCGTCCTGGAGCATGTAGTGCAGGCAAGTGAGCTCTCAGGGGAACAGCCAGCATTATATGTGTGCTGCAGAGGCAGATACTGTCCCATGTGTCCAAAGTGATAGGTCCAAGTCGTTTGCATCATCTGAATCTGGCCAATCCATGGAATTGCACCACTTACACACGCCCCCAGCATCCTTCAAATGTTCAACTTCGTGACACCCATGAAATTGCAACATTGTTGTGGGTGACCAACTGAATTTACAGCATCAGACTCGTTCAAATTTTGAAAACGCGTCCGTTGCCAGGCCAGGCCATAGCCAATGGGTGCGCACCGATCGGACCATTGCTGTTCAACGCGTACATAGGATACAACGCGTACCCGCACACATTGAATGCAATGGGCCGGCCGGGCACACCGATCGGACCATTGCTGTTCAACGCGTACATAGGATACAACGCGTACCCGCACACATTGAATGCAATGAGCCGGCCGGGCACACCGATCGGACCATTGCTGTTCAACGCGTACATGGGAAACAACACGTACCCGCACACATTGAATGCAATGGGCCGGCCGGGCACACCGATCGGACCATTGCTGTTCAACGCGTACATGGGATACAACGCGTACCCGCACACATTGAATGCAATGGGCCGGCCGGGCACACCGATCGTACCATCACTGTTCAACGCGTACATAGGATACAACGCGTACCCGCACACATTGAATGCAATGGGCCGGCCGGGCACACCGATCGGACCATTGCTGTTCAACGCGTACATGGGAAACAACACGTACCCGCACACATTGAATGCAATGGGCCGGGCACACCGATCGGACCATTGCTGTTCAACGCGTACATGGGAAACAACGCGTACCCGCACACATTGAATGCAATGGGCCGGCCGGGCACACCGATCGGACCATTGCTGTTCAGCGCGTACATGGGAAACAACGCGTACCTGCACACATTGAATGCAATGGCCAATGTGTGCGCACTGATCGGTCCATTGCTGTCCAAGGCGTATTGCCAATACAACGCGTACCAGCGCACATTGAATGCAATGGCCAATGTGTGCGCACTGATCGGTCCATTGCTGTCCAAGGCGTATTGCCAATACAACGCGTACCAGCGCACATTGAATGCAATGGCCAATGTGTGCGCACTGATCGGTCCATTGCTGTCCAAGGCGTATTGCCAATACAACGCTTACCAGCGCACATTGAATGCAATGGCCAATGTGTGCGCACTGATCGGTCCATTTCTGTCCAAGGCGTATTGCCAATACAATGCGTACCAGCGCACATTGAATGCAATGGCCAATGTGTGCGCACTGATCGGTCCATTGCTGTCCAACGCATCCCTGTACAAGTCACTGGCATATGTCACCATGCCTGTCACAGGTGAACATATGCCAGCCACATATACTTCCCAGGCAGTGAGGGGCACACCTACAACACCACAGCCTGTCCAAACTGTATCCTAGGGCATGTAAGGCTGCATTACCTATTCCGTGTATGGGGGTGAACATGTTGTTCTGTGGGTGTCACTTGGGGGCAGCCACCCCCAGGCTGTGCACGTGTTTATGGGGACAGAATCCTTGGTGTTTCGTGCACATGACCACTGTGATGTGCAACTGTTCATATCTGAGCATGTGGCATGGTCACAGTTCACGGTGGTGTATGTGTATGTCATGTCACATACCCCCTGAGTCCCATGTGGGACGTTATGTTCAACCCAGGGTGACCCATTGGCACAATTTTGATGGTCCTCCACAGTCTGTGTGCATGTTGTGATTACAATGTCTCTGATTTCATGTGCACAATGGGAGGCAGTCTCCACATCCACGTTGTTTGTGCATGGACTTTGATGTTGTGCGTGTGTGTGTCACAGACGTCCATGTCTGTCCTGCCGAGGCAACACGGACCACTACCTGTGGGGGTCATGTTTGTTTTGCTGTGGTGTATACATGATACACCATGTCATGCCAGTGTCCATGTGGCAATACAGGGTCCCTGGGAATCTACCTGTTGTTGAGCTGTGATGCCTGTGGCACATCAGTCCTCACATGTCACTGTGGCGTGTGTTTGTTATTTGGCAGCAGGAGATGGGTACTGGGACACGGCCTCATGGTATCCGATGGCATGACCTGGGACTTCTTGATGCCACTTGTTGGACTGTGATGTTAGATATTGGCCATGTATGTGCCATACATATCCGTACGTAACTGCACACATCATGTACTTGTGCCTCATTATGATGTATCATGTGATGTTGAGTGTGTTCAATGCCACATATGTGGGGTGACTGACAATCTTGCTTTCTTCACCTATGCACTGCAGGGCACCAGCTGTCCATAGACCATTCCCTGACCTGGCAACGATGGTGGAACGGGACAGCATCCGACGGTACCGCTTCACCAGGCAGCTGATTGAGGATTTGGCAGTGCGCTTGGCACCACATTTGCAACCTGGCCGTCCGTACCCTACAGCGCTGACCCCCAAGGTGAAGGTGATGGCAGCCCTACACTTCTTTGCCACTGGTACCTTTCAACACACTCTGGCGACTGCTGGTGGGATGTCACAGACCATGTTCAGCCGTGTGCTCCGGGATGTTTTGGAGGCTATGTTGATATACCTGAACCAGTACATCTATTTCCCTAGACTCCAACGACTCACTGGTGTGAAGAGTGACTTCTATGCCCTGGGGAGGATGCTGCATGTCATTGGCTCCTTTGATGGGACACATGTGGCGTTGGTACCACCACAGGCCCAAGAGCAGGCCTACCGTAACCGCAAACACTACCACTCGGTCAATGCACTGGTGGTCTGTCTTGCAGATATGAGCATCACACACGTGTGTGCCCGTTTCCCTGGTTCTGCACACGATGCGTACGTGATGAGGAGTAGTCGCATCCCGAGGATGATGGCACAGATGCGGAACCAGCGTGCCTGGCTTGTAGGTGTGTACTGACTTTGTACCATTGTGTGTGTTCTGCTATGTAGTGTTCCACCCTCTTTTCCAACTCTGCTAATGTGCAATTGTCTGTATGTAGGTGACTCCGGATACCCCAACATGCCGTGGTTGCTGACGCCCCTCAGGAACCCTGTGACACCAGCCTAGATGCGCTACAATGAGGCACATGGTCGGACCAGGAGAGTGATTGAGCGGACATTTGGTCTCCTGAAGAGCCGCTTCCGCTGCCTCGACAAGACAGGAGGATCCCTCCCATATGCCCCAGCAAAGGTGTGCAAGATCATCATCGTCTGCTGCATGCTCCACAACCTGGCAGTGCGGAAGGAGTTGCCTCTCATCCTGGATGACGATGACCAACGTCCGCCACCTGTGGAGGATCCTGGCCTGGACCACGATGCCAGTGATGATGTTGAGGGTGATGTCCGCACACAGCTCATCACCAACTTCTTCAGCTGAATGTGAGTATCCAGAGATGGCATGTCAATGATGTGAGTTTGCATGATATGTGTTGGTGGTGCTCTGGTGCTGTTTGAGTGTGTCCATGGGCTACATGTCTGTATGCGTGTAGCGATGTGTCCTTGCAGGTAGTCTGTACTCCCCAACAGTGTTGACATGCTAACTTGGTTCTGGGTGGGTATCTTGTAACATGTATTGTGCATGAGTATTGCAGTTCTGTCCTGTTCTTCAGTACTTTTGACTGTGTGTCATTTCTGTCCTTCACAGGGTACTTTCAGAGTCGTTTGGTCAACTGTGATCCCCAACACCGTGATTCGACTTCCCGGGTGGTCGCTGTTGTGTCCCTACAGGTGATGTGCACCACACCCATGGACTTCCTTCCTTCTACACTTGTTGAATATGTGCCCGCTGCCAGGTGGGATTACCTTGCATCTGTGGTGGTTTCAACATGTTGCAAATGTGTAATAAACCTGTGCTTCACTATGTGATGTGCGTTGTCTGTGGTCACACATCTGACTGACATTTGCTTACTGCACCAGTGGGTTAGTTAACACAGACTGTGAATAGGTGTTGGGTCTGTGCAATGCAACGTATTTCCTGGCAACACCAGTGTAGGCGATGAGTCAGATGTCCATGGTGTGTATGTGTTGTGTAGCCCTGGTGGTGTGCCTCCCCCATATGTGTGAAGTCACCATGACTCACATGCCGGTGTTGTACTTGCTGTAGCAGTTAGCATGCACAGTGTCATTTCCCCGATCATCATCGCAACTTCTGAGACAACATTGGAATCACAACAGAGGCAAGTATGGTGTATAAGTGAGTTTATTGACATACATGTGTGAGTATAGTGCACAGGTTGTTGGATGCTGTACATTGTGATTGTGATCCACAGTTCCTAGATAATTTGGAAGTCCTGGTAGCAGAAATGTCCAGAGTAAAGTCCACAGTAATCAGAGACATTGGTCCAACTTGAGCTCCCCATGTCATGTGGGAGAGTTGTGTTGCAGTCAACAGGGTGAACAGTTTGCGCACAAAGGTTATTCTCCAGAACAGGTTTTGGCTTCCTGGGGGTTGCACATGGCCATCGGCCTCTCACTTGCCCCTCCTCGGACGGCCCCTCTTCTTTGGGGGGATCCTCAAGTGCAGGCTGCTGCGGTGCAGGGGACTCTCCGCCAGAGTCATCCTGCCTCCCAGTGGCAGTTGCAGTTGTTTCAGCAGCAGATGTTGTGGGCACACAGGGAGGTGTTGACTGGTTGCTGGTCATCTGGCGGAGGCATTGTAATATGTCCCTATGCACCGCCGTCATCTCTTGCAGTGTGTCCCACTTGGACTCCACGCGGGACATGTGTGAGTCCAAGCGGGCATGATGGGCAGCCTGCTGCTGTTTGATGTCCCTGAGGAGCCCCACTACCTGGCTGAACTCTCCGGTGCTGGACTGGTACGCATCGGCTATGCGTGCCAGTTGTGGGTCATCATGCAGTCCAGACCCCTCTGTGAGCAGCGACCTATGTCTCCCACCCCTCCCACCACCCCTGGCGACACGTGCAGTACCTGAGGTGGCAGGCACAGGTGACCCTGGGCCACCTTGTGGGTTGTTGGTGGTGGTGGTGGTGTCCATGGCCCCACGTTGGTCCAGGGTCCCTGTGCTGGTGGTGGTGCTGCTCCTTGGTCTGTCCGTGTCGGCAGGGGTGGTATGTGTGTTGACAGTCGTTGGAGGGGTGGGTGCAGGGGGTGCAGCTGGTGGTCCTGCTGGTGCTGCATGATGACTTGCTCCGGAGGTGCCAGGTAAGTCTTCGTCATCCGAGGAGGGCAGAGGCTGTTCCACACCAGTGAGCTCCGTATCCTCTTGAGCCTGGGACGAGGACTCCTCAGCATCTGCTGCTGTGTCCCCATCATCACCTGTTTTTGGGAGACACACACAATGTATGTTATGTTTCTGCAGGCATCAATGGTTGACACACCTGACAGTTGTGACTGTGCCTCTGGATGCGGGCCTGTACAATGCATTGTCCTAAGTTGTCACAGTCAGGGGTTGATATTGGTGTAGCACATTGTCCTGCATTATTTGGGCATTTCTATGTGAATGTTGGGGTGTGTACATGGTCTGCATTGGTTGTATTTGGTTGTCATCCGCTCCTCCTTCCCACCCAGCCAGATATCCCACCATGGACCGTGCTTCCATTGCAGGGAGTGCAAGTTGTCTTTCAGGATGTCAGTCAGTGGTGTCCTGCTGTTGGTTGTTGCACAGTTGCCAGCAGGGCCTTGTGCTCCCCACAGCAGTGCCCAGTGTCAGCCATCTTGTCAGTTGTTTTCCACTCCCTGGGATGTGCGCATGGTTCAGGGTGGTGTTGATGGGACAGTTGTGGGGGTGACCAATATCTGTGCCTACCACTCCCATCATGCTATTGCCTCCACCCCACTTCCCAGCATGCCCATACTTCCGTTCCTTTTGACTCTGCTTCCCTGTGGGGTGGGCTGCCTGTGCTGACAGGATGGCTGGGAGTGTTGTCCGGGCAGTTGTTTGGCTAAATGTCCCAGGAGTGTCCCTGTGCTTCACACAGCATGACCCAGGGTGGTGGTTCTTTGTGGGACCTTGAGTTAGGATGTGAGGCATTGCATTCCGGCAGGTGGCTTCTGTGGAGTATGTGTTGAGGGGGGGGTGTGAAGGGAGGTGCTTGTGACTATGGTCAGTGCTGTGAGTCCTCCTTCCCACCCAGCCAGATATCCCACCATGGACCGTGCTTCCATTGCAGGGAGTGCACGTTGTCTTTCAGGATGTCAGTCAGTGGTGTCCTGCTGTTGGTTGTTGCACAGTTGCCAGCAGGGCCTTGTGCTCCCCACAGCAGTAGCCAGTGTCAGCCATCTTGTCAGTTGTTTTCCACTCCCTGTGATGTGCGCATGGTTCAGGGTGGTGTTGATGGGACAGTTGTGGGGGTGACCAATATCTGTGCCTACCACTCCCATCATGCTATTGCCTCCACCCCACTTCCCAGCATGCCCATACTTACTTGCTTTTGGGTGGACTTCAGTGTGTGTGAGTGTGAGAGCAATGGCAAGATGGCTGGCAGTGGTGTCCTGCTGTTGGTTGTTGCACAGTTGCCAGCAGGGCCTTGTGCTCCCCACAACAGAGCACTAGTGTCAGACATCTTTGATGGGGCTTTCCACTCTCTGTGGGGTGTGCTTGCTTGAGGGTGAGCTTGCTGGGCCATGTGGGTGGGGGATGTTGAGCTGTGACTACCACTCCCATCATGCTATTGCCTCCACCCCCCTCCCCAGCATGCCCATGCTTCCTTCCCTTTGACTCTGCTTCCCTGTGGGGTTGTGTGCCTGTGCTGACAAGATGGCTGACAGTGTTATCCTGGGGTTAGTTTTGCTACAAGTCCCATGTGTGTCCCTGTGCTTCACTCAGCATGACCCAGGGTTGTGGTTCTTTGTGGGATATTTTATTGGAGTGTGAGGCAATGCATTCTCCCAGGTGAGTTTTGTGGAGTTTGTGTTAGGGGTGTGTGTGAGAAACGCTGCTGGTAACTATGGTCAGGGCTGTGAGTCCTCCTTCCCACCCAGCCAGATATCCCACCATGGAACGTGCTTCCATTGCAGGGAGTGCAAGTTGTCTTTCAGGATGTCAGTCAGTGATGTCCTGCTGTTGGTTGGTGCACAGTTGCCAGCAGGGCCTTGTGCTCCCCACAGCAGTAGCCAGTGTCAGCCATCTTGTGAGTCCTTCTCCACTCCCTGTGATGTGAGCATGGTTCAGGGTGGTGTTGATGGGACAGTTGTGGGGGTGACCAATATCAGTGCCTACAACTCCCATCATGCTATTGGCTACACTGACTTGCCCAGCATACACATATTTCCTTTCTTTCAGTGGGCTTCACTGTGTGCTGGTGTTGTAGTGGTGGCTACTTGTCTGGATGTGTTTGTCAGTTATATTTGTGCCACTGCCTAGCTGTAGTTGTAGTTGTGTTTGTACATGTGATGACACAGTTAAATGTCACTTTGTGATGGCATGTGTTGTGTTTCTCTGAGTGACATACACATTTTGGGATGATTCTGTTCTGGTTGCTGTGTATTTGCTAAGAGTGCATGGTTTGACTCTCCCCTTGACAGTGATGTGTGTGTGTAGTCGCAGAATATTGTGTACATTTGTTGTGTACTCACCAGGCTCTGGGATGTTTTCTAGTCCATAGACGCTCACTGGTGGTAGGATGGCCCGCACCTTCTCCTCCCTGGGCCTGAGGTATACTGGCTTGGCAGGAGGGCCACTGCCGGTGTATTGGCTCAAGATGTAGTCCTTCTTTAGCAGCTCCTTGACCCTTCTGCGCACGTCATACCACCTGTTCTGGATGTCTGTCTTTGTGCGCAAACATGGTGATTGTGCGTTCACCCTGTCGACGATCCTCTCCCACATCTTTGTTTTCTGTGACATGGGTGTCTGTTGGACCAGTGTACCAAAGAGCTGTGGCTCTACCCTGAGGATCTCATCTACCAGGACTTCCAATTCACTATCTAGGAACTTGTGATTCTTCTTTGGGGGCATGGTGATGGGTGGTGTTGGTGAGTGATGTGTGTGTTGGTGTGCAGGTGAAGGTGTGTGAGTGTTGGTGTGCAGGTGAAGGTGTATGTGAGGTGTCTATTTGTTGTGGTGCTGATGGTGTGTGGCTTGTGTGGTGGATGAGCTGTGGGTGTGTGGTTGCTGTCTGTTGAGTGCTGGCAGGTAATTTGAATTTGCAAAGGATCATGGTAGGGATTTGTGTCCTTTATATGGGTGGAGTTGTGGGTGTGTCTTTGTTCCCTGCCCCTCCCCCCCCCCAGTATTTATTGGCTTTGTAATTGCTTGTTTGGCCTTTTTTTGTGTATTTTCCCTTTGTACTTTTCGTGCATGTAGGAGACGTTCTTGTGACCGAGTCGGACCCTGCAGTTGTCTCGTACGGGCTCGTCCGTTTCGTTCACGCTGTGTTTGTGCTGTTTTCTATGCTGCGTACGCGTCGGTCACGGTGTTTTGGGTTGCTTCGGCTCGCAGTTTTGTATGCGTGTCGGTCGTACGGCTTGTCCTCCGTGCGACTCGGTCGTGTTTTACACGCCTTGCATCGTACTTGGCGGGTGGGAGTCCGCGGGTACGTCTCGTTCGGTATTGTTCCGGGTGCGAGTCGGTCGGTTCGAATCGCGCGTTTTTCCGGCCGGATTGCTGTTTTCCGCGCGGCTCGGTCCTTCGGCTTGTGTTCCGTACGAGTCGGTCGGGTTTTGCTCGCTTCTCATCGTACTTGGCGGGTCGGGCTGCACCGGTACGTGTCGGTCGGAATTAATTCCGGCTCCGAGTAGGTCGGTACGTTTTCCGGCCGGAATCGGCCCCTAAGTCTTCGTGCGGGCTATAACCCCCTCTCTACGAGGGAGGAGCTCAGGGATGTTTTTGTTGAGTCAGGCGGGGTGTACTAAACCCCTATGTGAGCTTGGCGTGTGTGTAACAAAAAAGTGCAGTGCTGTGATGTGACAAGTTAAAACTGGCTACAGGGTTAGCTATAGTGTAACTTTATTCAGCTACCCTGTGTCAGGATTAAAAGCAATAAAGAGCTTATAACACAAGTGTCATCATTAGAGACAGATGTGTAGATCGCTAGACCAACATGTTTCAGCCAGAAAGACCTGGGTAGTGTCGCGGCCTTTTTCAGGGTCAGTTTGTTCAGCTACTGCAAAAATAAAGTGCAACTACGTGAAAAAGCATAAACACGTGAATAAATCAAAAATATAATACTGAACCAGTAATATTGACTGTTCAGTATGGACTGCATACAACCAATATTAGAGACAAAGAGGCATGTTTGTCACAAAAGCATATCCAGTACATCTATAGCATAAATCAAATATACAGTTTCTGACCTCCTGAATGATATCTTTATGGGCACACATTAACATTTTATATCAATGTGTAATTAACAAAGACGTGTGACTCACCACAAGGGATTGTGCAATTCAATACGTCTGTCCAGGCATATTAGCCATATGGTACGTGCACCAAAACCTGCCAAAAAAGAGGTATATGGTTTTAAAAGACAAAAGATCCCTAGATAGGGATTTAGAGCTAGAGAATAAGCGCGACTTTGGTTATGTCAGATGGCCTCTCCATAGATATCAGCGAGAAGGGTGTAGATACGGATTCGCTTTCGTAGAGGCTCATCAATATAGCTGTAAGCTCAGACTGTAGTGCAAGCTGGCATTAAACTTGATTCAAAGACTGGTGGCAAGGGCGTAACAAAGACAGGAATACAGATCAGAGCCCCAGACACGTGCCAATATTGGCCATGGTTAGTGAAAAAAGGATGATTAAAGACGCAAAGTGTTGCTGGTAACAGGAATAAAGATACAAATCGTATCCCAAATTGGTCTGACGTGGCTCAATAGTGTGGCGCGAAGCGCATTACCTTAGCCTGTCAATTGTGATGACGAGCGGGCCGGGGGGAAGAGGGGAAGGGGGGTTGGGGGGGGTTTTGTGTTTGGAGCAGGGGAAGGGAGGGGGAGCGCGAAGGGGCGGGGGGTGAGCGGCGCAGGGGCGCCTTAGTTCTAAGATACCGGAACCAATGTGTAGAAATAAAGCCAGAGCCAGAACGTGAAATAGGAGCAATGCGAGAAACCCAGTATGGGTCAAAATGGCCCGCAGCGTCTCTAGGGGGTAAAGAGGGCAATGGTGCCCCAGTGACCGAAGGGGAGAGGGGGAGAAAACACTTACCACAGAATCGTGGGTCCTAGCAAAAACGCACACGCCCGGGGACAGGAATCTAGATGCTAGGACGGCTCTCGCTTAAATACACATGACGTGTATTGCAAACTAGAATCAGCTGGGTAATGAGGCGCGTGTCCGGAAGTGCGAGCCTCATGGGATATGTAGTTTCCGAGGGCTGGAACTCGGGTAAAGCAAGCGGCGTCGCTTCATGTGCACTGTCAAAAAAATGGATCAGTGTAATACCGCCCAATGATGAAGGATATCGGCTAATGGAAAGCCGTACAGACAGGGAGACTATCGCTGGGTGGTTCAGGCAGAGAAAGGTCCTGCCCGATGTAGACGAAGGGAAAGGGAGAAGGAAATATTATCTCAAACGTGATGGGACGGTGCACATCCAAATGGGAACGCACCCTCCTTTTGAAAAAGGTTTGATCGGCAGTGGCGAGCAAAATCAGCCTGATGTGCAAACCCATATATTATGCCTATGGAGAAATTGAGAGTGCCATGGTAACCGCTAGGTGAGAGGAAAGGCAATGATATGCTCCACAAGGGAGCAGACATCCCAAACAAGACAATATAGTGAATCTGCATGGTAGGGCAGAAACAATCGGGGGCATCAAACTTGATGGGATAATGTCAGAATAAGGTCTACAAGTGTCCAGGGGGGATTAGGGGGAAAGGGGACAACCGTAGGATGGAATGGTCCTGGGGGCACGCTCATGTTGGAAAGAGGAAGGGAAAAGAAGGGGAAGGGAGGGTTGCACTTGGGTCAGTGTTAGTTGGCAACCAGGGGGTGTATAATACCAGTGACATGTCCTGGAGGAATGGTCAGTAACTCAAGTGAGTGCCAACCAAGGAATCTCATCATTGAGGCCCGTCTCTGAAGTTCCCAACCTATACACCCATCTTTGTTCCAGTCTGAGGAGTTTGGTCGTGAGACCGGGAGTATTGGCATTCAAATTTGGTTTATCTAGGACCGTCCAGTGTAGGGAGTCTGGGCCATGTTTCCCCCTCTCCCCTTCGGTCACTGGGGCACCATTGCCCTCTTTACCCCCTAGAGACGCTGCGGGCCATTTTGACCCATACTGGGTTTCTCGCATTGCTCCTATTTCACGTTCTGGCTCTGGCTTTATTTCTACACATTGGTTCCGGAAGCTTAGAACTAAGGCGCCCCTGCGCCGCTCGCCCCCCGCCACTTCGCGCTCCCCCTCCCTCCCCCTGCTCCAAACACATAACCCCCCCAAGCCCCCCTTCCCCTCTCCCCCCGGCCCGCTCGTCATCATAATTGACAGGCTAAGGTAATGCGCTTCGCGCCACACTATTGAGCCACGTCAGACCAATTTGGGATACGAATTGTATCTTTATTCCTGTTACCAGCAACACTTTGCGTCTTTAATCATCCTTTTTTCACTAACCATGGCCAATATTGGCACGTGTCTGGGGCTCTGATCTGTATTCCTGTCTTTGTTATGCCCTTGCCACCAGTCTTTGAATCAAGTTTAATGCCAGCTTGCACTACAGTCTGAGCTTACAGCTATATTGATGAGCCTCTACGACAGCGAATCCGTATCTACACCCTTCTCGCTGATATCTATGGAGAGCCCATCTGACATAACCAAAGTCGCGCTTATTCTCTAGCTCTAAATCCCTATCTAGGGATCTTTTGTCTTTTAAAACCATATACCTCTTTTTTGGCAGGTTTTGGTGCACGTACCATATGGCTAATATGCCTGGACAGACGTATTGAATTGCACAATCCCTTGTGGTGAGTCACACATCTTTGTTAATTACACATTGATATAAAATGTTAATGTGTGCCCATAATGATATCATTCAGGAGGTCAGAAACTGTATATTTGATTTATGCTATAGATGTACTGGATATGCTTTTTGTGACAAACATGCCTCTTTGTCTCTAATATAGGTTGTATGCAGTCCATACTGAACAGTCAATATTACTGGTTCAGTATTATATTTTTGATTTATTCACGTGTTTTTTATGCTTTTTCACGTAGTTGCACTTTATTTTTGCAGTAGCTGAACAAACTGACCCTGAAGAAGGCCGCGACACTACCCAGGTCTTTCTGGCTGAAACATGTTGGTCTAGCGATCTACACATCTGTCTCTAATGATGACACTTGTGTTATCAGCTCTTTATTGCTTTTAATCCTGACACAGGGTAGCTGAATAAAGTTACACTATAGCTAACCCTGTAGCCAGTTTTAACTTGTCACATCACAGCACTGCACTTTTTTGTTACACACATGCCAAGCTCACATAAGGGTTTAGTACACCCCGCCTGACTCAACAAAAACATCCCTGAGCTCCTCCCTCGTAGAGAGGGGTTGTAGTCCGCACGAAGACTAGGTCTTTCGTGTGAGGAGGCCCCCTATGATGAAGCATGACACCTCTGGTGTGTGAGAGGAACCGTCCTGAAAAGGGAATCCCCCACGGTCTGCATGGCATATCACATCTAAACAGTTAACTAACCTCCTTCTAATTCGGACCCGTGGCTCTTTTCTTGTGTGACATTAGTTTGGTGGGGAGTAAGCTCACGCAGGTCCTTAAAACTCCTCAGGCCCTCAAGTGTATTGATTGTATAGCGCAGCGGCTCAGCTGCGGGCTCATTATTCTTCTTTTCTCCTCTCCTCCTATACTGCTATCTAGCGACTTTTAACTATGGCTGAACGGACAGGACTTACATATGATGATGGAGTACTGGCAGAGATTTTGACAACACCCAGCATCTTAGAAACCCAATTTATTCAAACTATGGCCACCTCAGACGATTGGCAGAAATTGACTAATTTTAAACGACTGTTTATAAGAACGACTACACATGGCTCGATCATGACTGAATACCTCCGGGGTAATTGCGCCCCAACGGGACTTATAGTAACTAATTTTCCAAGACTGTTCCTAGACAATCTCTCGTTTCTCAAAGACTGGTCCCTCATTGCATGGCAGTGCACGAGGGACTGGCTTATTCTAATTATCAGCAGGGCCAAGAAGGAAGCTGAGAAGGTTTTGGTTCAAATTCAGACAATGGAGGCAGAGATTAAAGTCATCATCGGCGCAACGGTCTTCAAAAAGAATGTGGATGAAACAAATAAAACAACGAAAGAATACAAGGAGACTCTCCTTTCTAGCAAAATCACGAAATTCAAAAAGGATTTGGCTAAATTCTCAATGGAAAGAGTATACCCTTACACTGACACTACCTATCAACCCCCAGAATTTCACAGGACAGGTAGAAGATATGGGTCTAATTACTCTTCTTCCGACGGAGAAGACACCTCAAGCGACTCAGACACGAGCCAAGGGAACACCAATCAAAGAGCCCAGCACCAGAACCAGAGAAGCTGGCGTGGGTCCTGGGGTGGAACACCTAACAACCAATGGTGGCCCCCGAACCCCTGGAGCTATCCAACCTTTCCGTTTTTCGGACAAGGTCCACCGGGTCCACTGATGAGCTTCCAACAACATCCACAAGCAGGGTACAATCAGCCTTTTTTAGGGCAAGGCCGAGGCCGGTCCAGAGGCCGCCGTCGCTCCCAACAGCAAGTACACTGGAGCTCTCCGATCACTCAGCGGAATACGAGGAGCATGACCAAGACCAATCAACAAGCAGGCCCGAGCAGGGACCCAGTCTGATTGTCAATCTGAGTAAGCGGGTTCTTACACCAGAAGAAACGACAGTACTCAACCGAGGTTTGGGCTTTGTACCCACAAATAATGGTGACCCCTTCCAAATACAACAAGAGGTACACCAATTTTTTAGAAAAGTGAGATTACACTTTTTCTTTGCAGATAAAGATCTACAGATTGACAGTCAACAGACTACCAACACGAATCTACGTACAAAGTCAAAATTCAATCCCCCGATTGGGATGGTCCCATCTGAGGTAGCAACTTTTGAGAAGGCTGTCCTCAAAGACTTGACCACTGGACTAGCCACACCTGTGAGGACCTTCAATAACATCTCGAAAGGAGAATTAACAGCACTACGTTCCCTGACTATGGACAAAACTATTACCATCAAAGCTGCCGACAAGGGTGGAGCAACTGTAATACTGGACACAGACATCTATAGGGCTGAATGCCTGAGACAACTCAACGACAACACCGCGTACAGACGATTAGATCATGACCCTACAGAGAGGATCATGGACACCATCTCTACTCTAATCAATGAAGCACATGATAATGGCTGGATTACGCAGAAAGAGGTGGAATTCCTCTGCATTAAGGCACCTACAACACCTTATTTTTATATATTACCAAAAATACACAAGCAACAAAGGCCTCCACCAGGGAGACCCATTATCTCTGGGATAGGGTCTGTCCTTGAGCCTTTATCACAGTTCGTTGACTTTTTTCTCCGTCCGCTGGTCAGCCAAATGCCTACGTATCTCAAGGACACGACCGACATGCTCCGCCTGCTGGATGGTGTGATCTTTGACCCTTTGACCGTCTATCTGGTATCGTTCGACGTGGAATCGCTGTATACTTGTATACCTCAGGATCAAACCCTTGAGACAATCGAACTATTACTGACAGAACACCCACCCGACACGATCACACCGATTCCATTCATAATGCAGTGCGCACGAGTGGCCATGAAGGAGAACTTTTTCCAGTTTGAGAGAGAGTTATACTTACAAATCTCTGGCACTTCCATGGGCAGCACCTTCGCGCCTAGTTTAGCGAACCTCTATATGCATGTGTTCGAAGAAGGTGCTGTCCTGGAAGGCCGGAATCCATTTCTCACACACATACTTCTATGGAAGAGATATATAGATGACATCTTTGTCATCTGGCGAGGAGATCAGGTTACCATCAACCATTTTCACAACTGGCTAAACAACATCAATGAACATCTTCGCTTTACCTGTGAGTATAGTAAAGACAAACTGGCCTTCCTGGACCTCTTGATTTATTCGACAGGAGGCACTCTGGAAACTGAACTTTATCAGAAGCCAATGGCCCGCAATGCACTCTTCCAATATGAGAGTTATCATCCGAAGTCATTGCGGGACAATTTACCATACGGACAGTTCTTGCGAGTCCGCCGCAATTGCTCCACAACGGAGAAATATAACACACATGCCGCGAAACTCAGAAGTAATCTATTGGAAAGGCACTACCCTGCCAAACTGGTTAAAAAATCAGCAAAACGGGCATTCAACACTAATCGGGAGGCCCTTTTAGATCAGCCATTTGTGAAACCAACACCATCGAAACTTGTCTGTGTCAATACCTACAGCTCCCTTTCTAATGTAGTGAAAAAATCTATACTACATAACTGGGACATTCTGAATAAAGGACAATTGACCCTTGAAAAACCTCTTTTCGCTTTCAAAAGAGGACGAAATTTGAAAGAAACTCTGATCGTCACAAGACCAGTCGTGCCAGAAATAACAAGACAAAACACTCTTTGGGATCTACCTCCTGTCCAAGGGCACTACCCCTGTGGGTAATGCACAGTCTGTGCTCAAACCAGTATGACTAAAAGCATCGATATAGGGACTACCAGACCTTGGGTTTTACAAAAACACACCAATTGCAATAGCGAGCGGGTGATCTACCTTATCACGTGCCCTTGTGGTTTGCGATATATCGGTATGACCACCCGGAAAGTACGCACTAGGATTTTAGAACATAAAAGTACTATTATGTGTGCGAAACAAATGACTAAGATGACTAAACATTTCTTTGACAGGAAACATGGCCCAGACTCCCTACACTGGACGGTCCTAGATAAACCAAATTTTTTATGCCAATACTCCCGGTCTCACGACCAAACTCCTCAGACTGGAACAAAGATGGGTGTGTAGGTTGGGAACTTCAGAGACGGGCCTCAATGATGAGATTCCTTAGTTGGCACTCACTTGAGTTACTGACCATTCCTCCAGGACATGTCACTGGTAGTATACACCCCCTGGTTGCCAACTAATACTGACCCAAGTGCAACCCTCCCTTCCCCTTCTTTTCCCTTCCTCTTTCCAACCTGAGCGCGCCCCCAGGACCATTCCATCCTACGGTTGTCCCCTTTCCCCCTTCCCCCCCCTGGACACTTGTAGACCTTATTCTGACATTATCCCATCAAGTTTGATGCCCCCGATTGTTTCTGCCCTACCATGCAGATTCACTATATTGTCTTGTTTGGGATGTCTGCTCCCTTGTGGAGCATATCATTGCCTTTCCTCTCACCTAGCGGTTACCATGGCACTTTCAATTTCTCCATAGGCATAATATATGGATTTGCACATCAGGCTGATTTTGCTCGCCACTGCCGATCAAACCTTTTTCAAAAGGAGGGTGCATTCCCATTTGGATGTGCACCGTCCCATCACGTTTGAGATAATATTTCCTTCTCCCTTTCCCTTCCTCTACATCGGGCAGGACCTTTCTCTGCCTGAACCGCCCAGCGATAGTCTCCCTGTCTGTACGGCTTTCCATTAGCCGATATCCATCATCATTGGGCGGTATTACACTGATCCATTTTTTGACAGTGCACATGAAGCGATGCCGCTTGCTTTACCCGAGTTCCAGCCCTCGGAAACTACATATCCCATGAGGCTCGCACTTCCGGACACGCGCCTCATTACCCAGCTGATTCTAGTTTGCAATACACGTCATGTGTATTTAAGCGAGAGCCGTCCTAGCATCTAGATTCCTGTCCCCGGGCGTGTGCGTTTTTGCTAGGACCCACGATTCTGTGGTAAGTGTTTTTTTCCTCCTCTCCCCTTCGGTCACTGGGGCACCATTGCCCTCTTTACCCCCTAGAGACGTTGCGGGCCATTTTGACCCATACTGGGTTTCTCGCATTGCTCCTATTTCACGTTCTGGCTCTGGCTTTATTTCTACACATTGGTTCCGGTATCTTAGAACTAAGGCGCCCCTGCGCCGCTCGCCCCCCACCCCTTCGCGCTCCCCCTCCCTCCCCCTGCTCCAAACACAAAACCCCCCCAACCCCCCCTTCCCCTCTCCCCCCCGGCCCGCTCGTCATCACAATTGACAGGCTAAGGTAATGCGCTTCGCGCCACACTATTGAGCCACGTCAGACCAATTTGGGATACAAATTGTATCTTTATTCCTGTTACCAGCAACACTTTGCGTCTTTAATCATCCTTTTTTCACTAACCATGGCTAATATTGGCACGTGTCTGGGGCTCTGATCTGTATTCCTGTCTTTGTTACGCCCTTGCCACCAGTCTTTGAATCAAGTTTAATGCCAGCTTGCACTACAGTCTGAGCTTACAGCTATATTGATGAGCCTCTACGACAGCGAATCCGTATCTACACCATTCTCGCTGATATCTATGGAGAGGCCATCTGACATAACCAAAGTCGCGCTTATTCTCTAGCTCTAAATCCCTATCTAGGGATCTTTTGTCTTTTAAAACCATATACCTCTTTTTTGGCAGGTTTTGGTGCACGTACCATATGGCTAAAATGCCTGGACAGACGTATTGAATTGCACAATCCCTTGTGGTGAGTTACACGTCTTTGTTAATTACACATTGATATAAAATGTTAATGTGTGCCCATAATGATATCATTCAGGAGGTCAGAAACTGTATATTTGATTTATGCTATAGATGTACTGGATATGCTTTTTGTGACAAACATGCCTCTTTGTCTCTAATATAGGTTGTATGCAGTCCATACTGAACAGTCAATATTACTGGTTCAGTATTATATTTTTGATTTATTCACGTGTTTTTTATGCTTTTTCACGTAGTTGCACTTTATTTTTGCAGTAGCTGAACAAACTGACCCTGAAGAAGGCCGCGACACTACCCAGGTCTTTCTGGCTGAAACATGTTGGTCTAGCGATCTACACATCTGTCTCTAATGATGACACTTGTGTTACCAGCTCTTTATTGCTTTTAATCCTGACACAGGGTAGCTGAATAAAGTTACACTATAGCTAACCCTGTAGCCAGTTTTAACTTGTCACATCACAGCACTGCACTTTTTTGTTACACACACGCCAAGCTCACATAGGGGTTTAGTCCACCCCGCCTGACTCAACAAAAACATCCCTGAGCTCCTCCCTCGTAGAGAGGAGGTTGTAGCCTGCACGAAGACTAGGTCTTACGTGTGAGGAGGCCCCCTATGATGAAGCATGACACCTCTGGTGTGTGAGGGGAACCGTCCTGAAAAGGGAATCCCCCACGGTCTGCATGGCATATCACATCTAAACAGTTAACTAACCTCCTTCTAATTCGGACCCGTGGCTCTTTTCTTGTGTGACATTAGTTTGGTGGGGAGTAAGCTCACGCAGGTCCTTAAAACTCCTCAGGCCCTCAAGTGTATTGATTGACCTGGTAGCAGAGGCCATCATCGGGGCAAGCAGTTCTGGTCGCAGAGACTATGGAAACAAATCAGATATTGACAATAAACTGTAGGCAATCACAAACAATCGTGTCGGCCCTAGAGAGCCTAGAGAAGGCAATGAAGGTGCCAGCAGCAGATGGATGCGTATCTCGAAAACACTGAACATGCCAGGTTTACCCTTTTACGGTGTTAATGACCTCGTATAACCAGACGAATGGGGGGGGGGGGTGAACACCTGAGAGTGCCACACAACATCAAGGGAAGAATGCAAGCAGGGGCGTAGCTTCGTGGGCGGGGGTTTACACCCCCCTAAAAAATGTATTCTGTAGTAAATAGTTGGGTAAAGTGGCTTTGAGTCGGATCTAGTGAGGTATCTGTCGGATTTCACCCTGGATTTTTACATGCCCCTACTGACAAAAACACACACAGACATACACTCTTTCTCTCTTTCTCACTCTCTCTTTCACTTCTCTGCCTTAAAACTTGGTTGATTTGAAAACTATGGTGTTTTAAGGTCTGCTAATAATCTGCACTACCCTCTTTTCCTACTGCCTCTTAAACCCTCTTCGAGTCCTGCTTCTCTTAATGTATTTAATAAGATACGCCAACGTGATTGTTGGGGAATCTGAAGCTTACACCCCCAATCTTGCTGACCAAGCTACGCCCCTGAATGCTAGGTCACACTGGGGGCAGAAGGCCAGAGTCCGGCACTCACTCTGTGGAAAGCTGCCCTTGATGACTGCTGTTCTATTAAATAGATTTGGAACGCAAGGTGAAACAAACGCAGGACTTAAAACAGGTGCTGCCTCAGAAGACTAGACCGGATTGTGCCCGATTTTTACAAACACAAGGAGGGAAGAATGAAGCTGCGACTCCCAATGCAAACAAATATTTGTGACGCTGTGTGACGGTAACAACCTACTGATAAAGCTGATTCTTATCTTATCACCTCTAAGAATCTTCAGGTCGCCAAGATCTTTTTGCCTGTTGAATAGTGTGAAGGGAAGAATATCCTTTTCAATCGAGCGACAATTTAGAATCCAGTTACCTTAAAAGACCACTGACTCCGTATTCAATTTTGTGGGTTTATTACAGCCAAGAATAACTGCACGTGCAAACACCTCAACACGAGGTTAAAGAAATAGATGGGCACTAATACAAATAGCATCCTACGCAGGAGTCTCATCCGACTCAGGATAAGAAGAATCGTTAGCTCCAGAAGTATTATACAAGCAATAACTGCTCCGATCTCTATATTATTCTTCATTTACCTAAATAAGCATAAAACCATTAGCTGTCCCTACTCTATCACTAAGGTGGCATACCTACTTAACGAACTTCCCAGGCAAGAGTAAAGAAAAGGTGTCAGCTGTGAAGACTTCCTAAGAAGTGCACTCACATAGCATTTCGAGCTCGTTCTAAGATGCTCCTTCCTAGAGTCTCCTCTACCTCTTCTCCTTCTCCACCCTCGGGGCACTGTCCTTAATACAAAATGCACACACAATTGAACACCCCCTTCTCACGCCTCTTCGGCCAGGTCTTCCTTCTCGTACTTTTCCATCGAAACTCTTACTTCATCCAGGACGGTTACGATGACCTTGAGTCTCAGGCACCTTCTCCGCTGAAAGTATCATCCCTACATTCCAGTGTACTCCCATCTCAATGCCTCCCACCACCCTGACTCCTGAAACAAAGAACCAGTCTTTCGCTAACGAGACATGTGTCCTTGCACCTGCAACAGAAGATACATTTCAACAGACTTTCCTTCCCTCTGCACGAATCTACCAACTGTACCCGGAGAGCCTTTCCAAGAGAACCTTCTCTGCCTACAAAATAAGCTAACATAAGAACAAGTCAGGCCTTCCCTTTCGTATGCAGTCAGGCCTTACACAATTTAAACACACAATTCTTAATTACTTCTTTAAGCATAGGCTCGTATATTTCATATGCAAAGCATAAACTACACGTGCACTTGAATATCATACACGTTAATTACTGCATCTCAACTGCACGTGACCTAACCTATCTACGCATCATGCTAAACATATTTCAATACTGTTACATTTGCATGATTAAAATAACACTACTACTCTCTTTAATCATTCCAATAATGCAATTTGAATTACATTTTACTATCCACTCATTTATATATGTCTGAATATAAACGGATGCGGACTAACGGTGATTATGATGCACCCCTACAAATTTTACGAGAGCATGGCGCTCTATTAGTTCCCCCCTTTGATGACTCCTCTCATCACATCTTTTCACTTCCTTGGAGAAAGAACCGACCTAAACAGAACTCGTTGCCATTCTCCCTTGTCGGAATCTCTCCAAACTCTTAAGGTTTCGATAGTGACTGTCCTGCAGTCTAGCCATTCTCGTCTCATTTTCTCTCAAGGCCCTCTCAGCTCTGCCTGCTCGATACCACTTGTATGCTTTGATCAGACCCCACAGACAAACCACACAGACCACCACGATAATGAGAGGTCTCAGAACATAGCCAAGGAATCCCTTTCCCAAATTCGCAAACCAGCTCCCCACTTGACCGAATCCTTTGCCAACTTTCTCCCAAACTCCCTCTTCAGTCAAGTCTGCTATTTTCGTGTGGATCGTAGTGATGTTACTTATATATTTCTCCAGATCCTTGCTGTGGTCTGGTATATAAGTGCAGCACTCTTGAACCTTCAACAATTTACAGACTCCGCCCTCTTTTGCCAATAGGACATCCAAAGCAAGGCGATTCTGCAAAACCATTGTCCTTATCGACAACATCTCTCCCTCCACAAGTACCAGCGACTTTGCTGTCTTCATTGATAGTTCATCTATCACAGTCGCCAATCTCCGGATCTTTACATCATTCAAGATCACTCCCAAACTTGGTATCATTGCGCCAAAGATACCTCCCACTACAACCCCTGCACTCGCACCTCTCCTCACTCTTGAATGCTTTCCACCTTCCAAAAGCTCCAAATCCTCTGCATGGTAAATCTTTGGAAATATTATTCCCAAGTAACACGTACCATACCAGTTCGCAGGCAATCTCACATAAGCAATCCTTCCACACACAAAATACACCGTAGGTATCACTTGTACAGGGCCTTGCAGAAAATTCTTTGCTGACTCTTCCATGGTGAAAACATGATCACACGTACTCTGTCCCACCGGGACCTTTTCATAGTAGGTCTGATAACGTCTCACACACAGCTTTCCCCTCTGCTCCTTGTCCAATGCTATAGGACCATAACTTCCTTTTGTTCGGTGCAATCTTTCCTCCTCGGTCCAATCTACTGGACTACCTCCTGTGTCTCGTGTCTGTGTTAATTTTCTATATCTATCTTCTACCTGATCTACAAACTTCTTCTCTACCTCTGATAATGAGCACGTCAAGTTATGTCGGTGAGCATATGCTGTATCTAATTCCAAAGACGGTATGAAGTACTTCCTAAGCCTATCTTCTGACTTATAATAGTCGTATTTATTCAAATGTTTGTAAGCTGGAACTTCAGGAAGCACTGCATCGTAATTGGAAAAGAAATACTCAAACTGATCTCTTTCATAAAATATACTAAGCAACAGACTACATGAAATCCCATATGTCAGTGGAAGATGGTGATATCTAATGCCCTCATCCACTGAAGCAGGCAACTGCATACACACATAGCAATCTTTCGCATCCATCGCAGCTACATACTCATATAGCAGCTTGGCGTATGCATTAAGCTTAAAATCACTTCTAGACAAATCTACATGCAATCTACGACTTTCTTCTATTAGCAAAGCTTTGTCAGCTCCTATGTTTCCCTCCTTTTTGGTAGGTGTAGTAGGTGTAGGAGTCCCTGGCACCCCCTCCACTGCTAGCTCTTGTGGAACAGCATATGAAACTACAACTACTATGATTATAGAAACTATCACACCCCCTATAAGTGTGCCTACGATCAATTTGGATCTGCGATCTGGATCTCCAGCCTCCATGATCTCGAACGTTCTCAAAAGTTCTTAGTCTCAGCAATGAACACTCAAAAAGTATCTGTCTTCTCCGCGCGTGACGTGCTTAACCAGTTCGAGAAACACTTCGAAACCTCTGGAAATACCCTTTTCAACAACAGTGTCTTATTTACATAGTCCAGAAAAAGACTTCCCTAAGCTCTTGTTCCTCTTCGGTGGAAAGTCCCTAAGTTTATTCTTCTTCCACTCGGATCTAGGTTATCTTCTTCTTTAGACTTTTTATTTACAACAGGTTATATTTCATCCACGATAAGATCATCTGCAAGCGCTTCTAAAACATGATACAAAAGTTCAAGGCGAAGAATTACCATTTCATGTGAAGACGGCTCAAATCCAAAAGACGGAAATTCGAGTTGATGCAAAACCAATTCTCAGACTTTACTCAGAAGCGGGGGATTCGGAACCGTGAGGGTCAGTATTCCTTTGACTTCGAGCCCTGGTATTAACAGCACCACCTTCAGCACCATGCTCGGGCTCTTGCTGACCACCTGCACATACCTCAGCCTCCCCGAGCTCACTACCCCCTGCATCAGTCACTGCGTAAGTCCACTCAGGAGTAGAGTATCTCTGGCAAGGTACTCTCGTTCTTTTCGACCTCCTCCGACCCTCTTGAGTCTGCTCTCCGTCACTTCCTTCTGATTCAGACGTTTCAGACACTGGAGCAAGATCTCTTTCGGGTGCCAACCTCAGATTCAGTCGCCTCTGTCTTTCAGGCCAAGCCTCCTCACTTCTGGTCGTTCTTCCGCCTTCCCCTTCTATACCCTGTGCACCACTTCCTTCTTCTGCTGAATTTGACTCCACTCCACCCACTGCACCACCTCTGTCATCCGAGTCAGAGTCGAGGTTCTGGTTGTCGGAACCCCCTTCAGCTTGCTCTGGTGCACAACCAGCTGCGTCAGCGGCCCTCACAGCTTGTCTTGTCCTCTCATGTGCCCTGCCACATCAGCTGGATTTTCATTTACGAGAGGAGCTGTTTCTTCTGAGGGTGCTGAAACTCTGCGGGTATGGGAAGCGTGTACCCAGTTCGGCAATCCTCCACACTTCACTGCTGTGTTCGTTACCAGTATCACCTGGTACGGGCCTCGCCACCGAACATCCAGACAGCTCTTCCTCACGTGCTTTCGGACAAGCACCCAGTCGCCTGGACACAGGTCGTGGCACAGATCACTCGAGGCCGGAACAGCTGCAGCTTGTACCTGCTGGGACACAGAACGGACCACATCAGATAGTCCTTTACAGTAATCGAGAATCAAGTCATCAGTGAGGTTTATCAATGCTGTAGCCGGTACTGCTGGCAACCGCATTTCCCTTCCCATCAAGATCTCATGAGGGGACAACCCAGTTCTCCTGTCGGGGACACTGCGAATACTAATCAGCACAAGTGGCAGTGCATCAGGCCACTTCAGATACGTTGATGAACACATTTTTGCCATTCTTGCCTTCAAAGTTCCATTAACCTGTTCCACTATCCCAGAAGCCTCTGGTCGATAACTGCAATGCAATCTTTGATCCACATTCAGTGCCGCACAAAGCAGCTTCATGATTTCACTGTGGAAGTGTGTTCCTCTATCTGATTCCAAAGAGGTCGGAAAACCAAACCTCGGGATGAGTTCCCTCAACAATAACTTGGCCACTGTGAGGGTGTCACACCTGCGTGTTGGGTAAGCCTCCACCCACCGTGAGAATACACACACCACCACCAAAATGTATCTCAACCCATTGCACTTAGGCATTTCTACAAAATCTAGCTGTATCCTATTGAAGGGTCCTCCTGACCTCCCAATGTGACTCAAGGTGACTACAGTTTTCTTTCCAGCATTCATCTGCTGACACGTAACACACCTCTGACAAACTGCTTCAGCAATCGCACGAAATCGTGGGTTATACCACGTTTGTCTAAACACACGCATCATTGCATCTCTACCAAGGTGTACCGGTCCATGTATTAGTCTCGCCATTGGGCTCAGCAAATCCTCTGGCAATACAGCTCTCCCATCACTGGAAACCCAAACATCCACATCCCCTCTTTCACATCCTGCTTTGACCCATCCATTCCTGGTCTGAGACCTCATCCTGCAGTTGCTTGAGTTCCTCCCAAGTGTCTGCCATGGCCAACATCATGTTGAGCTCGGTTCTTTCTTGGCTCTCTCCTGTGTAACCCTCTGTAAATATGCATCCTTGTTCTGCACAGAAGCGGGCGACTTCGTCCACATAATTGTTTCCCAAAGACACAAAATCCTCCCCCTTTCCATGCGCAGTGCACTTGACAACTGCAATTTCCTTCGGATATTGCAATGCATCTAGCAGTTGTCTCACATGTTCTCCATTGCTAATGGGTGAGCCAGATGATGTCAAAAATCCCCTCTGGGACCATAACTGTCGGAAGTCATGAACCACACCGAACCCATACTGGCTGTCCGTGTAGATCGTGATTCGAATTTGATCAGCGGCCAAACAGGCACTAGTCAAAGCAATGATCTCAGCTACCTGCGCGGAGTGTACTCCTTCTAGGCAAGCGGCCTCAACCACTCCTGAAATGGTACATACAGCAAATGCTGCTCTTAGTTGGCCGACACTGTCTCTTAGACATGAACCATCGACAAAGAAAATTTCATCTGGGTCAGTCAGTGGTTCATCGACAATGTCAGGTCTCGGTTTGGTGCATAGTTCAGTCACGTCAAGACAATCATGGTCCGCACAATCTTCATCATCTGCATTCGGTATGGGCATTAATGTCGCAGGGTTTAAGACGGAGCACCTTTTCAAAGTCACATTCCCTGCGGCAAGTATGACTTGCTCATACCTCGTTAACCTGTTATTCGTTAGGTGCTGAGTCTTAGTCCTGGTCATCAACAATTCAACCGAGTGTGGCACATAAACAGTCAAAGGATGACCCATTACAATGCTTTCACATCTTTCAATGCTGACACCTGTTGCAGCAACGGATCTTAGACATCCGGGCAACGCAGAAGCTACTGGATCTAGAGTAGCTGAAAAGTAGGCAACTGGTCTACGGACACCTCCATGATTCTGAGCTAAGACCGCTAATGCACAACCCTCCCTCTCGCAACAGAACAGTGAGAAAGCCTTGTTGTAATCAGGCATTCCCAAAGCTGGTGCACTGCACAAATCCTCTCTCAGTCTTAGGAATGACACCAGGCACTCCTCATCCCATGGTACCGGATCACTCACATCCTTGTGTGTAAGCCTCTGCAGAGGCTTTGCTCTCAAGGAAAAACTGGGAATCCACTGACGACAATAGCCGACCATTCCCAAGAACATCCTGACTTCCCTCTGAGTGGCGGGCACTGCCATGTTCATTATTGCCTCAATTCGATCTGGTGACACCTTCCTCTTGCCTTTTTCTAATCTGTGGCCCAAGTAATGTACCTCGTTTAGACAGTACTGCAATTTGTTCGGGGATACCTTGTGTCCATTCTCTGCCAAATGATTCAGTAGGGCTATCGTGTCTATCCTGAAAGCATCTTCGGTCTCCGATGCCACAAGCAGGTCGTCTATGTACTGCACAAGAACTGAGTTCTGTGGCAACACGAGACTCTCAAGATTCTTCTTCAAGATCTGATTAAAGATCGATGGACTCTCTGTATACCCTTGAGGGATACGACACCATGTTAACACACGATTTTCCAGCCGGAAAGCAAAAAGAAATTGGCTTTCCTCATGGAGCGGTATCGAGAAGAATGCTTTACACAAATCAATGACAGTAAACCACTCGGCTTCACATGGGATCTGAAACAGTATCACTGATGGATTCGGTACCACTGGACAACATGGGATAACTATCGTGTTAACCTTTCGCAGGTCTTGCACGATCCTGAACTTCCCGCTCGGTTTCTGTAGTCCCATGATGGGTGAATTGCATGGGCTACCTCTTATCTCCTTCAGAATGCCTTGCTTGATCATAGAGTCAATTACAGGTTTAATCCCTGCGATCGTTTCAGGCGACAGATTGTACTGGGGCGTTCTAGGGAATTCAGCATTCTGCTTCACCTGGATCTGCACAGGTTCAATCCCCTTGATTAGTCCGATCTCTTCTCCCGTGAAATCCCACACTTCTTGTGACACAGAATCTCTCAAATCCAGTGGAAGTTCCTCCACTGTCACCACTGGATACATTTCTATACACAAGTGTTGATTGGCAACTTTGAAGGTGGCATCGTCATCCTTCGTCTGAACCTCCACTCCCCTAGGTGTGCAATAGATAGTGCAGTTCAATTTACATAATAGGTCTCTTCCCAAAAGACAAACCGGGCTCGTACCGCACAACACAAACTGGTGTCTAGTTTGGAAGGAGCCTATCCTCACTGGAATCAGTTCGGTCAATGGGCTAGTTATTCTTTTGTTCGCCACTCCAACAACTTGGATCGATTGTCCCGAGAGGGGTAGGTTGGGGACCACTGCTGATCTTACAGTGGACCGGGTAGCACCAGTGTCAACCAACAGTGTGGTAGGATGACCATCAATGTCTGCCTCCACAAAAGGTCCTCTCTGGTCTACCTCCAAGACTGCTCCAAGTGTGCAATCTTCCTCCTCCCTCAGGCACTGTCAGGCCAACGGGTCTGGACTGTACTCGCCATACCCTTCGAAAAGGGGCATCTACTGGTAGGTCCGCATTCCTTGCGAAATTCTTGGTGGCTGGGGGACCTGCACTTGTGGGTTATACGTCCCCCCCTTTCATCGATCTGGGCCTCATCACAGTATTAACTACCTCCGGCACGGGTGCCTGAACCACTTCTACCTCCTGCTGCACCTGGTTGGCTGGGTTCAAGGGGCACTCGCGCTTCCAATGTCCAATCTGATGACAAAGATGACACGCAGTGGTCTTCTTCAGTGTCGCCACATCCACCCCATCTTGGGATCTATAGGTTTCCCTTTTCCCTGGCCTTGCCCATTTTGGTTCCCTTGGTAATTTCCCTGTCTCCTTCCCAGTGTCCCTCCACTAGGCTGGACCTGAGCTGTCTGCATCTGAACGAGCATCAGTTTGTCCTTTAGCTTCCGGTGCTTCGAGTCTACTTCATCGCTACAGTACCTCGCATACCGCAAGATTTCATCTACCGGCTTGTTCTGCCAACAGATCAAATGGTGCTGTATCATGAGGCTGACCTCTGGTCTCAATCCCAGGACAAACTTTGAGACAAACTGTCCCATATCCTTGGGGTCTAAGGCATCTAATCCGCTATACTGTTTAAAAGCTTGCAAGAGTCTTTCATAATACTCATGCACCGTCTCCTTCGGTTCCTGCACAGTTCGATCTATCTTAACCCAATCGATGTCTTGAGGCGAGATCTTCAACTTCAACCATGTAATCACTTGCTCAAATTTTTTCATGACAATGGGTGATGGACCATTTGTAACGGCATCCCTTTCAGGTTCAAAGGTCGGCCACTCAACTGCAATTTTACAAGCTGTCCACAAATCTCCTGGTACCACTCTATCAAACAAAGTGTTCAAATCAGTCCATAGTACCTTCGAAATTTTGACGAAACGCTCAACCTGTTTGTACCACTCTACGGGTTTTTCCCTCAGCCGCGGAAAATCATTTGTAAACGCAGCCAAGTCACCTCTACTCCACGGCACATGCACGTACCCTCCATTCTGTACTTCCCGTAAAGGATAGTTCCCTACGCCCGTCACCCCTCCCCCCGGAGGCGGCGTTTCTCCTACAGTCTTTTTGGCAATCTTCTTCTTTGACCACCTTGCATCCCATTTATTCAACATTATCCATATATGCATCCCTACAATCAAGTCTTTAGTATGCGTCCTTAATCCTGTGACCCTTTTCTCCTCCAGTTCTTGATCGCTATATTGCAACCTATGGGATCCTTGCAACGATTTCGTTTTATTTGTATCCACCTCATATTTCTTAGCCAATTCTGTCAATTTCTCATGTGCGGCCCTTGCTTTACGAGTCACATCCTTTGCTACAAAAAGCAGCTCGTCTGGCTCATAGATCTCTACCCTCTCCAAAGGCAGGTTCCCACTAATCATTTCGTCTACCTCTGCTTTTAGTCTCACTACATCCAACAACCTCGCCTTCACGGCACTCCTCAACATTTCCCGGCAAGCCGCATCATTCCGCTCGTCATAATCACTGCTTTGTTCTCGTGGCTTGCTCTCTTCCATCGTATTCCTGAAACCTGGTCTGTTTCCTAAATTGTCTTGTTCCCTATCTTCAGGCATTCTATCGCTCTGATTCCTTACAGGTGGTGTCCACATTCTCAAAGCTGACTTGGACTCGAATAAAGACCCTGGTCTTGCCGGTCTCTCGTCCACCTGTCCACTAGAGGAGTCTGCGGTGGCTGGCAGTGGCGTGCTCGCTTCTATGGGCCTCGGAGAACGGACCAATTGTACCTCTACGCCATTCCTTCCAACGCTGATCCCCTCTGTCCCTGTAGTCTGCATTAGACTTCCTTCACTTACTCGATCTGGGTCATACACTGATACTATAGGATCAATGGTAACAGGTACCGTTAGGGAGTCCGGCAACCGCATATTCCCCATGGGAGACTGTGTTCCCGCTACCTCCTTTCCTGTAGAGATTTTTCCCACTACTCTCATGTTTGTCTGATTGTGCGACTCATCCATCCCTCCTGCCACAATCGAATTTCCTGCGCTATATTCTGGGTTTAATGGAGGTGGTCTCTCTGCCGGCAGCCTGTCTAACAAGCTGTCATCCGTATCACTGTCATCTTCCTCTGTGCTTTTTCCCTGCGTACCTCCCATTTTCTCTAGCAACGGATATAATCTGTTCCCCTCAATTGTCTCCACTCTCCATCTTTTCTACAGTGCATCCCATCTCGCATCTTGAAATGCCCTGATCGACTTCTTCACCCTTTCTTTGCTTTTGTCTCTCTTCCTGTCGTACGCTGCTCTAATCCATGCATGTAACGCCTCAAACTGTGTAGGCCTAGGTAATGGCCGCAAGGAAGACATCACAGATTTTAACTGATATAACACTTCCAACCTGAAAGTACCATAGCGTGGAAAGGTCAATTCTTCTTCTCCTTCTGTCATTTTATGCCAATTCTCAAGCCAAATTATAGTATGTAATCCTACATTCTTAGCCATGTAATGTGCTGGCGTATCCTCGGGAGGGGCTTCCTCTCCTCCCCGAGTAACCACATGTCTATCACCTCTACAGAGTTCTCGTAAAACTTTAAAACATTTCATGATAAAGCAGATTTCTGTTCGCACCCAATATTTCGTTTTACTTCCTGACTTCAGTCCACCAATGCCAGCACGGCTCACACCAACCGGCCTATCGCAGCGCTGCACTGTCTGACGTCACCCTTCCTCCACTCGCAGCAGTTCCCCTCCTTCCTAATTCGCTCGTTCTCGCTCGCACGTGTCCCTGTCACACTCTGAAGCAATTGTCCGTCCTACCGAACAATTACCTCTCTGACTGTCGGTCCACCAATGACCGACCAGCCTCTCGAAATTGTTGACCTCAATCTGGCAACTGTCTGTCCACGAACGACCGGACAATCACCTCTAACACAATCGATAGGATCCAAGCGCTCAATGTTCTGCACACAACAACCTACGACCAGCGTCGGTTATTCACACACTCACACATATGTTCCCTATCTTCAGTGGGTTTGTCAACAACATCTCATGACCCCCACAACCTCTGGTCAACGATCTCAGCTCTGGGCATCTTCTACACCACAATATCGAATCAAATCTCTCGGCCCCGCGCGCTCTCACGGTCCGATCCTCAATCACACGACTCTCATTCCAACTCCGCAAGACATCACATAACAATTAAACACCGCAATCTAACAAGCATCACCCTGTTCATACTCACTCTACCACGAACTGCTACTTCCGCCGCACCATCACTCTCCGTCAGTTCTCATCAACCGCCGTCGTCCTCCTCTTACGATCCACTGGATCACCATCACTCGGGCTCTCTGGGGCAAATAATCTCTTATCCTAATCTAGATCTCCCTTACTATCAGAGGAAACCATCCTGCTCTGCTACCAACTGATAAAGCTGATTCTTATCTTATCACCTCTAAGAATCTTCAGGTCGCCAGGATCTTTTTGCCTGCTGAATAGTGTGAAGGGAAGAATATCGTTTTCAATCATGCGACAATTTAGAATCCAGTTACCTTAAAAGACCACTGACTCCGTATTCAATTTTGTGGGTTTATTACAGCCAAGAATAACTGCACGTGCAAACACCTCAACACTAGGTTAAAGAAATAGATGGGCACTAATACAAATAGCATCCTACGCAGGAGTCTCATCCGACTCAGGATAAGAAGAATCATTAGCTCCAGAAGTATTAGACAAGCGATAACTGCTCCGATCTCTATATTATTCTTCATTTACCTAAATAAGCATAAAACCATTAGCTGTCTCTACTCTAGCACTAAGGTGGCATACCTACTTAACGAACTTCCCAGGCAAGAGTAAAGAAAAGGTGTCAGCTGTGAAGACTTCCTAAGAAGTGCACTCACATAGCATTTCGAGCTCGTTCTAAGATGCTCCTTCCTAGAGTCTCCTCTACCTCTTCTCCTTCTCCACCCTCGGGGCACTGTCCTTAATACAAAATGCACACACAATTGAACACGCCCTTCTCACGCCTCTTCGGCCAGGTCTTCCTTCTCGTACTTTTCCATCGAAACTCTTACTTCATCCAGGACGGTTACGATAACCTGGAGTCCCAGGCACCTTCTCCGCTGAAAGTATCATCCCTACATTCCAGTGTACTCCCATCTCAATGCCTCCCACCACCCTGACTCCTGAAACAAAGAACCAGTCTTTCGCTAACGAGGCATGTGTCCTTGCACCTGCAACAGAAGATACATTTCAACAGACTTTCCTTCCCTCTGCACGAATCTACCAACTGTACCCGGAGAGCCTTTCCAAGAGAACCTTCTCTGCCTACAAAATAAGCTAACATAAGAACAAGTCAGGCCTTCCCTTTGCGTATGCAGTCAGGCCTTACACAATTTAAACACACAATTCTTAATTACTTCTTTAAGCATAGGCTCGTATATTTCATATGCAAAGCATAAACTACACGTGCACTTTAATATCATACACGTTAATTACTGCATCTCAACTGCACGTGACCTAACCTATCTACGCATCATGCTAAACATATTTCAATACTGTGTTACATTTGCATGATTAAAATAACACTACTACTCTCTTTAATCATTCCAATAATGCAATTTGAATTACATTTTACTATCCACTCATTTATATATGTCTGAATATATACGGATGCGGACTAATGGTGATTATGATGCACCCCTACAAATTTTACGAGAGCATGGCGCTCTATCACTACCATGCTGAGGGCCGAGACCCCCAGGACCATAACCGGGGTTCCTAGTAATTCGGGGGGTTGTGTTATTTATTATTCTATTCCTACATCGGTCGTATGCTGAAGCTTCTCGGCACTATAGCAGGACGTGGTTGGCTAAAAGGGAATTTAGTTTAAATTGACTAAGGAAAAGGAAGGGTCTGCAGGGTCTTAAGACAAACATCACATGAGAGGGTGGGTTGTAGGTAGAGAGAATGGAAGGTTGTTGGACTCCCGTGCTGTTACAATCCGCGAACTTCACTGCGAGTTTTGGGAATGTGTAACGTCGACTGATCAGTGAATAAGAGGGACCTTCGGGGAAGGGCGAGATGGAATTTGGCGTTAAAAAACACACTTATGTGCTTTGCCATGAGCGGGACGGGAGACAATCGTTTAGGCTTTAAAGATTTGTTTATTGATGTGGCTGACGGAGATGGTCTCGTCGATGGGTGCCTGTGATGAGATGCACTGCTGTATTTTGTGGGGCTTGGAAAAGGGATTACTAGCTTTTGGGGAATAACATATAGAAATGATAGTTTCCACGCTGGTTCTCACGTGTTTTTTTCCACGGTGTAGGGTGCTTTTAGGAGCTGAAATCTGCCTGTGATTACCGGGGCAGGAGTAATGAGTCTTAGAAGTGGTAAAAGGACATTGTTCTGAAATGTCCAACTAATGTCCTGAAAAACAAATCAGCTGGCGTTGTGGAACAGGTACAATAGGCAGCAGTACACAGTTTATGTTACGCTTTGTGTTTTTAAAGTAAAGCCTTGATAGTTACCTACCTTGGTACATGAGAGGAGGGCCCTAGGGTGTCGTCAGCTCTAGTGTGAGAAGTCCGAAGAGGACTTGAGTCCGGAGTTTGGGTTTGTGACCTGGGCACAGACATAAGACACCCCAGGAGAGTCATGAGGCTAGGCATCCCCACACTATGGCGCTTCCTTAAAATGGGTTTGTGTGCCCCTAAGGCCTAAGTGGGTGCTGTGTGCTCTAAGACGGAGAGGGAAAGACAGTTAGACAGAACCTGATCGGTTTTTCTAGCATCATAAATAGCCATAAATTATGCAAAAAAACAATAGCCCCAATTCGGCAGCAAAGCATTCCTAATAGTAGATTGTAATCTATAAACACTTATTAGCCTATCTGCTAAGGCGGAAACGTGCTTAACACCTATAGCTACAAACCTGCTTTCTTTGGGAAGCAGAATGGAGTTTGCTCCTTTAAGTAGCTACATTTGAAAAACCCCAAGAAGCCACCTGCAGAGTGCACCCTGAAAAGGGCCTGGTAGTATTTCTGATATGCCTGCTGTCTGGTGGGGCAGTGAGTGGTGCAGAATGTCGCTGGAGGCAAACGAATGGTGAGGAAGTTCTACATAACAAGGTGGGGTCAGAAGTGGAGAGTGGAGTTCTGCACCACAAGAGAACAAGTGCACATCAGAACGCGCCGTGAGCGTGCACATTTGCTGTCTGGAGATCGCCAGCAAAGACCAGCGTGACGGCGGCCGCATTGGCTGCGAGGTACACCGATCACCCTGTGAACTCTGGGGACACGCTGCAGGGCATCGCGTGAAGCATGGCGGAACGACGGTAAGGTGGGGGTGGGTGGGGGGTGGCAGGCGCATGGCTGACTGACACTGGAGGGGGTGCAAGGACAGCTGGGGAGTGCGTGCAATGCGGCTGGAGAGGACGGAAGGGGGACAGGAGATGTGCACATCGCGTGCCTGTACGTGCGTGTTCACATTTCCAGTCCGGCCTGCGCGTGCACAGCTCCTGTCTCCCTTCCGAAGCAAGTCAGTGACAATAGATCTCGCTAGCGACAGCGATTCGCGCTGCGTCGCCAGGCGAGACCTAAAAAGCACAAGGAGGAATGTTACCAGATAGGAAAAAATCTGGCCAATCACTCCTCTGCACTGACCGAAAGGTCAGCAGTGCATTTCAGTTTGAGTAATTAACCCAGCCCGTGGGCGATGCTGATGTAGGGGCATGGTGCAGTATGAGCAAGGCCTTCAAATTATGCGATTTTGCAGCTGAAGCATGTTCCAGATCCCAAATTTACTGCTAAAACCTATACTTAACACATGTGCGTAGAGCTCCAACACCAGGGCAAAGATTTATGCACAGAAAAGATGAGAGGCGTTTGTGAATTGCATTTTGATGAATGTAAATTAGTGATACTTTGCATACTGCAAAATAGCTTTTTGAAAAGGCCCCTCTGTGTTTAGGGCACTCTAGTTCCTTTAAATGATAGTGGCGTGGGGATGCCACATTTAATGAAAGACATTTGTAAAGTGCTCCAGTACAGTGCATCTTCCAGACACTATAAGCTGAGTTCACAAACCACTGAAAAGCAGTTTGGTTTTGGATGGCAGTGGTTTTATAATTAAATTCAGCCATATTTAGGTGTTGTTGATATTCCTTAAATCCAGTAGTGCAAAACAGGATGATAATGAATTCCATACGCGAGCCTGGGTATAGGAAGAAACGTGCAACCATGTCGCATATGGATTTATCTGAAAGAAATGTTCATGTATTGTTCCATCATCATTATTTAACAATCAATTATTGAATACATAAAGACTACGCCTCTACAAAAACCACTTATGGTAAGTTTAATTATGAATGCCTATATGATGTTGCAAAGATTTTTAGAAAACCAGATTATAGAAATAATTTGGTGGCTAGACAAATCAAAAAGGTCGAGAAGCCGCAGTGGTCATTGGGTAATAGAACGCAAAACTCAAAAACCAGCCTAATGTTGCATGGTGGTGATTTCGTGATTTAACCTAGACATATTTATGTGTTGCTGATGTAACTTATAGCCAGTCGTAGTACAAAATATGGGTTGTTACTACATGGGAGGTGTACCATATGTGGGGGAATACTGCAAAGCATTAAACAAGTGATTACAATGGCGGAAACCCTCCACCGGCAGGCTGCCGGTGGCAGGTTCACCGCCATCATATGGCCTTTTTCCGCCCGCCAGATCAGGATGGCGGGCGGTGTGCCTGGCGGGCGGAAAGCCCGTCCGCCACGGGTACGACAGAGGCAATAGGCAATCGTTACGATTGCCTGTCGGACCCACCCCACATCCACAAAATGGTGGCAGTGCCTAGCAGGCACCGCCCGCCAGATTTGGATTCTGCATCCCCGCCAGCCTGTCTATGGCGGTTCAACCGCCATTGAAAGGCTGGCGGGGATGTACTTTGGGGGCTCGTTGCAGTCCCCCCTTGTGCAGGGGGATGTGTGATTTGCTCTTGGGGGGCACCTATGGTGCCCCTCCTACAGTTCCCTGCACCAGGTGTGCACGACATGCATTTTTACCATTGCGGCGGGTGCTGCAGCCAGCAGCACTCGCCGCAATGGTAAACATGCACAATGCGACCGCCACAGTGGCGGTCGCATTGTAATCTCATGTGCGAGACCACTGCAATATAGGCAGCCGGTCCCAATCCCTGGGATGATGGCGGACGGACTTCTGTCCGTCCGCCATCGTAATCACCCCCTAAGTACTCACATGCTGTAATGTTGTGGTTATTCTGCGTATGCAGACTTACTGGTGCTGACACCCCACCATGGCACATTCCCATGGACGATATGCAGGGAGGGGAAATTGAGAGCATCCCCTATGAAAAAAGGAAAATCATATAAGGCGGTGGGTCGTAAATTGAGCTGCTGGAGGTGATCACAGCTTCGTTTCCCAGACAACCTTTGCTACCATTCTGTAATCCTACAATGCCGCTCTTCCGCAAAAAGCAGAAAAGGTCCGGAGAAGTTCAGCACAAGAAAACAAATATACACTAGTGTGCAGGGGGAAAGGAACCCCACCTGTAAATGATTAAACAGCTGATAAGCATAGAATTCACTGCAGGAAGGTCCTCTGGAGTGAAAAGTCCTAGAACTGTAATTTTGATTACACAGATTTTCAAAATTGTTGCCTATCTTGGCCTGGCCGTGTTAATATTTTATTTTTTAGGAATGATTTGTAGATTTATGGTCACAAATATTTTGAGGTTGATGTCACCACAGTCTGAAGAGCAAGTGCTTTGTTTCGAACTTTGTATTAAGCCTACTCCTCCATGGCCGTCCGTCAAAGTATCCTGGTATTTGGGTGTGGTAAAGCCACTTGACAAAATACTGTTACAGCATGGCGTTATTTTCCTCCGTGCAGTTTTACCTCCCCATTCTGCTTTTCAGATTGTTTAGAGGAATAACCTGCAACAAAAGAGTTTGTGTTCCCAGTTACTGCATATCTTACCTCTTTCTGATGAGTCTTCCGCGTGCAAACCTCGACAGGATTTTCTTGGCAATAAATGCAGGTTAAAATTTTCAAATGTTCAGAAATTTAGCACATCACGTAATGGCGAATTTAGTCTAAAAACGTATTTCCACCCACTTTGGACTGACTTGTAGAATAAGGTTATAGTTGCTGGCCCTATGTGATTTGATTACTGGCTCTCCCACGAACAGTGTCTTTCCACGATGATTGTGGAACCATTTGTTAAGTTTGCATAGTGTTTGGAAAACTAATTGGAGTCTTACAGTACATTTCAGATTTTCCAGTTACTAGCAATAACATGTGAGTCATAAGGGTGGCCCAGGTCGTGACCGTGCCATGCAGCCAGAAATGTTCAGCTGCAATGAGCCTGTTTATTAGATACAGGTACATAAAGTTTCGTTCCACTGGGACCAACCTTAATGTCTAGCTCATTTGTAGGCCGAAGCCTACCAGACAGCGCAACTGTCTGGATTGCTAACAACATCTTGGGGACATTCGGAAATCCTCCCTGGGAATTAATTCCACCCTTTGCTTACCATTGACTTTGTGGTTTGTAATTCACATCTGTTCGTTTTCTATTTGCTGGCTCTATTTGATTTGGGCTGTCCAGCTTAAGATCGTCCCTTCCGTTGCCCAAATCCTATTTACTGTATTCTTGCACCAGTGCTCGATTTCTGTAAACAGGCCTTTAAATTTTATTCTTATCTTGTCACATTTGCTGTGCTTTAAATGGTAGAGGTCAAATGTCAGGCTCTGTCTTTCAAGGAGTATGGTGTTCACTTTTCTTCCTCTGACTTCAAAGTGAGAGGATTTGTGTGACAATTATGCTGGCTACTGGGGATGTCCTTCAGGAAGGCTGTGCAATGTTATTTTTTTTTCTAGCAAACAACAAAATTTAAATATTTGTAAATTAACTGTGCAGATACTTCAGAATATATCAGAATTAAAAAAGCACAAATGAAGCATATGTTTTGGTAATTCTGAAGTGTGGTGGAAACAAATATTTGATAACGATCAAAGCAAGTCAATACACTAGGTGATGACAGTTCCACACATTATTGTTTGCGCGCTGTATACCTTTATAAGTAAAACTGTATGTCTGTGCAAATGTTATGGTCATTTCAATTGAAGATGTGTTGTCTATAATGGCAGTACGCTACCACACCATGTATACTTCACTTTACCCCACTACATACACTTTACTCTGCACCACTCCACACCACTGTAGTCTACTCTGCGCCACTCCACACTACTCCACACCACTCCACACTGCATCACTGCGCTCTACTCTGCACCACTCCACTCTATGCCACTTCACTCTACGCCGCTGTACTCTACACCACTCTACCCCACCCTACTCTACTATGCACCACTTCACTCTGTACCACTCCACTATATGTCACTCTACTCTACAACACTGCATTCTATGACACTGCACTCTACTCTGAAACAATCCAATCTATGCCACTGTACTCTACTCCACTGTGCATCATTCCACTCTATGGCACTGCAATATATCCTGTGCCACACCACGCCACTCTATTCTATGCTCTGCATTGTACACCACTGCACTCAATGCCAATGCACTCTGCACCACTTTACTCAAAACCAATACACTATACGCCACTGTACTCTATGCCAATCTACTCTGCACCACTGGCACTGTCCACCACTATACTCTACTCTGCAATTCTCTACTCTACACCACTGCACTTTACGCCACTCTACACCATTGCACGCTACCTCACTTTACTCTACACCACTCTATGCCACTGCACTCTATACCAATGCACTCTATGCCACTCTACTCTACACAACTGCACTCTACAACATTCTACTCTGCAACCCTTCACTCTCTGCCACTGAACTCTATGCCACTCTACTCTGCACCACTCTACTCTGTGTCACTGCACTTTATGCCACTGCACTCTACTCTGCACCACTCTACTGCATGCTACAGCAATGCACCCTACACCACTCTAATCTAATGTGCACCACTGCACTTTGACACTGCACTCCACGCTACTGCACTCTACACCACTCTACTCTATGCCACTGCACTCGATGCCACTCTACTCTCACCTCTGCACTGTACCATGCAACACTCCACTCTACCCTGCACCACTTCCCTCTATGCCACTTCACTCTACTCTATGCCACTGCACACTACGCCACTACAATCTACTTTGAGCCACTCTACTCAAACCACTGCACTCTACGCCAATGTACTCTACACCACTTCATTTGAAACTAATGCACTTCATGCCACTGCACTCTACACCAATCTACTCTGCACCACTGTACTTTACGCCACTTCTCTCTAGGCCACTCTACAACACTCCACTCTACCACACTCCGCTCTACACTACTCCACTCTGCGCCACTCCATTATATGCCTCTCTACTATGCAACACTGCACTCTGAAACAATCTACTTGACGCCACTGCACATCTACTCCGTTCTTCACCATTCCACTCTACGCCACTGCAATCCGCCCAGCGTCACTCTCCTCCATGCCACTCTGTTCTTTGCCACTGCACTCTATGCCACTGCACACAATGCCAATGCACTCTACACCACTTTGCTCAAAACCAAAACATTCTACGCCACTGTACTCTATGCCAATCTACTCTGCACCACTACACTGTCTGCCACTATACTCTACTCTGCAACATTCTACTCTATGCCACTGCACTCTATGTCACTTTACTCTGCACCACTCTACGCCACTGCACTCTACACCAATGCACTATATGCCACTGCACTCTACAGGACTGCACACTACAATACTCTATTCTGCAACCCTGCATTCTCTGTCACTGAACTTTATGCCACTCTACTCTGCACCACTCTACTCTCTGCCACTGCACTCTACTCTACACCACTCTACTTTATGCCACTCTACTCCACGTTACTCCAATGCACAATATGCCTCTACACTTTATGCCACTCTAATCAACTGTGCACCACTGCACTCTGACACTGCACTGTTTGCCAGTTCACTCTACTCTGCACCACTCTACCCTATGCCAATGCACTCTACCCCACTGTACTTTGCACCACTGCACTCTACACCACGCCAGTTTAGGCCACTCCGCTCTACTCAGCAACACTCCACTCTATGTGACTCCACGCCTCTCTACTCTCCACTCTATGCCACTGCCCTCTATGCCAATACTCTATGCCACTGCACTCTACCCTGCACCACTCAACTCTATGCCACTTCACTCTACTCTGAAACAATCGACTCTTCGCTACTGTACTCTATGCCACTGCGCTCTACGCCACTCTACTCTAAACCATCTGGTCTCTCTGCCAATGCCCTCAACACCATTTTACTCAAAACCAATGAACTCTATGCCACTGCACTCTATACCAACTACTCTGCACCACTGCACTCTACACCACTATCCTCTGCTCTGTAACACTCTAGGACACTGCATGCTATGCCACTGCAAGCTATGCCACTGGACGCTATGCAACTCAACACCATTGCTCTCTACGTCACTGCTTTCTACACCACTCTATTCTAATCTGCACCACTGTACTCTAGACCACTGCTCTCTGTATCACTCTACTCCTTGCCACTGCACTCTATGCCACTGCACTCTATGATAC
Organism: Calotriton arnoldi; assembly: GCA_963921515.1. Lineage (NCBI taxonomy): Eukaryota > Metazoa > Chordata > Amphibia > Caudata > Salamandridae > Calotriton > Calotriton arnoldi. Next base: position 1,373,075 of record CAWUFW010000963.1, read on the forward strand.
ACTACTCTACAAGACTGCATTCTCTGCCACTGAACTCAGCGCCACTCTACTCTGCACCACTGCACTCTATGCCACTGCATGCTATGCCACTCTATTCTACTCTGCACCACTGTACTCTGTCACTGCTATCTGCAGCACTCTGCTCTGCAATAATTTGTCATTGCACTCTTTGCCACTGCACTCTACTCTGCACCACTCAACTCTACGCTAATGCACTCTATGCCCCTATACTCTATGCCTCTAGACTGTGCATCACTCCACACTACTCTAATCTATTCTGCACCTCTGCATCCCATGTCACTGCACTTTACGCCACTCTACTCTATACCACTGTACTCTACACCACTCTACTGTACACCTCTGCACTGAACCCTGCACCACTCCACTCTACACTGCACCAGTCCACTCTACACCACTTCATTCTACTCTACGTGACTGTACTCTATGCCACTGCAATGTACTCTGCATCACTCTACTCTATGCCACTAAACTCTATGCTAAGCCACTCTACTGAATGTCACTGCACTCTATGCCAATGCACTCTACACCTTTGCACTGTACACCAATCTACTCTGCACCACTGTACTTTACACCACTTCACTCTAGGCCACTCTACTCCACTCTACAACACTCTACTCCACATTCTGCCACTCTACAACACTAATACACTCTAGGACGTTCTATGTAACACTCCCTCTATGTCACTCCATGCCACTTTACTCTGCTTTATTTTATGACACACTACTCCACTCTACTCCACTCCACTCAGTGCCACTCCATTCTCACACTCTATGACACTCCACTCATTGACAATCTACTCCCCTGTACGCTACTCTACTCAACTCAACGCCACTCCAATCTGGTCTACACCAATCCATGATGCTCTAAGCGACTCCACTCTATGCCACTCCACTCTACGCCACTCAACTCTATGCCCTTCCAATCTCTGACACTCTGCTACCTCCACAAACCTCCGCGACACTCCACAACACTCTATACCACTCCACGCCACTCCACTGCACTTCTCTTCACTCCAATCCACGCCACTCAACTCTATGCTACTTCATAACACTCCACTCTACACCACTTTATGACACTGTACTCCACGCCACTCTCCTTTACCCCACTAACTTTTAGCCATGCTGAACAGCAGCCATGCTGCTGTACAACATGGCTAAAACATATTGGCAAAGCCGATAGCTCTTACATAGGCGAGACCTATTGGCTTTGCCAATGCTTGTTAACATCGGTAATTCCTCTGTTGGAGCAGTAACTGACTCCTGTTGAAGTGCATACCGTGCCCTCTTTGCCATCAACTGTGCAACCCTGGAGCCCAGTGAACTGAATTGGCATATATGATCTATACATTTTCTGCAAGTGGGAATCGCAGTTCAATTTCGGTTGGTGTGTTATTGATTATTTAATCCTTTTGTGCACTGTGACGTTTTGGCTTGTTTTTGGCTGCCTATGTTAATGAATCGTTGCACATCTCTTACCTTACACTGGTGTCTGGAGCAAGGATGATAGGGGCAGCCTTCCTCTCCAATCTCACCACTGTTCTCCAAGGTGACTAAACTAAAGAGAGGATTTGCGAGGCAACGGTGCTGAAAAGCAGCTCAGAAGGAAAGGAGCCAATATATAAAGATGGTATTGAAGAGTGAGAAAAGCACAAGGCATACAACATTCTCAAACAAAGCAAACGTATACTAGAGAAAAAAATAACCTATTCAAAACAAGGAAAAAAACAAGCACAAAAGCCCAGTGTGATCCAAAAAGAAGAAACAAGGGAATGTATGTGGCTGCCCGCGGTCCACGCAGGGGGCCCCCATAGGAGGGCGGCCGCCTTAGTGCCACATGATGGCACACGGCAACAGTCAAGTGCTGTGGGGACCCCCTCTGGGTCCGGCGCGCCCCGCGTCATTTCCGGCGCGCTAGTGGGCGGGGAGCCAGGTATAAGTACCTCTCCCCCCCACCTGGCGCTCCCTTTTTGGCAATCCTTCACGCCGTTTAGACGTGTCTTCGGGATCTCCAGGAGCTGTACTTCGGTGAGTGCGCTACCTCTCCTCCCCCCTTTCCTTAGGCAGGGCTGCAAAGCCCGGCCATTGCCGTGGCTGCGGTCCGTCATGGGGGGGGGTAGGACAGCTCCCGGGGTGCATAGAGCAGCGGCCCCCTCCCTTGGTCGTGGTCAGCATACTGCAGACCGGGTAGGGGGCTAGGTGTGGACGGAGGTTCCGAACACCACGTTAGCTCGGCCCAGGCCAGGAACCGGCCCTGCGTGGGCCCAGTGTGTGTTGTGGGGGGGGCAGTGAGCTTAGCGAGGATCCCCTCCTTCCCTCTGCTTCTGACCGGCGGAGCCGGGTCCAGGGCTTTGGCCCGCGTGAGCTTGATGTTGCATGGGTGGGGGAGGGCAGCGAGCGCCACGATGCTCCCCCTCCGCTGCTTACTCTTACCCGGTGGTGCCTGGTTCAGGGCTTTGGCCCGCATGAGCCCGTTGTTGCGTGGTGAGTTGCTCCTAATCCAGCAGGGCCGGCTCCGGGGCCTCGACCCGCATGGGCCTGATGTTGCGTGGGGGGGGGGCAGCGAGCGTCGCAAGGCTCCCCCCTCCGCTGCTCACTAATCCGGCAGAGCCGTTTCCAGGGCCTCGGCCCGCGTGGGCCTGATGTTGCGTGGGGTGGGGGGCAGCGAGTGCCGCAATGCTCCCCCCTCCGCTCCTCACTAATCCGGCGGTGCCGGTTCCAGGGCCTCGGCCCGCGTTGGCCTGATGTTGCGTGGGGGGGGGGCAGCGAGCGCCACGATGCTTACCCCTCCGCTGCTCACTAATCCGGCGGTGCCGGTACCAGGGCCTCAGCCCGCGTGGGCCTGATGTTACGTGTTGAGGGGGAAGGCAGCGAGTGCCGCGATGCTCCACCTCCCCCTCTGCTGCTCCCTCCCTCTCTACTGCCTGCAGTTGCCCCCTTTTCCGAGAGGGCTGGAGTAGGGGCCCGTGTGGTTTCCTGCTCCTGCTGACCGGGGGCGGCTCTCCAGGGCCGAAAGTGGTGCGGCCGGTACCTCGGCCTGTGGGGCTGTGCTTGGAGTTGAGATGGGGGGGCGCGGGCGTCGCGCCACTCCTCCTCCTCCAACTCCTTTGGTTTGAACCAACGGGCGTAGCAGGCGGGGCGTGGGCCCGGTCTAGGCAGCCTCAAGGCCTCGGCTGTGGAGACGTGGTGCAGGGTGTCTCCCTAGGTCTGGGCATTGCCGGACTCCCTACGCGAATGAAATTGGTGCTAAATACGGGCCTGCCTGTTCTGCATGTTTGCCATGGGGCCTAGCGGTTAAGATTTACCATAAGAGAGGGCACCAAGCAAGGGGGTCACAAGGTGTAGGTACAAGTGGTACCTAAGGGAGTATATTGTGCATTAACGCCTGTTTTGTGTCCCCAGCTAGCGACGCTGAGACAAACCCCTCTCCATCGGCAACTTTGGGAGCTGGCACCCGGCGTCCGGATCGCCAGCAGATACAGGGTATAAGGGGACACACCCAGCGGCACTAGCGTCAGCGTAAAGACGGTCACCAGGATGCAGGTGAAAGGCCCTGGAGAGGATTGTAACTATTTATCTAATTTCAGGAGCAGCTCATATCTAAGGGAGCGATCGGAAACTAGGCGGCAACCTCACAGGAGAGTGGATTACATTGAACAGGCACAGATATGAGTTATGGCGCACGTGAGCGGGGAGGAGGCGAGGGAGACCATCGCCTGAACTCCAGGAGGGTTGGGCAAGAGTGCGAGGCGTGGGACTATCTAGGGGAATTGGCAGATGTCACGGCCAAGGCTCGATGATGGCATAGGCGCTTGGTTAAGTGGCTAACGTTTCCCTTTTTCATCTCCGCACGCAGAATAATCATCGAACCATCAGTAGGGTGAACGTCAGCATCAGGTAGTGACAAATTCAATCCACCTAATAGTAAGTACAGGGTGGAGGGGTGTGGCGCAAGGCTGTGGTGATCACAAGGGACACAGAGAGGTCCAGTCAAGGCAGCATGGGAATAAGTGCGGTGAATTTTTCGACACGTAACTTTTTCTCCTCAGATTGGTCTCAGTGGTCTTCGTGTGCCAAAGAGCGACATGGATAGCCAGGGACCCCCCCCCCTATTTTCGCAGATGTCCCAGGTGGAGGATTCGCAGCCAGGCACTTCACAGGATGCGCAATGGGCAGCGTTTATCCAGCTGGCCAAGACCAAGGGGTTGGCATGGGTGACAGGGATTTTGAAGTCGAATGAGACAGAGGATTCCGGTGTCGTAGTCGAGGGGCCTGCCCCAGAGCATCAGCCGAGCGTGGACGCAGGATCTTCCAGGCCAAAGCGCTCTCGCAGGCCGACCAATAAGGACTTTCCCGCAGATCCGCTGGTCCCCAGAGGTAGAGCGCAGTCGGCCCCCCGGGAAGCCGCTCCCCCGTTGGCCACTCTCCCGTGCCCGGCACTGGGGCCTGTAGCCATGACGGACAGTAATGCGGTCCCAGCAAATACCGCCACCACGGACATGATGGGTAAGCTCATGGACACAATGATGAGTGTCATGGCAGATTTATGTCGGGTATGGCAGGGACTGGCCCCCGCCACTGCTCAGCAGCCCAAGCACTGGGGAGGGAGGGGGACAAGCTGTTGCGAAAGTGTGGGTGAACCAGGCGAGCAAGCCACAAGCACAATGTGTGGTCCCAGCTGTTGCAGCGCCGGCAATTATCATGGAGGTGGCCAGGTTCCCTGGGCCAAGTGCAACAACAATAGCCATAGGAGGGGAACGCAGTGCACCAGCTCCCGCCAGCCCTCTCCCCACGACCCCCACCCTAGTTCCATCTGCGGTTACTGCGGGCACGCCAGCCCCCCCTCTGGTGGCACCCCCGCTACCCTCGCTCAGGGCCCTGCACCCCCGGTCGCCTCCGGGGACCCCCAGAAGGGTCTGCCACTGCCCCCAGTCACCCTTCAGCCTACAGTTGCAGCCACCCTGCAACCGAGTCCGCCACCAGCCGCCCCCTTGCCCATCACTGCCGCACCCTTGCTGTCGGGTCGCTGCTCATTAGCGTGGCAGGTCCCCCAGGCAGCCAAGGCAGGGATCTGGCGGCGGGACTTTATAGACATCGTCACCCTTTTAATGCATGGGCAGGAGGGGCTTGACACAAGGAAAATGGGTGTGAAGGATGAGGACAAGAAGGTCAAATACTAGACGTGGCCAGACAAAACCATTGAAAACTGGCTAGAGGCTTTTTCTTTACTGGCGGCAGTTATCATGGAGAAATACCCAGAGTTGGGTCCGGGGTTGATGCAGTATTCCAGGACAATTCATAATGAGCCCATCAAGTGGGGAGGCTTCGGCTGGTTGAACTATGATAGGGAGTTCCGCAAAAAGATGTCCATGTGCCCGGAGATGGGTTGGGGCCAGAAGGAGGTCCAATTATGGATGGAACACATGGGCACTCACACCCCGCAGAGTAAAGGTTATCAGACCAAATTTCAGGGCAGGCAGTCAGTGGGAAGGGGTTCTTTTCAGGAGGGGAAGCGCAGCTTTAAACAGCCCTTTCGGGGTGGGCACACGGGAGGTAGCCAGCGGGGAGGCTTCAGACGATCGCCCCAAGGGACCTGTAGGTTTAATGCGGGATCATGCTCCTGGGGGAAAACATGCAGGTTTATGCTCACCTCCAACAAATGTGGAGGGCCCCACCCGGCAGCATCCTGTTACTCCAAGCAGGATCAGCAGCCACCGGGGAATAGCAAGCAGGACAGCTGAGGGTTACCTAGACACAACTGAATCGCACCCCCACCTCCCCCGGCGTCATCACAAAGGTCTCCCCTGGTTCTATCAGCCCCTCAGTATCTGGCTATGCCCTGCCCCTTTTGGACAGTGTCCCAGCATCCACGAGCACAGTCATGGGCTCGTCTCCGATAGCCCTGGACAACCTCACGCCACTACTCAGGCGGTATCCCAACAAACATGACAGTCAGCTGCTGCTGGCCGGTTTTACTGAAGGATTCAAGATCCCCTATGTCGGCCCCCTGGTAAGCAGGGAGGCAGACAACCTCAAATCGGCTAGGGAGCGTCCGGCAGTGGTACAGGCCAAGGTCGAAAAAGAACGGGCCCTAGGTAGGGTGGGTGGCTGGCCCCTTCCACTGCCCCAGCTAGACAACTTTGTTGTCTCCCCCCTGGGGGTGGTGCCCAAGAAGGAACCAGGTTCATTCAGGTTAATTCACCACCTGTCATACCCGGAGGGTGAATCTGTGAATCATGGGCTGGAGGAGGGCACCTGCTCTGTGATGTACTGCACCCTGGACGTGGCATTAGACTTGGTAAGGAGGGCGGGTAAGGGGGCTTGGCTAGCCAAAGCGGACATCGAATCCGCTTTCCGCTTGCTACCGGTCCACCCGAGCAGTCAGCACCTGCGAGGATTCAAGCTGGAGGGCAGGTACTATTATGATAGATGCATGCCCATGGGATGCCCAGTCTCCTGTGCGTATTTCGAGGCCTTCAGCTCCTTTCTGCAGTGGGCACTCCAGGAGACTTATAATGTGAAGGGGGTGACCCATTACTTGCACAACTTTCTTTTCATTGGGGGCGAGGGCACGCAGGACTGCAGGAATGCCCTCTCAGACTTTGAAAATCTATCCAGCCACCTGGGTGTCCCACTTGCCCCAGGGAAGACAGAGGGTCCAGCGCAGGTCTTGACATTCCTGGGTATAGAACTGGACACCATTGTGGGCGAGTCCAGGCTGCCATCAGACAAGGTTCAGGAGTTAGCCCAACATATCCAGATAGCCATGGGACAGGACAAGGCTTCACTGGGTTTCATACAGAGCTTGCTGGGGAAATTGAATTTTGCTGCTAGAGTGATACCAGCTGGAAGGGTGTTTGCAAGGAGGTTAGCAAGGGCCACTGCCAAGGTCAAGAAGAAGCACCACATGGTAAAGTTGAGCAAGGGGATGAGGAAAGACCTGGGCATGGGGGCAGAGTTCTTAGCCAATTTCAATGGCTCTGTCATCTGGAGGGCTCCCTGGGCGGGCAGTCCTGAACTATCACTGTTCACAGATGCGGCAGGCAGAGAGGACTTTGGTGCTATTTTGGACAGCGAATGGTGTGCTGAAAGATGGCCCAATTCTTGGCACAAAAGAAAGATCACTGCCAACGTAACTGTGTTGGAGTTATTTCCAATCGTGGTAGCTTTTCATCTCTGGCCTAAGGTGCTGGCAGCAAAAAGGGTCCTTTTCTGGTCGGACAACATGGCAGTGGTGCAGGCTATCAACTCTCAGTCGGCAAGCTGTCACCTGGTCTTGTGCTTGTTGAGGGAATTGGTGCGGGCTTGCTTATATAACAATGTGCAATGTAGGGCATGTCATATTCAGGGGGTGCAGAATATAGCAGCTGATGCTCTCTCTCGTTTTCAGTGGCGCCGTTTCCGGGAGGCGTGGCCGAGAGCGAGAGAGGAGATGACCCCTTTCCCACCGCACCTCTGGTTCCTTCTCAAGTGGAACAGCGTCTGAGGGAAGTAGGCGAGCTTTCCTTAGCACCCAGGACCAGTAAGCGTTATAGGGCTTACGTTGTCATGTTCTACTCGGTGGTGGGAGCCTGGGAGGAATGGGGGACATCCTTGGAGCACAGGGTGCAAACCTTTATAGTGTGGGCCAAGGATAAAGGGAAAAGCCACTCCTGGATCTCAGGCCACATGTGAGCAGTAAGTCATCATGCGAAATTGAGGGGCCAGGACGATCCTACCAAGTCTTTCCTTATCAGGGCAGCATTAAAGGGCTGGGCGAGGGGAGAGCCCCAGGCACCGGACACTAGGTCCCCCATTGAGTTTAAGAAACTGCGGGATATGCTTGACTGTGTGCACAAGGCAACCCATTCGGCTTTTGAAGCTGCCCTTTTTTCAGCTACCTTCAGCCTGGCATTCTTCGGGGCCCTGAGAATCAGCGAGTTAGTGGCAAGGTCCAAAACAGACACATCTGGGGTGGCATTAAAGGGACAGGATGCAGTGCTCTCTGGGGCTTCCCGTAGAATTGTAGTAAGAAGATCAAAAACGGACCAGGCCGGGGAAGGGAGGGTGATCTGGTTGCACCAACTGGGGGACATGAGGTATTGCCCAGTGGGTCTGGTCGCCGCCTACCTGGCCTTGCGTCCGGCTGTAGAGGGTTATTTACTGATTCATGCTGACAGCATGCCCCTTACCAAGTTTCAGGTTGAGCAGGTAATGAAGGCATGCTTAACTATGTCAGGCAACACGGGTCCTGACAAGCGCTTTTGCAGTCACTCTTTCAGGATAGGGGCAGCAACTACAGCCTTCAGGGTGGGCATGTCAGCGGAGCGCATTATGCAGGTGGGACGATGGGAATCCCAAGTTTTAAATGGTACATCCATCCGTAAGCCACCCAGCGGAGTGGCCGGAGGACAGGTTAAGTGTTGCATGTACAGGCGAATTTTAAATGTACCTGGGGCAACCCTGTGATGCACCAGATGTTTGGTGGTGTGCGGTGTTATTGTGTAAATTATGTGCAATTTTGAGTAGTGTATAGGATGGTTTGCAGTGCTTCAATAAATGTGTTTAGCAACCTTGCATTTCTTTATTTTGCCAGGATCGAAGGTCTGGGTGATTGGCCATTCTTGCGTCTTGAGAGTGGCACGGTGGGCGGAAAGCAGGAAATGGAGGCATGGGTTTTCCGCCACCGAGATAATTTGGTTGGGGTTCCCAGGCATGCACTGGAACAGCTTGCTGAAGAAGCTGCGGCACAGACTAGGGGGGGTGCCTCCCCTCCCAACATCCTGGTCATACACCTGGGATGCAATGAATTGACTTTCATGGGTAGGAGGGCACTGCTGCAAGAAATGAAATCCTCCATGTGTAAGTTAAGCAACCAATTGGGGGCATGTGAGTTATGGTGGTCAGAGATAACCCCACGTTTAATGTGGCGAGGGGCCGGTCAGGGGATGCCGTGGAAACCTCACGCAGGAGAGTTAACAGTGCCATGCGCAAAGTCACTGAACAAAGGGGGTTTGGCTTTATTAGGCACAGTCTGCTGTATGCCAAGCCCACAGGGTGTTTTGGAGAGGATGGGGTTCACCTGTCTAGAGTGGGCATGGACTTGTTTTTATTGGACCTGCCCGAGGCCCTGGAATCAGCAGGATGTAGGTAAGAATGCCTGCCTTGGTGGGGGGCCCTGGTTGTGTCGGTGGCCACACCCAGAGCTGTGGCGGAGTTACAGGGCGATCCAGAGGCTGAAAGGTACATAGGGGTACCCTCTTCAGGAGCACAACAAGGGTGCAAAGGCCAAATATCCCCAGGAAGTTCTTGCGGTGGACCCTGGAGGAACGATGGTGCCCCGCTAGTCCTACGGGCGGTTGTAAACCTGAGCAACTGGGGGCTGCCTGAATACGCTCCTCCCCCCTCAAGGGGCGTGAGTAAATGGGTGGACTGGCGGTCCACAGATGGGAAGGGGTAAACCCTCCCCCAAAATTGGTAAGCACCGATTGGTTAGTGCCATGGTGCAATTTTGGCTCTTCAGGTGGGCAGGGCAGCTTAGGTGTGTCTCCGCTGCTTGCCCTTGGATCGCCCGTAAGTTGACCCACCATGTTGGCATATTTCAGTATGCTAATAAACCTGCAGCAATTTTCTCCACGAAAAAGGTGTCTTGTGTGTTTATTTCATCAGGAGATTGCTGTATGTGTGATAGGGAGTGTGTTGCCGATATTGGCACTATGTGGCTGCCCGCGGTCCATGCAGGGGGCCACCATAGGAGGGCGGCCGCTTAGTGCCACATGGTGGCACACGGCGACAGTCTAGCGCTGTGGGGACCCCCTCTGGGTCCGGTGCACCCCGCGTCATTTCCGGCGCGCTAGTGGGCGGGAGCCAGGTATAAGTACCTGTCCCGCCCACCTGACGCTCTCTTTTTGGCAATCCTTCACGCCGTTTCCCTCCCTACCGCTTACCCGGTGTATATACAGCGGGTGGGGTGGGAGAGGCTATTAACTAGTTATTTTGTGTTGCAGGCGGAGTTACACGGCGATCCAGAGGCTGAAAGGTACATAGGAGTACCCTCTTCAAGAGCACAACAAGGGTGCAAAGGCCAAATATCCCCAGGAAGTCCTCGCGGTGGATCCTGGAGGAACGACGGCGCCCCGTTTGTCCTACGGGCGGTTGTAAACCTGAGCAACCGGGGGCTGCCTGGATATGCTCCGCCCCCCTCAAGGGGTGTGAGTAAATGGGTGGACTGGCGGTCCACAGGTGGGAAGGGGTCAACCCTCCCACAAAATTGGTAAGCACCGATTGGTTAGTGCCATGGTGCAATTTGGCTCTTCAGGTGGGCAGGGCAGCTTAGGTGTGTCTCCGCTGCCTGCCCTTGGATCGCCCGTAAGTTGACCCACCATGTTGGCATATTTCAGTATGCTAATAAACCTGCAGCAATTTTCTCCACGAAAAAGGTGTCTTGTGTGTTTATTTCATCAGGAGATTCCTGTATGTGTGATAGGGAGTGTGTTGCCGATATTGGCACTATGGAGTGCGAGGGGTGATGGACACAACGAAAGCTGAATCCTCGAAGCATTGCGACCCCTGAAGAATTCTAAACATCCCCTTAAATAGTAACTAGTACGAATAACCCTAAACATGACCTGGAAACACATTACATCCGTTTTGTATTAGCATGCCTCATAGGAACAAATCCAACTTCCTGTAGTAAGATAGTTCTTGTCATACACACTTCCATCCACTAGATGTCCTCATAATAATTAACCAAGAGATTTAAACCCGGTTCTATTACATCATCCCCATGTGCCAAAAATTAAAGAGTGGAGCATATGGGGGCTTCTCTTATCAAGTGTCAAAAGGTAAGTACAAAACATCTTGCCCCGCTGACAATGAGATACCAGCAACCTTTTTGGGGGAACGTAGTCCTTCGAGCGGCACCCACAGGCTCCATACAAGCTGAGTGTAATAGCCTGGACTAAAATGCTCTCAGTTTCCCCCTTACAATGAGGGTGCTGAGGAATTAGTAGAAAGGCCAGAAATATAAGCATATTTGAGTCAGTATAGTATTCCGACTAGAACCTTTATGTCCATCAACTAGGTACTGTAAACAAAGTCATAACAGGTGGCAACACTAAACCAGAGTGTTTCTGAAGACAGTTGAGATCTCTTGTTCCTACCACCCGTTGCCTCCTAGGACAACATTGTACATAGGCTCTAATGTTATTTTGATTATTTATAATGCCAAAAGTGCTGCAATTTTTTTAATCTGTTAGTAGCATGACAAGAAGGGTTTTAGAACCTTCTGTTTTTGGTTGATCATCAGTGTAACTGCCCTAAATTTCCTAAAGATAAATAAAGAGCTAGTGGGTTATTTAAAGTTTGCCAGTCTGACTACCAATCCACAGATGTAGAGGAGACACTGTCTTCACTCCACCGGACATGGGTGGGTTACCAAATGTTGAATTCCCCACTTACGCTGCAGTACCTTTTCTTCAGATATATGGTGGGAGCCACTTTAGGGGTAACTTGTGTTGAAGTTTCCGTTCATTCTGAGTCATTCCTCCTTCATCCTGTTGACATGCTCCATTCTACCTACTTTTCCGGTGTGATACCAGCCCATCTACCATAGGCCCTGACACAGACCCTAATCACTTCCTCATTTTGGACTGATGTGGGTCTTGAAAATGTTTCCTTCCAATGTGTGGGTGCTTTTCCAGGATGCACCACCAGCATGGTTACCATGCAATCAGTGGGTACTTTTCAGGATGCACCGCCAGCATGGTTACCATGCAATCTGTGGATACTTTTCAGGATGCACCGCCAGCATGGTTACCATGCAATGCGTGGGTCCTTTTCCAGGATGTACTACCAGCATGGTTACCAAGCAATGTGTGGGTCCTTTTTTATTTTCGCCCTCCCGCATGGCTACCATGCAATGTGTGGGTACTTTTCAGGATGCACCGCCAGCATGGTTACCATGCAATGTGTGGGTACTTTTCCAGGATGCACCCCCAGCATGGTTACCATGCAATATGTGGGTCCTTTTCTAGGATGCACCACCAGCATGGCTACCATGCAATCTGTGGGTACTTTTCAGAATGCACCTCCAGCATGGTTACCATGCAATGTGTAGGTACTTTTCCAGGATGCACCACCAGCATGGTTACCATACAATGTGTGGGTATTTTTCAGAATGTGCCGCCAGCATGGTTACCATGCAATGTGTGGGTACCTTTCCAGGATGCACCACCAGCATGGCTACCATGCAATGTGTGGGTCCTTTTCCAGGATGCACCGCCAGCATGGTTACCATGCAATGCGGTGCATCATGGCTACCATGCAATGTGTGGGTCCTTTTCCAGGATGCACCGCCAGCATGGTTACCATGCAATGTGTGGGTCCTTTTCCAGGATGCACCGCCAGCATGGTTACCATGCAATGCGTGGGTTCTTTTCCAGGATGCACCGCCAGCATGGTTACCATGCAATGCGTGGGTCCTTTCCCAGGATGCACCGCCAGCATGGTTACATTGCAATATGTGGGTCCTTTTGCAATGCGTGGGTCCTTTTCCAGGTTGCACCGCCAGCATGTTTACCATGCAATATGTGGGTCCTTTTCCAGGATGCACCGCCAGCATGGTTACCATGCAATGCGTGAGTCCTTTTCCAGGATGCACCGCCAGCATGGCTACCATGCAATGCATGGGTCCTTTTCCAGGATGCACCGCCAGCATGGTTACCATGCAATATGTGGGTCCTTTTCCAGGATGCACCGCCAGCATGGCTACCATGCAATGCGTGGGTTCATGCAATGCGTAGGTCCTTTTCCAGGATGCACCGCCAGCATGGCTACCATGCACTGCGTGGGTCCTTTTCCAGGATGTACCGCCAGCATGGTTACCATTCAATATGTGGGTCCTTTTCCAGGATGCACTGCCAGCATGGTTACCATGCAATGCGTAGGTACTTTTCCAGGATGCACCGCCAGCATGGCTGCCATGCAATGCGTGGGTCCTTTTCCAGGATGCACTGCCAGCATGGTTACCATGCAATGCGTGAGTCCTTTTCCAGGATGCACCGCTAGCATGGCTACCATGCAATGTGTGGGTACTTTTCAGGATGCACCGCCAGCATGGTTACCATGCAATCTGTGGGTACATTTCAGGATGCACCACCAGCATGGTTACCATGCAATGCGTGGGTCCTTTTCCAGGAAGCACCGCCAGCATGGCTACCACACAATGTGTGGGTCCTTTTCCAGGATGCACCGCCAGCATGGCTACCATGCAATGCGTGGGTCCATGCAATGCGTAGGTACTTTTCCAGGATGCACCGCCAGCATGGCTACCATGCAATGCGTGGGTCTTTTTCCAGGATGCACTGCCAGCATGGTTGTCATGCAATGCGTGAGTCCTTTTCCAGGATGCACCGCCAGCATGGCTACCATGCAATGCGTGGGTACTTTTCCAGGATGCACCGCCAGCATGGCTACCATGCAATGCGTGGGTCCTTTTCCAGGTTGCACCGCCAGCATGGTTACCATGCAATGCGTGAGTCCTTTTCCAGGATGCACCGCTAGCATGGCTACCATGCGATGCATGGGTCCTTTTCCAGGATGCACCTCCAGCATGGTTACCATGCATTATGTGGGTCCTTTTCCAGGATGCACCGCCAGCATGGTTTCCATGCAATGCGTGGGTCCTTTTCCAGGATGCACTGCCAGCATGGTTTCCATGCAATGTGTGGGTCCATGCAAAGCGTGGGTCCTTTTCCAGGATGCACCCCCAGCATGGTTACTATGCAATGCGTGGGTACTTTTCCAGGATGCACCGCCAGCATGGTTGCCTCGCAATGCGTGAGTCCTTTTCCAGGAAGCACCGCCAGCATGGCTACCACACAATGTGTGGGTCCTTTTCCAGGATGCACCGCCAGCATGGTTACCACACAATGCGTGGGTCCTTTTCTAGGATGCACCGCCAGCATGGTAACTAAGCAATGCGTGGGTACTTTTCCAGGATGCACCACCAGCATGGTTACCATGCAATGCGTGGGTCCTTTTCCAGGATGCACCGCCAGCATGGTTACCATGTAATGTGTGGGCACCTTTCCAAGATGCACCACCAGCATGGTTACCATGCAATGCGTGGGTCCTTTTCCAGGATGCACCACCAGCATGGTTACCATGCAATGCGTGGGTCCTTTTCCAGGATGCACCGCCAGCATGGTTACCATGCAATGTGTGGGCACCTTTCCAAGATGCACCGCCAGCATGGTTACCAGAGTGGCCTCTTGTGGTAACAATCATTTGCTCATCGTCTCACAACTCTTGTTACTCCTGAAGAGCTGGGCTTTCACCAGAGTGTAAAAATGTGAAGGTTTTCTTATCAAAACATCTTATTTTGATAGTAAAGAAACATGTAATCATTAAAGTGCCGTGCTGGGATAAGAAAATTAACGTATGCATATATGCACAGATGACAAAATCTATATTCGTTTACTTTCATGGAAACCATCTTCCTTGAACAGATGCAGAATCCTATTTATAGTTGCATGAACTGAAACATTAACGCATACTTGTACGGCAAGCACAGAGTATACACATTGAGTCAATAGTCTAAGGAACATTAGATGTTTGTGACAACTGTAAATGAAGCATAAAATTTGGGTGTTTTTATAAATGCGGAATATTTATAACAGAGACTTTTGAAAAGCAAATTAAGAAATCCTGCCTCCACAGAAAGAATATCACCAAGCTTTATAACGTGTATCATCAAAAGCCATCACTGTCTGAGATCAATTTGTTTACTTCACATATTTAGGAGACATTTTGTGGTGTAGGCTGTATAGTTAAAGGGGTAACGTTTGGCAAAAGTACACTTTTAATTTCTGAAGACTTTGAGCAATACCGTCTGAAAATTCCTCAGATATAGCATGTGTCGTTTTTGAATAGATCCTTGTCTTAACATACAAACATATGAGCATTTAGAAGAAATACTGCAAGCCCTGATTATGCATAGGCTGACAAAACGTGTAATGTATACTTTTAAAAACTGGGCTTAGTCTTTAAAGTGGGGAAGAAAATAGAATTATTCAATTTTATATAGCTTCAAAGATGGTATGACACGTTTACTCCCTTAAATGTTCTTGCAATCGGCCTAAACAGAGGGCGTTTCATTAGTATTCATCTATTAAGCGCCTTTGAGAATCTCAAAGATAAATGCTTGGTTGGGAAGAATCAAAACATAAAAATGATTTCTGATTAAACGGAGGGAGAATTATCTAGAAAGGACACAGATTAGACATAAAAGGGCATCCGGTGGTGGAAACTTGTTTGTTCTCAGGACACACCTTTGACGAGAGAGAGGTCAAGTCCCTCAAGCAAGAGTACCTTCCCTGCCTGCCGGAGAAGGCACTGCCTGGCCCTGCCTGACCACCTTATCTGTTGCCTTTGCCCTTTGGCCAAGCCCGGCTTGTTCAGAATCTGCCTCCACTCTGCTGCATCGATCCCAGCCGTCCTCACTTCCAGCCTGTTTCTCATTTTTGCATCTATTCTCCTCTTTGAAATCTCCCTTTCTCCATGCCAGTTTCCACTATGGCCAGGTACTACCTACACCCCCTCCTCCCATAACTGGACCCTGATCAAATGACATGAGAAGGGTTTGGATATGGGGGTCGTAAAACCCCCGGCCGTATTTATTAAACAAAATGAATAAGCATTATTAATATATACAAGATTTACAAATTTACGCAGAAAATTATGCATTACACTGATTACAATTGATAAGTACAGATGTCAGTTGGCTAACCTTAACATGACTCTAATACAAAGGTTTTCCTATCCGAATCTAACATATCTTTAATAATCATCACAGCATTTTACTTTTCTGCGTATCCTATTTGGGCCTACGGCAAGGTCACTAACTGGCGTCAGATCCTTATCAAATTTTAACAACGCCCTCCAGCCGGAGTGCGCATGCGCAGAGGGCCCGTTTACCGTGAGGGTACTCCCCCCCCCCGGTTACCCCCGTACGCTCTGTATATCATCTCCATAAAGGGGCCCTTGCAGTTCTGCACGTGCGGGGTGGCCAACCAGCCTAGGGAAAGCGTGACTCCCCCCTCCCCCATCCAGCCAACCGGCTGTAAACTGCCCCTGTAGTTCTAGGAGAGACCACCTGTCCCTCCCACTTGGGCGACCCCATTCAAGAATGGCGCCGCCCTCTAAGGACCTTAAATTTACTGCTCACCAATCATGACCTTACCGCCACAGGCCAGCATAGTTAACCGACTATCTGGCCCCCCCCTGCGCTCACTAGGAGGTCATACCCTGCCCCTGAAGACCACAAAACCATGCTAGAAGATTTTCTAGGAACGCCTCATTGCCTACTCTTGACAAATGGACCCCGTCTTTTAAGAAGCACGACTCCCCCCTGATACACCCGTGGGCGATTGTCTGTAGACGAGGAGCCCTGAAGAGCCTCTCTATTTTGTTATTTATTCTCCTCACTGAGTGATTCAGCGCTCTTACAGACTCCCCCCCCCCTCCATTGGGATCTTGGAATCATTTGGAACCACACAATGGTACACCCCTGGCATGTCTTGGCTAACCAACTCACTTCTGATATTATTGCTTCCACTAGCCCCCTTCTACCGAGACTTGCCAGATCATTCCCCCAAGGTGCAAGATAATAATACTGGGACGGGGACCACCCCTGTTTAATAGCTCCAATGTGAAGCCCCTAAACTGGCTCAAGCATAGGCCCCCTTCCCATGAAATGATACCCTAAAACCTGCCCGCTCTGCCCTAGCCTTGTAGCTCCCTGTAAGGAAAAAGTTAGACAAACGCTTCACATACGAGTGACCAATGATCCATGCGACCTGTGATCTCTGCTTTGGTGATGACGGTCTTCGTGTTGCCTGGTGCTGTTGTTGCGGTGTTCGCAGTTTCCCCCCTGCGTGACAGGTTTGAGAAACTGTAAATGAAATCCGAGAAAGACATACGCATCAGCACCTGGCAACTATCCTGCTCACAACATATGTAGCCGCACATAGCGCTTGTAACAATTGGAGGACCACCTCCCAATCCTTTGGACGTTGTTGCTAGGTAAACCCCTAGCCGTTGCTTCCGTGGCAGCCCCTATCCTAAAAGAATGCGTACCAAAACAACTTGGGTTTAGCCCTGCCCTCTGTATTGCCATGTCCAGGACCCTTTTAAACTGAAACCGTGCAAGTGGAATACCATCAGCATGAACCAGGAGAGGCCCTCCTTTGTTATCAGGTCTAGATTGTAGGAAAGCCTCCACCTGTGAGAGGGGGCAACAAGGATTGCCATGCACCCGATGCAGTACTACCCCGTCCCCTCGTGCTTCTTGGTCCGTCTTGGATTTCCTAATTGATATAGTTAGAGCATCCCCCTGCACCTTCACGTCGTCAAACTGCAGTCCGCCTTGCACATCTTGTTTGTTTTGGGCCACCAATTCCCCAATTCTAAAAGCACCATAAAAGGCCAATGAAAAGGCGGCGGTGAACAACAGAACTTCCTCTGATGTGGTGCAAATCAGGGGGAGGGTCCTCAGTCAAGATGTTAGCAGCTCCACCCCGATTGGCCGCCTCGTATCTGGGGTAGACCCTTGGAGGCGCTGCCAACCTTTCAGTGCCTTCTTCACTATAAAGCTGTTGGTAGGATTCCCTTTCTCTCTAGTTTGGGCAAAAAAGGAGATTGTCGCCACATGCCGTTTAGCCGCTGCCGCTGAGCGCCCCTCCCCCTTCAAAAACCCCAGGTAATGAAGGAGTGCCCCCGCGTCATGCCACTTTTCAGCCCAGTCCCTTCCCAAGAAGGAACAATATGCCCAAAATGCCCCTTCATATGCTTTCCTGGTCCTGGGTGCTAGGCTAGCTGCCACGAGGTCCGGTAGTTGGGGGCACCAATCTGCCATAGTAGTTCTGGGAAAGGGGTGGCATACTCCGCTGCCGCCGGGAGATGTGCCCTGAAAACCTGCATCTTAAAGCGAGAAAGTGCATCAGCCGCATGGTTTAATACCCCTGGCACATGTTTAGCTCTAAATTGCATATTTAGCTTCATGCATAACAGTACAATCTCCTTCAATAGACGGAGAATCATCCTACACCGTGCCGCTTGTTGGTTAATGCATTCAACCACCGTCATGTTATCAGACCAGAACACCACTGATTGATTACGCAGTTGTTCTGGCCACACTGTTAACGCCACCCAGATGGGGAACAATTCTAGGAAACCTATGTTGCCCGTCAGACCGGTCTCGACCCACCATGATGGCCACCGCTGCGCCACCCACTCGGTACCGAGTTTGGCGCCAAATCCCTCACTACCCGCAGCGTCAGTCATTAAACCTAACTCCGCGGAAGTAGTGGGCGGACCGGGCCACACTACCCTGCCATTGAAGTCCTGCAGGAATGCCATCCAAATCCGCATGTCCTGCCTGACCTCAGCTGACAGCCTGGTGTGGTGGTGTCTCTCCCTGAGCCCCCCCATTGCCTGTGAGATGGATCGGGAAAATGGCCTTGCCATAGGTATGCTCCTGAGAGCAAAATTCAACTGCCCTACTGTCTGTTGTAACTGGTGCAATGTGACCCTCTCCCTAACCAAGCACTGCTGTAATGCTGCCCTGAACTTGGTGATCTTGTCCGCGGGCAACCTGAAACACCCCTGTATGGAATCCAACTCAATCCCTAGGAACTCTATTGTTGTTTTAGGTCCCACCGTCTTTCCCCGGGCCAAGGGGACCCCAAAAGCATGCATGAGTGCGCAAAATTCCTGCAGCGCCCACGCACACATCCTGGGATCCCGGTGACCCCAAGATAAGAAAATCATCCAGGTAGTGCATGACCAACTGGTGCCCTGTCACCTGTCTAAAAACCCATTCCAGAAATGAACTGAATTTTTCAAAATATGCGCAGGAAACCGAGCAGCCCATGGGCATACACATGTCCATGTAGAATTTGCCTAAAAATTGAAAGCCAAGTAGATGAAAATCAGACAGGTGGACTGGCAATAGACGAAAAGCCGACTCTATGTCTGATTTTGCCATAAGGGCTCCAGGGCCTAAACCCCTGAGCATCTCCACCGCTTGATCAAAAGAAGCATATCTCACACTGCAAAACTCATCATCAATTGCATCATTCAATGAACTTCCCTTGGGTGCTGACAGGTTATGTATGAGTCTGAATTCTCCACTTTCTTTCTTGGGGACCACGCCCAAAGGGGAGCAGACAAAATTCTCAACAGGGATTGAATCATATGGGCCAGCTACTCTGCCCAGCTACGCTAGGTTTGGCTCGCACCGAGAGTTGGTCCTTGCACTCTGATGCCCCCACATAATCAGGTGCCGGTATCCTAAAACCGTACCTGAAACCGTCTAGCAGCATTTTTGCAGTGGAGTGACAAGGATATTTGTTTAGCCAGGGTGTCAGTGCCGTTACATCAATGGGTGACCGTGCCTTGTGATGTGCCTGCACCTCACTCCTGTTTCTTACCTCCCCTATCCTTTGCCTTCTTAAAACACTTGGACTCGGGGTGAGACGGGTTCGCGCAGATGGAACATGCATGCTTAAACCTGCACGTGCCTTGCGGTCTAGTGCAAGTACGTCTATTAAAATCCCAGCATGTCCCTTTGCGCCCTCCCCCGGTGTTTGTCTGGCCGGAGGGACCTGTGTTTGGCTGTGACCGAAAGGACTGAAAGGACTGGTTCCTGGCCCTATCCTGAACTCCCCCGCCAATTTGGTCTAACCATGCAATTGTGTCAATGCGGTCGCACGATAGGGATGTGTCAGATGCTTTAGTTCTCCTGAAGCTCTTATCATATTCCTTCCATTCCTTCCATCCCTCACCCCCGTATTTATCATGCGCGAGAACAATCCTGTTTTGGTAACATGCCATCTCTGCCTGTATATTGGGGAAACGCTCAGCCATGACTGCCATGAAAATGGCAAATGGAAAAACCTCTAATCCAATTCATCAAGTTTTCTTCCACCCTGTACTTCATAAGTTCGTTCGCCCATTCCCTCGGGAGCATCCAGTCTTTGTTCTTCCTGGCCTCTTCCCTCTCTTTTTCGCAAATAAGCAAAGAGAACATATTAATGTAAGCCCCCGACCAAATCCTGTCTTTTACATCCTGTGTGACATGCCTCCCCAAATTCTCCCGCTCTGTGCGGGACTCACCCACATTCAACATTGGCAATGTCATCAGCTTACCTACTGCAGCGGACCCGGCTGACCCTGACGGTTTCTCCTTCGTCAGGCTGCTCCCCGGTACTCCCCCGCTGAGTTCAAGTGGCTTGGCCCCCCCCACTGAAATGACAGGGGACAGCGTACCCCGGCCCTCCACTGTTTTGTCCACTGGTGCCCCATGAAACTGAGCCACTATTCGCATCGCCTCTGCAAGTGGATCACCGCCCACGTCCTTACCCCCCACTGTTGATGACAGGATCCCTGCCCTCCCCAACCAAGGAAGGATTGGTGCTAAATGGGACACTACATCCTGTGGAATGCCCTCCCCCCCGTACTAGGCAACACCGGCAAAAGCGGGCTATCCCCTGACGGTCCGGGCCCGTCCCCGGGCTGGGGGATTGACACCGGGGGAATTGGGGGCTGGGGAGCTGGCACCGGGATGGGCGCAGGGCCTGGCACTGGGGCAAATGGAGGAACTGGTACCTGTTCTGCGGGCGGGACCTCCTCTGGAGGCGAAACAGGGGCCGGGGACAATGGTAACCTTGGTTCCATCCGCACCCCCTTGTTAGTCCTAACTCTTTTGGGTAGGGGAGGAAAAGCCGACCTTGGGGGCACCATGCTGCGCCTGGCCCTCTCTTCTCTCTCTTCCGTCCCCCCTTGTGCGTCTACCCTCTCCCTCAGATCAGCGAGACCCTGCCCCAACTCGTCAACCTTTCTGAGCATTGCCTCCATAAAGCTCTCCATACGAGAGGGCTTGCCCCCCCTCTTTGCCTTCCCAGCCATATACATTTTTTGCCCTCCTTATCAGTCACTGCTACAGTGCTGACACCGGCTGGACGCTTAACTCACACTTCGAGCTCCTAGGGGGCTCTGCAGCGCTGGGTTCGGAGCTCGATGCAAGAACAGTACACGCTCCCTGTAACCCCACTACACCGCTGACTAATAAGTCCTAGTACAGAACAACTCCCCCAGCGAGCGTATCACACAAAAAACACAGCCGGACCACGGAGGGACTCGAACGCGGCTCTAAAGCCGGTTCCGCAGTATCGCAATCAATATTCCTCACTCGTTCCCCCCTGACTAATACCGGAAGGGTGCGCGCCTTCGCTAGTCGAGCGCCACCGCTACCGGGTACCTGCCATCCTCTGCTGCCTTGCCGGGATGCCTCGAGACTCCCGTCGCGCCGGTCGCAGCCACCGATTGCCGCCGATTGCAGCCGATTGTTCAGGGCCCCCCAAGCCTGTCCTTCCCGCAACCGCGGTACTCCGCTGCCTCGAAACCTGGAACTGGGACAGAAAAACACAGCCCGCAGATTGCCGCCGATTGTTCAGGGCCCCCCAAGCCTGTCCTCCAACGAAAACCGCGGTACTCCGCTGCCTCGATACCTGCAAAAGGGGGGAAAAAAAAACAAATCGAAATTAAAGCCTCCTAGCGAGGCTGGTGTGGCAGGCTGGGGAGCGGGGAGCGAAGAGACATACTCCTGCGCTCCCCAGCCTTTTAACTGTTTCCCTGCCAGGCCGGTTCTAACCGGCCTGGCGCTATCCCAACGCGTGACCCGGAAGTGATTCCAATCACTTCCGGGGCACGCCCAGGACCCGGGACCAATGATTTGCGAGGCGCGCCTGTCGCGTCACCAAAGTGCGCGGCAGGCTTGCCTCTGTGGTCGCAGGAGGGGGCCGGCACGACCGCCATACTTTTGGCGTGGCCGATGCCGGCCCCGCCGCTCTCTTTTGCCTCTTTGTGCATTTTGCCTTTCTCTTGTCACTTTTCACCTTTGTCTCACTTGTGTTTTTTGACATTGTCTGAGACATTTTGCCATTCTTTCGGCTCCTTCTGCCTCGTTTTTCTCACTCTCCCCATTCAAACTGCTCTCTCATTGTCGCTTTGGCCTTTTTTTTCCCCACTTTTTGCCACTCGTTCAAAAAAAATGTACCTCTGTTTTCACCTTTTGCAATCTGCCTCATTTTGTACACGTTTTTTTCTCTTTTACCTTCTCTCAGACTCAGCCTTTTTCTCCTTATTTGCAGCCGCTGTCCGTGCAGGTAACAGTGGTGGGGCCAGGTGGGGGATTTCGAGGGACGATGCAGAGGGAAAATTAAATAAATACTTCATTTTCCCTCGGCATCATCCCTCGAAATCCCCCCTTACCTGCCCCACCACCCCACCACTGTTACCTGCACGGACCGTGACTGCTTCTTTGCCGTTTTCTGTCTCCCGTAGCCTTTTTTTTGCTGCCTTTTTGCCTCAGAACCACTTACCTGCTCCTTTCCTCCATGCCTTCTCACCTCTTGCATTCTTTCCACTGCACACTCCTGCCCACACAGCTCTGCACACCACCGCAGGATCTCCTCTCTGCTCTCGGACCTTCTTAGTGGCGGGCACAGTGTGGACATGTGTAGCGGTCGCACCTTTTGCGAGCTGAAAGCGTTCACCGAAGGCAAGCCTGTCTGCACCCGTCCATGCCCTGCCCTTATCCAGTGCTAGAACCCCTGGTTCTCCCCCATGCATCGCAGCCCAAGATGCTACTTTGCCGCAGCCCTCCACACCCGGAATACTGGGCACCCATCGCCGCATTGCAGCTGGGCCTCCCTGTCCAGCACAGGTGTGTTTTAGTCTTGGGCAGAATTTCAATTACGCTGGAGTAATCAGAGTGATTTCGGTGATTCTGTATTACTCTGTGACGCAGAATTACGGATAATAAAGCGATTACACACTCTCATGTAAATAAGAGTAATTTAGGGGAAAAAAATCCTACAGCGAGAGTACATTTACTGAGTGTGAGCTGCTGGTCATGCTGCTGTTTGTCTGTTCTATTTTGTTAGTGCAAAATGCATCCTCACATCTACTTTGGACGTGAGGGTACATTTTGACCTAAGAAACTAGAGCTAAATACCTGGAGTAAGTTGGGGAAAATCCTACTGCAGGTACACATTTATGGAGCACAAGCGGCTGCTCGCACTTGCTATTCATGTTTTATTGCGTTTAGCGCTATTTTTTAGCCCCAGAAATCATCCTCATGTCCATTTTGGACATGAGAGGATATTATTTGCGCTAAGAAAATAGCACTAAATGCAGACTTACTCTTCTCGCGTAAATACACGTAATCTTGCAGAATGTTTTGGTATTTCTGCCTGGTTACGCTACACAGAATTAAGCTAGTTACGCTGACTCCTAGTGCTTTTGCCTGTGCTGCCTCCTAATTTTTCCTGTTCCTTTCCCAGCCTTTATCACCTATCACTCTACTGTCCCCCACACCAGGCACGCAATTTGCCTCACAGGACACCACCACACTCAACACTCACCCACACAAACCTGTACTCTCAACACCCACTCGCTTGCCAAACACAGCATTGAAGTCTAGGTCCTCCTGCATGACCTCTCCTCAGACCTACTCTTCCTCACTGAGACCTGGCTCAAACCTACTTTCGAGCTGGACATCATGACAGCCATTCTTCCCAGCTTCAAGATCACAATACAGGACAGAAACAGCAAACCTGGAGAAGGAATCACAAATATCTATAAGGAAAATATCCACTGCTCCCTTACCTTGGCAAACTGCTGCAACCAACTCGAACACCTGGTTTCAAACTCAGCATCTCGGGCAGCACCACCCTAGGTGGAGCCGTACTCTACTGGCCTCCTGGACCAAGAGCCAACTTCAGAAACACCACTGCAAAAACCATCCCCCAGCTTGTGCTCAGCTCCAGCTTCTTCATCCTCAGTGCCTCCAACTTCCACTTGGAGGACTACACCGACCCTAACGCCAACAATCTGCTGGACGACTTGAACACACTTGGACGTACCCAATGAGTGAAGAACCCCACCCACACCACTGGACATCTCCTCGACCCTGTCTTTACCAACGTGTCCGATATCACAGTGGACAAGCCTGCCTCCTTACCTGGACCAACCTTCCCTTACAGTTTCAATCTAACAGGTAACCTCACCTATCAAGACCACCCAGCAAAACTGGAATAACATTTCTGAGGAAACCTGATCCACAGAACTCCTAAGCATCAAGAAGGCAACCTCTCCCCATATCTCGCCAACTTCAACTGGATCACCTCCTGCGCAGGCACGATAGACATGGTCAAAACCACCCTCTTCATGGACCAGGCCACAAGCAATTTGGATCACCGATGACCTTTGGCTCACCAAATGTCATTGCAAACAGCTGTAATGTCATGGAGATACACCTATGATGACAACAACAGACAAAACTACAAATCAGCCCTTCGGCACTACCACCAGCAACTCAGATCTAACACTCTCTAGGTCGAAATCTCCGCACAACTTACCAAGAGACTCCAGAATGCAGCAGCCAGACTCAACCTTCCAACACCTCACCCACATATCCTCATAACTCAAAGACATCTATTGTCTCTCCATTAACAAACTCACCTTTTTCACACTACTCACCCACCAACCTGAACAGCTGCATCAGCTTCTACACCCCCACCAGACTTCTTCGCTCTGCCAACCTACTGCTCACCCATGTCCCTTGCATCTGTAGAGCCAGAGATGGTGGCCACACTTTCTCATACCTAGCTCCTAAAGTCGGATGACCACCCTTAGAACATTAGAGCCACGAGCTCAGTTCTAGAATTTCAAAGAAAATGAAAACCTGGCTCTTTCAATTGGCCCCAGCCAGGGCAGCACCCTCTTCTCCAGGTGCCAGGATACCCTTCTAAGTGACATGCATGCATCACAAATATATATATCATAGCATAACACATAACTTGCTAGGTCTCATGGCCTCCTTTTGCCACTTGTGGGGCACCTATGTGACAGCAGGGGAAGAGAGTTACCCACCTAGAGGGTCAGATCCCCTCTGAGATCCTCCAGAGGGTGTGGGGGGCAGGACTAATGGCCCTGGAGAGACGGGGGTCTAGTCATAATGGGTCCATAAATCAGGCTTCCAGTCTTCCTTGGTGTCCTGCAAAATCCATCTTATTTCACTCTTTTTCTCCCTTGTACAGAGGTTTTTAAGTGGGAGGTTGGAGAGTTCCAGAAGGTAGTCACCAGTGCCAAATCCTAGGATTGCACATCCTCACTTCTCCCTTGTCTCAACCCTTCTGCATAGCATTTTGTGATTTTTAAACAAGGCAACTTGAAGTGGTCCATTACAAGACCTTCCCTGAGAGCCTGAAGCCACACCCATAACTGTCATGGCTGCCTGGTTCCTTCCCTCCTAAATTTCAGAGGAGAGCCTCTCCTGTTATTGGCTCCTGTGGCCGAAACATATAATTTGTGTGTTTTTTGAATAAACACAGTTTTGCAATCTCCCCTGTGTGAGCGCTTTCACTTGCCTTGGAAGATGGACATTTCAGCTGATGAGATCCTTCAGCCACTGCACTCCTCCCGCTAAAGTGGTCAAAAGTAACGTTATAGATAGGTGTGATAAAAAGAACTGTTTTTGTTTTTAAAAATATATCTTAGAAAATCAAATGTTAAAGTAACATCATAGTTAGGTGAATTTGTCAGTGACAACATTAATATTTTTAACTAAAAAAAACACAGAAATTCACCAGTTATAGTTAGCAGCGCTAACTATAACTTGCGTCCCCGCCAAGCACTGCTTAAGACCTCACATATGACATCACTCATGACATGTTCTATATCATTTATGACATCACTCATGACATCTCAAATGACATCATTGTGAGAGACCAGCGAGATCATAAAACTTACTTAAAAACAATTTACATTTATTATCTTCACAATAGTTATTCCTGAGACACCTACGGGGTGATCCGTCTAGCGGGGGCTGAGGAAAAAAAGGGGGGTCCCAAAACTCAATTTCTCCATGCTTTTTCCCATAAGGATTTTGAACACGACTACACAGACCCTCCAGGATTTCACGATTTCGTGATTTGCAAAAAAATTGCAAAATCTGCACTTTTGTAAAA
Organism: Calotriton arnoldi; assembly: GCA_963921515.1. Taxonomy (NCBI): domain Eukaryota; kingdom Metazoa; phylum Chordata; class Amphibia; order Caudata; family Salamandridae; genus Calotriton; species Calotriton arnoldi. The sequence continues at coordinate 1,399,167 of CAWUFW010000963.1, forward strand.
AGGCTGTGCTTTTTACAAAAGTGCCCGCGAAATATGGGCCCATTACGTCCCCATACTGTTTTTAATGCACTTCAACCGCTCCGTCGATCCCTGCCTAACACCTCACATAAGGTTAGATAAATGTGCCCCCAGGCCTGCCATAGAAGTGTCCCTGTAGTGCCAGAGCGAGAGATTTACAGGTAGATACGCCACTCTGCAAAGTGCCCCTGCACTGATGGAACCAATTAAACAGCCCACCATGTCTATGGGGCCCTGGACAGCCCAGGCAAAGCACCCAATGTCAAAGGGGGCCTTGGCAGGGTTTCTGAGGAAAACAACCGAATGACTCCTGTTCATGGCCCAAAGAAACTGCCCAGACAAGCAAGCAAACCAACCCATGTCTTTGGGATCCTGGAGAGGCCTTTTTCTTGCGCCCTATATCTGATCCCTGCACCTCAGCTGGCCCCGCCCCTTTTCTGCATCCTCCTTTGATCGGACACCAGCTGTAAAGGGGCCAGTAATCCTTTCTCAATGGCTGTGCACCCCTCCTCCCCGGCCGTCCCCTCACCCAGCCCCATCCTCCACCCCCCTGGTGAAGAAGATGGCGGGATTCCTAATGGAGCCTTAAAATGGGAGGGAGCACCTGGAGCTGCTCCGTAGTCCCACACAGCACTCCTGGAGCACTTCATTTCTGACCTGTATCCAGCCGCATAGAAAGAGAGAATCAGAGAGAGGGAGATAGACAGAGAGCGAGAGAGCGAGAGACAGAGAAACAGAGCAAGAGAGACGAGGGACAGAGAGAAAGAGAGAGAAGGAGACAGAGAGAGAGAGACAGAGAGACAAAGAGAGGGACAGAAAAAGAGCACGAGGGGAAGATATAGAGACAGAGACAGTGAGAGAGACAGACAGAAAGAGAGGGAGACAGACAGAGAGAGACACAGACAAGGGAGAGAGAGACAGAGAGAGAGAGAGGGACAGAGAAAGAGCGAGTGGGGGAGATAGAGACAGAGAGAGCATGAGCGAGAGAGAGAAAGAAAGAGAGCAAGAGAGACAGAGAAAGAGAGGGAGAGACAGAGAGAGAAGGAGACAGAAAGAGAGAGAGAGAGACACACACAGATGAGAGAGAGAGAGAGAGAGAGAGCTGCCAGCGGCCTCAGTGTCAAAAGCAAAATATGAGTACAATAACTTGTCTCAAAACGTTGTGCCTGCAATCTTTAAAAAAAATATTTTTGGGAAGAGGTTTGCCCTCAAACTGTATATGGAACCCTAGATACAGCATAGACCAGTCATATTTGCATGCAAGGAAGAGCCTGCCAAAGAAACAGTTCGTTCACCGTCATCGAAAGAAGAGCTGGCTTCTTCCTTTGCTTTCATCAGGAAGTAGGCGTTTAAATATTATAAAACATAAACTATACTAAAACAGTTTCCATTGATTTAAGGCTGAAAAGGAATGATTACAAGTAAAGTGCCGCAATAATGCAAAATTTTAATTTTTGTGCCGCAAAATTTGCAAATCTATACCACAATATCCTGGGGGTCTGACAACAGCCCGAACTGCTGAACGGATTTAGCCCAAATTTAGCAGAAACCTAGATGTTGGTCCAGAAAGTGTGCTTTTTGTGATTTGGTGTAAATCAGTTGAGTAGTTTTAGAGATATTTAAGTTAAAAAATATAGATATCTGGGGACGCGGATCCTTGCACTGTGGACGCGTGGATGGTACTGAAATTTGATTGGCTGCCAACACTTCAACCACGAAGTGTTGGCAGCCATCTGGGGGCTCGACTTGAAGCTAAGTATTACAAAAATGTAAAAAATAAAGAAAAGGGGGCAGGGTAGGAATACACTGACCCCCCAGATATGGTGGGGGGGTTCCACATAGACCCCGCTGGGTGTTAAAAGCATTTTTAAAAATTCAATCCCACAGATCTGCGGTCTCCTGCACGTCTTTTTTAGGAAGCACCAGGTGGGCCATATCCCGGGGCATGTAAACAATAAAGCAGGGGGGCACATGGGGCTACCCTCCTAGGGTTTATTAAAACCCCGGTGACTGCCACCTCCCCGGGGCTATTTCTAAAATGAGTGCGGAGGAGGCCTGTACGGCCTCCCCCGCAGCCCCTGGGACCGCCACCTCCCTGGGGCTTTTTTTTTTTTTTGTAATGAGGGGGCCTCAGGGACACGCCTGGACCCGGGGGACCACCACCTGCCTCGGGGCCAAATCATTGTTTTTTTTAAATGGGAGGGGCCCTAAATTTAGTTTGATTTATTTTTGTTGTTCTTTCCTTTTATAATTTTGCTCTATATTTGTGCTCTTTATGAAAGAATTGAATACAGGTTTGCTATTAAAATAATGAATTATTTTAATTGTTATGAAGTTATTAGGCCTGGGCAGAATTTCAATTACTCAGGAGTAAGGGAGTAGTTTCGTTAATTTCGCCTTACTCTTTGATGCAGAATTACAGTCAAAAACTTGATTATGCCTGCTTGCGTAATTAAGAGTAATTTTGGTGAAAAGAAATTCCTACAGCGAGAGTACATTTAGCGAGCATAAACAGGTGCTCACACTGCTGTTTATGTTCTGTTGTATTTAATGCTATTTTAATTTTAACCGCAAGGGTTCATTTTGCGGTAAGAAACTAGAGCGAATTGATGGGAGTAAGTTGGGGGAAAATCCTACCCCAAGTGCACATTTAGTGAGCGCAAGCGGCTGCTTGCCCGTGCTATTTATATTCTGTTGCATTTAAGCTATTTCTAAGAGCAAAATGCACTGTTGCATCCAGTTTGGATACGAGGGGCCATTTTTGTGCTAAGAAAATAATGCTAAATCCAGACGTACTCTTCTTGCATAATTCTGTGTAATCTCACAGATCTTTTGTGTAGTTCCATGTGATTATGCTACACGGAATTATGTGATTAACACCCACCCCTAGTTGTTAGGTATCTGTAAAGTGCACTATCATATTGTGGGGTGGGAGGCCGTTTCACACGTTAGTAGCAAAGTAAGAGAGCACCTGTCCTCGTGATCTGGTTCTGTGAATGCATGGGATGTGTGCGAGTAGGAGTCCTGCGGAGCGGAGGTGTCTAGGTGATTGGTGGAAGGAGATGCGATTGTTCAGGTAGGTGGGGTCTAAATTGTGTTGTGCTTTGAATGTGTGTGTGAAGACGTTGAAATGAGTGCGTTTGTGTATCGGGAGCCAGCGGAGCTCTATGAGGTGTGATGTGAGTTCTGTGTGAAAGGTTGAGGATGAGTCTGACAGCCGAGGTCTGGAAGGTTTGCAGTCTTCTAGTGAGTTGCTTGGTGATCCCCGTGTAGAGGATGTTCCTGTAGTTCAACTTGCAGGTGACTAGGGCATGAGTGACAGTTTTTCTAGTGTTGTTTGATAGCCATTTGAAGATCTTTGACAGCATCTTCAGGGTGGGCAACCAGGATGCAGTAATTGTGTTGACTTGTGCAGTCATGTCCAGTTTGCGTGGATGCTGGGTGTGGGGCCGGCGGCCAGTTGGAGCCCCATGGTGAGGTGTTCTTGCCAGATATCACTATTTCTGTCTTGTCGATAATGAGCTTGAGACAGTTGGCTTTCATCCAGTTAGAGACTTCGTTCATGCAGACGATTAACTTGTTGGGAGTCTTGTCCAAAAATGAGAGTATAAGTTGCGTGCTGTTGGCGAAGGAGAGGATGTTGATGTTTTGTGCTCGGATGTCATTGGCCAGACGGATCTTGTATGCTTTGAAGAACGTGGGACTGAATGATGAAACCTTGGGGCACTCCGCAGATGAGTTTGCGAGCTTCTGAGGAGTAAGCTGTCAGACTGACAGCTTGTGTTGTATGTGTTGTATTCGTTAATAAAAAGCAGATCCAGGGGAGAGCGGGTACTTGGATTCTAGTCTCGTACAGGTGCCTGATGAGGATGAGGTGTAAGACCATGTCAAATGCTGCAAAGAGGTCCAGGAGAAAGAGGTCTGTCATGTATCTTCTGTCAAGGATCATGCAGATGTTATCTGTGGTGATGATTAGTGCTGCTTCTGTACTGTGGTCGGCCTGAATCTGGACTGCTTGGCGTCGAGGAGCAGGTGGTTCCTGAGGAGGTCAGTAAGGTGTTGGTTGAATAGTTTCTTTAAGGCCTTTGCTGGGTATGATATAAGGGAGATGGTTATGGTTATGTAGTTGGAAAGCATAGATGAGTCAATGGATGGTTTACTGAGCAGGGTTGTGATGGTGGCATGTTTCCAGGTAGGTGCCCATGAATGTGGCTCAATCGTGGAGGCGTTGAGGATGGGTGTTAGTGCTTTGCTGATCAGTAGGAGTCTTTTGGTGAAGGAATGGTGGGGGCAAGGGTCAGATGGAGCCCCAATTGGATTGTCTTCATGGTAGCAGCGATTTTGATGGTGGTGATGGTGACCCACTAGGTCAGGGTTCGTTCTTAGACCATGATGGGAAGTTGAGCTGCAATGGTCATGGGGTCTTGTCGAGGGCCAAAGTTGCCATATTTGGATGTGATTTTGTTACAGAAGACTTCTGAGAGCTTGTTGGAAAGGTCTTGTGAGGGGGTGATGTTGCTGGAGGCCGCAGGATGCGCAGTGAAATCTTTGATGATGGCGAAGACCTTCTTGCTACTGTTAGCGCATACGTAAATGAGATCTGCAAGAGCTGTGTGCTTGGTGTTCCGTATCTGCTGGTGGCAGTACCTTAGGATTGATTTGAAGATGTCGTTATCTGTGGTGTCTTGACTTGTTCTCCATTTGTGCTCCAGTTGTACGCAGTGGTGTTTCGTCAGCTTGAGTTTATCTGTGTACCAGCTGGCCTGTGGTCAGGCTCTTGTGGTTGAGTTGCACTTGAGGGGAGCCAGGGTGCCTGTGCTTGCGGTGATCCAGCTGTTGAGGTTCTTGATGGCTTTCGGCAAGTTGCTGGTGTGCTCAAGCCAGTGCGCAGAGAGGGAAGAAGGCCATTACTCTTCTGTGATGCTTTTCCAGCTGTGGAGGATGTTTGTGGTGATAGGTGTGTGGTGGTGTGGGGTGAGTATGCTGAAACTGACAAGGGCATGGTCTGTCCAAGTCATAGTTGCTGGCTTGTGGACTGTAATGTTACTGATTGAGGAGAAAAACTGGTTCAATAGGTGTCCGGCGGTTTGGGTGGGTTCGGTAACATGCTGGGCAAAAGGAAGGTTTCTGAAGTTCCTAGAAGGGCGGTAGAGTTTGGGCCAGTGTGGCCTTATAGGTGAAAGTTAAGTTCTCTGAGGAAGAGGAGGGTGCTGGCGTTGATGATGAAAGGTGGCGACGAAGTCCGTGATGTTGATGGCGATATTGGTGCAGGCCCTAGTGGTCTGTTTATGAGAGTTCCCCCCAGGGATAAGTTGGCACTAAAGCATATGTTGAACATGAAGTGTTCCATGTAGCTAGTGGGTGTGTCAGTGTAGGTGGTGCAGCTGATGGCATCTGTGGACATGATGGCAACTCCACCTACGGGCTTGTACTGGCGGTCTTGCCTGAAGATCTCGTAGCCAGTGGGAATGGCTGTAACGATGTCTGGTGTAAAGTTTGGGTTTAGCCATGTTTCTGTGAGGAAGAGCAGGTCCAGAGCATGGTCGTGCTGTAGGTCTCATATCTCTGTGACATTTTTGGTGAGCGATCAAGTGTTGAAGAGCATGCATGTGAGTGTGGTGTGTTGTGTGAGTGAATGTTTGGTCTGTGTGAGTGTGAGCAGGTGACTGTTTTGTATGAGTGCGAACGAGTGGGGTGCTGTTGGTGTGGGAGTGGTGAGTGCATGAGAATTTACATTACTTACATGTGAACCCTTGTTTTATGATGTGTGGTGCAGTGTGACAGCAGTGCGGTGAAGGGCGGGCTGAGTTGAAAGCACAGAGAGCAAGCAGGGGTATGGCAGGGTAGCTGTGGGTAAGGGGAGAACTAGGGTTCCTGGCTCTGGACATGGTCCAGACTCGGACGGCACAGATGGGCTTGCCATTGCACCCATTGCACATGTCCACTGCAGCCGCCATTAAATAGGTCCTGGGAGGAGCGCAGGGTGCAGTGGGCGCGAAAACAAGGCTGTCACTTCCTTTGCGGATGGATGATGGGAAATCCAGTGATGTCACTGTCTGTGCAGATGGGGGATGGGAAATGAAGTCCTCTTGCTTGACTTCTTATTTTAAAGACGGATTAGGGTGGGGAACCAGAAATGTCACTTCCGGTGCAGATAGATAATGGGAAATCCACTGATGTCACTTCCTGTGCATATTGATGATGGGGAGTCCAGTGATGTCACTTCTTGTACAGATGGGTGATGGGAATTATTTATAATGGCTCTAAGAATTTTGAATATATGTTTTGGGATCAATTTGATTTTTTTTACATTTTATAATAGCTATTTAATATTTCCATTTTGTTGGAATTTTTTCAACAACTAATTAACTTTAATGTAGCTTTTTAGTTGTATAATTTGTATGTCATTTTTAATATATTTAATTGTATTCACAATGTTAGATCAAATAAATAATTACGTTTTTTTAATATGCATTTTTTAAATGTGAACCCTTTATTTATTATGTTTAGATAGTTCTAAAAATTGCAAATATTTTCAAATTCAAAATTTTTATTTTGGTTTTACAAGAAAACCATGGAAAAGAACAAATTAGTATAAAAGACCACAAATCATGAGGTCAAATACATGTCCATCATCAATCTTATACAAATACAAGCATTTTCTTGTCTCTATCTTTAAATGAAAGCGATTTTAAATACTATATATATATATATATATATATATATATATATATATATACATAAAATATATATATTTTTTCCCACCAAATGCCACTGAACTGCCGAACAGCTTTTTGGGCGAGTGCCTCCTCCGTGACCGTGGCCGTCACGTAAATATTTCCACCACCAAAGGCCCCCACCCGGGAAACCATGGAGCACACACGGTTCTGATCAATGCTTTATTTGTTGGCAAATGCGTTTCGGCGATTCCGCCTTCATTAATGCCATCATGATTATTATTTCTTTAGCTCCACATTTAAAAAACATCACTGTCCTTTTTCATTGGACAGTCAAACTGTTGTGATGGAAAGCGGACTACGGGTCAATTTCTCTGTTGTTCGTGCCCGTGTCCGCCATCTTAACCTGTCCTTTATTTAGTCCTTGAATAGGTTCTCTCTGCCAAATCGTGCATCTTAATTTTCAAATGAATCTTGGTAGAGACATTCAATGCTAGCAAAAGAAATTACAGACCAGGTAAGTTCCATGACAAAATGTGGGCTGATCCCTCGGCCTGCCGTGCTCTGACCTGCAAATGACAGTTTTAAGCTGTTTGTGGAGATTTCTGACACAAGTGCAGAAATCTCCCTGTGGAAAGTAATAGGGATTTTTAAGAAATACATTTTTCATTAGAAAAGAGTACATAATATTTTTTCCTAAATAAAATTTTCAAAACGCTTGTCCCTATCTTCTATTCACCTAGAACTACAAGTGGTGTGTTGGTGGTGCCACCTGTCCAGAGATGTATGAAGTGCATTTTTCAGTACGTAAAGTAGTACTAATTTACATGCTCTAGCTTAGGACCCTTCCAATAAAATTTCAGTTATTCATTTACTTAGGGGTTAGGGTGTTGCTCTAGTTTTATGAAAACAAACATTTTGACAAGTATAAATGATTCTCATAGAAGTACATATCTCTCTTTTTCACAACTGGAAGAATGCAGGTGTACCTGGGTATGTTATATTTACAGAGCCGACGACAATTTAATCATTCAGGGCTGAATTCACAAAGGTAATTTTGCATGTGTAGAGCTGCTCACAGGTAGATCTACTCCAGCACTAAGGGGCCGATTCCAATGTCGGACGGACCTGAGTCCGTCTGACATCGGACAGGAACTGGAACTGGAACTGAACGACGTGTTGTTGTCGGTTCCAGACCTGCAAGTAGGATGCGACCGAACCCTGTTCGGTCGCATGCCTATACCTTTCAATGGGAGCATGCATTCCGACCGGAATGCATGCTCTCATTGAAAGAGCAGATGTGCAGTTCATCCCTGCAGCCCGTGGCAGGCACCCCAAGGTGCCTGCCACCGGGTGCAGGGATCAACAGAGGGGCACCATAGGTGCCCCCTAGGCTGCCATTCGGCGGCCTTGCACCCATGGGGGTCCTGCTGGGGCCCCCCAAAGCTGTTTCCCACTGCCTTTTTGTGCCGGAAAGGCCGGCACAAAAAGGCAGTGGGAAACTGCCATCGTACTTCCTCAGCTGGAAAGAGCCGGCCGGGGGAGTACTGAAGGGTTTCCGGATGGGCTCACGGGCTCTCCGAGCCCGTCGTAAGCCATCTGGAAAACCGAGTCGGATTCCTTTCCGACCGAGCCCATCGGAATGGCTCAGTCGGAAAGGAATCGAATGGGCAAGTCAATACACACTTTTGGCAGCCATGCCCGAACACAGACACCCTTGTGCCATAGTACAAGGGTGTATGCATTCTCAAAAGCATAGATTTTGTTCTGGAAGGTATCCCTCCCAGTACAAAAACTATGGGGCATATGTACAAGCCACTATCGCCACCACAACGTCACCTATATTGCCATTTTGGTGGCGACAGGTGCTGCGCCTTATGTACAAGGCAGCGTTAAGCCACTTGTACATGAGGCCCCCTTTCACGCTATGGTTAGCATGAAAGGGGTGGGCAGTGGGTGTTGCGTGGGCGTTCCACCGCAACACCCATTCATTTTGACGCTGGCCCCTATGTACAAGGATGGCGTACATAGGAGGCAGCGCCAAAATTAAGACCAGGTAAAAACTGGTCTTAAGATGGCGAAATGAGGAGAAATGCATTATTTCTCGTCGTTTTTGCTTTTTACATGTGTGCTGCACTAGGCAGCACACATGGAAAAAGCAAAATGCCATTGTTTGTTTATGTGTAGGAAGGTGTCCCTTCCTGCACATAAACAAACTTTTAAAAAAATGCCATTTTGTCACTTTCATGTGTGCTGCATGAAGCAAAACGCATGAAAGTGACAGGATGGCATTTCTAGGATTGTTTATGTGCAGGAAGGGACACCTTCCTACACATAAACATTCCTCACCTGCACGCAGACACCCTTGCACTCTGGTGCAAGGGTGCCTGCGTTGGCGCTAAGTTGCTAAACTTAGCGCCATCGCAGGGGGACACGCAAGGCTGCACCACATTCTTGTAAATATGGTGCAGCCTTGCGTTTCAGAAGCCACTTCCTTGTACATATCCCCCTATGTTTTAAGGCTTTTCTCACTTTGTATGTGTGATCTACAATCCAGCACCCATGCAAAGTAGTATACAAGGAGAAAGGAGAAATCAAAACATATCTCCTCATTCTGCCTGCCTTAAGGATGCATAGGATTTTGGTGAAAATCCCTGTCTATGATTCTTTGTAGATAGGGATTTGCGTCAAAACCCATGCGAGGTTGCATTGGAACGCCCATGGAACACCCATGGAACACCCACTTGATGCAAAGTAAAGCCAGGAAGCTTCTTTGTGCAACTTTGCCTTACTTTAAAGTAATAATATCAAACCCAAATTCAAATTTGTGTTGCATAGTAAATCCTAGCTGAACACTTTACATCGGGTTTGCATTACACCCGATGCAAGTCATTAGTAAATCTGGGCCTAAGAGTTTGTTGTTGCCTCAGGTTCAGATTTTATGTATCTTCCTTAAACACATTTGCAAGTGTTAGATGTCACAGTGTTACCATGTAACGTGATTAGTAAACTATCCTAGTATAAATGGGTTGTAGATTGGAGTGCCATAGGGTGGGGAATGCTGCATGAGCGTATCTTGTCATTCTGGGTTATCGCTGACCATCAGATGGAATGCCTTGAATGAAATATAAATCACATTCTGGAGTGTTGTGTAGCCAGAAGAACAGAATACTCACATCGTCCAGAGGGCATGGAAGGCATAGCTACCTTGCTTCATAACCCACGTGTGTCAGTTATATGCTGATTTGACATTCCTGCCTGTGTCATTGTGAACTTTTCAGTGGGTGATAACATTTACTCCAGAGTAGAGTCATCATATTTTTATTCTGAATTATGTTGGGCTATGATGTTGTCTGTAGACAGGAATCAGAGAGTGAAGGCCCCTAAGCTTTTCTTTGCAGACACCATCAATTCGCCAGCACAGTTTTATGTTTTTCCAAGAACAAACTTGCAAAGAGGGAGTTTGCTTTGAAAAACAAAAAAATTAACGTTCCTAACATGCTGAAGATTTTCTCTCAGGCTGTGGGGGCCGCTTATTTATTTTACTTTTACAGACCACCAGGTTTTCCGTAGCAGTCCCAAACATGAAAGAAATTCATCAGAACACTTGCCTTAAGGAGGGCGGAGAGTCTGAAGTACTTTGACCATCAGCCCAATGTCACTTGGGCCATCGGTCAAAGGTTTTCACTGACGGAGCCAATGGAGGCTCCATCAGCGGAAACACGAGTTTGGTGGATAGGGTACTCCACCCCTTAAAGGCAGAGTAACCTATTGTCCAAACTCTAAACAACTCCCGTAGTCTGTAATGTATAGTGAGTAAAATGAAAATACTGCTGAAACAAGTCAACCCCATATAATCTATTCTTCAATACTTGAGATGTTGTTGCTGTGTGGCCCAAGGCTCTGGCACTCTTCTTGTGGTGTATCAATGTGACTGAATATCACCCTATCTTCAGGAAGAACAAAAACACTGTCCCTCAAACCAGGTCATAATACCCCCGCCCAGGTGTCAAGACCCTCTCATACCTCCAGATATCCACCTGGATCCGGTGTTTCTGAAGCAGCTATATCAGTTGCATGATGAGCTCCTGCAATCTGTACCCCCTTCCCTTAGAGCTATGTCAAGGGCCTGATCATGCACCTTTAGAGCGAGATCTGCAAGTATTCTTTTTCACCAGGTGTCACTTTCCCGGTATACCGTGATCCATGCTATATCATCATTCATGTTACTGAAACTAATGGCAACAAAACACCTGTGTATCTTAGCATGTAGCCCTACACCTTGTTCCATTGATTACATTTGTCAGACCTGTGGAATCATGGACATGTCCAGCAAGCCTTCGTAATGTGCATTGTCTCCTCAAACTTGAAACTAGGTTAGCAATCCACTATTCAAAATATCTGTAGATTTATTTTAGTTTTACATTAAGGATAGCACCAGAAATGTTATTGAAAAAAATAGCCTTGAAGCAGTATATCTGAAAATGGAACAGAGCACCTTATGCCTTTATGTTTCCAAAGTTTACATTTGCAGGTCCCATTGCGTGATGCAAAGCATCCACTTCAGAGACGCAAGAATTGAGTCCACATCCCATGTCCTGTGCTCCAAAGCCTGAACGGGCCTGGTTTACTCTCGATAAAATACTTACCAAACTCTAAACTCAGGAGTGAATGACACACTCTGTTGTGTGTTTCCAAGTTAAATGTTTTTTATTAAATAAAACGTGTTTTATTAAATTGATGAAAGGAATTGAACAATCATAACACTAGTGAGATGCCTCAAACCACCAATAAACGTTAATGCAACATAATGTTATGTTTACCCAGCTGCTTTGTCCATTCCCCTTCCCAGGACATAGCAGTTGTCCTTCCTGGCCATCTTCCTTCCTCTCCATTCTCCTGCTGGCTGCTTCTGCTGCTCGTGCCTGCCAGATTTCCTAGCTTTGTTCCCAAACTGAGTAATGCTCACGGTATGGCACCCTGTGCACACAGATGAACAGAAGTCCCAGTTTGAAACTTCCTCGATCTTTAAGCTGGGTAAGGAAAATACCAGAAATCTGATGCTATTAAACTGGGATAGCTCTGTTGAGCACAGTGGAACTACACCGCTGGATCTCCTGCTGCGGCGACAAACACGCACCCCTCCGCCACCCCGCCAAACAACGCCCCATGAAGGCCGCCTGGTTCACCACAGAACTACAAGAAGCCAGACGCTCCTGCAGATGCCTAGAGAAAACCTGGCGAAACCAGAAAACCACGGAAGCAAGGAACAATTACAGGAGCGCCCTGAAGGAATACCACCAGTGCATAAGAGACACTAAACGAACCTTCATAAGAGACAAAGTCCAGACCAACGCAACCAACGCCAAGGAACTGTTCAACGTCATACAGCAGTTCGCAAAACCACCCAGCGAAGCCACGGACATCACACCTTCCCAAGAACTCTGCGACAAGCTCAGCTCCTACTTCCATCTGAAGATCAAGGTTCTCTACGACAACTTCAACGAACAGATGCTGGATACCACCCCCCCCCCCCTCACCGCCGATAAGCCATCCATCATGGCCTGGAATCCCGCCACCATAGAACACATCACCTCGACCATGAAGAAAACCCACTCAGGAGCCCCAACGGACCCCTGCCCACCGCACATATTCAACAGGGCCGCCGCTGCCATCGCACCCGAACTAGTGATCCAGCGCAATATTGGCCAACAACATTCATACACCATATACTCACTTGGGCCCATACATTCACACTACACTAATACTTACGCTGGGTGTCAGATGTACTCTTTTATTAAATTCCCTGCTACCAATTACCTTCTGATTGAAGAGTAATAACTTACCAATGGATCCTTTGCCAATTGGGAAATTTAAAATGAGTGACATTCAATATAGTTCATAATCCTGAAATAACCACTGAGTCAGGAAGTTTTAAAATGTTTATCTAAAGTTTTAGCAGAGTAAAATACAGAAAACACGGTACTTGATTGAAATACCCAAGAAAAAGCATAGAAATGATTTTGCTAATCAATGACGGTGTTTAAGGAAAAGAAGAGAATAGAGACAGCAGTGCAACTAAAGGTTGCAGTATAGTTACCTAAATGCGAGAACCAAGCCCCTTGGCCAAGGAGTTGGAAAGGATAGGACCCAGGAAGGATGAAGAGCAAAGACTTCTTCCAGGATCAGGACAGGACCGGTGACCTCTCTACAACGACGCCTGCGCCGTTACCCTCTCTGATACTCGACTTCTCCTCGATTCTCCCGTTCTAATGGACTCCTCAGGACCTCTTCTGGACAGGGATTCAGTCAGCAACCGATCAGCATGGCAGTCTGGAGCTAAGAGCGCTCTCGCAGCATGGACGCCTGTTCTTCGTGAAAGCATGCTCCGACTAATTAACTAATGCTATATTCTATTATACCCTTCTACGCCCATGTACCTCCCCTTAATGTTGCTAAAATATGGGACCACTACTTCTGATTGGACAGGGGGTGGATTCTCGCACCATGTCAAATTTGGCCTAAATTGTGAAGCCTATTGTTTTTAGCTTCCCGCCCCTTCAAATTAATACATTCACTTTATTTCCCACCCGTCTCACGACAAATGTTATACATTTTACAGGGGAAAAGTATCATTTTGTCCACAGGAAACATAAAGTACAGCATCTTCGGCCAATGGGTCATGGCCTTGGGAGACGTCCAAGTTGACTTTACTTGGCAGGCACACAGGACACATGCGCAGAACCATCTGTCTCTCGAGTTTCAAGTCACCAACCCAGGCCCAAGTTTACGAATTACTAAAAGTGCAAGAAGAAAATATTAAAATCACAAATAAAATGTTTCACTGTATGCCCACTTTCCCTACTCTATTCCCAATTAATTATAATACTATCCTGCATTAGTAGCATTAAGAAAACGACAATTTAATAATGACATGAGAGCAAGCTGAAGCATGTGAAAACATTTAGCGGCCATTTTAGTGCACACTACGCAGAAGCAGCAGTTTCCCACCAAGCAAAGAAAGACGTCACACCATGTGATCAGGTTGCGACATGCGCAATGAAGTTCCCGCGCTTTAGCGGACATTTTGGATTACAGACCAGCGTTATTCATTAGTAAAACACATAGGCAAGCTTCTGTCCCTCTTGTGTTTGTGAATGCAAAGGTTAGTATTGACAATACAAATGTAATAAATTAATACTATGAGGAGGATTGCGTACAAGCAAGTTTCATTTTTGAAACCTTGCCCCATCACTAGGATGGACCATCAACGCTTCCTTCAGGTCCGGCATCTTCCCAGACGACTGGAAGCAGGCGGAGATTAAACCCCTCCTCAAGAAACCAACGGCCGACCCAACGGACCTGAAAAACTACCGGCCCATCTCTCTCCTCCCCTTCACTGCCAAAGTCAACGAGAGACTCATAAACGCCCAACTGACCGCCTTCATCGAAGAGAACTCCATCCTGGACGCCTCCCAGTCCGGATTCTGCAGCAACCACAGCACCAAGACCGCCCTCCTCGCCGCCACTGATGACATCCGCATGCTACTCGACCAGGGACACACCGCGGCTCTCATCCTTCTGGACCTCTCCGCAGCCTTCGACACAGTTTCACATCGCACACTCGCAGCCAGACTTCACGACGCGGGGATACAAGGAACCGCCCTCGACTGGATACAATCCTTCCTCTCCGGCCGAACCCAGACGATCAGACTCCCTCCCTTCCTCTCCGAACCCACCGATACCAACTGCGGAGTTCCCCAAGGATCATCGCTCAGCCCCACGCTCTTCAACATCTACATGGCCCCCCTCGCTGCCATCGTCAGACAGCATGGGCTCAGCATTGTATCCTACGCCGACGACACCCAGCTCATCCTCTCACTCACGAAGAAGCCCGAAGACACCAGACTCTGTTTCCAGGAAGGAATGAAGAATGTGGCAGCCTGGATGAAAGACAGTTGTTTGAAGCTCAACTCTGAGAAGACCGAGGACCTCATCCTCGGACCCTGCACCTCCGCCTGGGACAACACCTGGTGGCCCGCCACCCTCGGGAGCCCGCCCACCCCCACAGACCACGCACGAAACCTCGGCATCATCCTCAACTCCTCCCTCTCCATGAACCGCCAGATCAACGCCGTCGCCTCCACCAGTTTCAACTGCCTACGCATCCTCCGCAAGATTTTCAAATGGATCCCCCCCGACTGCAGGAGAACTGTCACCCACGCACTCATAACCAGCAGACTTGACTACGGCAACGCCCTATACGCCGGAATCAACAGAACCCTTCTACACAAACTCCAAACCATCCAGAACGCTGCAGCCTCTGGACACCACGTCACGAACACATGACCCAACACCTACGAGACCTCCACTGGCTCCCCGTCGAGAAGAGGGTCACCTTCAAACTCCTCACCCACGCCTACAAATCACTCAACAACATCGGACCCAAATACCTCAACGAGAGATTATCCTTCCACGCACCCAAGAGGAACCTCCGATCCGCCGACCTCGCCCTGGCAGAGGTCCCCCGCATCCGCAGAAACAGAACAGGCGGGAGAGCCTTCTCCCACATCGCAGCCAAGACCTGGAACGAGCTCCCTGTGAACATCAGACGCTCCCCGACCCTGCACACGTTCAGGAAGGACCTCAAGACCTGGCTCTTCAACTGATCTGGAGCTGCCGCCCCCCCCAGCGCCTTGAGACCCTCACGGGTGAGTAGCGTGCTATATAAAACCCTGATTGATTGATTGAGTGGAGGAAGGGTGAGGGATCCGCGGGTCCTCGTCAAAATGTATTTTCCCTGCTGACTTAGATCACATTCAGCGGTGCAGATGCTTATGTGTAATTGAAAGATCATTTTGGAGTGTGTAAAATAATATTCCCGCAGTACTATTTCAAATGCTACAAATGCATTTCACAAATCTGGGGTCGAAAAATCTCCACCTTCAGCTTTCTTATCTTTTTTGTATAGACATCTCTGAGCCTGGTGGTGGAGATCTGGTGGTGATGGTGGAGATCGCTGCATACAAAGTAAAGGATTTAGCAGTACATGTGAGAGGGAAGTCCTGGGAAAATAATTGGTTGGGGTTAAGGCAAATTTCAGAAGGGATTTAAGGAAGGACATGCTAATGCAAAATGCACAACCACTTAAAGTAAGACACTTGCTGTCCACAAAATGCACTTCTAATTCTATTAATTCTCTAATAGTGACAAAACAGGCTTAAATGTGCTCAAGCCCAGCCCTGGAGTAAGTCGGGCATCACCCAATCCCAACCACTGGAACTGTAACACACTCCCATAGAAAAAACATTAAAGCAGGCTATAAAACTTACACCCCATAGGGAATAATGAAAAATAAATTATGTCAATTTTTAACTGATTTTCAAATTTTTTTAAGGCAAAATAACATAAGGAAAATTAATAGCACATTTTATAATTTTTTTAGTTCAAGAATACATCTACATTTAAAATAAATTAAATTACATTTTAAACCAGTTAAAATAATCTATATATTATTACAATTAGTTAAAAAGAACTTATAACCAAGTTTGTTACCAATGAATTTTAAAGTATTTTTCAAAAATAGATTTCAAAATCAATTACACTATTTTTAAATTAATTAAATTAATTTACAATTTAATACTAAGAACCTGGTTTAGAGTTTGGTTTTCAGATTACTCCCTCACAAATGTAATAAGAATACCAGGATATCGATCACATTTGTAATGGACTAACCCATATGACAAACTCTAAATCAGACCCTAAGTTAATTTGAGGAGGTAGTGTGTTGTATCTTTTTCTTTAGGTAGTTCCAAGTTAATTTTATTTACATAGAATTATTTAACATTTTTATTTTACATTCAGTGAATGTAATTTTCTTGTTTTAAGTAGTAAACTTTACGTCTTTTTCCATTATTTCCTATAATGAGCTCTTTATCCTACTGGTGGAGGTGTGCAAAAACAGGTGGGTAGTTACTGATAGTAACTTTGCACTTGTAAATTCAGCTGTAGGACACTCCACCCCCTCAATTTAGGGGATGGGGACTCAAGTCTACATTTAGGCATACATCTCCATTTGTAAATGGTGAATAGGATAAAAGTGGAATTATACATTTTGGTGCAGGATTAGATTAGTTTATTGGTGCTTTCGGCACGTAATCACCATCTGCATAAGAAAGAGAGGAGAAATATGGTTCACTGATAGAATATCGATGTTAAAACATTTTACAACATATTATAAATAAACGTAATAAAAAAAAACACACAAGGGCGTGGCCTGAAGCGTCAAGATGGCGGTCGCACTCTAAGAGTGCTCCGGACCCCTCCGTCATCCGTTTCTATCCTAATGCCCTCTGCTGTCATCTGTACCCTCTGCTAATACATCGTGGGCCCCCGGAGAGGATCTGCCGCACTAGTGTCCCTAGCCTGCCGATTTGTGACGCCTGGGACCCACTTTGGCCCCGGACACGGCAGGGCCTTGCAGACCGCATCGTGGCGGTCTCCCTCGGGAGCCGCGGCTGTGTCCGGCAAACCTCACGGTGAAGCTCTTGCTGACGGGGTGGCTCCTCCCCAGCCGGGGACCCCGTGCTGTGGAGCGCTGGCCCTTGGGGGTGCTGCCCTGGCCGGATGCTGACCCGACCTGCATCTAGACGTCCTTGGTCCCCGGCTGCGCAAAATGGCGGCCTCCGGCGCCCGCGGCCTATGAGCTGGGCAGACTCCGCAGCGGACGGCAGCACCTGCATCTCGGGGCCCTGTGAACTGTGGTCGGGCCCTCGGAAGGCCGGCCTTCATCCTGGTGGTGATAGCCGAAGGAGCCATCTCCCGGAGCAGAGAGACATTCACCCAGCGGACGGAGCACCGGGCTGATTGCAGCGGCTACAGCCGGCTTAGCCCACTGGAAGACGGTGACGCCCGGTGAGTGGGGACGGGGGCCGGGGTTCGGCTGTCACATCTGGCAGCGGTGCGGGAGGTCATCGCTTGGGCTTCCCGCCCCCCCTTTTGTTTTTCCCAGGGCTGCGGCGCATGGGGCCGTTCTGACCACTGTGGCTGAGACGACCTGCTATACCTGAGGCCTGGCTGGTCCGGTGGGGCGGTGAGGGCCCGATTGGCTGCTTACTTCACGCAGCGGGCATCCTCTCTCCTGATTCCGGCCTGTGCTTCCCCGGCCCCCGCGTTGGAGGTTCCGGGGGCCGGGTGGACCGGAAGCCCTAGTGACTGTGTGACACGGCGGGGGTGGTCCTCCTCCGGGCGCCTGCCTGGTGTTGTCGTCCCGGGCTAGCCACCCCCCCTGCCCCTGTGGTCCTCTGGGACGAACCAGTCCCAGGCCCGAGTAGGCTGCACCGCTGGTGTTGGCACCGGGGAGGCCAGGTTCCCAGGCGCCTGTCCCGGTCTGGCGGAGGTGGAGTGACCCCATTTCCCTCTCTCTACCGCGATTTCGAGCGGTGGCTTGCGGAGCGGCGCCTCTCCGCTCCTAGTGCTGGCCCCTCTTGGACACATTCCTTGGGTTGACTAGTCCGCCCTTCTTGGACTCCCTATCGGCGGACAGGCACCTTATCTTTCTGTGACATCTGGGCGGAGAGCAGGTGGAGGCGAGTCGCAGAGACGCTGTGCTGGGGGTGCCTGGCACGCGACGCGGATGACCAGGGTGGAGTGCGGAATCGGCTGCATTGCTCAAGCAGCGGGGGATCCCGGGAGCGGGTCCCCCCCTTCTGCCGAGGACCCTCCTGAAGTGTCTCCCCCCCACGCTGCATTGTCTCCCCCAACATCCATTTGCCCTTATTTGTAGCCAACGACCTTGAGGGACTCACGCAACATCACTTGGGGTGCCTGACCTCCCTGGACCGCTGTGGCCTTGTGCCCTCCCTTCTCTCGCTGGGGTGAGTCCTGGCGTTGATCATGGGGAGAGACCGGACCTCCCAATCTGCGACCGCCCCCACGCAAACGAAAATGGACCGGTTCACTACCTCCGACCACGACCCATCTGGCCACGCAGAAGGGCCATCCCCCCCCTCCCGGGCACAGATTTAGCAGCCATCCTACAAGCGATTAGCGCCTCGCAGGCATCGGTGGAGGGGAAGATCGGGGAAGTTAGGGTGAATGTGTCCCTTCTTCGCCAGGACCTCCGCAACACCACCGCCCGAATTAGAGAGGCTGAATCTCGCAACTCCACTGCGGAGGACGATATCCACCAGTTAAAAGAACAAGTGGCCAGTCTCCGCTCGCACACCAAGGAGCTACACCGGCGTGCAGAGGATGCGGAAAACAGAGCTGGCCGCAACAACCTCCGCCTGGTGGGGTTCCCTGAAGGGGTTGAGACAAATCAGGTATCCATTTTCATCAAATCCTGGTTCTCATCATGGATGTCGAAAGACACCCTTTCTGCGTGGTTCGTGGTGGAGAGAGCCCATCGGTCCCTCTCGCCGAAACCACCACCCGGGGCCCCACCTCGTCCCATCATTCTGAAAATCCTCAATTTCAAAGACCGGGACGCCATCTTGCGTGAGGCGCGCTCCCAGGGACCTCTCAAGTTCCAGAACCACACCATCATGGTGTTCCCTGATTACACCAAGGAGGTGCAGGACCAATGCCGCTCCTATATGGATGTCAAGAAGAAACTGCGGAATCTGGGATTGCAATTCCAGCTCCAGTTCCTGGCCCGCCTCCGCATTATTTTTCAGGGAAAAACCCTTTTCTTTGACTCACCCCAAGTGGCCTGGACCTGGCTGACGGAGGAGCACCCCCTCAGACAGCGGTGCAACATGTCTCCCGCACCTCAGGGTTCTCAGTCCTCGAGACAGCGATCGCCTAAGCAACAGCGCCGGAGGTGAACGCAATCCCGCAAGAGGTGCCTGTCCCACACAGAAATACCTAGATCGTCGAGCCTGGCTGCTCGCGGACTCCGTGACTCCTCTAGCCACTCGGACTCTCCTCCCCGCCTCCGGCATCACTCAACTGGCTCCCCATCCAATGCTCCTCCATCGCCTGCTCAGTGGGACCTACCGGCCGCGGATTCCGACCTATCCCGCAGCCCAAATCTCTGAAGCTCTTGTGGGTGCCGCCCTGTGTGCGGCCTCACTGGGGATACGCCCTCTGCCTCTGCAAGGGCCGGGATCCACGGCAGATCTGTTGCTCTAATTTGTTGTCTTTCTGCCGAGACATTACATATCCGTTTCGATGGAGGGGTCCTCCACGCAACCCAATCCGAGCGGTTTAGTTTGGTTCTTGTTGCTATTGTTGGGCCAACAGATGCTTCTGTTCCCGAAGTGTAGGGTGGGGGAGGGGGTTGGGGAAGGGGTTGGGATTGTTTTTTCCTTGGTTGTTGTTCTTTGTTGTTTTGCTACACCAGCTTCTCTGAGGCATTCGGCGATATCACCTCACATCATACACACGGCCCTTCTCGCCAGCGCGTTCCCACGCCTGCACTGGACCCCACACCTACCAACGACTCTCCATGGTCTGACGGGCCACTATACCGACCTCCATCCCCCATGACTGACATAACCCCTCCGAGGGCAGCCCTCCACATTCTATCCTGGAACGTTAATGGTCTCTTGGACCATCTTAAACGAACGGCTGTCCTGCGCTATGCAAAACGCCTCGGTATAGAGGTGCTCCTGCTTCAGGAGACGCACCTGTTGGGTAACCACTGTCCCTTTCTAGCACGCTATGGCTACAATAGAGTTTGGCAGAGTGGAGTGGCTATACTATTGAAGCGCACCCTTCCCTTCGTGCTCTCGCAAGTTATTCACGATCCGCAGGGCACGTCTGTGACCGTCTGTGGTACACTGTGTGGCACTCCCCTCAACCTCGTGTCCCTATACTCACCCCCCTCGATGCTTGCGATGACCCTGAAACATTCCACCACCCTGCTGGCCACCCTACCCCTGGGGTCAACTATTATCGGGGTGACTTTAACGTGGTTTCCTCTCCACTCCTTGACATGGCAGGCCCCCCGTCTACCTCCAGGTTGGCGCACGCAAAACAATTAACGCGCTGGGCTGAATCTCTGGGCCTCTGCGATGCAATGCGAATCTGGCACCCGCACACTAAACAGTTCACTCATACCGCCGCAGCACACCACACGCAGGCGCGCATCGATGCAATCTTTGTCCCTTCCACTGACTGCACCTTGATCCAAGACGCCCGTATACTCCCCAGGGGTATCTCCGATCATTCCCCGTTGCTCCTTAGCACGGGGGCTCCCCCCCTCAACACGCCCGACATGGCGGATGAACGCTTGGTTCCTCCAGGACAAGGAATTTAGAAAGGCCGTGGGGTCAGAGCTTAAGCAGTATTTTCTGACCAATGCTGGATCGGTTCCTTCTCCAGGTACCCTGTGGGAGGCGGGCAAGGCCACTATTCGTGGCTTCGCCAAAGGCCAACTCAAGCGTCAGCCCCAGCTGCAACAGATCACATCGCGCGAGGCACAAGCGCTGCGCCTCGAACAATCCCCCCTGATTGATGGCGACACTTCCCGAGTACGGCAACTCGCTCACATTCGAGCTGAAATCAAACAGCTCTCACTGGACGCAGCCAAGCTCCTTTGGAGAACTTCCGTAGCGAGAGTATATGGCTGGGGCGATAAAAACGGCACGATTCTTCATAGGCTCGCCACGTATCCTAGGGCGAACCGCATTATCCCCGAAATAATGGACCAGGACGGGTCGGCACATCGATCCCCGTTGGCAATGGCCCGCGCCTTCGCCTCCTACTACCGCCAACTCTACGCGGAAAGGACCCCAGTGCTGTCGCTTCTCGAGTTGCTGGATGCGGGCGGTGCTCACCTCACTCTGCTGGACTCTGCCGCTTGGGCAGACCCGGACTACCCGATCACTCACGACGAGATTAGCGAGGCCATTGCTCGCACCTCTTCGGGCAAGACCCCTGGCCCGGATGGCCTCCCCCAGGAATACTATGCGGCATACCGCGAGTCCCTCGTTCCTCACCTCGCCGACCTATACGATGAGGCCCTGGAGAGGGGCTCCTTCCCGCCTGAGAAGGACATGGCCACCATAGTGGTCCTCCCGAAGTCTCAACCGCCTTCTCATCATTGCGCGGACTATCGTCCCATTTCTCTCATAAATACAGAAGTTAAACTGTACGCTGCAGTTCTCGCCCAGCGGCTGAAGCCCTACCTTACCACATTGGTCCATCCGGACCAATGCGGATTCATGCCCATGCGTGTCACTAGACACTGTCTCCGGAGGCTTCATCTGGCCCTGGCTCACCGCCAAGTGCTTACTCCCTACTTGGCGCTTCTTCTCGTCGATTTTGAGAAGGCTTTCGACTCAGTAGACTGGAGGTACCTGGGAGATGTGCTGGCCGTGATAGGTTTTGGTTCTCACTTTCGTCAACTGGTCGGGGTCCTGTATGCCCAGCCCCAGGCCCGTGTCTTGGTCAATGGGGTTCTATCAGAAGCCTTCCCCATTCAAAGGGGAACGAGACAGGGATGCCCCCTCTTGCCCCTTCTATTCGATGGAGCCCCTAGCGACCTTGATTCGATCTGAGAATCGCGTTCAGGGATGGGAGTGGCCCAACTCAGAAGTGGACAAGATTGCACTCTACGCGGATGATGTCCTGCTCTTTTTGGCTGAACCCGCCCAATCAGGCCCCCTTTGTCTCCAGATCCTGCAATCCTTCAGGCAAGCCTCCGGCCTCCGGCTGAATTCTGGCAAGTCGGTCCTGGTCCCATTACACTTATCTAGAGATTGCTATGACTGGCAATCTACGATACCACTTAGGCGCCAGTCCTTTAAATACCTAGGGATCTGGGTCGCCCTCCTCCCGGAATTGGGCTGGTCCCTCAATGTTACCCCGCTTGTGAAGAAAGCTAAGGCGGACCTCCACAAGTGGCAAACACTACCCCTGAATCCCTTGGGGAGAGTCGCCCTGTTTAAAATGATGATTCTCCCCAGATTTCTCTACGTTCTCCAGAACACCCCCTTCTGTTTTCCGCGGGCTTGGTTTCGGGAGCTGGATACTTTGGCCACTAGGTTCCTTTGGGGGGGGGGGAGGCCCCGGTTGGCTTTGAGTCTTTGCAGGATTCCTTCATTAGACGGGGGCATGGGGATGACACACATATATTTATACTATTTGGCGACTCGCCTATTGACTATACATGACTGGTTTAATGGGGGCTGGTCCGACCCGGCCTATAGGCTTGAACTGAGTGAGCTTGGTCTGCCCAAAATCCAGTCCCTAATGTACGGAGAATCCATTCCGTCTACCTTGCCTGAGGTCACACGCTCCGCGCTCTTGGCCTGGCGGGCAGCTTTGCGTCATACCCAATGGACTCACAAGCTCACCCAACATATGCCTCTATGGCATGGTACATGGCTCCGGGAGGTCAGTGGGCTAAAGGGGTTCAGAGCGTGGGACCTTATAGGGATCTCGCAGCTCGGGGATGTATGGGCGAGCGGCCACATGCGCTTCTTTCAAGACCTTCAGTCCAGATACTCCCTACACCCAACACAATTTTACAAATATTTGCAACTGTGACACGCCCTCCACGTACACATATCGGAAGACACTAGGATCCCTGAATACAGTCCTCCTGAGGCGCAGACTATGCTGGGCGACTTGGGGAAAGGGGGTATTTCTCGTATTTATCGGACATTGGTTAACAACACCCCGACCTCACTGGTCTGACTTAGAAGCCAATGGGAGGAATGGGTGGGTCCCCTGGACGAGGAAGACTGGAGTGACGCCCTCATGGCACCCAAAACGATCACTGCATCTGCTAAACTCCGCCTGATCCAACTATACTATCTACACGCTACCTACTTAACCCCGATACGCCTCCATCGGGCCGGTTTTTATCCGACAGCCTCTTGCACGAGGTGCAGCCACGACCCGGCCGACTTTTTCCATATGGTATGGGCATGCCCCCGATTGGCACGATTCTGGGGAGACATTGAGGGGGAGCTTACAGAAGTCCTGGGGTGGGAGGTCCCCCACGATCCACGACACTCACTTCTCGGGATTACGGATGGGCTGGACGGGTCCAGGAATGAGAAATAACTTTTCAACACGGCCATGGTTGTGGCCAAGCGGGACATAGCCGCTTCCTGGAAGCTTCCAACATTGCCTTGCTCTGAGAAATGGCGGAAGGGGGTGGACTGGTGTGCGGCACAGGAAAAACCTATGTATGAAGCACGGGGTTGTCCTAAGAAGTTTCGCAGGGTGTGGGGCAAGTGGCTGGGTGCCGTGGAGTAGCCTAAATTCTGTACACAATCCTTATATTTAACGCTACCTTGTGGCGTCAAATGTGTTGTTTTTGCTCTTTCAGTTGGCTGTGAGTCATTACCATCAAGATCCACTGCTGTATTGCTGGTGTTTGTTCTTTGTCAAAAACAATAAAATTGCTTATCAAAAAAAAAAAGAAACAAACAAACATAATAATTTTTACATATATATATTTACTTTAAAATAATTAATAAACTGTTATCTTTAATTTATTTTAAAACTTTAAAATTATATAAAAATAATATATATATAAATAATTTAAAATATAAAAAAACATTCTAGAATAAATTAAATCAATAAACCATGAAAAAATATGTAAACTTAAATTGCCCAATACAATCAGTGCAACAGTAGAAAACGTGTTGGATAGCAAAATAATTAAATTTACTATTCCCACTCCAGTGAGAGCAACAGTAGGGAAAGTGTTGGATAGCGGAGGGGTAGAAATTACTATTCCCACTCCAGTGAGAGCAACAGTAGGGAAAGTGTTGGATAGCGGAGGGGTAAAAATTACTATTCCCACTCCACTGAGTGCAACAGTAGGATAAGTGTAGAATAGCGGAGAGGTAAAAATTACTATTCCCACTCCAGTGAGTGCAACAGTAGAGAAACTGCTGGATAGCGGAGGGGTAAAAATTACTATTCCAACTCCAGTAAATGGAACAGTAGGGAAAGTGTTGGATAGCAGAGAAAAAAATTACTATTCACACTCAAACACTTAAATATATATATATATATATACCCACTGTACCCACACATGTCCCACCTGTCAAAAATAAACAACTTGCAACATCCTGGGCACCCACGACCCGGGCCCAGGAAGTGACGTCCCCGTCACGGCACCGCAGCGTAGCGGCGATGACGCAGGTACACATGCGCACAACACAGTGGCCAACGACTGCGCCAGAATTCGGCTGCACACAAACACCACAGGGCCACAACTACACACCAGCCCCACCCTGAAGGCACATGTCACGTGGCCTTCCTGCATCAGTCATGTCCCCAACCGACAACTTGACGTCACACAAGTGTCCCGAACAGGGGAGTAATGTGAATGCTAAATAGGACACACCCTTGTATGTAAAACATGGATAATCACACAGCGGCTACCACATAACAGCGCAGAATATCAACAATGTCCGGAAAAGGCACACCAGTCTCAACAAGAAATACCAAAACCATCCTGCTCGCAATAACAACACATGCAATATACAAAATAGAAAAACCCTGCTGCCTGAGAACAGGTGTGCACAATCACTACACCCACACAGAAGCCGAAATGTACAGCGGCAACGGAGTGTCCCGCCCACACACGGGAGAGCAGATAGCACTGAATGGCCTTCCATTCCTGCTCCGAAATAACATTGCAACAAATTATGCTGGAGAATGGAGCCATTGTACCAACAAGAAGCAAAACATAGCCATGCAGAGTAAAACGTCCACTGGCAGATAGCGCACAACATGAAAGAAAGATAACACCACAAAATGCAATAATACCACTCCTCCATGTGGACCAAATGAAAGTAATGTGGAAAGAGTCACACACCACTGGCCTTGACTATTCATAGAAGCATTTGTGATGAGGGACTGTGTCCTCCGCCCAAGCTATACCCCAAGTCCATCCGCCTTACATCCATTCCAGAATTCCTAGCATCGACGGAGGCTGCACTCTGCTGACTGCTCAGGCAGACGGAGCACGCCATCACATCACCCTGTAGCAAAATGGCTGTTGCACCAGTGACCCTCAACTATGCCGGACAGATCAAGCTGTACAGTGACAGCATGCTACACATAGTGGGCTGCTCAAATCTGGCAATGCTGAATGTAAGTTACAGAGTAACTTACCGCATTGCAATGTTCAGCTGCGGCATCCCCGTATTCTACTGTCGGAGGTGTCCGTTCCACTGGCCTGTGGATTTATGTCTCTCCAACCCGGCATGTCCAAAGGCGGACTTGGTACACTTGTTTGCACCCCTGGACGACCACGACAGGATCTGTTCAGTGTATGGGGGCATGGCGTTTGTGGCTGCAATCGGGGACACACTGCAATGGGACCTGTGTGCCTCCACAGAACGTCTTCTGGATCAGTTTCATCGAATGTCATCCAACATGTCCCATCAGGATTCTACAAGGGACAACTTACGACGAACACGTTGCCACCCACCACCCGCTTCATTGGATGACATCCATGTTCACCATCAATGGGATGGATACCCTGCTGGAAGGTATCGCATACACGTCAACTTGTCAATTCATGGGTCCCCGACTCAATATCCCCAATTGAACATATATGTACAACACCGTACCCATGCTTGGCTTTCGCACGGAGTGGGCAGGTAGCTGTACAAGAACTATACCATATAATCTGCAACTAACACCTTACCATCAACTCCACTGCCATGACAACTGACATTTCCGGGACATGCACCCTGTTCCCCACCATATCCTGTGTCTCTGCATGAACAGGGGGAGGCAGAGGTATGGGACTTGTGTACAGTAGCCACATGGGCAATACAGCATGAACAACTATGCCATAATATGTATCCTGCGCACCTGGACACATGCACCTGTCAGTGCACACTTATCTGTCTGCTGTAGTACGTGCGAACTGTCACCTCACCTTTGTCTGTACTTCCGTGCCAGGACTTTTGCATGGACAACTAATGCAACCCCTACAACATGGCCCTAGTAACAGTATCATGTTCAGTAGCCACCACATTGCAACAACTGGTGAGACGCTGCTGCATGCAGGTGGGCACATGCCCTGATGTCACCTCTGACGCAGGTGTGTCGGAGTCACTATTGTATTAAACCGGTACCATGGAACTGAGATGAACTGTCCCTATGATGCCAAGCTGTCTGGTAGGCTGAATGAATACTGTCTGTGTCAAAGCCCAGAGACCATCAGTAATCAGCAAATGTACTGTAGCATAGAAAGGGCAAGGCAGATGTAACCCTGAAGCCTCCATTCCACAGTCAAAAACTAATTACATCTACCTGTACCCCCTTTCGTATGTGTAATCATGCTAAGTATATCCTCCACATGCATTTTGCTGCCAGTAGTGTCCACTATTCTGCATCACAGAGGAAGTAAGTCCAAATACATGCCTCGAAGCAAATATGTGACTCTGTTGAATAATTTCAAGAAGACAAGTACGAATGAGAGAGGATGAGAGTGTGTGAAGTACACGAGAGCCGTGAGATGACCATGTAGTCCAGTGACATTGGATGTCAATGCATATGAGTTGCCGCCACAGTGGACCTAGTGAAATACTACAGGTCGTGGGCCTTTGATTATCAGACTCTGACGTGGCCCAACAGATCATCACATGAACACTGACAGGCTGGTCACTTCAAAGCACAGTCCTACATATGTGTATAATTACCTTCACAGTCTGACATCCCACTCATCAAGCAAAATTAGGACCCACGCAACAAGCATGCTACAGTAATGCATGTCAAAACACACACAGGAAATCAGTGTGGGTGGGCAGGTCCGCACAGTGAGTACGAACTGCTGAAACTCACATACATGCTTAATTAAACCAGGCACAATCTTGACAGTCACGCACCCTGCAGACCCACAATGGCCAAAACATATTAAGTAGGAGCCATCCTGAACTGCAAGGACACACCCACACACTGCACACTGTGCAACATACAATATACACATGCGCTCACATTCACAGACCTGAACACGGATACAAACACCCACCATGCCCCTGGGTAACACATGTGTGTAATCGACATTGCCAGAGTGCACACACACACACACCAACACCACCCCAAAGTCAAACACTTCACACCACACACACCTACACTTCCCAAATGCACACTTTGAAAGTAACCCATGTGCCCAGGCTCAATGTCCATCACAAGATCAACATACACCTACACTGCTGGCCACCCAGAAAGTAAGCTCACACATACCCGCACACTATGCACATGCTACCTG
This sequence comes from Calotriton arnoldi, assembly GCA_963921515.1. Lineage (NCBI taxonomy): Eukaryota > Metazoa > Chordata > Amphibia > Caudata > Salamandridae > Calotriton > Calotriton arnoldi. The sequence goes on from CAWUFW010000963.1 coordinate 1,427,061, forward strand.
TCATCCTGTGGCCAGACTCACACCCCGTGCTTTGCCTGCACGCAAACATGACACGTAGACATTTACCATGGAATTCCAGCAAATACATGCAGACAATCCATGTCACTAAAAAACTTCTTCATCACACACACAAGTGGCAGAGTCTGAAAGAAGTGAAGTCCCAGCCACGTGTAAAACACATTGGAATGTGACACCAGACATTGCAATTGTTGATGTACCATACAAGGCATGTGCCTCACTTAACTATGCACACACAGTAACAACTGCAATCAGCAACTACACAGACACAACCGACTACAGGAACAACAGCATCCAGTCACAGATTACATAGACAGGCGGCAAAATTGTTCAACACCAGGGACAGTGGCCAGTCCGATGTGCAGAGTAGTGACACGAAAAGCTGCGTATGCAATGTGTGTGAGTGTACCCTGACATGGCCACCAACACTGCCATGGCAGGCACAATAGCCATCACAGCCACCACTGTGTCACAGGTAGATGTGTGTGTGTCCCTACCATTCAAACAGGATGGCCCGTTCAACTCGGTGCTGTCTATGTGCTACGGGACAGTTGGAGGTCCGCCCCTGAGAGAGAAGCACAACTGTGGAAGACACACATGTGTCATGTGAAGCGGGAGTTCCGCTTGGGCCAGGTGGGTGGGTGGCACGGGTAGGTGCACACATGCATTGTTGAAACAGACTGTGTGGGGAGGATTCCGGAGGGCTATATTTCCACTGTGTTGGGTATTTGGAAAGCACACCTGTCTGGAGATGAATGTGAACTCGTGTGGGCACAACAGGCGGGCACACGATCAATGCTGCATCAGGCGTAGACATTAGCCCTCCCTCTGGGGACATGCTGGATACTGCTGTGCGTCTGCCAGGCCCTTGCCAAGGCACTCACATCCCCCGTCCACCAGGTGTACCCCCTACATTGTCCGCATGCACAGGCTACCCAGGGTACGGGATGGCAGTGGAGCTTGGTGGGTGGGAGCTCATGGCGCCCTTCTCCTGGTCACATCTCGCAGGCAACACATTTTCAGTGAGCAGCAGGGCACAAGTCATAAATATGTAGTGGGGGGTCGCAGACGTCACGACAGGAAGTGACGTCACGAAAGGTGGCTTGCACCATCAGACATTCTGCCTCCCTTTGCCCACCACTTACATGCGATTGCAACAGAGAAGCCAGCGCGTGCCCAAGCAGCACCGAGCTCGCCCCAGAGGGGCCAAACAGTGAATGTGTGTGTCCATTAGCACCAGTTCCCTGGCTCGTGGTAAAATCAGTGGTGGGACGCCGTCCACCCGCGTGGTACCCTGACTCGAGACCTGGTGTGCAGGCAAAGTGTCCTATTGGCTTTGCGAAATGTGTGAGATGCATGACACTCGTTGGCGGGGGATGGCTCGGAGGCCCGTCACCCTGAGGCCCATGGCCCACCACATGGGTCCCTTGTCAATGGCAGCGGTTGTAATGACTATGCGCGCAGGGGTGGGTCAACCCTACGTGTGGGATTGTGTTTGCGGCCTGGCCCGCTAGGGCAGACACAGCCTCTGTGTGTTGCATGTGGTGTATCCGGACTCCGGAGGCTGTCATGCATTGTCACTGTTGTCCAGGTATCGAGTCGGGGTACCACGTGGGTGGACGGCGTCCCACCACTCATGTTACCGCGAGACAGATGATCGGGGCAAATGGACCCACACATTCACTCTTTGGCCTCTCTGTGGCGAGATCGGAGCTGCTTGTGCACGCGCTGGCTTCCACGATGCAATCGCATATAAGGGGTGAGCGAGGGGAGGCAATGAGTCAGACGGTGCAAGCCACCTTCCGTGATGTCACTTCCTGTCGTGACGTCAGCGTCCCCCACCCCTTATTTTAGGACTCGTGCCCTGCTGTTGTCAGATGTGCCACTGCCCAGGGGGTGGAGAAAGGGTCAGGAATGTCAGCCTGATATTGGCCCAGTTGAAGGACCACCTTGACTGGGGGGACAACCATTGGACAGTCTGTCGTAGCCCACCCACCCGTACATGTGGGCCCTCCATGTACTGTGTCACCTGCGGCAAAGTGATGTCATGGGCAATGACGTTATTGAGGAGAGCTGTCTGCCCCACGCAGAGATGGCGCATGAGCTCAACAGACCCAGCACTGAGGGCAGCAGGGCTCACATGTGCAGGGGCAGCTGTGCCTGGTGTGAAGGAAACTCTACCCTTCATCCCTGTGCCGACAAGTGTTGCACCTGTGGAAGTAGATGGGAGGGCGGACATTGGCCTCCGCGTGGCTGAAGAGGAGCCAGAGTCCACGTCCCCTGTGTTAGCAAACATGGATGCATCTCCTCGGTCCTCAGATGACTCAGAAATTGCCGTCTCGGCCTGTAATTCATCCAGCACACGTCTGGTCCCTCCGAGGCGCTGGTCACATCTGACACACTCAGCACCTGTGCAGCTGTTACATCCGATGCCACTCCACTGCTGACCGTCCCCTGTCCCTCAGCACCCACGGGAGATGCCACATGAGAGAGAGCGAGGTGGCCTCACTCATCTGGCATCAATTAAACAGACATGTGCAAGGGAAGCAGCACAGAACATCCACCAATCCACATGTTGCACGATACCTGTGCAATTGCATACAGCCACCACATTCAACACGTAATGGCTGGCGTACAGTAACTGAAGCCGCTAATAAGTGGCACATGTGTTGTGCACATAGTACCACACCCGGCCTGTGTCACCGTGCGACCATAGTCCCAAATTGCGGTGTGCACACCCACTGTCCTGATGGGGCATGGATGACCACTACGTAATTAGGCCAAAGACATACCTGCATGGAGCAGAATGGGACACCACTCACACAGACTGCAACATGAAGGGCCACAATGGCCATGAGCCCTTGCCATCCACCTGTCGTTGACACGAGCATAACTGCTGTTGCACAGTGTGCCGGATGTGTAAGCAACAGAGATATGAGCTGAGGCATCGCAAACATATGAACGAACGAAATCAGAGTAGGCACAGTGCCTCAAACATACATGTGAATTGCCAATCCAGGCCACTACAGGTTGTTCCTGAGGGCTACGACTCTGAGTGCATTGAGAATGCAGAGTGCTCAAATTACATCTTGACCCTCAGGAATCGCATATGCATGTCAGGTGCACACAGCACAGAGTACACTTACAACCCACTGCATACACAACATACATCGCATCACCAAGATTATGGTTAGGCTGTGGACACATGCTGCCTCTCACCGCAGAAGACACCTTCCCACATTACTGTACACTTGCTTGCTGCTGATGCCCCTACAAACATGCATCCGGCACAGGCTGTGTGACTGTCAAGATGCAGACCATTACTGGTGAAATGCAGCGCCGTGCTGAGCTGACAATACGAGGGGGCATCCCCCGATCCGTTCTCGCCACGTAGTAACTCATCCGGCAGATGACGTCACACCCTTTGTGGAATTGGCTGCACTGTCGGTCACACATACACAGAGGCATCAACTTGGATGCAATGCCTCATCACAAGCCCTTGGGCTGGAGGACTTCAAACTGCAGGGATGGTACACAAGAGCCTTGGAATGTCACTCATGCACTTCTCAACATCACCCACATCCACCAATCACAGTGGCATGCTGCTGACCCATCCCAAATACTCAGAGACGTGCAACAGAGCCAGGAATTAATCAGACATGGCCCAACAGCATGTGTACACCACACGTGAATGCATGCTGCTGGGAGTGTGTACACAGTACCTGTCCATCCCATTCACATGCAGGTTGCCAGCACATTGAGCAACGTGTAGTCTGCCCACATCTACTGTCTATTGTCAGGTGGACCAACAAATAGATCACAAGGCAACACATCTTTGTGGGTGGACTCACTGTGTCCAACACTGCGCAGCCCTCAACGTACTCGCCCTGTGAATGGCTCACCACGCAATGGAGGTCACATTCAGTGCCACTATCTCTCACGCACATCCCTATCACAAGGCATGGTGTGTCCAATCGACAGGGCTGAGTTTGTGCATTTCAGGAGAGACCTGAACAAAAGACACATGTAACCCACTGTACAGTCAGTGTTGTCTCCTTCTAGGATTGTGCGGTCAATGTGCAGCCCAGGTCTGCTGCCACTGAGAAGGCCAGCAGGGACCCAGCCAGCCAGTCACACAAGCAATGAGTGCCCTGAGTCCTGCATTGCCAAGTGGCTGCGTGACTGGATGTCTGACATGGAAATGCCATGTACCACCACTCGTGAGGGACATGCATGGGAAAGCGCCATAGAGCCTACATACCCCTTACACCTGTAGTTAGCATGGTAAGCAGTGCATGTTGGAACCCCACAGGCTCAGAATCATAGTGCTGCGGATCTACGACGTGTGTATCCCCCACATGCACTCCCACACACACTATAGTTGTCTTACACACACAAGTTTTGCTATGAATAGCCTTGGGCAGTGTGCGTGGAGCTCGGAATCCATGATCTCCAGCTCCTCGCTGTGAGTGGACCTGGACATATCTTCAGAGTCGTCGACATGTAGGTGTACATGTGGCAGCAGCGGCAGGTGTTGTTGAGGGATGCCAGGCAGCAGTCCCTGTAAGCTGTGGTAATGCCTGTCTCCCTCCCACACTCATGTAGCCGCCTGGGGCTGTTCCAGTGGGTCCAAGCTTCTGCAATTGGTGTACCATGTCTGCCTGCTTCAAATGCACACAATGGCCTGCACCGAGCTGTCCCGGTACGCTTACCTCTATCGTCGAACACGCAGGATGCAGTCGCGAGGGCCATTGGAGTTGGCCTCAAGGGCCTGGTCCATGGCGGGTACAGTCCGCTGGTGCCATGTGGAATCCACAGTTGAAGGTGCGCCATGCATTTGCAGGTGTGGCCATGATTTGTGTGTGGGAGCATGTCCACACTGGACAGGGCCACTTCATGCTGTGTGCATTGGCATTGACGGCCAGTGCTCAGCCTCCACATGTCTGTTGGCACATCATCATGTACACATTAGCATGGGTGCATGGGATGTGCATATGCACACACATGCCATATTTCTCTATGTACATCTCCCACTTGGCACGTGCAACGTTACGTGTCACTTGTGATGTGTGTTTGCATTCACACAGCTGTGTTGTCATGGAGTTGTCAATGTGTACACCTGTCAATGTGTGTTGGAGGTGTGATACGTACAGTGCTGGACATTGGGTGGACTAGGGACATCATTGACTGTCTCATATCCCATTGTGCAACAGGACCCACTTGTTTTGGCCGCTCAGCCTGTGTACATTGTGTTGTTGGTGTGTGCCATACTCACCCGGCCTCGGAAGCTGTGTCTGGCACAGCAGCTAGGTATATTGCCGTGGTGTTGTCGACTTCCCACCTATGCAGTCTGAAACCATCATGATGCCTTTCAAGCTATTAGGGCCTAAATCCCCATGTGCATGCTCATGTCAATGGTTTGTGTCAGTAACCATTGCTATTGGTAAGGGGACCTATGTAAGAGTATTGTGGCTGTGCTGTCCCTACTTGTCAGCTGTTCTGTGATTCTATAGCTTTGCCAGTTATTTTTGGTATGTGTATGTGCCATGTGGTGTGTTGCATTGACATGTGTCCACTTCCATCTGTCCTAGGAGGAGACCAAACATACATCGCCCCTACCAATTGCTGTCAGACATGGAGGATGTGGAGGTCATTCGTAAATTCCGGCTGGACCGACCCACCCTGCATCGCCTATGTGCCATGTTGGAACCCCACCTTCGTCCTCGCAGGGTGTATCCAACAGCATTCACCCCCACGGCTAAGGTGATGGCTGCACTGCATTTTTTCGCTACCGGTTCTTTCCAACACACGGTAGGCAGTGGAGCTGGAATGTCCCAACCCATGTTCAGCATGGTGCTACGGGATGTCCTGTCAGCCATGATGCTGTACAGGAACCGGTACATCAGATTCCCCAGGGCTCGTGATTTGGCGGCAGTGAAGGGGCTTTCTATGCACTTGGACGCATCCCCCACGTTGTTGGTGCAATTGATTGCACACATGTTGGCCTTGTTGCACCACAGGCCATGGAGCACATCTTTAGGAACCGGAAACATTTCCACTCCCTGAATGTGCAAGTGGTGTGCCTGGCGGACATGATCATCAGGCACGTGTGTGCAAAGTTTCCCGGTTCCACCCATGACTCGCACATCATGCGCCACAGCATCCTCCCACGACTGGTGTCCAATCTTCAACCGGACCATGCCTGGATTGTTGGTGAGTATGCATACTCGTGTAGCGTGCTGGGTGTGACATGCTGTCTTGTGTCTTGTTGGAATTGCAAGGATTCTCTGTGTTTCTCACACCCAGGTGACTCGGCATATCCTAACGGGCCTTGGTGGCTGAGCCCACTCCGTAATCCCAGGACACCAGCTGATGTCAGATACAACGAGGCACATCGGAGGACCAGACGTGTGGTGGAGCGTACTTTTGGACTCCTGAAGTCCAGATTCAGGTGCCTGGACCGCACCGGGGGTGCACTGGCATACTCCCCACAGAAGGTGTGCCAGATAGTTGTGGCATGCTGCATGCTACACAACCTCGCTATTCGCAGGCAGATCCCCCTGATAGTGGATGACGGTGATCAGCCAGGACCCCCGCCTGCAGACCAGGCCGTGTCCAGTGACGAGGACAGTGGAGAGGAGGAAGCAGTGAATGAGCGTCAGCAGCTCATCGCCCGCTACTTCACTTGACGGTGAGTGACCATGTACGTCGGCTGATGTTGCTGTAGTTGTGTAGGTGTATGTGTGCATTGTCACGGCGGCCTATTGTTCACTGAGTGCTGTGTGGCAATGGTCCATGTCCAGGGTAGTATGCCACTGACAGTGGCTGTGGCATTGTGCCCTGTTGCTCTGTGAGATGTGTGTACATTGCTTGAACTTGATGACAAGTACTGTGTGATGAGTGTGTGACACACACATTCAATGGACTCTTGTTCTGTTTTTCACCCCTAGGTCCCTCCAGCCTCTCCTGGCCTATCGACATACCACACTCCTGATGCATTACTGATCATGGTGACGGTTGCACATCCTTGATTAAACACAGAGCACATACAACAGAATGTGATCCAGGTGTATTTATTTTGAACAGTGACATGTGATTGTGGGCAAGGTGATGACAAAAGTGGTGCATGCTGGAACAATGAGTTGACGGACATGTCCGCGTGATGGCCAAGGTGTACCCATGTTGTTCTGGGTCCACAGTCCGACAGACACATGCCATTCACATGGCAGTGTGGGGTAGGATAGTAGTCCAAGTGAATGCAGTAGATGGCCACCGTGGCTGGCTGTCTCACTGGCGTTTGGAGCGTGCAAAGTCATCTCTGGACACCTGTTTCCTCTTCGGACGCCCTCTTCCACGTTTGAGAGGGGGTGGTTTTGTTTGTGGGCTGCTGGTGGTGGCTGAGGATTGCCCACTCGCTGTGGACGCAGGGGAACTGGATGTTGCACGGACCTGCGCCCCAGCAGGTGGTGTCGGAGGTGGTGTGGTTGGCCTTGATTGGGCCCTCACCGCCACCACTAGCTGGCCCATGAGGTCGACAAGTTTGCCCATACGGGTCACGAATTGGCCCATATGGGTGTCCATGGACCTCAACACCCCAAGGACTTCCCGCGTATCGGAAGCTGACCGGGCCCATTGTCCCTGGGCCTCTTCATAGGCCCCAAGGACTCTTGCGATTTGCGGCAGGTCTTGGCTCCCAGGCTCTGATGGCGTTGACCTGACCCTGCTCCTCCCACCTGAACTGCTGCCACCGACCTGCCCACTCGCCATGGTGGTCACCCGGGGCCTCGTTGTGGCTCCCAGGGTCGGTGTCGACGTGCGTACAAGCCCTTGCGCAGGCTGAGTGGTCAGGGAGGCCCTGGTGGTGGTGGTTGCGGCAGTGGTGGCCGCAATGACCGTGGCAGCAGGGGCCTGGGACTGGTCACCGGCCCTGGGAGATGGGTTGGTGGGTAGGAGGGGTCCTGGGGAGCGGTTGGGCCCTGCCACACCAGATGTGCCTGGTCCGGAGTCCTCGTCCGAGGAGGTGTCCAGGTCTTCCACATCCATGAGTCCGGGTGGAGGGCTTGTGGACTGGCTGTGATGACTGCTGTCTCCCTCTCCAGCATCATGCTGTTCGTCACCTGTGGGGCGGAGACGAAAGGTTATTGTGTTGCACCTTGCAAGGTTTGTGTTAGATGACTGACATTCACAGTTGGTGCACAGTTGTGCACTGATTTCCCAGATGCGTGTGTATGGCTCTACAATGTGTGTGCGTGATCAAGGCAATGTAATGGTGTGATGGGTGCACATGGCATGGGACGGATTTGGATAGCCAATCGGTGTGTGTTGCAGTACCCCTACATTTTGTGCCTTTGGTGGACACGGGGTACAGCCCCCTCAATGCATTTGAGGTGCAATATGGTTTTGGGGTTTCAAATGGAACGCTTAGGAACGCAGTTGGCAAAGAGGTACAGCCCCTCAACGCTTTTGATGTGAAATATGGTTTTGGGGTACATACTGTGAAATAAGGGTGCAGGAGGGGACATGTGTTTTGGCCACACGACACTGCAGAGACAAAGGTGTGTGTATGTCTGACGTACCAAGCATATCTGCTCACTGTTATCATTTCGGGACATTACACTGCAAGCATTGTAGTAGGTGGGTGATGGTTGTGTGCCACACGACGTATTGCAGATGGGACAATTCCTTTGTGTGCGTGCTACCCTAAGCCATGTGCAGCAATGCAGTGCTCTTGGTGTGTTGACTATATTAGGTATGTTGTAAATCACAGTGTGACGTGCGCTTCAGACACTACAGACACATTATTGGTCATCGGCAGGAATCTTTGCTGTACTACTGTATATGGGGCAACTGATTAGATGATATATCTTTCATGACACTGGGGCTGTGAAGATGTGATGGATGAGACATTGAATGTGCATTGTGTAGCTGTGTGGTTCATGGGTCCAGTGGTGTATGTGACATTACTGTGGTTCCACTCAGTTACATTGAGACGAGATGGACTTACATGGGTGATGTTGTACGATGTCAATGGAACAAGCAGACACGACTACATGGACAATACTTCGATGGTGTTGCTGATGTGTGTGATGACTGGCACATGTGGGTCAGTACTTGTAGTATCCTCAGGTCATGTCATTCTGTTCCCTGTACCTAGCTGCTCAGCCAGTGTGAGTGTTCCGCGTAGAATGTTAGTGTGAGTGGAATGCTTGGGTGCCTGTGTGTGTGTGAGACAGTTGGGAAGATGGGCTGAGCAGCTAGGAGGCTGCTCCTGGTGGGGCCTGTTCCAGCTTATTACAACTACTGAATAAACTACATCAACTACAACTCGGCTATGTCTACTTTGTATGCTGTACACGTGGGGCCAGCCCACTACATATTTATGGTGACGATCTGGAGCTAAGAACCCATTGCGTTTACAGATGAAGAGCAACAAGTTTAAAGAAACTCAAGGAAAGGAAACGAGTCAAGCAAGAAACATGTCAAGCACGTCTCGCAGCCCCACCAGTGTCCACCACACCGGACAGCCCAGTCAAGGCGTGCTGTACCTTCATCTTGTCATCTACAACACCAGTATAAACGGTTACAAGCCTGCTCACACCTTGGAGGAGAAACTATGCCACAACAAATGTCTGGAGTACCTCAAAAACGTCTTCCGTACCACAAGCAATGTATTTTATGCAAGAAGGAATAAGGAAATCTGTGGCCGCCAGTGTTTTTGTCTCCAGTGCGAAGTGTGCTGCTCCTGTTTACATAAGAGTTTCATTTGAGTAGGTTTTGAAGGGTGTTTCCCTGTCAGTGTGCCTCCGTGTAGCCCAGGCGCGCTACTCTCTACAGTTTTGCTTGGTGTGCTATTTCTGACACAAGAAAAACGCTGAGGTCATTACAATGTGCGCTATGGGTTTTGCCGTGCACAAGGAAATTTTACAAAGACTTTGGAAATTGCTTATGACAAGCAACGTCGGATCTGAAGGACCGAAGGAAGACTACATCTTCACGTTACAGGCTGTACGAGTGTATAAGCGTGACCGGCAATTCTATGATGGTTGGGGCGGGACTTTTAGTGAGTAATCACATTTTAATTGATTTGCCCGTTGCTATGGGGGGGCCTCTTTGATTTTTGGGAGTTCAACCGCCGTCTTGGGTTTTAAAATGAGGCGCGTGTTGTTGCATATGCGCGCGCTCTTACCTCCTCCACGACTGGGGTTCTGCGTCATGATCAGCGTTGCCAGCCTTCACTTCGTCAAACTGATGCTGATGGATGTTGTGCCTCACCAACGTGCCGTGAGCCTTCCGGGACGGCGTGTTCAATGTGCCGCCATCTTTAGATTGGTAGCTCCGGTTAGTTTACGTAATGGTATGGACTGCTATGTGCTGTATTGTTTGCCAACCACGCATTCAATTACAATAAAGTTTTTTTTTTTTTTTTTTAAACGAGATGAGAACGAACGTCGCGGTGTCTTGATGCCCCAATTTAAGGTGTGCTTCGTGATGGCTTTCGGAACAACGTTTGACAAGCGCAAGGTTGGACACCCTCGACGCATTGTGGTTAGTTAACTCACTCGAAATGGATTTTTGCCACCACTCAACGTCGTGCCCCTACCTTCTCACGGAGTTATGCCTCCAGCTATGTTGCCATTCAAGTAAGTGGATTCACAGTCACAGCGCTTCCGTAGTTGTTCTTCATTTGGACACCGCTTTTGTGACTTACAACTCTTGTGGTGGGGTTCCTGTTTTTTTTGTGAACCTGGGTGCAAGTGGTTAAGTCATCTGCGCCCAAGTACTGAGTGTTCTTCGGAAAAGTACCTTCTGGTGGTGTGTCTCTTGGAGTTGTCCGACGCCTGCCCCTCCACATCGCGGTGACAGGCACACCAGTGACATTTTTGTTTATTTGGGAATGTTATACTTACAGAGCATATTTTGGTGTTAAAGAACTCACTTTTAGCATATTTTACATATGTTTTTAGCTTCCAGTACACACAAAACGCTTAAGGTTACACACATTCATAAAAAAAGTATTGTGTTTTTCTTATGACTTATATGTTGAGTTGTTTCATATATATTGTATCCCTGTTTAAGGGATGGGAGTGGGTCTTAGTCCCACATCTCTTTACCACGTTTATGGTAACTGTTTAAAGGAGTATTTTTTTTTTTTACTTTTGGGTGGTTCCATGTCCCTTACAGGAGGGATGGTTTTGAATATTAGGCACTTCATTACATTTATGCTCCTATACACATGGGTTTATTTATGTTATATTGGTAATCCTGCTGACCACTTCTTTTAGAATTCGTGTAGATATTTTATCCCTGCCTTGGGATGGGAGTGGGTTCTCAGCCCCATGTCCCCTTGTTTCAGATATTATCCCTGTCTAGGGATGGGAGTGGGTTTTAGTCCCATGACCCCACGGTCCCAGTTACTTACATTTGGGATGGGTTTCAGCCCTATTTCCTGGTTATTAGTCTCCACACCTTCGCTTGTTGTGGGGTTATGGGGTGTTTTCCCATTTACGCAGTTGATAGGGGGTTATTGTCCCACCTATGTCAGTAGTAATAGGTGTTAGTCCTATTTACTTAGTTTAAAGGGGGGTGTTAGTCCCACCTTTGTTATCTTGGTGTTGGGTGTCAGTCTCTTCACTTCCTTGTACGTTGTCATGTGTGTGGGTAGTCCTCTTGTGATGCCACACTGTGCTGCATCTGTATTCCTATGCTGCACATGTCCTTGGGGGTTAGTCCCATGTGATGTAATCTGTACATTTGGGTGTCAGTCCCAATCATCGGTTTTTTTCACTGGGGATCTTAGTCCCACTGTGTCCCTCACATGAGGGGTGGCGTATGGTGTTTTCGCCACAGTCTCCTCACGTGAGGTGTACTTCCTTGGGTGTTGTTCTACCCATTGTATTCTAGTCTGGGTTAAGTTGACCCTTTTCTTCTGTCTTGTGTGTTTTGCTCACTTGTGTATGTGAGCTCTTATTACGCTACTTATTGTTTTTCAATAACTATGAAAGGAAGAGGGTGGGTATAGTGCATGTGCATTTCTATTTCTCCATTCTTCTTTCTTTCATCGTGCTTCCGTTTTCCCTCTCGTGATGTCATTCTTTGCATCCCTGGGTTAATGGATGGTTTACTTCATGTGTACATTATTGTGTATAGTTGTTTTCATTGTATAGTTGTTTTCATTTTTGTTTGGATCTTTTTATTGTTCAGTATAAAAGGGATAGGATATGTAGTATCCTCAGGTCATGTCATTCTGTTCCCTGTACCTAGCTGCTCAGCCAGTGTGAGTGTTCCGCGTAGAATGTTAGTGTGAGTGGAATGCTTGGGTGCCTGTGTGTGTGTGAGACAGTTGGGAAGATGGGCTGAGCAGCTAGGAGGCTGCTCCTGGTGGGGCCTGTTCCAGCTTATTACAACTACTGAATAAACTACATCAACTACAACTCGGCTACGTCTACTTTGTATGCTGTACACGTGTGGCCAGCCCACTACAGTACTCCAGTGAGACTTGTGCATGCAGACGTGACTCCTTCCGTGTTAGTGTATTTGTGATGGCTCATGTGGGATTTGACTCTGTAATTCATGTCCGTGTGCACATTAGTCACATGATTATGACAGGGAGCAGTGCTACCTGTTCCTCTGCTACGTGACATGTCCCAAATGTTAGTCGTAGTACAGTCCTCACGCCTACAGACACCCCGCCCTGTACAGTAGTCTACCTACTTGTTGGTTTGTAGGGAGCAATGCAATGGCTGTCACATGGTCATGAGAGGGAGGGGTGCTCCATCTTGCTGGTCTGTGGCAGTGGGGGCCGTGTTGTGAGTTGTGGTGAAGGCTTACCATCCACAGACACCCCTCCATGTAGGGAAACATATCTACCTGTCGGGTGAAGGTGTGCACTGCAATGGCTGTCACATGGGTGTGGGGAGTGCTCCATCTTGCTGCACTGTAGGACTAGGGGCCTGGTGGTGGTTGTATTTCTGCAGTCCCCCCTCCGATACTCGGAGTTTGTGGTAAGGCTACTTACCTGTTACTTGTTGGTTAGTGCAGCTATGGCTGACACATGAGTGTGGGTGTGGGGTGTGCTCCTTCCGGCACATCTGGGGTACATAGGGACCTGGTGGGAGTTGTGGTGCTGGCTGACTGTACACATGCCCCCATGGTTTTGTTTGTTGGTACCTTTGGGCTGAGTGTGTGGGAGTGTCTGTTGCATGTGTGAGAGATGTCTTGTGTATTGTGTACTGGACATGGGGGTGTTTGGCCCTCGGTGCTATGGCATTCTGGTAGTGCATGACAGTACATAGCGGTGTGCTGGTATACATTTGTTTGTACTTACCAGCCTCCACTCCCCCTGGTATTCCGGTGAGACTCTCCGGATGCAGAATGCCTCGCACCTTCTCCTCCCACGCCTTGAATGTCTTGAATAGCGCGGGATTTCCGCCGCCAGTCGTGGCAGCCAGCTCACGGTTCTTGGCCTCCTTCTTCCTGACCACGCTTTTCAGGTCGTGCCACCTCTTTGTGATTTCGCCCGGTTGCGTGGCACGTTCCCAACTGCATTTACCTGGTCCACTATCCTTCTACACATTCTGTTTCTGGTGGCTACTGGTGTCTGTTGGACCTGGTTCCCATAGATTTGTGGGTGCACCTTGATGATCTCATCGACCATGACCGTCAACTCAGTGGCAGTGTACTTTGGCATTCTTTGGCTTGCCATGGTGTGTGGTCTGCTATTTGTTGAGCTGGTGTGGTGGTTGTGTGGTGTGTGGTGTGTGATGTGCAGGGGGTTCGTGGTGCCGTTGTTTCAGTGGTGATGGTGGTGGTGGTGATGTGTGTGATGTGTGCGTGCGTGTGGTGTGCTGCTTTCCTTTGTGTCTCTCTGTGTTGTCTGATGGCATCTTCGCTTTGTCCTCGTGCAAGGGATTGTGGTCTGTGAGGAGGCTGCTTCTGTACTAATTTATGTGGGTGTGTCATGATGGTCTGTCGTTTTCAGGTGTGTTGTGTCTGTTGTCCTGGGATTTGTAGTTTTTTATTTTTGGCAGGGGGCATGTGTCATTGGGATGTGTTCTGTGTTTGTGTATTTTGGCGTGGTTTGCTGTGTGGACTTGTTGGCCATGTTGTGTGTATTTCTTTGTCCCGCCAATGGTTTCCGTGCACGGACGTGTCCGCAAGGCCTTCCGCCGTGTCAGTTCTTCATCGCTGTTGTTAACCGTGGCGGGCGGGGAAAATGTGGATTTTCCGCGCTCATGTCGGGGAGATCATAATTTCACGGTCGTTGTCTCGGTCGTCAGGGCGGACGGATTTGGGTTTTCGGGCGGTATTGCGTCCGTGGCGGACGGTTAATCTTCTACTCTGACATGGACGGGCGGAATTTTGTGTGTTTTTACCGCCGCGGGCGGAGGTTGCTTCACGACATCATAATTGCTCGGTCGGTATTCCCATGGTGCAGGCGGGCGGTTTTTTCAGGCTATGGTGGATGGCGGATTTTTTAACGCCGGTTATCGTAATGGACCCCTAAGATCTCAATTAAACAAATATTAATAAATAAAAATTAATCAATAAATTTAATATAATTAAATTACTTCCCACCCTATTCCCCTATAAACCCACAACCCGCTACGGAACTAAAAACGCAAAATTCAAGTAATGTTTTTAAAATAAATTTAATATAATTAAATTACTTCCCACCCTATTCCCCTATAAACCCACAACCCGCTACGGAACTAAAAACGCAAAATTCAAGTAATGTTTTTAAAATAAATTTAGTATAATTAAATTACTTCCCACCCTATTCCCTATAAACCCACAACCCGCTATGGAACTAAACACGCAAAATTCAAATAAAAAAATTAATACATTTAATATAATTAAATTACTTCCCACCCTATTCCCCTATTAACCATCAACCCGCAACGGAACTAAAAGCGCAAAATTCAAATAAAAAAATAATAATAAATACTAAAAAGTTAAACATATATTAAAAATACAAACAATTCTTATACAAAAAAATATACATCACATACATGTAAAATATATTCTAAAATACATAATAATAAAAAAGATATTTTTAGCAACTATATTTTTGCAAACGATATTAAACACTTCGATATTTGTAAAATAGATATTAGTTACCTTAAGTCGATATTCTTGACCACGATATTCTTGCTGTCGATATTAATGAATTGATATTTGTGCAACTCGGTATTTTGTACTTGATATTCTGTCTCTGAACCGAGAAATATTAAGAAAACAAGAAAGTACAGTTTTAAGAATGGGCTCCAATGCAGATAATGCCCGTCAGTGCCCGCTGCTTAACCTCTGGTTGGTCTGAGCCTGTGAACTCTAGCGCGGCGTTAGGCTACCTCACAAACTTAGGGGCATATGTACAAGGAGTTAACGCCGCGTTAGCGGCACTTTTCTGCCGCTAATGCGGCGATATTTTTATCGCCCTATTAACAAGCTGTTGCTAACAGCCGTTAGCGACAGATTTCTTGCGATACCGCCCGTTTCCAGCATCGCCACCTATGTTAGCAATAACTATCGCTAATGATATGCAAGGTAGGCGTTCCCGTGCAAAAACGCACGCTAACCCCACTTCGCGATATTTACAATGATCGCCCGGACCCGCGATACGTTAAAAAAACAGCTGCTAAAGCCCGTTAGCGGCTGGGACTAAGATCAGAAAATAGCTGGTCTTAAAAATGGAGATAACACTTGGGGCCTCATGTCAGCAGGTTTTGGTGCTGGACAGCGCTGCAAGCAATGTTGCTGCGCTGCCCTGCGACAAAACTGCAGGGCAGGAATGCGCACCACCAATAAGATAGTGCACATTCCTGGGCCTCACTCATGAAAAGTGTTGCAGCGCTGCGACAAGACAGTGTCGCAACACTTCTCACTACGCCCTTCTTGCGACTCCATGGATGCGCTGTTTTCACTGGACAGCGCTCCATGATGCAAGTAACGACAGATACATCTGGAATCCTGACGTATCTGTCTGCGCTAATGTCACACATTGCTGCTGTTGTGTCACAAGCATGACGCAACTCCAGCAATGCATGGGGCCAGCCTATCCCTGTGGCACTGCGTCACCCTTACGCCTGCCATCAGGCAGGCGTAAGGTACTGACGCAGTGCCGTCCTACAATAGTCGCAGTGAAATCTGAGGGATTTCACTGTGCCACTCCTATGAGGCCTTGTCGCGTGGGAACGCACACACTGCGTACATCATACCTGATGCAGGTATGATGTGGCACAGGGCTTCACAAGGTCCCGCATATGCCTACATGCGTCACTTTGCAAATACGGCGCTACGTGGTGCTAGTTTTGCCTGGTCCATTCTTGAGGGGTGCGAGGGTGTCGGCGCAGTTAGAGATCCATCGGTGGCGGTTGCATACTGCGGTGTCATCGTCTGTAAGCGTTAGCGGAGTGGTGGTGCTGAGGGAGTTGACGAGACGTTCTTCGGTGGCCTTGATCCAGCTTCGAGGGTGTGCGATAATGGCGGTGGTGTACGGTGGGCATGGTGAAGACGTGATGTATACAATGATGGTCGGTCCAGGAAAGTCCGGTGGTGTGGCTGTAGTTGAAGTTCCCGCTGGCGGAGGAGACGTGCTTGACCGTGTGTCCTGCTATGTGGCTTGCTGCGGTGACAAGCTGCTTGAGTCTGATGTTGGTGAGCTACCCCAGGAGGGGGTGGTGTTCTGGTCACTGGGGTTGTCCAGGTGGAACTTGAGTTCACCGAGTAGGATGTCGTCGGTGGATGGGAGAGCCTGGGGTGCAAGAAGGTCTACAATGGTATCGGAAAATATGGGGCCATGGCCCGGGGGGCCTGCAGATGAGGATACTGCAGAGGATGGGCTTGGTCCGGATCTGGGAGTTGATGTGCTCCATGGTCACCGTTGGGTCATTAGAGTGCGTGGTCAGTTGGAGTGTGCTTCTGTAGGTGATGGCAATGACTCCTCCTGGAGGGTCGGGGTGGTCCTTGCGGGTGATTCAGTAGCCGTCAGTGATGGCGATGGCGATGTCCGGTCCGGAGCAGAAGTTGGTCCTGGCAGGGGATGTGGTGTCCAGCGTTGATGGCGTGGAGGGTGCTGGCATCATAGCGGTGGAGTGTCCGAGAGGAAGGGTCCTTGGTTCTGAGCGCGGTCCAGGGGCAGACAGGCTTGCCTATGGCTTGCCTTTGGCGTGGGAGACATCCTTTACAACGCAGGCATTACATCTTAATGCCTTTACAACGCTACTCCAACCACGCAGGTGCCTTTACATCGCATTCCATTACAACGCATTGTGAGGTCAGTAATGGGGTATTTTTAAGTTTTAGGGTGGGTTTGGGTTTCGTGTGTTGGAGATGAAATTTGGGGTGTGCTTTGGTGTAAATTCTTGAAATTCGGGCATGTTTTGGGGTCAATTATGAAAATTCAGGTGTGTTTTGGGGTCAATTATGAAATTTGGGGTGTGCATTTGGGTCAAATATAAAATTTGGGGTGTGCATTTGGGTCAAATATGATTTTTAGGGTTTGTTTTGGGGGCTCACAGATTAATTTTAGGGTCCACGGTTTGCTTTGGGGTGCAATGGTTTGTTTTAGGGTTGCACTCACTGAAGTGAGAATTGTAATTTTTACATCTCCGCTATGCAACACCTTCCCTACTGTTGTAATATGCCTAGTATTAGTATGCATTGTAATGGAATGCGATGTAATGGTATGCGTCGTAACTTCATATCTACCTTTGGCACACCAGTGGTACGCCCGCTGCGCATGGCCGCACAGCGGCCGCCATTGAGAAGGTCTGCGGGGGGACTAGACAGCTGGGAGGTGGGAAAGGCCGGAAAGAGCACTGGATGGGGCGTGGACGCAGGGGGTGTGTGTGTGAGCGGGTGTTGTAAATATTTAAATGAGGGAAATCTTACCTCGATGCCGGTTCCCGTGTCTTCGTTGCTCCTGCTCTCCTGAGTCTGCTTCCAGGAACAGTAAGTAGGCAGCCAGGCTCCCTCCCCTGAGCCAATCACAACGCTGCGATGCGGTGTTGGGATTGGTCATTGGCGCCGGGACAAGGCATGCAGCCAGGGGCTGTAGGGGTGGGCATGTTCTCCATGCAGGCTGTAATGCAGCCTGCATTGCGAACAGGGAAGTGTGCATGTCTGCTTTGGGCGGCCTGAGCGGGCCGACCAAACAGTCATTGCGCACTTGAGTGGGCATGCCAATCCGCCACTGCCCTGCTCCGTGAGTGAAGCAGCCCTACCCACCCTCCCGCCCGCAAAGGAAACATAGCACGATTACATCAGGAAGTTGTTATCATCATGTGTTGATATTTCCTCTTCTTGCACTGCTTGAAAGCAGTGGGGCGACACTCTTCCGCCATAGCTGATGAGCCGCCACTGGGGGTGCGTCATCTACGTGTACTAGGCCTGAGCGACTCGACCCCCGGGCCTCCTGCGCTACGCGTCCCACCTTCTCCTTACCTGGACATTGACACTGTGGCGCAATCCGCTGCACTCTCCCCAAATCTATGACTCAGCCAGCAGGAGCCTCAGCCAGGTGTTATTTCACAAGTGTGGGTACAGCAGTCGCCGCCAAGTCCGCTGGTGAACCTCCCGATGCAGCTGATGCAGCAGGGCCCCCTTAGGCGTGAAGTTGCAGGGCTCCCGCCACACAAGTTCGGCGCAGCTCAGGGGCCTCACCCTGCACAGTGTCCGGCCAGCCCAACATCATCCGGCCTGTGATGCAGAGAGGCGGCACCCACCGATGGTAATCCCCTCCATGCACCCCGGTGTAGTAGTGGATCGTAGTATGCGATGCAGACCTCGCTACATTGGTGTGCAGGAGCGCCTCTACCATTAACAGCTCCAAGGGGCGCAATGAGGTCTTCTCACACAGGTCAGCAACGTGTCTCCATGCGACCTGCCAAACTTCACCACCAGGTACGGGCGATCGTCACGCCTCAATGTCTACCGCCATGGTTCATTGACTCCACAGCTCCTCCGCATCCCACTACAGGCTCCAAACGCAGGTCCAGCGAGGCATCCAGGCTCCAGACGCAGGTCCAGCGAGGCATCCAGGCTCCAGACGCAGGTCCAGCGAGGCATCCAGGCTCTCATCCTGGTCATCCTGGATGTTGGGTGGCTTGAAGGGGTTGTTGATGTGTGCTGCACTTGGCCCTGGCTGCTACATTCTGCATTTTTTTGGTTTTTATGCCTATTTTCTATTGGAGTTTGCAGATAGGCTATTTTTTGCATTAGAGGCAAAAAAAACTCACGTTGGGCTGACTAACGTGAGTTTTTATTGCTGCTAATGGGCCTATCGGTAGCTTTCGCCCGCTAACGCCGGAATTCCTATCACCATCGCGCTAATGTTAGCGGCAGTTTTCACCGCAGATCCCTGATACTATCGCCATGTAGCGACGGCTTGTAAATACGCCGATAACACGCAATAGTTTTCAGCGGTAAGCGGCGATAACAAAACTGCCGTTATGTTATGTTAATTTGATTTGTAAGGCGCAACAGCTACCCAAAAGGGATATTTGCGAAAATTCCCGTAAACAGTTTCATTGCGGAGTGATACGGGGAGGGAGTTCCATAAGGAGGGACCTAAACAAGCAAAAGATCGACCGCCCATACGTGACAGTCTGATCCTGGGAACCGAGAATTTCGTCTGAGTAGAAGATCGAAGAGGACGTGAGGGTAGGTAAGGGTGAACCAGAGCTTGCAGGTACTGGGGAGCCACTCCAGATTTGATCTTAAACATGTAACTCAAGGCTTTGAACTTAATCCGGTTCTCTATCCTGAGCCAATGGAGATCACGCAAAGAGCCAGAGATAGGGGCAACTCTGGGAACCTGACAAAGCAGTCTAGCAGCGGAATTCTGCACCACCTGCAGTTTGCGGGTAGCATCCTTGTTTGCCCCCAGATAGAGAATGTTACCGTGGTCCAGTCTAGAGGTGACGAGAGCCTGGACTATGGTTCTCTGGGTAGAACTAGGCAGCATCCAGATAATCTTCTTGAGCCATTTGAGGATGGTAAAACAGGTTGCGGCCACATTCACGGCTTGTTGACGCATTGATAATTGATCATCAATGATGAAGCCTAAGTTGCGGACTTGGCAGGAGGGCTGAGGAAGAGCACCCATTTCAGCAGGCCAGTGTTGGGAACCCCAAAGATCTTTATTTTTCCCCAGAATCAAGACCTCAGTTTTTTCTCTATTTCGTTTGAGAAAGTTGGCCTGCATCCAGGATGCAATCTTACTCCATCCCAACTGGAGAGCAGATGACTCAGACGCCCTCTCGGCAGAGAGAGAGAAGATAATCTGGGTGTTGTCAGAGTAAGAGAACAGGGACAGCCCGCGTTAGCGATAGTTATCACCAGTCCTTGTACATATGCCCCTTAGACTGTTATTAATGGTGCCAAGCAAAAACTATGCAACCAGCTGGATCTGATAAACTCACATAGACTGCCAGCCAACTAAATGGCTGTCGGTCTATGTGAGTTTATCTGATCCAGCTGGGTGCATAGGTTTTGCTCTTAGGGAGGGATTATGGTCTACTGCGGCCATCGGATGATCTGTTCTCGCTTGTAGACAAGTTAGGCTTTTTCCTGATGTCCCAGCTTCTTGTCAGGAATCTTCCTGTTCATTTAGTCAGGTCCTCAAAATATCACTCAAGAGGAAAAATATACAGTCTTCATCAGAGTCTATTTGTTTCTTTTCCAGAGTATGTCTGATGGTGTTCTTCCTGACCTCATTAAAGGGGGATATTTTAGTAAGATGTGGGTTAGGTCTTCCAACTCGCCACCAGAGCAGTTCGGGGAGGAGGATTCCTTTCTTCTGCTCAGCCACAAGTTTAGGTGAAGGATGCCACTCCTGGAAAGCAAGAACAGTCTCCTCTGTCGGTGAAGAGTAAGCTTAACCAGGTATGGTTGTACTGTTTGAGAGAAATCTGTGTAGCTCTACTGAGTGAAGATTATCGAGCAGCTTGCATCTTTCTTTTGTTGTTTCATGCTCGTTTCATGCTTTGCTAATCAAGTTTGTCACTTCATTCCGTAGTTCTGTAGTTGATAGGAGCCTGCTTTGGATGGAGGTGTAGCAGACATCAGCCTTAAGAGCAACTGGTAGGAACAGAAGCTTTATCCAGAATCTTCTTTTCTGTCAACCTATTATGGATACTTTCTTGTCCAAGCCCTAGATTTCAGATCCATACAAGATTTGACTCCCCGCCCTTGCCATGGCAACCTTGTCTGTGTTTGCAGAGAAGGAATGTCCATGCTCCTTGGCCACCCTTATGATTGCGTGTAGGAACGTTGGGATTTCTCTAGTACCTTCTCGATGTATATATATCTCACAGAAGGTTGTTTGAAATTTTTAAGCATCTGTATGTAAAGATCTTGACTTCTTCCAGTTTTTGATTCCTGTTATAGAAAGCTACGTTATTCTTTCTGCTTTTCAAGAAAATCATGATTTTTGTTTTAGACATGTTTATTTTCAAGCATCTTGCAGTATTCAGCCATTGTGTTAAGGTCTCTAGATGGTCTTGCGATCAAGATGTAGTCATCTGCATACAGCATGGCAGGTACAGGAAAGTTACCCAGTGATGGAACATCTGGTGTTTTTTTTTGTATTTCTTTGTGGAAGTCATTAGTATGTAAGGAGAATAGTAGTGGCACTAGGAGGCAGCCCTATTTCACTCCATTTACCATTGTAATTATCTCACATAGGAGGCCTTTTGGGTTGAGCCTAACATGTGCTGTGGTATATGAATAGAGCATTCTAATCAGTAGTAGTAGGGTGGCTCCAGGCGAATGTCTCTCAGTTTTTCCGTGCTCTCGGCATTGCCACCGGGTCAAAGGCAGTGGTGAAGACAAGGAAGGTTATGTAGAGGGGGATTTGTTTAATCTGCTGTACGTGAATATTATGTGTGAAAAGTTGAAGGCTTGCTTTGTTGTAGAGAGATTATCTCGGAAGCTGCCTTCTATCAGGAGAACTTAACTTTGTGAATCTGGCCCCTTGTGCACAGCTGATGCCTCTGGAGACCCATTAGACCACAGACAGCCGATTGTCTGACATTAAAGTGATTCTGTCCTAGCTCTAATCTCCTTTTCCCTCAAATAGGCTTTTTAGGGACTAAAAGCATTTCATAACAAGTTCCGTGATGAATGACATGGCATTAATTAAATGTTGCATGTAAACATTTTGGTTAATTTCTCCATGTTTATCATTGGCACAATGGCATTTTTATTGATGAGATGCTTAAAATAATAATTCAATTTGAAAAACCCAGGTTGCTCCCAGAAATGGAGACTAAAAGTGCACCCGCTGGATATATTCCTTGGTGACACAAAATTTAATACTAGAAAAAAGTCAGAAAAAATTTAACATCTTTGAAATTACAACTTGAAATTTTGAAACAATAGGCACTTGTTTATGAAACAACTTACATAACTTTTGATGACTTTGAAAAGCTTGCAGCTTACATGTTTAAACATTATGCAATTTTACTACCTGAGCACATTCTCTAAATAAGTCAGGCTGTAATTTATAACATTCAACAATCAATAACACATTTAAAAAACTTCAAAATTCTTTTACACTTTTTTCAAAAGTTTGGAAATAGTTCATAAAATTATAAATAGGATAAATAAGTTAAATGATTTTTATTTGCCAGTGGTAACTTAAACACCTCCTCATTATTTTTGATACATTTCTACAAGGAATTTCTTAACTGTTTTAGAAGCTGAACTGGTTCATTTTAAATGAGTACCGGCACTTCCTTCATTTGAAGGGAGAGCACCATCACTTCTCAGCAGTCGTGCAATACTTTTAATCAGAGAATACTGGCACTTATCAAGGTCAAAAAGATAAGTTGCATAACAAAGTATCCACCACAAAAATAGTACTAAAATATTGACTTTACAAATGCATAATGTCAAGTACAAAAATATCGACTATCAAAATATCATGGTCCAAAATATCTACATTAGAATAATAAATGTATACTTGATTGTAATTACCATTATTAAAATGTAAATAAAAGGTTTTTTTAATTACCATATTTAAAAACTAAATAGAGAACATAAAATATTAACAAATAAAGTTAAAATATTTTTACAAATACATATACATTTAATAAAACACCAATGAATAGGAAATAAATGTGAATATTAAATTATACATCAGAGTATATTTATTATAAAGTAAAAATAAATACCAAATAAAAACATATAATATTAATAATGTATTAAAGAATAAAACACAATCAACATTTATAATTAATATTCATCTTTGAAATGTTTAAAAACATTTTTAAAGGATTGAAACATTATAAATTGTATAGGAAACTATCTAACACAAAATGAATGTATTTAAAGTTCTATAAAAATATCAAAATAGTAAGCAATTTTAAAAACAAAACACAATAGAAAACCAAATGTAAAATAAAGGACATAATTTAAAGAAATACATGTAATTTTAAATTAACTATGTCCAAAACTAAAAAAAACAGGGTAAAGTACCATGGGACAAGCTGTCCAAATTTTTTTTTTTTAAATAATTAGATAAAAACAATTGAAATACACCATTGTAACTACATTAAGCAAAGTTGATACACTGTGGCGGGGTGGAGAAGAGGGAAGGGAGGAGTCAAATTTACTAATCTAACTTCCGTCTATTAAAAATTCTGAAAAGTGCATACATTAGAGGGGTCAAAATTGCTAACTCCAGTCTAACAGAACATTGAGGAAAATGCATACACTGGGCAGAATCAGATTTACTATTCTAACTCCAATCCAACAAATACTGAGAAAAGTGCATAACTGCGTGGTGGAGGGGAAATTTACTATTCTAAATTCAGTCTGAAAAACATTGGGAAAAGTGCAAACATTGGGGGTTAAATATACAATTGTACCTGTAATCTTACAAACATTGAGAAAAAAAGTATAGATGATGGGTCAGATTTACTATTCTAACTCAATCTAACAAATATTGGGGAAAGTTCATTCATTAGGGAGGTTGGATTTACTATTCTAACTCTGGTCTAACCTACATTGGGCAAGTTAGTGAGTAAGTTTGCTGCTGTATTAATATTTCATGCATTGTTTGTAACAATTATTGTTGTTATTAACAAATCTCAACTAATTGACCGCTCTCAAAAATATATTCAGCACAATAAAGGAGGGTGAAAAGAAGGTGCAATACTAAAATGGTATGTCTAACAATTAGTGTATTTAGCACCTAAAACAAACTATTTTGAAAGCTTAGAAAATAATCATTATATTCAAGCAACCAACTCCATCCTTTGTTAAAGAAGTAAAGTTCTTCAGCATCATATCACATGAATAAAATTAAGAAAAGCACAGCAAAGTTAACCACTTTACCTCCCTAATAGCTAGAGATCTGAAGTCCAATGTCTATTCAGCGCCTAGGGACTAAGGACCAATGTACAAAGATTTCAAATACGAAATCTTAAATTGCGACTAATAACAATTTGAAGTTTGTGATCTCTTATTTGGAATGTACTAAAATGGATTTGGTGAAAATGGTTGCAATATGAACACGGACATCTACCAAATGCATTGGTATTATGTGAACTGATCTATGTACTTATATGTTGGTTCACAAAATGCAGAATTGTAATGGGTCACATTTTGGCTTACCCAACCAATATTCATGAGATAGGTCCAGGATTATAGCCACGAAGGGGGGCATTTAAGGGCCAAGACAGTCCACATTAATTTTTGCCTCTTCCTCCTCCAAATGACCAAGGCAGCTGGCACAGTATTTATCTTAAACTCAGTTTATCTAAACAAACTGCATTCACGTGTGAAAGCACATAGGGGTCGATTCCGATTCGGGCCGTAAATTTCTCCGATTGAGCCGGACCCGGAGAGATTTCCGACCGAATCGGACCCGTGCAGTCCGACCGAACGAGTACGATGCGTCCGTATGTTATCGGACTCGAGTCGGTCGGACTCCCATTGATGTCAATGGGAGCCGGTCGTACAACGCGTACGCGGGCTCCCATTGACTCAATGGGTGCGAGTCGGACAAGGGCGCCCCCTACAGCGGGTGCGCGGCGAAGCGGTTCGCGCCGTACACGCACAGGTAGGGGGACCCATGGGTCCCCCTGTGTGCGACTCGCGCGGCTACGCGTACAGGGGTCCGACACGGACCCCCGAAGTACTGCCCCGACTGCTCTTACGAGCCGGAGTGCGCGGCTCGGTCGGACTGCTCGCGGCGCGCATCGTACTTACCCGGCCGGGAAATGTCTCCATTGCGCGGTGCGAGTCGAGTCCGAGCGAGTCGGTCGGAGCGGTTCGAGCCGGGAGCGAGTCGGTCGGAGCGGTCGGGACGCCCGGACGAGTCGGTCGGCGATTTCGCATCGTACTCGCTCGGCCGGACCCGCGTACGGTTCGGTCGGGAAACAGGGCTCCGAATCGGATCCGGTAAAGCCGAATCCGATTCGGAGCCCTACCGGCCGAGATCGGAATCGGCCCCATAGTCTTATCGAAAAGACATGCAGGCATTCAGAAGATGAATAAGCAATACAAATGTCATTTTTATCTTGTTACATTTGCTTCTTTTCAAATACAGGACTTAAATGTCAGGCTACGTCTTCTGACAAATTGCTCCTTATTGATTTAATGTAGCGATGTTGTTTACTTTTTTCTCTGACTCCAAAGTGAGAACATTTTGTAAAGTGAACTATGTGAAAATCTCGCTGAATGCTGCACATCTTGTCACAGTAATACTTCATTATTTTGTCATTTTTACACATTAGCACTGTTTGAGCAAACGTTTACTTCATTAGTACTAGTTGCACATCCAAATACAGCTATAAGTAACTAAAAGGTGACCAGTCAATCTTTGCGAAGGACCTTGCACTGCGTTGCAACACGGGTTGCCTCGTTTATTAATAACTCTTTATCTGTTTGAACTTGAAACTAAATTTTTTTCTGTTAAAATCTGCAAATTAATCAGAAGATGATGGATTATGTGGCAAATCCATAATTATGCAGAAAACACAGCAGTTGCAAAATTGTATAATTCTAGTGACCCTGTGTAGAGGGAGTGTGAAAGAAAGACTGTGGGATTTCAGTTTGTTTCTAATGCACAAAACACGTAAATAAATGTAAATGAACTGTACAAATATTTCAACATATATCAGCAGGTATGAAAGCACAAATGAAGCACATTTTGTTTTGTAACTCTGAAGTGTGATAGAAACAAGGATTTTAATAGGGTCAAAACAAATCTTGGTGATGCACAAATTATACATTTTCTATTCTATTGTATGGTATTGCAACATTTGTGTAGCACTTACTACCTCTATGTCTGGCACTGAAGCGATTAAGTACATGGGCAACAAGCTGCGCCATATAGGGTGGTCTATGGTTGGAAGAGTGTTGTCTTTGTTTTGTGGTCCTATATGGGAAGTATTTCCATGTTGTGCATGATGACCAATGAGGTGCGATTATCGTCTTATGGGACGTAGCACGTACATTGTGGTGGATGATGAGGCGTGAGAGACCAAGGCATGTAGTTTATGGTTTTGCAGTACGATGAAAGCTTTGAACAGCTATGTAGGTCCCTTTATGATAATTCTTATCATGATAGTCTGCTTTGCCAATTACTCCACTAGGTCATCCAATCAGAAAGTTTGTGTGTAGTTGTGGGCCTGGGTTGGCATGGTTGTAGGGAAAGAGGAGTGGAAAGATCTGCTGGGATAAGCATTGTTACTATAATCCCTTGTCTGAGTGTCATTGTGACATGTAAAGAAGCTACCATAGTGTAGACATTTGGAACCTGCAGTTGTGGGTAGATTAAAGTCCTACAATTGACCTGCAGTATGTGACAGATCTCTTCAGTTATTCCATGCTTGTTCATTTAGTAATGGCTAGTTTATTGGCTGCACAGTACTGGTGATAACCCTCATAGCAGATATGTCTCATGTAAATGTAAGAAGTGTAAGTTACAGTTGGCTTTCGACCGCTGATTGTTATGGTATTAGTATTAGAAATGTTATATATGAAATTACATTACTACATGATACTCCGGCGAACCATATGTCAGCCCTCCTTAATTTACCTACCTATAGAAAGTAGTTTGCTGGTGGGCTGTTTCTAAACTGTGGATTGTAAGCTGAAGATTGAGCTTGAGGGTGTGACTGTCTTTAGGGTTCTTTTGCCGGAATGTGTGGTGGTGTAGTTGTCTTTGAAATAGCTATGTTTTCAACTGTCTTCTGAAGTGTATGCTCCTGGATGCTGCGAATACTGGCTTGTAGTGAGTTTCAGAGCTTGGCTGCTCGAACTAGGAAAGCAGTGCCTCCTGCAGATTTCTTATGGTAAGGTGGTATGATGATAAGTGGTGCAAGCCTGGAATGCAGTGTCCTGTTTTGATTGTATTGCGTGAATTTAGCTTGTAGGTATAGCAGTCCTCTTCCTTGGGGGCTTTGTAGACAATGCAAAGTGCCTTTAACATTGCCCTGCTTGCTATAGGTCACAGTGGAGTAATGGCAAGACTGGAGCTGTGTTCTTGTGGGTGAAGGTGAAGAAGACGTCTTGCAGCAGCATTTTGGATGAGTTGTATTTTGCGTATGATGAATGCAGGTGCGCCAAGGTATAGGCTATTGGCATAGTCAAGTTAATGATTACGGGTGTGAGGATGGCTTTCAGTTCTGTTTTATTTAAAGTATGGGAGGATTCAATGTAGTGTTTTCATTGTGTGGAAAGCATTCTGTTTCATGTTATTAACAAGTGGCATCAAATATAGGTCTAAATCTATAGTTACCGCTAGGTTTCTGACTCCTCTTGATATTGTTGGAGTGGCCTCATGTTCCTTAGGCCATATGGTGGTAGACTGGTATTTTTGCCATTGTTCACAGGTACCTTTCTTTGCGGTATTTAACTTTAGATGGTTATTTGTCATCCATGTTTTATGGCCCAAAGGCAGTCATCAAGTGTTAAATTGTAGAGGTCTTCCAGACCATCCATATTTAAAATGATTTGGGTGGCATCTGCATTGTTGTGACAGGTGAGGTTGAATGCTCTCTGCATCTTAATGTGTAACAGTTGTTTTATGCATTTCAGTAGCTCCCCGTACTAAACACTGCAATCTCGATTAAGGGCTCCATAGGGGTGTTTTCCATGCCCGCTTAAAGTAAGTTTAGCCTCCATGGCTTACCCTCGGTCAGCGTCAGCTCCAGCTCAGATCCACAAGATTTCACATGGAGCAGACGCGCCATCCCGCTGCCATTGTTTAACCCCAGTTTATAGCCACATAAGTCACTTCTACTACATTCGCCTAGTCCTTTTTTTAACCCCCAGTGCAAGCACACACCCAGGACTTTCCTGCAACAGGTTCTTTAGTGATACATCTGGATAGCACCCCGTGTGCATCCTTTTAACGAGGCAATCCAGCACACGCAAGGCAGTGTAACCAATGGGTCATTGCCTTTCTGCACCACAGCAGGCACAGTTTTCCCTGCTTGTCTTCAACAGTCGCCAGTCATGGCACACTCCATATGTGATGACCACCTGGAAACAGCCCCCGCTACATCTGAGCGGTGATAATCTCTCCTGAGCTTTCGCTGATTATGATACACACTCCACTCCCATTGACTAGGAGTTAGTTAGTAAGGAACACCTCTGGATCACTCACTACTTGCACTGAGCATTCCAGTGAGATGCCCTGTTTTCATTGACAGTACCTCACAGCAGATTACGGACCCCTTAAGCCCACTCTGACTTGATTATCTTCCCCCATGGATCCCAGAGGCCCCTAGACATTCGGATTTCCGACAACAGGGTGCCACTGCCCTCACGCTCCTCTGGGCAGGTAGGATCTCTGTCTACCAGCACAGACGGATGCCATGTCATGCTCTGAACATGACTGCTCCAACCCCCGAGGGTTTAGGGGTCGGCCCCAGCTAAGTCACCAGCAAACCTGACACCATTTATTGGGTCCTCCTGTGCCCTCCACTGTCAATGGCGGCTCGCAGAGAAAAAGCTGCGGGGCGGTGGGGCGGGGTGGGTGAGGGGCAGGGCAGGGGGGTAGTGGAGTCGGACATATGACGGGCAGGAGTAAAGTAAGTAAATAAATAAATAAAACTATTTACCTTGCGCTCGCTGCATCGCCAACTCGGCGATGCAGCGAGCGCAAGGGAAATTGTTTTAGTTATTTATTTACTTACTTTACTCCTGCCCGTCGTATGTCCGACTCCACTACTCCCCCACTCTGCCCCTCCCCCGCCCCACCGCCTTGCAGCACTCCCTCTGCGAGCCGCCACTGTCCACGGTATGCAACCAGTAAGTATCCCCTGTGCATGTGACCCAGCCAATGCTGCCTCAGCACGTAGTTTCTCGTGTTGGGATACATTTTGTCACACTCACCCACAGTTCCATAGAGCAAGATCCCACAAGCCACACCAACTTCCTAGACAATCACATTTGGGTTCCATGCATGGCATGAGTGGTTTACATGCATGACCTAGTTGTTTGTTGAACTTCCACCTCTGTAGTTATAGAGCATAGACAGCCAATCATTCCATCTCTAGCCATATGGAACTGTATGTCAGCTCTGTCCCCACGGTACAGTCGACTAGAGAACACTTCACGTTTTTAACTGTCTGCTCCTGGCACGTCCGGCTCTGCATGTTGTAGAGCTATAGGTATCTGTATCTGGTTTTTAAATCTTTTTGGGGTACACCATAGAAATGTTTAGCACCTTACAGGAGGATACAGTTTCAATACATTTTTTATAGGTACTTATGCTCTTCCAATTTTCTGAAGAGGCCCACAGTAAAATGGCCAAAAGTCAGCAACACTACCATCTAGAGGAATCTCTCAATCTAGAATACTCAAAGAAAAAACTTTGGACACACGCTAAAATCAGAGGACAAGTCTGTCCTCCATGTCTGACCACCGTAAAGACTACGTTCTCTGTGGACTGTGCAATTAATAAGGAATACAGTCACTTTTGTTTGAGACTGAAGAAAGATTCTAGTTGTTCTATCTATTGTCATTATTTTTCCAAGTTTTACACAGTTCTTTGTATGCACTAATAAGGGAATAGTTTGTTCTCCTGTTAGTATTTTGGCTACAAAATATTTTTTTGTTATGTTTATGTATGTGTATAGTTATATTTCAATCCTTATGCACACCTCAGGTACAAGTACAGAGAGTGAAGATTTTTATGCTTGCCTATAAGTAAAAATAAATCATGGTCTAAAGAAAAAAGACAACACACCAGTGATTCATTTGAGTATTCACTGTGTAAATTTCTCGATGTATAATGTGCTCCCACAGTATACCACATTTCTGTTTACATCAGTTGTGAAATATAGCCTGGTGAGATAATGCATCTTTATTTTGTTTGCAGGAGCCAGATAGTTTGCTAGGTTAATGTGACTGCTGCAAATACTTTAACTAACAGTAGTGTGAAACTGGATTGAACCAACATAGCCAGCCACGTCACAAAGGGCTACAATAACAGATCTTTCAAAATTGGGCCAATATCAAGAGAACCCTGCCTGGGTCAACACACTGAGGATTCAGCTCCTTGAACCAAATATTGTGGAAAGGACAATCATGCCATCTGCGGCTGAAAGCATTTGTACTGTAATTGACCTCTCTAGGCATACCTGCAGAACATCAACTAACATTTTCTGATTTTTATACATTGTAATTTAAGATATGTGTAGTATTAATCTGCATTTTGAAATGTATTGACTCTTTTGAAATTCTGCTTCGTCATTATCTAATTTATGGTCATAGCAAATACATTGCTGGTTTGAGGCCCTATGCAATAAAGGTACTAAATGCATAATACTTGGTGAACATTTGGAGTAACATTTTTATAGGGAGAATTGTGGGATTGCTTGATGGTAGGAATTTTATGGATCCTCACAGATTCTGGAATTTTCCTTCACAGTAATATGGCGAGCGTGGAAAATCCGACACTAAACGCCCTCCCAGCGAGATTTCTCAGCACGGGCGGTCGGGGATGGTCGCGACCGCTCGCGTTGAGAAACCATCCGTTCGCGTTGAGGAACCTGCCGCTCGAGTAGAACATTTACTTGAGCGGCAGAAAAAAGCAGAGCCCTCTTGCGCTGCGCATGGTGCAGTTCGCACTGATTTTCCAGTGCGGGACAAACACCCGGCGGTAAAAATCAGCGTGAACGGTGTGACCTAATGCACACAGCCGCTTGTGAAACTCTGCGTAGTGTGGTGGTGTTTTTTGGTCACTTCGCGGAGTTCCGCATGGCGGAACTCCGCGAACTTCGCCCAGGCCTACGAGGAAACACAGATTACAAGAGTGCTGAAAGTGAGGGTTGGTCAGTACAGACGTGTATGCCATCTAAATTCAAGTAAGATATCAATGTGTGAGTCAAATCAGGACATAACAGTGAACATACACATACTTTAGACTCCAAGTCACTTCTATTTGGATAGTAAGATCAAAGGAGAACAAAGTCTGCACTTGCTTCAAGTAGTTATGTGTGTCGTTCTGATGTGTACAACCACTTCATAATGATTTGTCTTCCATTTCAGTGGGCCCAGATAACCAAGACCAACAGGACCAGGACCAGGGGCAGAGCAGGACATCCTTGGGGCACCGGCAGCCACAACCTCTCGTCAGCACTGAAGAGGAAGAGGAGGGACCTTCCACATCTGAAGGCAGGGGAAATGTGTCCACCCGGGCAGAGCCAGTACACACCTCCAGCGCTACAGACCGAGTGGAGGCTGAGGACATTGTAGGGGGGTGAAGAACAGGATGCTCCGGCCGGAGGGGAGGAGATCGACTCTCTCCCTGACAATTAGCACCTTACATTTGCCAAGGTGTCCCCAGTGCAGGTCACAACGCAACCTGGGCCTGCCACCAGCCCCTCCCTGACTCTAGAGGCTCCCATACCATCAGGGGCTCCAGCTGCATCCCCTGCCACTAGTACCCCTCCAAGTGGCTGCCAGGAAGACCCAAGTGAAGCCTCTGACCCCGAAATACCACACTCCTCATGTCAGACCCAAACTCCTCCCTGTATTGTCATTCCTGTGGCTGCATCCCCGGAAGTAATGGGGGCATGTGAGGTGCAGCCAGACATGTCCTCTAGTGTCCTACTGCAGCTCTGTGATGAGCTTCATTAACATCCTGATTATCAGGGATATGGACCATATGCAGTACATTTCTTTGTAAGGTCACTAGTATTTATATCCCTCATGTCTTGGACCAACTTTTTATGATTCATAGGGTGTCCCATGATGGTAGTTCCAGAGAATGACATTGAGAATGGAATCTAATAGTGACCAGATGTGTCTACTATGTGTTGGTCTTTAACGAAGATGAAGGTGCCTTTTGCAATTAATTTAGTTTGATTTGAAATTTTATAGAGCATGCAAACGCTTAAAAGGTATTCTGGAGCTAAACACAGCCGCAAAACGACAGGGAGGCAAATGAGGAGAGGTGGCCACTAGCTTGTGAAGAGCAAAGTCTTTAGGAGTTTCCTGAATGTAATTTCTTGAAGGTCTTTTACTTGTCAGGAGCTGTTAAATGGGCTGGGAGCAGATTCTAACGTTGTGCAGCTAAAACTGAGAAAGCTTTCCCTCTCAGCTGAACATGTTCATATTTAGATATAGATATTAAGTTTCTCCTAGCGCATGGAGCAGTAATGATGAGTGAGTAGTGAAGAATCCTACCACTTGAGGAGTAAATGAGCACATCATTGAAATGCGGCCACCGATTGAATAGTTTAAGATTGTGTTTTCATGACATGTTTATGATTGTTCTCGATTGAGCCGTGAGAGATTGTTCCAGATTTTCAATGATTCAATCCTTGTTTACAAATGTGTCTACTACTTAGATGGTTGGTAGTCAGGTGACTACGTTCTGAGGAGACCCAGGGTCACACGGGGTCAAAACGTCGGCAAACCCTCCCTTTCATTTGACTCTTGTGATTTGTTCTAAAGGGATACCGATTCAAACAACCTTTTTTCGTTCATATTTGAGTAGTGAAGACAACCATTGGGAATTGTCTAGTGTCTATGTTCAAATATGTTGTAAATGGAATCACTTCTGAGCACGTGTCATCTGCACTATGATCACCAATGTTGTTTTTTTGTTTGTTTGTAATATATGATCGGATTCAATGCATATAAGATGGAAATCTCTTTTTGTGCCCTGTGCGTTACAATGCAAATTAGATTTGGTATATGTTTGATATTGAAATAATTAGGCGGATCCCTCTTAGATAATCCCAAGGTCCCCGTTTATAAATGAGTCCCACAGGATAATTGTTTTCATGAATAGATATTTAGTGACAGCTAAAAGGCAGGCGTGGCTAGATCACAGCGGCCAAGGAGGGAAGTAATTAATAAGTTTTGTCTTAAATGGCTGGAGCCCAGAGAGTGGTAATCTTTACATGTAATGCACATGGCCTTAAAAAGAAAGGATCCTCTTGGAGATGGGCAACCATTGTAGCATTTTCAAACAGGTCGATGCAGAGGCAGTAGGTTGGGTACCAAGCCTCAATCTGGCAACAAAATTCTGAAAAAGTTGAAATCTTAAGAGTAAAAAGAGAGGTGAGCGAAAAAGCACACATTACAGTGATTCAGATGACTTAAGATCAATGCCTGGGTCACAACGCAACAAGATTCAGGTGGTAAAAAAGGGAGAATCTGGCACTTTTAGCTGAAAGAGAAGAAAAAATATAGCTTAGTAATCTTGAGTCCAAGAGCGGCCGTCAGATGCGTGTGGGTTTCACACAGTGTTGACTAAAGCCTTTCTCACGCAGGTAGAATGAGCTGTCATTTAGATTGTTGCAATGAAGGACGTGGTCGCCCACAATTTAATTTATTTATCCATTTAAATAGCATATATAGAACAGCAGGTGTGAGGGTGCTTTTCATCGTCACAATGTTAACACGTTGGAATTACATCAAGAAGGGGCGAGGGTTAACAGTTTTGAACATAGAATGTGTCCAGTGCCTCCCTACTGTACAGTCAGTGCTTGCTTTATAAAACTTAGTCTAGCAGTTTTATGAAGAAATGAGTCTTGCGCTGCTTTTCAAAGACAGAGAGAGTGGGGTTAGAGTCCTGAGGTCATTGGTAAAGAGGTCCAGGCTGTAGTGGCTGCACTGGAGACGGATTGTTTCTGTGCTATAGATATTCTGAACTTGGGAGGTTTGAGGAAGGGGCTTTTGTGACTGCTGAAACTTCTTGAGCCAACAGAAATGTTAAATAGGTGTACTACATAAGGATGGATATTTTCATGCATGGCTTTGTGTATTAGGCAGTACGTGTTAAACGTTTTTCTGGCTGCTATAGGTAGCGAGTGTAGGTTGCAAAGTATGGGTTGGAAGTGGTTGTGTCTGCCTTCTGAGTGTGTTTGTTATTGGGAAGCATAAATTGTGAGGTCAAGTGATCGATGACGTCATCAACAATGGAATCGGTCTTCTCATGGATATGGTAGCTAATGTGAATGTTGGTAGCCTTAGTGGGAATACATTTACATGTGACTGTAAGTTGTTAACAAATGGGGAGAGAGTCTGAATCCAAGATATGAAAAGGTAGGGAGAGACAGTGGATCAGAGCATGCTTCATAAACCATGTTCCTGTGAACATCATCAGATTCAGATATATGTCAACTATAGAATCTGCAATCTTTATATTGTGTTTTACTGCCAAGCGGCATTCTCCTAGCAGGTGGGTCCCTCCTTTCTCCTAGCGGTTCCAAAAGGTCTCCATGGAGATATCTCGACCGAGGCCCAGTCCCTATCACAGAAGGAGGATAGTAATCAGCAGGCTCTTCCACTTCATCACAGAGTCTTTTCAGCTGTACTGGTGTATTCCCTTGGCCGATAAAAATGTCTGCCAAACTGAACTGTCCAGAGAACCAATTCTTATCCACGGACCTGGCCATTTAGCTCATACGTGCACTGTTAAAATCCTGGAGGATGAGGGGTTGGGGGGGGGGGCAAATCAATGCATGTATAACCACTGCATGATTAGTACATGCCAGGGGAGTCCCTCATGAGCTACTTCCCTCCAATTCAGGTGCAGATTAATATTTGGGATATGACAGAAGGCCAAATGCTTTGAGAAACACATGAAGCAGGAAGAGCTGTTGAAGCAATAGGTGCCCTGGCAGCGGCTCTGCTGGGAAAACTACAAAGGGGACAATCAGACCCCTGGTAAGCTGTAAACACAATAGGACAGTGGGGGTTGTAGGAATGCACGGGTACAGGCTTCCATGTCAGCAGAGACCAGGGCAGCCTAGAACAAAACTTTCGCTGTTTTGCACTGAGATACACAGAAAAGCATAAATGGATCCTCTCTTACTTCAATGTCAGACCTGCAAAAAGGCTGTACATCTACCTTGCACCATCCACAAAGTGCACATAAACCTTTCATTTATAAACCCCATAACTGGAAATGCAAGACCCCGTTTAAGGCTAGCAAAACATTTTAAACATCGGAAGCCAGTAGTCATCTCCCTCCAAAGGAGACAGGTAAAAAGGCCTGTTCCTTCACTGTGCTCATGATCACCAGACTCACTGAGCCTGGACAGAAAGGACAGTAGTCACTTTCGCAAACAAAACAAAATAGAATGTATTCTTTGTTTTCCATATACTGCAAAGGTATCTATACCAAGCTTCAGCTGGGCACCCAGACTGCTAAGCACTGTCCCTCCTTTAAGCAGTAAATCAGACAAAAAAACAAAGTCAACTTAAATACATTCTCCCTCGCTTAACAGACAATAAAACCAGGCTGCACTCAGGAACTGAATAACAAAACTGTCACAATTATGGCACTCTTACAGTCTTTGTTTTTGAAGGAATTTCCTAGTACTGTTAAGGTTCTGCTCCACATAGCCAGGAAATCGAATTGAACGTATTAAACAGAAACCCGGAGCAGGTAGGAGCGGAAGTGCTGGAAGTTTGTCATTCACATCATGAATATAAAAGCTGGTGCTTGTGCACAGGAAAACAGGAAGGGGAGAGCTTTGACAGAGTCCCCAATGCTCAATATACTTACATAAAACCTGAGCTGTGTACTTTAAACATGGAAGCTATGTTTGCTGTACTGAACAGAACCGTGAGGCCCAGGCCTGCTAGCAGTGGTGACCTCTGCAGCAGCTTACCGACCCATCATCCGCCTGCTGGATCCAGAGGATTAACAACAAAGTTTTGAGGCCATTCCATGTGGGAAATCCAGATGAAGTCTCAAGAGAGATCAGGATTGAGAGTCTCATAAGAAATAGTGTGCTATCTGAACTTATTCGTTTAGAAATTGTGCTCAGATGTCCACGGTGAAAGTACTGTATCACCAGTAACTCACACTTCCAAATAATACTTTGCTTTTGTTTATACTCCCTTATTTTTCACAATTTCTCATTTATTATCTCCCTCATTCCATCCCCTTGTCTGTCATTCCCCTTTGCCGGATCCATCCCTGTCTATCTGATTTACATTCTTTCACATTAACGTATCTATTTATTGTTTCTCATCACTTCTCTTTATATTGTTTTATCTCTTCCTTTCTAGTGTGTTATGTTTCATATAGGTACCCTAATATAGGCCCGGGTAATATCATACACCTTCACCTACATTATCTCCCTTATACCACACAGTAACGAGCCTTTAGGATTGAACCTTTACCTAGTTCTAGTCCTGGGCACAGAAGGAGGGCTTTCAATGAACAATAGCATCCTATAACTCCATCAATAGACTCATACAGTATGAATGAATATTCATGAGGGTTCCTGGAAACCAGGCAGGGGCTCCACACCACCTGCATAATATCTACGTACAAGGTTCATCCAAAACGTCATCCTCAAATCCAACAATGGCTAATACAAGAAACAAGGGACAAAGAAACCCTAGATACTTTTTGTATAAATACAGCACATCTTGCTAGGGTTGGGAGAGGAGACCGAGACTTCCAGGCCGACACACTGACCAGAGACGCTGAGGCTCCTGCATGCAGACGCTCCAGCTGACAGTGGTCTAACACATTCCTAGCGGGGTGTCCAACTCGAGACCAGGACGGGGTCCCACACTCTCTCACTTCAGGTAATGGGGTTAGACTAAATCCTAGAGGGATTCTTGTCTTCACACCTACTCACATGCTAGGAACACTTAGGTACATCTAGATAGGCATCGTAGGAGTACGTGCATCTTTATCAAGCATTTTATATTCATGTATGTATTCATGATTATTGCAAGATGGTAGAACTGTACTATCCTTTTATTTTCACTGTACTGCTAATCATATATATCTGCTACTGTCTAACGGTTGTTGCAGCACATCTATTTTACACCAGAAGAACAACTGTGCAATAAATTCTTATTGTAACACGCCCAACTGTTTCTTCTGTGTAACTCTCTGAAATCGGATAAGTGAGCACGAGTGACTGAGCGAAAAGTAGTATATTGTTTCCACGATCCTGGGGGATCAGGGTTGTCATGTTCTGAGGTTGCCAGAAACTATTCTCTCCCCGATAAGAGGAGATTCTAGTGGCACTGTGAGCTAGCTAAAACAGAAAGGCTAACATTCTCGGTGGGGGTGCTCAGAGACAGTCTGCCACCAGTCCTACAGTTTATGTTATCCGAATGCGCAGATCCTGTATGGGTAATATAGGAACTACACGACATGGCGCACAACATTGGTTGGGTACTTATTTTACAGTAGAATCTGAGTAGTTCAGTCGTGCTATTCTCAGAGACTCCTACTCACAAAACACCAGAGACGTCTGGAGTGGGCGGGCACAAATTCCGCCACAGCTGAGTAGGCGAAAAAATCCTATTTTTTGGCTGTTGGTTAATCAAGCTTGAAGGACACACAGTTCCTAAATTGTGCATAAACACCGTATCTTGGTTTCCTTGAAAACTATTTTAGTGTACTAAAAACAATGACTAACGAGGTCTTAGACCCACTTCAACAAGCACTGCCCCTCACAGATGAGGAAGATGCAAGCGCATTACAAATTGCACCAAGATTCAGACATACAATCACCCTGAAACTATTTGAAAATGGTTTTTCAGCTAGGGGTGGCTTAGTAGCTTTGGTGATTGAGGCATACGAATCAAATAAAACAGAGGTATTTTATTTGTGGGTTACATTCCCAGCAGCAGATGCAAGAACACAGACATTTCACTTTTACACAGAAGGAGATGCACCAGTGGAATATGGTCCGTTCGAGGACATAGAGATTCCACTCACGTACCAGGAACACTTATACTGGTTTAAAGGCGCCCTACCCCACTCAGGAAGAAGAGTAAGATTAGGCCCGCTCGGAGGAGAGGGGGCAACATGGCCGATATTAGCGGCTTACACACCACATCCTGACATTGACACAATGCCACAGGCAGACTTACTCATACAACACAAGGATTTAATTAAAATCTACAGAAACTTGACGCAATTCGTCATGAGGACTTTCACAGTCCAACCTGCAACAGTTGCAACAAATGGTACTCAATCTCAAGGTACAGCAACTAAAATCACACCACAAACATTATGGGCGGTAATGGGCAAAATGCCCACGAAACGTGAACAAATGCCATTCTGGGTAGCTCAGAAAATAACTCTGCTCGAGGCAGTATTTACGAATATTACCCCGTATGAAAAACACAGAATGCTAACAATCTGCTTGCCCATGGGGATAACACCACAAGTAGAAGATTGTACCACTTGGGGTACAGTCTTTGCTGCCATATATACCAGAACTCATGGTATATCATCCTTAGCTGTAGTACCAGATGTATTAAGACAAATACAAAACGAGTACGGAGCAGAGCCTGCCCTAAACTTGGGGATGAAGTTACTAGGTAACTATGATCAGGTATCAGCCATAATACTAGCTAATATTAAAGGGGAAGCAGCTTCGGTGGCAATCCCCCTACGCCTAAGAGTTCAGTCCTATAGATCAACAACACGAACTACCCAAAATAATTGAAGCTGCATATGCAGAATTAGGCAGAGAGAGTTTAGGTGGGAAAGTTTTAAAACCACAACTGATGGGCAGTCCTGAAAAGGACGCTTCCAAGCAGACACCTGCTTCTTCTAAAAAGAAGTGGGATAATAAAAAACAACAAAACGTTAAAGGAAACATATCTCAATCCCGAGGCGGATCTCCTCCACAGGAGCCCTCCGAAAGGAGGTATAATCTCAGGAATAGGGATAATATTAGGAAACCTGACAGGTATCAGGATACTGATACACGTTCCTCTCATTCCATTCAGGGTTCAACGAAAAACACAGAGAGAGAAGGATGGTCAGAACACAAGGAAGAGCGTACAAAGTCAAGAGACAAACAGCACGCTCAAGACTATACTTCCAAAAAAGAAGAAAAACCAAAGTCAAAACCTCAGTTTAAGAAGAAGAAAGTTGCAGGTCTAAAGATCAGACATGCCCAGAATTCTGAGGACACAACTTCTGAACGGGGAATGGGCTCAGACAATGCTAGACAGTGCGGCATAAGTAACAATAGCTCGCCAGAACCTGATTGAATTTCTGGTGACAGCGGACTTGAATGATTACATCACGGTGGAAACACCAGATACGAGGGTAAGCGTCCCACATAAGTTATATGAAATAACACTCCAAATGGAGGGGACAAGCCCAGGAAAGTTAAAGGTCTCTTTTGGAAGAATCTGTCATCTGGTTATGACATCCTATTCGATGAACAAGATTGGCCGCCAGCATTCGTTATGGAGTGCCCTAGGGGAGAAACAGTAATTTTTCCAGCCTTCTCCGACCTCGTTCCCATTCATTTAAACACACATATGCACGGGAGTGGGCAGTTGCCCTAGCTCCAGCATTGTACAAAACTCATGCCGGATGGGATGAGGATTCAACCCACCACGTGATCCCGTTAAAAGTTTCACCAAATGCACAGAGACAATATCCAATAAAGCTAGATGCTAAAAAACAGGTCAGGGAGATCTTAGATCAACATGAATACCAAGGGGTGATTGAAACTTGCACCTCACCAATGAACAATCCTTTGTTTCCTGTCATGAAACCTGACAATTCATATCATCTAGTTTTAGATTACAGACATTTAAACACTTGCACTAAGACATTTGCAGTCCAAAATGCACACAGTGCCGCATTAATGAATAACATTGTGCGGAAAAAATATAAAACAACACTTGATATCTCAAATGGATTTTTCTGCCAAAATATAGAGCCTGAAAGCAGGTATTTGACCGCATTCTCAGCCTTTGGGTCCCTTCGACAATTTTGTCATCTCCCACAAGGGTATAAGAATAGCCCGGGGTTATTTTCAGCAAGAGTAACCGAATTACTCCCAAATTTTTATGAGGAAGCATTGTCCTATGTGGATGATATTTATCTAACGGACGATGACCTAGAGGAACACTTGAACAGAGTGAATACCATTATTTTGGGATTTGCATCTGAGGGCTACAAATTCAACTTTAAAAAATCAAAAATTGCCCACCTCAGTGTCCTGTTTTTAGGATATGAGCTTTCAAGTGAAGGGAAAAGTCTGGCAGCCAACTTTTTAGAAAAATGTGCGCTGCTCCAACCTCCAAAATCAATAAAAAAATTCAATCAATACTGGGATTCCTAAATTTCGACAGAACATACATTTTGGATTACGCGAAAAGAGTAAAACCTTTCTACGACTTAATAAAACCTGACTTTTCAGTTAGATAATGGACACAGGAACACACAAACATCCTACCTTCACTACAAGAAGCCATGATAGCTTCAAAACACTTACAGACGCGGGTAAACGTATGCAACTTAGTGATCCGTGTAATAGCGGGTCAATGCGGGTGCACCTACTTAACCTTCAATGAAGGCGAAACAGTACCAATCGCTTACAAATCACACCTGTACACAAACGCAGAAATGCGTTTCACTTCAACAGAAAAAATCCTGACAGCAGTTCAGACCGCTGTAGCAAGAGAAAGAGCACTGGCTCAGGGAAAGCGCATTATTGTCCTAACACCGGTACCGGCTTTAGAAGCTGTTACAAAGGCTAGCATTCCTAATGCAAAAGCCTTACATCCGAGATGGATACAATGGGCTAATTCTCTTACTGCAACGGATGTTGAATACAGATTTGATCCAAGTCTAAAAACACAAGCATTTCTGCAATACGAACAAGAATATCCTCTGCCGAATGAAATCCTGCCTCTAGATTAGTATGAATATATTATTTACACTGACGGATCTGCTCAACCGGCCATAGGGAGTAAGCAACAATACAGCGCAGCATGTACTATCGTTAAACGTCGCATGAGGGATGGAAAGTTCCATCCCAATTGAACCAAAACGCAATCTCTAGGAGACTGCATGGCCCAGTTGGCAGAGTTAAAAGCACTGATACTGGCACTGCTGAATACGGATCACAAATTCCCCACACTGATAGTGTGTGATTCTTTTTACTGTGTGCAATCATACAATGAATATTTACATCATTGGGAACTAAACTGGTTTAAAGACGCGAAAGGTGGCACAATTAAGCATAAAATGCTATGGGAACAGGTAGTTGAGTTGAGAAACGAACTACCACGGGCTCACGTGATTCATACACTGAGTCATCAACGTGATGGCGTTCACGTTGAAGGGAATTCATTGGCTGATGACGCTGCAAAGGGGGCTGTACGCACAGCTTCCGTAGCTGCAATCACTCATTCAAAAACGAGGATAGACGGTGAGATTATGGTTGCTGTCATTGCTTCACGCAAAGGCAGCTCAGCAGTACCAAAGAAATTTCCACTCAAGTACTCCTACAAGTTAGATGCAAACAACATTCCATATGCTCAGATTCCTGGAGTGGGGGACAGAGTAATACCAAATATGGATCGTAGGCAAGGTTTGATCATTGCAGCTCATGAGGGTTTGGGCTCTGCGCATACAGGCGTTACAGCGACTATTTCATTGTTGAAACAGCGCTATTGGTGGCCAGGTCTGACAAAACAAACTAAAGACTACGTCTTGAAATGTGACATCTGCCAGCAGATGAAAGACTCCACCATAGCACGCCCGGCACAGACACCATTATTAAAATCAGACAGACCTCTCGCTTAAGTATATCTGGACCACTGCGGCCCCTTACAATCAGATGGGGCTTACAAGTATATCATGGTTGCAGTGGATTCATGCTCAAGATTCCTATGGGTTGGCCTCAGCGCTCGGCTGACGCTCGAACTGTCATCAAAGATTTGCGAGTCTTTATCGGGACATACGCAGTTGGCACGTTACATTCTGACCGTGGCCTGGCGTTTAGCTCTCGGGCTTACAAAGAGGCCATGGAAAGTATGGGCGTAGCATTGCGGTACTCCTCTCCGTACCATCCTGAGGGAAATTCGGTTGTGGAAAGGAAAAACCGGGACCTAAAGCAATCTTTAACAGCTAGGGTATTAGGCAAGGGCGGTAGTTGGGTCAATCATATATATGGGTTACAACGAGCTCTCAATAACCAGCCAAGAAGCTCTCTAGGGGGTGTCACTCCTTACGAGGTCCTATTTGTAACAAGAATGTGGGTACCTGATCTTGATTGTGAAGGCGCAGTGGCGGATGAGAAACCATTTGATATCCATGATCGTTTGGCTGTTTTACAGGATCTAAATGAATCCAGGACACAACAAAGTAATGTCCACCTGAAACAGACCGCCACTGGGGAAGTCAAGGCAGTCACGGCAAGACCTGTCTGGATCCCAAAAGTCGGAGATCTGGTCAGAGAAAAAATAGCGGATAAAAAAGAATTTGGGCCATCCTACAGAAAACCTGTACCGGTCCTAGCAATTCAAGGGACAAGAACTGTACTTCTACCGCCTCTTGGCAGGAAAAAGGAGAAAAGATTTGTCTCAATCGACTTAATCAAACCACAGTAGGTGGCCGATACTAAGCAGTAGGCCAAGTGGACTCCACAGTAGCAGACGCCCTCCTCTCGCTACAATCCAAGAAGTTCAAACGGAAAGACTCATCACTTTCGAAGAGCCTCCAACATGGAATGAAGGACTAAGCAACAATGCTATGGAACTCGTTCCCCTTGAACCCGAAGTTCAACTTCAAAATCAAACTCAAAATAATACACAAGTTGCAATAAGACCTAATACAGATGTCTATGTCAACATGCCTCGACGAGAGCCAACTACAATTTCAACAAATCCTGATGCAATTCCAACAATTGATCGAACTGCTTCTGGCTACTTCATGAACTTTGATACATTTTCCCTGGATCCAAGTGAACCGGAAACGACGCCAGCCCAACAAACACGCAAGCTGCAGATTACGGACTTTCTTAACTTTCTCAAAAAGACTTGCCTGGTATCGCCTTGGGTAGAACTCTGGGTAATTACTGGGTTACTGTTCTTTCGTTTCTGGTTAGGCTTAGTTATAACTTTTAGCATGCTTATTAATGGACGATACCTTCAACAAAGACCTGAGGCCGAAAAAGTAAATTTGATTCTGAAACCACATCAATCTTCTCATCGTGAGCAAAGAGACTTGTCATCAGTTAACATTACAGCAGTTCCTATACCGGATGGTATAGTCTGGGACAAGGTTGATTTCAATATATTCGGTCCAACTGAACTTTTAAAAATTTCTCATGTATTTAAAATTTCATTGAGTGATATCATTACCTCCAGTACATTTTCTGATGATTGGGACTCTGAAACTGTTAATAACATGTTGTCTGATTTAGAGAAAACTGCCGCATTTCCACACACTGAAATGCTCGAACGTACTTCAGACTATGACACTTTGTACTGTTACCAACATTATGGTCATCATTTCCTACACAAATCTATAACACCTAGCACAAGAAGGGGTAGAAGTAGATGACATTTTTCGGTACAATAGATCAGATCCTAATTGGAAAGGATGGTTGGTTTGGCCCATAGACACGAACAGATGTCAGCAAAGATTCTGGGGTACCACCAAAAGGTTCAGTATCCATAGGTCAGACCCATGCTATGTACAAATAGAACATCCAGGGGTAGTGACATCCTACAGCGTTGGGAAGTTGTGCCTTGATTGGCTAGAAACCTCAACACTCACATAAGTGAAACATCACCTATCCTTACTAACACATGACATGGATCGTAGGGATTTTTTACTAGGTCCCAGGAAATCACGTCAGAAACGTTTCATATATGGTGGCATTTATGCTGCCTACAATGAAAATTGGAAAATATCCCAACAAGAGGCCGCAGAGAGAAAACGGGAAATAGACCGTATTAACTTAGAGAAGGCATTA
This sequence comes from Calotriton arnoldi, assembly GCA_963921515.1. NCBI lineage: Eukaryota > Metazoa > Chordata > Amphibia > Caudata > Salamandridae > Calotriton > Calotriton arnoldi. The sequence continues at coordinate 1,471,277 of CAWUFW010000963.1, forward strand.
GCAGTAGTGGATAATGGGTTAACAACTTTTACCTCCAGGATCTATTCCTTAGGCAACATTGTATCTTCTGCAATAGACATACTGGAACAAGATTTGGCCATATTACAACACGGGCAATCTCAGTTACGTTCTATTATGTTGTTAAGCTGGACACTGCAATCTTTGCGTGAAGGCTATGTGCCTTGGCGTTTTATCAACAGTACGTCTCTGTTTTCTGAATATAATCTAACAGATAAACAGATAGAAATGGCACAAAGGGGAGCAAAATATACAATGCTGCGTATTGAAAAACTGGATAGATTACCATTTACGGTAGCGGAATCACCATCCACAGAATGGCTAATCCATGGCCACATCACTCTACCGGTCACGACTTTTCAGTTTCAGTATTGCCTTGAACAAAAACAGGCGGGCAAATATGAAAAACTAGGTAAGGAATACATTAAGGAATCTTGGAAATTACCGTACAGATTTCGATGCCGGAGTGGGGATCGAGAAGTGTTTCTAAGCGGTACAAACTGCAAGAACGCTTTGAGTGGTTCTCTCATGTGCCAGGATATTTTACTACATGGAGCTTGTAATGGTTCAGTAGCGAACTTGTCCTGCCACCTGCAAGGGACTCCAGCAGCCGTGATTACACCGGTATTCGAGCTGCTCTCGAATGGGAGTTACTTGATGCTGAATGATCAAGGTTGTTGTGGGATGCTTCCGGGGACTGCCTATCTGGTCACGGTGAACTCCAGGGTTACTTGCTGTATGCAAGTATTGTTTCCCCCAACAAGTACAGTCAGGGAGGTGCCACTATGGCCTTCGCTAAATGTTTCATTTATACAGTTTGATACTTTGAGCAGAATGAAAGCCATGCTTTTGCAGCAAACTGTGCCCTTAACCTCCGCCCGGGAGACCCTTGATCTTCAAATCGCAAGGACCTCGGCTGAGATTCAGGCACTCATACGTACAAACTGCCCCTCTCATTTCACAGAAATGGTGGGACGTATCTTTAATATGTGTGATACGAGTGGTATTGTACACCTATTTAAGACCATAGGGTCAGGATTTCTGAGCACCTTTCAGACTGTCCTCGGAGTTATTCCAAACTTTATACACTCCGTTTTGGGAAATGTTTTTGGAGGTCTTCCTCTGATCCTGCTCTCAATAGCAGGTATCCTGATTGTTATTTTTCTGCTACGCAGTGGACGGCCCAATCACCAACGAGATGGCAAAAGCACTCCTGGAGCGTAAATACCATGAACGCATGGTACAACATCTGGGCACACCTCGCCTGCGGGAACTGAGCGCCTCTTGGTTCCTATCGTTTAGACCAGTCTGGGTGGACTGCATCTTACCTGTTCTTCGAGGCCTGTTTTGCGGAGAAGAATGCGTGTTGGATCTCTGTCTGACACTTCTATCAGCAACGCCACCGGACATGAATACCATGCTGGAACCAGTGAGGGTCCATGCTCTGCAGTGTCCCCAGCGTATTCCTATCTTGATGGCTGCATTCCTCGAGAACCCGCAGGAGCCTTTTGCTACAGCTGGGTTGAGCATCAGCTCTTCCACTAGCACTCAGGGATCGACTACAGCACCGGCTGCCTCTGCACCAGCTATTGGCAGTTCTGAGTATCATCTGTGCTCAATTGACGTGCTCTGCGAGGTGTTACAGGGATCGTCCTCTGCAACAGCGAGCAGCATCGATGTTACGTCTCCCAGCCAGGACACTTAATCTATAATTGGCTCATAGTGTGCTGGGAAAGAATTCGGTTTTTCCTTTTTGTTTGAAAACTCGCCTAAATTTGGAACATTTCCTTAAATTGACACTTTCGCTGGGAAAGCATGGCCTTCTGACGCTTGTAGTGGTTCGAATTATATAAACGAACTCAGCTAGGACTTTGGCTTCGAGTGACATTTCCAATGCTAAACTTTCAAAAATAATTTTTCTTTCCCCCTATTAGACTATTTTTAAATGGTTTTAAAGACATTATTTTATGAAGCTCACTGATAGTTTTATGGGCCGCTACCCAGTACAAAGAGTAGTTCACTTGCATTTTTATCATTATTGACTGTTCGGAAGAGGAGTGGGTGTTATGTTTCATATAGGTACCCCAATATAGGCCCGGGAAATATCATACACCTTCACCTACATTATCTCCCTTATACTACACAGTAACGAGCCTTTAGGATTGAACCTTTACCTAGTTCTAGTCCTGGGCACAGAAGGAGGGTTTCCCCTGAACAATAGCGTCCTATAACTCCATCAATAGACTCATACAGTATGAATGAATATTCATGAATGTTCCTGGAAACCAGGCAGGGGCTACACACCACCTGCATAATATCTACGTACAAGGTTCATCTTAAACGTCATCCTCAAATCCAACAATGGCTAATACAAGAAACAAGGGACAAAGAAACCCTAGATACTTTTTGTATAAATACAGCACATCTTGCTAGGGTTGGGAGAGGAGACCGAGACTTCCAGGCCGACACACTGGCCAGAGACACTGAGGCTCCTGCATGCAGACGCTCCAGCTGACCGTGGTCTAACACATTCCTCGCGGGGTGTCCAACTCGAGACCAGGACGGGGTCCCACACACTCTCACTTCAGGTAATGGGGTTAGACTAAATCCTAGAGGGATTCTTGGCTTCACACCTACTCACATGCTAGGTACACTTAGGTACATCTAGATAGGCATTGTAGGAGTACGCGCATCTTTATCAAGCATTTTATATTCATGTATGTATTCATTATTATTGCAAGATGGTAGAACTGTACTATCCATTTATTTTCACTGTACTGCTAATCATATATATCTGCTACTGTCTAACGGTTGTTGCAGCACATCTATTTTACACTAGAAGAACAACTGTGCAATAAATTCTTATTGTAACACGCCCGAGTGTTTCTTCTGTGTAACTCTCTGAAATCGGATAAGTGAGCACGAGTGACTGAGCGAAAAATAGTATATTGTTTCCACGATCCTGGGGGATCAGGGTTGTCATGTTCTGAGGTTGCCAGAAACTATTCTCTCCCCGATAAGAGGAGATTCTAGTGGCACTGTGAGCTAGCTAAAACAGAAAGGCTAACATTCGCGGTGGGGGTCCACAGAGCCAGTCTGCCACCAGTCCTACAGTTTGTTATCCGAACGCGCAGATCCTGTATGGGTAATATAGGAACTGCACGACAAGTGTTCACTTCAGCGCTTGTGATCCTGTTCCCAAATGGTATTTTCACAACGTTTGAGATGCCTCTGGATAAAGATTGTGGCAGCTTTTTCATATTCACTTCATTATATGTCTGCTGCCTGACCAATAGGCTCATGAGGAATCTGCCCTCCCAACAAGAGATAGTTCTGTTGCGCTAAGGCAGTTTCCCTGTTTTATGACTTCCCCATACCTCCCACCTGCTAGGCTTTCGTTGATGTGCATATTGCCTATGTGCAGGGTATGTCAAAACACGAGAATTTGTATAACATATTTCTGGCATATGTATGATCTTGTTGCACTTTCAGAGCCTGGGCACCTTTTCCATGTGGTTCTCGCAATGACTGAAGACATGGTTATCTGCCATCATTGTGTTAATGAGTCGCCGACCTCTAGACCCAGTGTGTTTTCCACCAATGTAACAGGACACAGAGAATTGCTTTTCCATGATTCCCATTCGATTACATTTTTTTTATTTTGAAATCATCTCCTCCATCTGTGGCACATGCAGTTTAGAGCAGCTTTCGAATAGTGCATGGCATGTGGCTAGCAGGCCTCAGCAGTGGACCATCATGTGGCCTGCATCTTGTGTCTGAGGAACCAGTGGCATGTGCTGCCAGTTGTCATATAGACAAAAACATGCCTGGATTTGAGTGATTCAACTTCTTACCCATGATATTGCCCGAACTATGAGACTACCTTGTCTGGCTCATCCTGGCATCCAATGGACCTCCCCATCAAAGTCTCGGTGGCTCCCCCTCAATTTGTGAGTTCCTACAAACACGTGTAAGGTAGTCTCTTCCGGGGCGTCCCATCCTGTCCATGGTGAGAAGTGTCTCCATTCAGTATATTGACTGGAGGGTCTCCCAGCTCCTTCTTCATTAGATAGTATGAGCCACGTCTGCTTAGTGGGGCAGAGAGAGGGAAGTTTCCTGTTTCTCTCTCATGGCCTTCTCTTGTGCTGGTGCTCAGATCTACAGTTTGTTGTAGTCTGACTAACTAAAGGTTAAGCTTTGGGGGTAGTAGAGGCAGTAAGTGCGGAGAGTCTTTGGGTAAAAGTCAGATTGTGATTTGCTTTGGACTTTAGAGCTTTATTAGTGAGTCCTGTAGCTTAGGTTTTACTTGAATATAGATGGGGTTTTTTATGTTTGCCTCGGGCCGTTTAGTTTCTGTTAGTGGCTTGGCGCTTAGAGTAAAAGCCATCATCAGAGTTTGGGGTTTACTTTGACAGTTTTTTGGTTGTTCTGAGCCTTTGGATAAAGTGACTAACTCAAAACAGTATCAGAGCTGTACAACTGTTTTAGTACCACTGATGTCAGATTAGTGCCAACACAACTGCTCCCATAGATTTTGGCATGCAGGTAGGGGCTCTTTTTATGGCCCCCTGAATTGGCAGGGACATGCAACGTTTCATCCTCATCAGAATGCACTGGCACAGGGCAATGCCCTGTCCTCACTGCCAGATGATAATCGTAAGTACTTGTACCGTGTACAGCTGTTGAAAATGTATTTTTGGGATTGGTTCTAACTTTCACACTATATAAAGAATGTGCAGATAAAGTCATAAAAATGGCCACTAAAGGTTTATCTTGAAAAATTGTAACTACATTGGGCAAGAAGACAGGCAAATATTGGTGGTGGAGAGAGGGAGGGGTAGCATACTAGTTCTATTGGAATCCTGTGATTATATTATTTATAAACGAGAACACAAAACCTTTTGCAAAAGGAACATGGTTGTTGCTGGGGATGGGAAACTGTCTTCCCTGCCCTGAGGCTGGTATCTCCTGAGCGAAGTCAAATGGTGTCAACTGTGGTCACTAGAGGCAGGGTGCTGGGAGCAGGACATGTTCAAAGGTCACATTATGTCCCAAAAGCTGAGACCAGCTGGTGCTAGATATAGGTTGACTACCTACAGGGGGTGGTCTAAATGTATGCTATACACCCACTGCCCACTAGGGGGACATCCAATGATTTTTCCACTGGATACTGGGGTGTTAGTATTACACATAGGGCATGGCAAAAGGTTGCAATCTTCTTCCATCGGGTACTGGTTGTGGGGCTGTGAGCAGAGCACCAACGAAGGCCACGTCCTGTGCACAGCATCTGCAGAGCACAGCAAAAGGCCATGCACAAAGAGCTTTTAGGATAAGGGATTATGTGAAGAGTGTAGGAAGTGAGAAAGTAACATCAAAAAACTCATAAAACGCTTCACACTCTCCTCAGTACTCTATGGTCATATGCAATAAGTACCACAGGATTGTTCACTTGTTTTTCATTTTGTTTATTTCGTTGGCTCTCGCTTATATTGTATAGGTACATCGAGAGATATGTAGATTGTGTGACGTATACAATTTGATAATGGGGAAGTTGTAACTGAATATATTAAGGGTAATGCTGAGAACTTGTGGGAAAGCTGTGTTTTGTCTCTAGCTATCTAACGGGCTTGGCTTGAGGCAAAGCTTTGTCGAGCCTCATAAGTTGTAAGTTTTTGAAAAAGCAATAAACAGATTTTGACAAAAAAAAAAACCATAAAACGTAGGAGCTTATTTACAAGCCCCTTGCACCGCCGGTGCGTCACTTTTGATATGGGAAAAAGTGACGTGCTGGCTGTGCAAGGGGCCTGTAAATAAGTTGCGTAGTGACTGAAGTTGATTTGAGGAAAGTTATGGTTATTTACTCAGATTGTGGTAGGGAATGTCAAAGCCAAGTTATCGACAGGTCACAATATCATGACCAGAATATCGAGGGGCAAAATATCGCAGAGGTATGTGCACAGAGGGAGGTATGGATCCGCTAGTCTTAAATCCACATCTTCGTCCCTTCAAGATATATATATATATATATATATATATATATATCACCAAGGTGCATATATTAACCCTGGGCAAAGCACTACGCTACGCTCGCGTAGTTTGCGAAGTTTGCGCTACTTCGCACAACGCGAATTGCACGTAGCACAGTGCAAACACGCGTAGCGTAGTGCAGCGGTCATTTTTTGCTTGCTCGCGGTCCTCAACGTCAAGTTGGCGACCGCGAGCAAGCAAAATGACATCCCGGCGAGACTTTTTCCTCGTTCGCGATCAGCAACATCAAGTTGCCGATCGCGATCGTGGAAAATAAACCTCCCGGCGAGATTCTCAACGCGGGAGGTCAGGTTTCTCATTGCGAGTGGTCGCGTATGCTCGCGACTGCTCGCGATGAGAAACTACCAGTCCGCGTTAGAAAGCTGCCGCTCGAGTAAAAATCTACTCGAGCGGCAGTAAAAGACAGCTCGCACTGTGCAAGATGCCGTTTTCAATGATTGCACAGTGCGGACAAGCATCCGGCACTGTGCAATCATTGCGAACAGCGCACTACGCAGTTCGTGTAGCTCGCGTAGTGCGAACTGCACTTTGCGTAGCTTTGCGTAGCGCTACTTCGCGAACTACGCCCACCCTTAGCATATATGTGAATTTCCGTATAAACATTTTTACAAATGTACCTTTCAATATTTTTTTCCTCTATATTCTGGTCGTGATGTTCTGACCCGTCTATATTCTGGCTTCGATATTCGCAGATCACACCTTTACTCACAAGACAAAATATAGTGTGTTATAAAATTCATCGAAATTACCCTTAAAAAACGTTGTTATAGTGGCAAGAAAGCACCCAAAACCACAGAAGTATTTCATTTATTATGAAGTACAGACAAACTTCAGAGCACAGCTCTAACTTCATACAAGATGTCTCAGATGACGACACAAGTTACATTATCAGTCATTACTGGTGCCATCACATACTCATTCAGCATTTACATCATTCGTGGCATCACAGAAGCCACAGTAATTACTCTTTTTACACATTTACTAAGTGGTACAGTAAATACAAATGTCTTTCTATGCGCATGTACTGCAAAGACATCTACATTTCAAAAGACAAAATGTTGTGTTCACTGGGCTATAAAGGAGATGCCACCGAGCTAAAGCCCTGTTTTCAAATCTGCCCACAACTTTCCAAATGATCCTTTTGCTGATTGATCAAACTGGGGGAGGGGGAACCTATGTGGAGTCCAAAAGTTTCATTTTACATTGGAACTCTCCTAAGGTTATATGCCCTCAACTGCAAATGTTTGGCACAATTTCAAAAACTTGGCAAAAAGATAGAACTTGCCCCAATTTAGGGCCTTTGCTTGGTTTGATGTAAAGTGTTTTTAAGAAAAGAGTATAAAAGCATGTAGATTTTGAATAGCGAATTGAATAGTGTCTGAGACACTTTTAAGGCTTTGCCAACAAAGCGCCTTTAGCCAGCTGCTGTCCAAGACCTATTGATTATTATACCAACAGGTAGAGTGGGCTGTGGGTCATCCCATTGCTCATCATTGAGTGGATATTTTGTCACTCTTGTGTGTTTGCTTCTTGTTCAATGGCTTTCTTTCCGCTTATATTTTTTCTCTGGTAGTATGTCTTCTCTACCATCCGTTTGACTTAATGACTTGTATCCTTCCATGCTTGACATGCAAAGAACATTTTTCACTTTTTCTCTCAGCCCTCTACGGGAGAGCAGGTATTTTCTTGTTCTTTCCCTTCTCCCCCCTGTGCTACTTCTTCCCTCCCCTCCCCTCCGATGTCGGTATTGCTCCTTCAGCTCATTCGTTGTTTTCCCAAACTCTCCTCGTCCAGCTTTTTTCAAAGCCATTCCAGCTATATGCCCACGCCCAGCTCTCAGCTTCTTCTGACACTTGGGGGCAGATTTACTATTTTTTCATGTAGCGCACTGCAGCAGCCGCAAATGCTGCACTGTGCTACGTGAAACTCAGAGAGGAGGAAAACCCCATTATGTACTAAAAGAAGGCACTCTCCTCCCCCTCACTAGCGCCAGCCCTGAAATCAGCTGCTGTGCGCCACAGAGACACTTTTACGCAATGATGCAAGTGTGTCTCCGTGAGTCTAGCATAGGTTTTGTACAGGAAGGTTATCCTTCCTGTACAAAATACCATGCTTAGACATGATGCAAAGCTTTTCCCACTTTGTATGCGTGCTGCACAGTGCAGCATGCATGGAAAGTCCGAAAAGGAAGGAGAAAGGAAAGCATTTCTCCTTCCTTGCGCCTACTTTAAAAGTGCGCAGTTTTCTTGCGCTAAACCCAATCTACTTTATTTAGTAAATTGGGTTTAGCGTGAGAAACCTTGGGTGGTTGTGATCCAGCGATCTGGGACTAATAATTTTCTACAGACTAGACCCAATTTCATTACCCAACAAGTCCCTTCACGCTGGGTTAGTGAATTACTAAACAAATAACCAAATTTACCAAATTCCAATTTGTATCTTCATTTCTATTATACCAATTATGGCGATGCAATCTTTATATAGTTGACAGGGTTTGGCAAACTAATACTTGTTTCTAGAAAACTCATAAACTAGAAAAACACCTCTAATAAAGACAGACTCATTTGTATATTTAAAATGTTTATCTAAATAATGTGAAATAAATGCTCATCAATACCAAAATACAGTACAAATCATAGATCATCACAGAGCAACAATATCAGAGAAATAATGATAAAAATACATCTCATTTGACAGCGCATAAAGGAGTGGAAAGGCGAAGAGACATTAGGTTCAGAGACAAATTACATGTGCAAATGGTTATGCAAATTCAATTTTCTGTCTATACTAACCCAATTGAAATAGGAAAACTACTCCCTGGCCATGAGAGCAGTAAGGCCCCTCACGAAGATTTGAAGAGGCAAAGATTAAGTCAGGAATCAGCAGAGAGGAACAGCTAGCTCAAGAATAGGAGACAGCAAACAAGGCCTCTCCTCACGCAGGTAGGAAAGCAAGCCACCAATTATCCTAACCCCTCCATCCAGGAACCTCAATTATACCCTAAAACCCAAATGTCCAACCCACATTTGTATCAGAACAGAGGATTTCTCTACACATGATTGGCTAAGGAAGGGGGTGTACTGTCACACCACTCTCGTCATGTCCATCTCACTGAATGTCTTATTGTTTATTTATTCTGTATATCTACTTCCACCCCAGGAAATACAAATTCGAGCCACTGTCATAGCATTCGTTTCCTCCATCCCGGTCATGTAGCAAATTCTGAATCACATTTATCCACTTGTGCCGCATTCAGAGGAAATTTTCCTTCACTCGATGAAGAAATTGTTTCTTTCAGCTAACTCTTGGCAGACACACAAGGTTTTATGAAGAACACTCATCTTCCACCTTCCCATTATTCGTTTAACATTATTTTCAGAATTTATTCTCATTTCATTAACCCAGTGTTTCCTGCAGAGCAGAAAACCGTGCTTCTACGGAAAACAAACACAGGCTTTATTAATCATTTACAATGCTTTCCATTACGCACCCACCCAATGCTGCATTTATCCATGCGCAACCCAAGTTAGTATTATTTTCCTAGCGAACGTTAATAAAGTGCACAAAAGCAGCATTAGTCCTTTTATTTTTATTTGTCAAGAAGCATTTGCGGCCTACTCCAGTGCTTTAGTACGCGCTTGCTCAGTAGCATTTTCCCTCATGTTAGGCTCTTTTCCACATTACTTTTTCACCGCACACTGTTAGTTAATGTTACTGAGGGTTCAATTCGAGCAGGTTTTATTTCGCGAAAACCCTGCTCCATCAATCCCCCCTTTGATGGCGTTTTGAACCATCACCAAAATACCCACCAATACAAATTATCACTTTCAGAAAGCAGTTGTTCTCTCTTGCTTTACCATTATTCCATCTAAATCCTTCATTATTTCATAATAATTTCCTTTTCCTCTAATTCTATCTCTTCTCTCTTTCTCTTTCTTGCTCTTCGTTTCACATCAGATGTCTCCTTTTTGCATTTGCAACATTTATAAATCAGAAAAATTATTAGTATTACTGTAGCTATTGCAATGATAGGTGTTAGTATTCTCCCTAATACACTATTCCCAAAGGTAGAAAACCAATTACCCATAGAGGAGAAACTCTTACCAAGTTTCTCCCAAGCACCCTCAACCTTCAGTCCAGCCAAATCTTCTCGAAGATTTGTAATGTCGTTAATATACCCCTCTAAACTCTTACTCTTATCAGGGATATAAGCACAACATTGTTGAATTTTCAACATATTACAGACTCCACCCTCCTTGGCCAATAATACATCAAGGGCAAGTCGATTTTGTAAAACCATAGACCTAATCGCAACCATTTCAGTATCAATCATCAAGAAACCACCAGCTCTATCTGTTGATAAACGATCAACCAATGTGGACAATTTTCTAATTTTACGTGAGTTTAATATGACTCCAACTGAAGGTATCAATGCTCCAAAAATATCCCCCACTATTTCTGAAAAACTCACTCCTCTCTTATTACATATTAATCCATTCATTACTTCATTGATTCTATAATTTTTATCCAAGTGATATACCTTAGGAAATACTATAACAACATCCATACCAATGTGCAGGCAACCTATAGTCGGCATTCTTACCACACACATAATAGATTCCCGGAAAGACTGGATCAGTTTTATTCCCCATCCTCCCGTAATTAGGAAAGTATGATCACACTCACTAGAACCAATGAAATAATTGTTATAATCAATTTTTAATCTAAGCAAACAAAGCTTCCCTCTATGATGCCAGTCCAGGGTCATGGCAGCACATGTCTCACCCTTTTTAAAATCTCCTTCTCTGAAAGCCCATGGAGGTACATGAGACTTTTGCTCACCAGCTTTTCTCTTGAAATCCTGCCTTCTATCCTTTACCATGTTAATGAATTCTATTTCTTCAAATCACAATCTACATGTCAAGTTATGTCTATGTGTGTATACTATATCTATTATTTTTGTTGGATGCAAACATTCTCCCATATATTCTGCATTTTCAGCCCTTCTTACTCTATTCATGTTCTTTCTAATAGGAATTTCTGAAAACACTAAATCCATGTTAGAATAATAATATTGTAAGCTACCTTTCTCGTAAAAGAGACTCATTAAAACACTATAAGACACTCCATATGTTAAAGATAGGTGATGATAAGTCACCACCTCTGAGACAGACGATGGTAACTGCATGCACACATGACAATCTCTCACATCCATCGTATCAACATACTCATATAACAACTTGGTAAAAACATTTAACGAAAAGTCATTAATTGATTTATCTTGGTAGTAAATGCTGTCACCTTCCATCTTTTCTATATTAGTATGTGAGATTTCTTTAAGACTTTTAAAATCTACTTTCTCACTCATCACACCATTAGTATTATTTTTATGATTAGTTATCATTAAGACAGGCATAATAACAATTAGTGTTAACCACACCAACATTAGTAATAAAATATTAAATAAGCAAGCATTAATACGTCTACGTTTAAACCTATGATTTTGATATCCAGTCTCTGCTATTTTTGTCATTTTAGTGAAAAATTTGTATCAATTCAAAAAGAAAAAAGAAAAACTAGAAAAACTAGAAAACTATCTAAGTAGTGTATCCAAACACTTCAAGCCTTCTTCTTCCTTCACCCCCTCTTTTTCTTTTTTTTTCACAGCCTTTCGTTCAATTTCTTCTTTAGTTCTTTTTTCTCCTTCGAATGAATTCTTTAATTTTCTGCACCTTTAGTTTACACAGTTCCTTTAAGGTGGTTCAAAACCGTTTGCTTCACTCAGCTTTGTACCAGCGTTTTCTTTGCTCTGATCCGTATTCTCAATTTCTTCCAATATCACATATGTCCATTCTGGAGCTGTGTATTTCTTGTTCGGAACTCTTAGTCTCTTCGTTTTCCAAACTGATTCTTCTTCCGACTCACTTTGTTCTGTTTTGTTTGGTACTTCAACTATTGTGTCTAGCGTTTTCTTTTTCAGAGTGTATTTCAATCTTTTCACTCCTTTTGGCCACACATCACCTTTTCTTGCTTTCTTAACTTGCACAGTTCCTTCTGCTTCAGTGTCAAGTTTGCAAGTTCTTTTATTTAGTTCTTTTCTTTGTTGCACTTGCTCTTGATTTTCGTTTAACACTTTTCCATCATCACTTTCAACAGCAGTCTTACGAGACCCAGTAGCTGGTGCCCACTCTATTCGACTTTGTTCCCGTTCAGCCACGTGTTCAATACCTTCAGAATCTGTTGCTTCAGACTTTATGGGTTCACGCTCTACAGCTTCTGGCTCTTCTTGGCTCTCTGCCAGTTGCTTTTCTTCTTCTTGTCTTCTTGTCTTTCAAGTGGACTTGGGACTCTCCTTGTGTGACTTGCGTGTATCCAATTCGGCAAACCACCACACTTTACTGCTGTATTACCTGGTATGGGCCATGCCATCTAGGTTCCAGACACAACTTTCTCACATGTTTCTTCACCAGAATCCACTCTCCTGGACTCAAATCATGTGTTTGCTCTTGCTGTGTTGTGGTTGCAATTTCTCCAACCTGATGAGACACAGAATGCACCACATCAGCCAATCCTTTGCAATAATCAAGCACCAAATCATCAGTTATATTCATCAGTTGATTTGCTGGTACAATCGGCTGTCTCATTGCTCTTCCCATTATAACTTCATGAGGGGATAATCCAGTCTTTTTATCAGGAATGCTTCTCAGACTCATTAATACCAAGGGTAAAGCATCTGGCCATTTCAGTGCTGTGGATGCTCACACTTTTGACAGTCTTGATTTAATAGTGCCATTAATTTGCTCGACCACACCTGAGGCTTCAGGTCGATAGGCACAATGCAGCTTTTGCTCAATTTGTAATGCTGCGCAAATCATCCGAATTATTTCATTATTAAAATGTGTACCTCTATCAGTTTCTAAAGAGACTGGAAATCCAAATCTAGGGATGATCTCTCTCAAAAGCAATTTAGCAACTGTTAAACTATCATTTCTTCTTGTTGGATATGCTTCTACCCAACGTGAAAACAGACAAACCACAACCAACACATATTTCAGTCCATTACAGGGAGGTAGCTCGATGAAATCAGCTTGTAACCTAGTAAAAGGTCCTGCTGCTTTTCCAATCCACCCCCAACTAACAACAGTCTTTCTACCTGGATTTTGCTGCGGGCACACTACACATCTCTGGCAAAGACTCTCTGCAGTGACCCTGAACTTAGGATTGTACCATGACTGTTTGAAAAGTCTAATCATAGCATCTCTTCCCACATGTGTTACTCCATGGTACATCCTTGCCATTTGAGAAAGTAAACAGTCTGGCATTACTGGTCTATCATCCACATACACCCATATTTCATCTTCTGGTCTCCTTGTACAACCTGATTTAATCCAAATTTCTTTTTCTTCTTCACCAGCTTCTTCTTGCAATTGTCTAACTTCATCCCATGTTTCTACAGAAGAGAACATCAAGTGACAATTTGTATTCTTTATCTCTGCTCCTTTATTAATTGAAACCGAATTTTGTGCACAGAAACGAGCCACTTGGTCTGCGTATCTGTTGCCACTAGTCACATAATCATTTCCTGAATTTCCTGAAAACTCTCTATGCCCTCATATTATTTCTATCCACATCCCCTGAGTTTTCAAATCTCTTGTCCTCCATCACGCCATCACCTACGCCTAATAGCCTTAACTCTACTCATTCTACCACCATTGACCTCACACACCCCACACACAATTGCCCCCCATCTGCAAAAAACACTATCCATTCCCTCTCACCCTCATCCTCCCCTTCTAAGATCCCCCTCTCCCATATAACCCTGACCCTACACAACATTGAACGCAATCTCTCTTTACTGACGAATGAATTCTCTCGACTTAGAGAAGATGTTAAATCCCTCAGCTCTGGAACCCGACTCACACGTGCAAACTCACCCCACTCCAACCGCAAAATCCCCACCAACATCAATCGTCATCATTGGAATACTTCCCCCCTCTACAACCGGATGTCTAGACCTCGCCGCACCTCGAACCACCTCTCCCCATCAGACCTCTCCGACCTATGCAATTCTTACCATCCTAATACCTTAGTCAACAACTCACCTCCCACCTACTCCAACATCCCTGTCATTCTAGGCACCAACAGAATTCTCTCCTCTCCCGCCTCCCCAAGACCCCCTCCACATCTCACCACCATCCACTCCTGCCCTCCCCCCAAAACAACCCCAAACCACTCGCCTGCATGCTTGTTAACTGTCGATCTGCCGTTCGACACGCCATTGAAATCTCCGAATCTATCCTTAGCGAATCAATTGACATTGCGTTCCTCACGGATACTCTATCCTCAGAAAAGACAGAACTGACAGAATAGGGGGGGGCCTGGCCATAATCTTCAAAAGCGAACTTCAGCTCTCCCTTGTTAACAACTCTGGCCATTCCACTTTCGAATACCTTGAAGCTGAACTTAAAGTTCAAGATACCCACCCTATTCGTTTACATACTATCTACCACCCTCCTGGTGATCCTCACTCCTTTATTGATGAACTTTCTGACTTGATGACACAAGCCTCAATATCCAACTCAAAAAATCTCTTCCTTGGAGACCTCAACCTCCACTTGAATGACACCAATGATCCCACTACCACCCTCTTCACCAACCTTCTCGAGATCAATGACCTCAAACAAATATGTCAGTCCCCCACCCACACCAAAGGAGCCACCCTGGACGCCATCATTACCAACAATGACTTGGCCTTCCTGACCAACATCATCCCCATTGACTGGTCCGACCACCACCTCATATTGTTCACCATTGCTATCACACCCCCTCCCTCCCCACCAAACAAATTAAACCCATGAAATGGACCAGAAATCTAAAATGTATCCCTCCTGACGAGCTTGAGTCCAAACTCCAAGCTCAACTGCTCCTCACTCCTCCCTCACAAAACGCAAATGAGCTTACTGAGCACTTTAATAAAGCTGTCACGGATGTCCTAGACCAATTGGCCCCTCCTAAACTTAAAACTCTAAGAAACATCCCTTCCAAATCATGGTTTAACCTAGAACTTAACAACGAAAGACGCTCATTAAGACTGATGGAAAGAACCTGGAGACAGCATCCCTCCCACTCAAACCTGACACTCCTCAGATCAGCTAGATCTACATACAAAAAACACATTTTTAATGAAAAGGCATCTTTCTTTCGTACACAACTCGATCGGGCCAAAATCAGACCTAGAGAACTGTTCAACATTATCCGTCACCAAATCTCCTCAGCTCCGCCTAACCCGACGGCCTCCACCACTAGATATGAAGAAATTGCCCTCTTCTTCTCTGAAAAAATCGCCAAAATAGATCAATCCTTCCGTTCATCGCAGATCCCAACCAACCCCCTACTTACTCCTGACATCACCTCTAAATCTCACTCCTCACTCTGGACACCCCCTGATCCCCCCTCACACTCACCCGCTCCCTCACTTCACCCTAACCCCTCCTCACACATTCCTTCTCCTATTACCACCCTAAACTACCCCCACACCTTTCCACCACTACTCCTCTCGTACCCATACACCAAAACTCACGACCAAAAAACAATGCCTCCTGGCAACATTTCCTCCCTGTGACTGAGCGTGAAGTCCACAGCATCATTGCTAAACTAAAACCATCCTCCCATACCAAAGACCCCCTCCCTTCTAACCTTGTCCAAGACCTAAAGCACATCATTGTCCCATCCTGGACCACAATCATCAACACTTCCCTTGCTACTGGAAGTGTCCCTAGCTCCCTTCAACTTGGTCAAATCTCCCCCATTATTAAAAACATTAATGCTGATCCTAATGACTTAAACAACCTCCGCCCCATCACTAACCTCCCCCTTCTTTCTAAAGCCCTCGAAAAATGTGTCTTGCTCCAATTAGACAAACACATCGAAAAATTCAACCTTCTGGACCCCTTAAAATCAGGCTTCAGAAAAGGCTGCAGCACTGAAACTGCCATACTAAACATTGTTGACGACATCCACCACTCCCTTGATAATGGTGAGACATGTCTACTTATCCTCCTTGATCTCTCCGCAGCTTTTGACACTGTTAACCACTTTGCCCTACTTAATGTGCTCAAAGATCGTTTCGGCCTCAATGGTACTACCCACAAATGGTTCGTCTCCTATCTTCAACATCGAACCCAGCAAATTAAAATTCAAGACTGTCTATCTAACCCCACTCTGGTCTCCCTAGGAGTCCCCCAGGGTTCTATTCTCTCACCCTCTCTCTTTAACCTCTTTATGGAACCCCTCACCCTCATTCTTAAACAAGCTGGTATCAACTACCACCTTTATGCCGACGACACCCAAATCTACTATAAGATCAAATCCCACGCCGACATCATACACCTTAATAACACCCTCACTAAAATCCAATCCTGGTTCCACCTTAATCATCTCAAACTCAACCCCCAAAAAACTGAAATCATTCTCTTCTCCCCTAAAAACAACCCTCTCCCCATTCAAACCTGGATCTCTGACCTCAATGCCCTCAACTGCTCTCTCTCCTTGTCCAACTCAGTAAAATCTCTTGGTATCTCCATCGATAACAGTCTCAACCTCAATGTCCACATCAAAAATTCGGCTAAAGGAGCCCTCTTCACTCTCCGTCATCTCAAGAAAATCAAACCCTTTCTCCCAACTGAAGATTTTAAATTAGTAGTTCAATCCCTGGTCCTTTCGCGAATTGATTACGGCAATACCATCCTCACCGGAATCCCCAAGGTCCACCTAGCTCCACTCAAATCTGTACTCAACCTTGCAGCCAGGCTCATCACCGACTGTAAACGGTTCGACCACATTTCCCCAGCCGTCAAAACTCTTAAATGGCTCCCCATCGAAGGCAGATCCGCCTACAAAAACGCATGCATCACACACAAAATCCTCCACCAAAATGCTCCCTCATACCTCGCCAATAAACTCTGCAAAGCGGGCAGCACACGACCTCTGAGAAGCACTAACGCTCTCCTCCTTGTCCCACCCCTGCTAAAAAAGAAATCCACACAATCCCGCTTCTTCTCCGGAAATGCCCCCTACATCCGGAACGCCCTCCCCAAAGACCTACGATGCAACCCCTCCTACTCCAGCTTTAAAAAAGACCTCAAAATGCACCTCCTCAACAAATATTGGGGGTCTTTACCTGTGCCTTAAACTCGATCTGCCATATCTTATAGGTATTTAACTCTTTACTCTGACTATCTGTTTACATATGTTTAATCTCAAACAGTTCTTTCTTCTGTTTTACCTGCTGTTATTCCATGATGTTGTAATTTTGTTTTACTGTTACTAGCTCTGTCGTGTAAGGCGCTCTGATGTTTTGTTATTCCATGATGCTGTAATTTGTTTCTGACCGTAACTAGCTCTATCATATAAAGCGCTCTGATACCTCCGGGTCCAGCCAGCGCTATATAAAACCTCTAAAATAAATAAAATAAAATGTGCCTGGCATTTGACCACTGCAATCTCTTTAGGCAATTGAAATGCATTCAGCAAATCCTTTACATCTTTGCTATTTCTGATCGGGGATCCTGAAGATGTCAAAAATCCACGCTGCATCCACAATTGACCAAAATCATGCACCACCCCAAAACCATAATGACTGTCTGTAAATACGGTTATCCTCAAATTTTTGCCAATTATACAAGCCCTGGTCAAAGCGACCAATTCAGAAATTTGAGCTGAATTTATCCCTCTTAGACAAGATGCTTCAAGAACCATAGCCACTGCACATACTGCATATGAAGCACGCAATGCACCCTTTTCATCTCTCGGACATGAACCATCTACAAACATCACACAATCTGATTCTGGCAATGGTGTATCTTTTATGTCAGGCCTTGGTTTCGTACACAACTCTGTCACATCCAGACAATCATGATCTGCTTCATCTTTTACTTCTTCACAACTTGAACTCGGCAACAAAGTCGCTGGGTTCAGTGTCGTGCATCTTGTTACTGTCACATTCTCAGCACCCAAGATCACGCTCTCATATCTAGTCAAACGACTACTTGTCATATGCTGTTGATGGAGCAGGGGAAAAGAAAAAATGTAACCTCCTAATAATTTACGTAAAATGATTAACAAACAAGTTCGTTTAAGTAAATAACCAACAATGTATGTTACATGTGAAGGGTTAAAGGTAACACGCTATTTTGTGTGCAAACTAAGGGGCCCATTACGATACCCGGCGTAAAGAAATCCGCCAGGCATGAAAGCGGCAAAAATCCGCCCGCACACACCGTCTGAACACCGACCACGCCATTACGATTACACAAACCGAAAACCGCCATCGGCGGAAAAATCACACAAAATACCGCCCGCCAACGTCCGAGTCGGAGTCAAACCGCCCGCCACGGACGGAAACACGCACGACAACACAAAACCGCCCGCCCTCACGGCCGACACACCGCACGTGAAATTACGATCGCACCGCCATGAGCGCGTGAAAACTACAAATATACCGCCCGCCAGCGCAAACAACGCCGATGAGAATCGACACGGCAGAAGCCATGGCGCCCACGTACCTGCACAGAAACCATCCGCTCACAAAACCAATAGCACACAACATGGCCAACAAGTCCACACAGCAAGGCACGCACAAATACACAAGCACAGTACACATCCCGAAAACACCCCCGGACAAACAAAAACTACAAAGGCCAGAACCCCAGACACAACACACCTGAAAACAACAGACCATGAGGACACACCCACATAGGGAAGTACAAAGCAGCACTCCCACAGACCACAACCCCTTGCAACATTGCAAACCAGAGAGGAGAGGAGAGGACACAGTGACACAGCAAGGACAGCAGCACACCACAGAAATGCACACATCACAACCACCACCACCACCACCACCACCACCAAACACCTGCACCACAAACCCCCTGCACATTACACAACACACACCGCACCAGCACCACAAACACCATGGCACCACAAAGGATGCCCAAGTTCACGCCCATTGAGCTGACGGTCATGGTCGACGAGATCATCAAGGTGTACCCACAAATCTATGGGAACATGGTCCAGCACACACCACTAGCCACCAGAAACAAAATGTGGAACCGGATCGTAGACCAGGTCAATGCAGTCGGGACCCTGCCCAGGAACAGAGGAGAAATAAACAAACGTTGGAATGACGTCAAGAGCCTGGTCAAGAAGAAGGAGGGCAAAAACAGAGAGCTGGCTGCCGTCACTGGCGGAGGGAATCCCGCGCTCTTCAAGACCTTCAAAGCGTGGGAGGAGAAGGTGCGAGTCATAATACATCCGGAGATCCTCGCCGGATTAGCAGAGGAGTGGAGGCTGGTAAGTACAAACTAATGTATACCAGCACACCGCTATGTACTCACATGCACTACCACCATGCCACAGCTCCCTGGGACAAACACCCCCATGTCCAGCACACAATACACAACACATCACACACACATTGTGAGAAAGTGCCATCTTTCTTACATGGTATGCCCCCACTTTTTGCTGAATGGCTGATGTACTTTGACTGAGTGTGCCCTGGGCTCCTGCCAACCAGGTACCCAGGGCCTGTGTTCCTTCCCTAAAATTGCATTGATACCTACACCCAATTGACATCCCTGGCCACAGGTCAGCCCCTGGTAAATGGTACCATGGGTACCCAGGGCACTGTGACCAGGGAAGGCCCTAAGGCTTGCAGCACTTGTTGTGCCACCCTTAGGGACCCTGCACCTTTACACACACACACTGCCTTTGCAGGCTGCGTGTCTTGGTGCAGAACAAAAGTGAAGAGTCGACATGGCTCACGTCCTGTGTGCCATGCCTACAAGCCACTGCCCTGGCCTAGGTCAGCCACCCCTCTAGCTGGGTGCACTATGCCAGTGGTGAGGGCATAGAGGCATGAGCCCTGTGCCCCTACAGTGCCCAAGTCCATTCTTGGGCATTGTAAGTGCAGTGCTGCCATTAAGAGTATATGGTGCTGGGAGTCTGTCATTACGAACTCCACAGCACCATAATGCCCCCATTGAAGACTAAGAAGTTTGGTATCAAACTTCTCAGCACATTAAACCCCCACTGATGCCAGTGTGGGATTTAATGTAAACGCACTCCAGAGGGCATCTTAGAGATGCCCCCTGAAACCAACCCGACCTCCAGTGTCCGGACTGAGTGGCTGCCCAGGCTGCCACCACCAGACATGTTTCTGGACCCCTGGGTCGAGAGCCTCTGCTCTCAGGGGCCTGAAACAATGCACATCCCGGGACGGGGTGCCAAAGCCTCCTCCCCAGGATGGGCAGGGGGAGCTTCAAAGGCCTGCCGCCTTTGGAGTTTCCCAGACCATTTGCTGCTTCCAGCAAACTGGTCCCCACTGGTTCTACCCCCACTCCTGGCGGGAGAACCGGCGGGAAAACCAGAAGCAGGAAATGGGTTGTGCCCACCTCTGCCAACTCCACCCCTAAGGTGGGGAGGCGAGGTGAAGCACAAACTCGAGTCCCCGCCATCTTGAGGATGGGGGACCTGGCCAACCAGGGACAGGCTCCTGCCCCCTCCCACTGGAGAGGAACAGAATAGGGGTGTACCCACCCCAGGGAAGGGACCCATTGGTCCCTGCCCTTACCTACCTGTAACCACCCCTAAATTTAGTATTTAGGGGCTCCCTGAACCTTCCTTCCGGAGTTCCCAAATCCAAAAACAAGAAGAGAAGACGAAGCAAGAAGACCAGCCGTGCAGCTGCTAAAAAGGAGGCGACAACAACTGACTTGGCCCCAGCCCTACCGGCCTGTCGACCTCTGAACCTGCTCCTGCGGAATCCCGGCCTCAGCAACCTCACAAACCCCGGAGGACCTGACTTCTGTGCTACAGCCTTCGACCCAGGGACTCCCACGAGCAGTGGTACTGCTCAAAAGAAAACCTACCAAAGACCCGGCCCTGGCACGGAGCCGCGAAACCTGCACACTCTGCACCCGCCGAGTCCAGCCTGTGCCTGAGTGACCAAAGACCTCGAGGACGTCCCCCGGCGATTCTGACCTGGAATCCAGTGGCCAAGGACCCTCCTCGACGACCCAGACGACGCCTGCAGCCTCAGGACAAGGGACCCCTCCAACCGCGACCAGCAGGGGGTAAGATTTCCCGACCTCAAAGACACCCCTGCACCCGGCGCCCCACGGCCCCCTGTGCCCAACTCCTGGGTGTCTACCTATCCTCCAAGACCCCAACTTACCTCCTGAAGTGTTGGTCGTCCCTGAAGAATCACCGTCCCCGAGCCTGCAGCCTTTCTTCACCTTTCACGACCTCTATTGTTTAACATTGAGCGCCCGACGGCTCAAAGCACCCTGCACCCAGCCGCCCGAGTGCCCCTGGAAGTGCAACCTCTATCCTAACCTACTTCCCTACTTGCCCTGAGCAAGTGACCAGGAGCCCAGCTCCCACAGTCGCGTGGCCTGCTTGCCAGCAGCCACCAACCCGGGGCCCCCGCCTGCCATAGGATAACATTGGGCCTTCTCACTCTGCACCCGGCCGCCCCTGTGCCGCTGAGGGTGTAAAACTGTACTTACCTGATCCTGGGGGACCCTGAGTCTTACCCAGAACCTTAACCCTGCCAGTCAAGTACTTACCCGAAATCCGATAACTCACTTTTCTTCCATAGGGTTCCATTGACTGGTTTTCTGCGAAATTTCTTCTAAGTGTGGAGTTTTGAAACTTTAGAATATTCACCAAAAATCAACCGAGTCACGAAAACGAAAATACTCACCTAGTATTAGGAGGGGCCTCAGTGCTGGACCCGAGTGCCCAACACTGGCCCTAAAAAGTAATCGCAACGTTACTTACCGTTAACTCACTTTTCTTTCAGACCTGGCTGTTCGAGCAGTAACTTACCCCCTCCCCCAGCGCCTTGAGACCCTCCCGGGTGAGTAGCGCGCTCTATAAATGCCGTGATTGATTGATTGATTGATTGATTGATTTCATAGGGATCCATTGACTGGTTTTCTGTGAAATTTCTTCTAAGTGTCGATTTCTGTATTTTACAAATATTCTTTAAAAATCGAACAAACTACAAAAACGTAATTACTTACCTGTTTTAAGTAAATGTCCCAGTGCTGAACCTAGGAGTCCAGCACTGGATTACAAAAGTAACGTAAACATACTTTGCTTGCACACTGTATTTCCTTTCATAGGATAACATTGGTAATTTTACCCAGAAAAGTTTCTAAGTGTCAGCTTTTGAAATATAGTAATATTCTTCAAAAATCACTACAATAACCAAAACGCTTTTTCTTACCTGTTTACAGGAAGTGTCCCAGGACTGAATCCAGGATCCAGTCCTGTGGTTAGAAAAGTGCTCTGCAAAGTAATCAATTGTAATTAAGTATAACTTTCCATTGAGCTCAAGGTTGCATTGAATTTGACCCTGTGTTGCCTCTTGCACCAACTGTGATAACCACTATCAAAAAGTCTATTGCCTATCTGTAAGGTGAATAACCAAAGCATCTCATACTGAGAAAGTATATTTTGATCCTATTGTTGGTTCTAAAATAAAACAAGCATATATTTTTTTATATACAAACCATTGGCCTAGAGTTCAGTTCTTGAGTGTGTGGCTTCATTTGCTGACTGAGTGTGTACAACAAATGCTTTACACTGCCCTCTGATACTGCCTTACTGCTCGACCAAGCTACCACTTTGGAGAGTAAGGTTATATCTAACTTTAGCCTCTGTCAACCCTCTGGGGACTGTGGACTCTGTACACCCTGAACCTTACTTGGGTACAGTATATACAGAGCCACTTTCCTACACACATGCAACAGACACCACCACACACAGCCCAAACCGAACAACTGTAAGATACGTGGGGACATGTGTACACTCAGCCAGCCACGTAACCACCAACAGGTCCCCAAATATGCCAGAAGCGCCACAACGAGCACCCACCACACCCATGTGTCCGCCACAGCTGCACTAACCGACAAGTAACAGGTAAGTGGCAGGAACACAAAGTGCAGTGGGTGGGACGGTGGACAGCCCAAGTACAACACACACCAGGCCCCTAGTCCCACAGCACAGCAAGGAGGAGCATCCCCCACACCCCACAGCCACGTGTCAGCCACCGCAGTGCACAACGACAGCCGAAAGGCAGACATCACGGTCCACAGCAATCGGTGTCAGTGGGTGTCCAGCCACCCCCACGACCCACAACACCCCCCACCCCCACAGACCTGCAACATGGAGCACCCCCGCTTAGAGCCATGTGGCATCCAGTACAGTGCACGCACGAACAACTTGCAGGTGGGAAACTGGACAGGGCTGGATTACTGGAGGCATGAGGACCGGAACACGACCAACACATGGGACATGTCACGTAGCAGACGAACACGCAGCACCGCCCACCGTCACGAACAAGTGAACAATGTGCACACGGACATGAACAACAGACTCACACCCCACATGACCCATCACAGACATAGCAACACCCAAGGAGCCACGTCTGCATGCACAAGCCACACTGAATATAGTACCACACGGCAGCCACTGTGCAACTCATCACACACAACCGAAACACCATTGAAGTCCTGTCCATGTAGCTCCTACTGCCTGTCAACCACACACCCCACAACTACGCCTATGTAAGACAAACAACACTAGACGCAACAGAGCGGAACAACATAAATGCACACGAACACCACTGAACCCATCAAACACACAGACACACCATGCACATACAACATACCATCCATCCCATCCGTCAGCCCCAGTCTCATGAAAGGCATGTCATCCGCACAGCTGCCACACATACAGCAGTCACGCTAAGATACATGCCCATGACCAACCATGTGCCAGAAGTCAATGAAGCGCACGACACACTGTGAGCAACAACACACAACATGGGCCACACCCCCCGAGCACTGCAGTGATGCACATGGCACAGGGCAGCACGCACACCAAGGAGATGGGACAACTGCAATACGTTGGCTGGCACACAACCATCACTCACTCATAACGATGCGTCCAATGCCATGTCCAGTAATCACAACAGACAGCAAATATGCAGGCCATGTCAAGCATGCACACACCTCAAACCATGCACTGTCATGCTGCCACAACACATGTCACGTTCGGCACCCATGGCTCACAGCATGTACCCCAAAAGCATATTGCCTCCCAAATGCGAATCTGGGGCATGGCCCCCATGTTGCCATATGCGTTCCTAAGCGTTCCATTTGAACCCCAAAAGCATATTCCCTCCCAAATGTGAATCTGGGGCATGGCCCCCATGTTGCCATATGCGTTCCTAAGCGTTCCATTTGAACCCCAAAAGCATATTCCCTCCCAAATGCAAATCTGGGGCATGGCCCCCATGTTGCCATATGCGTTCCTAAGCGTTCCATTTGAACCCCAAAAGCATATTCCCTCCCAAATGAGAATCTGGGGCATGGCCCCCATGTTGCCATATGCGTTCCTAAGCGTTCCATTTGAACCCCAAAAGCATATTCCCTCCCAAATGCGAATCTGGGGCATGGCCCCCATGTTGCCATATGCGTTCCTAAGCGTTCCATTTGAACCCCAAAAGCATATTCCCTCCCAAATGCGAATCTGGGGCATGGCCCCCATGTTGCCATATGCGTTCCTAAGCGTCCCATCTGAACACCAAAAGCAAAGTACAAACCAGACCCAGGATGGGCCAGGAGCCCGCATACACCAGAGTCACAATAAGTAGGGGCACAGCAACACACCCATCGGCATGGCCAATCCGTCCCATGCCACATGTGCACAGCACACAGTCCCATTGCCAAGCACACACAACTACAGATGCTACAGCCACACACACGCCTCCGGGAAACCCATGTACGAGATTGCACGAACTGTTAATGTCAGACGACAAATACATACTTCGCCAGGTGCAACACAATAACAAATCTCATTCTCTCCACAGGTGATGAACTGCTGGATGCTGGGGATGGAGCCAGCAGCCAGCACAGCCAGCCTACAAGCCCCCAACGAGGAGACACGGATCTGGAGGATCTGTCCTCCTCTTCGGACACGGACCACCAAGCAGGCCCATCTGGTGTGGCAGGGCCCAGCCGCTCCCCAGGACCCCTCCTACCCACCAACCCATCATCCAGGGCTGCTGAACATTCTCAGCCCCCTGCTGCCACTGTCGTTGCGGCCACACCCACGGTCATTGTGGCCACTACCACTGCCGCAACCGCCACCATCGCCGCACCGACCACCACCGCCGCCACCACCACCACGTCTTCGCTGGCACCAGCCCCAGCGCAGGTGGTGGCCCGGCCGACTGGATCCACCCTGGGAGCCACAGCGAGGACCGTGGTGAGCAATGTGGCTAGTGGGCAGGCCGGTGGCAGCAGGACTGGTAGGAGGAGCAGGGTCAGGGAAACGCCAGCCTCCCTGGGAGCCATGCCCTGCCTCAAATGGCCAGAGTCCTTGGGGCCTATGAAGAGGCCCAAGGACAATGGGTCCGGTCTGCTTCAGACACGCGTGAGGTGCTGGGGGTGCTGAGGTCCATGGACGCCCGTATGGGCCAACTCGTGGACCTCATGGGCCAGCTGGTGGTGGCGGTGAGGTCACAGCCAGGGACAGCAGCTCCCCTCCGCCACCACCTGCCGGGGCGCAGGGTCGAGCAGCAGTGTCCAGTTCCCCTGCGTCCACAGCCAGTGAGCACACCTCAACCACCAGCATGTCGCAAGCAGGCACCCCCTCGCAAACGTGGAAGGGGCCGTCCGAAGTGGAAACAGATCTCCCGGGAGGACTTCGCACGCTCCAAACGCAAGTGAGGCAGCCAGCCAGCCTTCCGCCAGCCTTCCTTGACCAGCCACTGCATTGACTTGGACTACGATCCCACTCCACACAGCCATCTGGATGGCATGTGTGTGTTGGACTATGGACATAGAACCAGTGGGTACACCCTGAGCATCACGCAGCCATGACCGACAGCTCATTGTCACTGCACGCACCACTTTTGTCATCACCTTACACACAATCACATGTCACAGTTTGAAATAAATGCACCTTTTACACTAACTGCTGTTTGTGCCCTGTGTTTTATTTGTACGGAATACAACGGCCACCTTGGGCGGAAAGGCACCTGATGCGTGGCATGGCAATGGAATCCGGAGGGCCTGTAGGGACCTAGGGGTGGGAGACAGAACAGGAGCACATTCAATGAGTGTGTCACACACCCATCACACAGTACATGTCAACAACTACAAGCAATGTACACACATCGCACAGAGCAATAGGGCACAATGCCACAGCCACCAACAGTGGCATACTACCCTGGCCATGGAGCGTTGACACACAGCACGCAGTGAACAAACGGCCACCCTGACACAGCACACACACACCTGCACAGATACAGCCACATCAGCCGTCGTACATGGACACTCACCGTCAAGTGAAGTAGCGGGCGATGAGCTGCTGCCGCACATTACCAGCTTCCTCCTCTCCGCTGTCCTCCTCACTCGAGCTGTCCTGGTCTGCGGGCTGGGGCCCTGGTTGATCTCCGTCATCCACGATGAGGGGGATCTGCTTCCGAATGGCCAGATTGTGCAGCATGCAGCACGCCACCACTATCCGGCACACCTTCTGTGGGGAGTACGCCAGCGCACCCCCGGTGCGGTCCAGGCACCTGAACCTGGACTTGAGGAGGCCAAAGGTACGCTCGACCACACGTCTGGTCCTCCCATGTGCCTCATTGTAGCGATCGTCTGCTGGGGTGCGAGGATTCCTCAATGGACTGAGCAACCATGCCCCATTCGGGTACGCAGAGTCACCTGGGTGTGAGGGACACAGAGAACCGTTGCTATTCCAACTGGACAGGGGACAGCATCGCACAACCAGCACGCTACACCACTCCACATACTCACCGACAATACAGCCACGATCCTGTTGCATATTGGACATCAGTCGTGGCAAGATGCTGTTGCGCATTATGTGTGCGTCATGGGCCGAGCCTGGGAACTTTGCACACACGTGGGTGATCACCATGTCCGCAAGGCACACCACTTGCACATTCAGGGAGTGCGTGTGCTTCCTGTTGCGGTACAGGTGCTCAGTGGCCTGTGGTGGAACAAGGCCGACATGTGTGCAGTCAATGGCTCCAACGACGTGTGGGATTCTGCCAAGGGCATAGAATGCACCCTTCACTGCCGCCAATTCACGAGCCCTGGGGAAGCGGATGTACCTGTTTCGGTACAGCATCATGGCTGCCAGTACATCCCTCAGCACCTTGCTGAACATGGGCTGGGACATCCCTCCTCCAATGCCCACTGTGTGCTGGAATGACCCAGTGGCGAAGAAATGCATGGCGGCCATCACCTTAGCCGTGGGGGTGACAGCAGTCGGATACACCCTGCGGGGACGGAGATGGGGTTCTAACATGGCACACAGTCGATGCAGGGTTGGCCTGTCCAGCCGAAACTTCCTAATAACCTCTGTATCGTCCATGTCCGCCAGCAATTGGTATGGGCGGTCAATGTTCGGTCTCCGCCTAGGGACAATGGCAGAGGACACATGTCAAAGCAACACGACACATAGCAATTTCGCATACACATCACTGACATGACTGAGCAAGCACATGAGCCACAGCCCAGCTGTCAAGCTGGGACGGCACGGCCACAATACACTTACACAGGTCTCCCAACAATGGCAATGGCTAGTGATACAAACCACTGCCATGTGCATGCACATGGGGATCTAGGCCCCAATGACTTGCGGGGCGTGCTGATGGGGACTGACTGCATATCCGTCAAGCGGCAACGCCACGGCAACATGAATGTCTGCTGAGCATGGGACTGCTTCCGCGGCTGGATGAGTATGGCACACGACGACGACGATGTGGGCACAGGCTGAGCGGCCAAAACAAGTGGGACCTGTGGCACGAGGGGATATGAGACAGTAGTAGGTGTCAGCACTGCACCCTATGTACAGCACTGTACGGATCACACCTCCCGAAACATTGACAGGTGTCCACATTGACAGCCCCATGCCAAGACGGCTGTGTGCTTGCAGTCACACGTCACAGGTGAGAGGTTACATTGCACGTGCCAGGTGGCAGACGTACATAGTGGGAGCTGGCATGTGTGTGCATGTGTCTCCTGTTCAGGATCCACCAGATGGGCGCTGACTCTGTACTGACCATTGGACACAGCATGTTCCGTGGAAGGCTTGTGTGTGTGGGATGGTGGCACTGGATGTGCCTCCGTTGGGTGGGGGGCCATGCACAGGGCGGGTACGTCGATGATTGCGCATTGTTGGTCACGGTGGGTGCACCAACTAAGATGTGTTGCCCTGTGTTCAATTCCTATGTCCGCATGATGATGGACTGTAGATGTGGGCAGACTACACATTGGTCGATGTGCTGTCTATATGCATGTGCCTTCACACCAGGCACAGCTGCCCCTGCACATGTGACCCCTGCTGGACTCGCTGCTGGGTCTGTGGAGCTGATGCACCTTCTGCGCGTGGGGCGGACAGCTCTCCTCACTTCCCTCATTGCGCATGTCATGACTTTGCCGCAGGTGACATGGATCATGGAGGGCCCACATGTACGCGTGGGTAGGCTACACATGATTGTTCACTGGTCGCCACCCCCAGTCAGTGTTTCGAATGGGAAGGTTGTCGTGCTGGTGGTATGTTCGATGTGGCGGATGGGCGGGCCTAGGTGCGGGCTTACATTCCGGACATGGGGGGGTAGTTGGATTGGCGACTAGTTGCAGTACACACGGGACACGTCTCTTCCTTTCCACATCTGGGTCATCCCTTGTACTAACTGACAGTGATACAGTCATCTTCGCCCCAGCCCTCATGTCCTCCCCTCGCTCCCCCAATATGCATGCTCACCTGCGAGGCTAGCGCTTGCACAGGCAGCCCCAAGCTCGCACCAGAGAGGGCAAGGAGTGTATGTGTGGGTCCAGTTGCACGAGTGGGCTGTCTCAGGGTATGATGTGTGGCGGGACGCCGTCCACCTGCGTGGTGCCCCAAATGGAGACCCGGCCTGCATGGACTATGCATCACAGTCTTCGCCTTCCGGATCCGCCACCTGCGACACCCAGTGGCTGTGGCTGCCCTTGCGGCCAGGCCACGTCCGTCTGTGGCTGATGGCCCACACATTCACTCTTTGGCCTCTCTGGGGAGGGCTCGGGGGTGGTGGCGCACGCGCTTGCACTTAGTCGCAATGGCATGTGGCGTGGTTGGTATGATGGGCAATGGATGGGATGGTGCGAGCCACCTCCCGTGACGTCAGTGCTGCTCGTGCTGTGGTGCGTCCCCCTACACTTCCATTTGACTTGTGCCATGCTAGACATTGAGGTTCTATTGCCTGCGTGATATGACCAGGAGGAGCGCGAGGAGACCTCTCACACACCATGCTCCACTGCCATCCCGTGCCCTGTATCGCCTGTGCGGATTGACTATGTTGGGGTTACACCTGGTCGACTGGGGCTGTGTGTGCCTTGTCAAGGGGCATGGCGGGCGCACAACAGGATCCAGCTTGTCCACAGAGGGTGGGCTGAGGTGCGCCTGGTACCGCTTTGTACGTGTGCCCGGCTGCTGTGCACACACGTGTTCACTCCCCCCGACAGGTGTCCTCTCACAATGCCCAGGGAAGCGGTGGTGTACTGTTCATGACCCCTCCCAACACGGCGTGCTCCAACTTGGCATGTGCGCATCTACCCGTCACACCCACCCACCTGAGCACTGCGTCCATACGACTTCACACAACACATGTGTGTCTTCCACAGTTGTGCTACTCATTTGTGTTGACATCCAATACCAGTGGACTACATGGTCATGTCACGACTGCCATGTACTTCACATACTCTCATCCTCTCTCATTCGTACTTGTGAAATGAGTCAGCGGAGACAGTTTTGGTTTCAAACATTATATTGAGTCTTCTGTCCTCTGTGATGCAGTATAGTGGACACTACTGGCAGCGGAATACATGTTGAGGATATACTGAGCATGATTGCAAATGGGATAGGGTGTGGGGTTACATGTGATTGGCTGTTGCATGTGGGATGTGGGCTTCAGAGTGACATCTGCTTGGCCAAGGCTGTGCTAATGTACATTTATGTATAGCTGCGGAGCTGCGGACTTTGACACAGACGGTATACATGTAGCCTACCAGACCGCTTGGCATCATGGGCACAGTCCATCTCAGTTCCATGTGACAGGTTTGCTGCGGTTGTTCCTCATGCACGCGTGCATGTGAGATGACATCAGGGCATGTGCTTGCGTGCATGCAGCGGCGTGCCACTTGTTGTTGCACTGTGGTGGTTACTGGACATGTCACAGTCACTGGGGTCGTGTTGTTGTTGTATGCACTTGTCGTCCATGCAAAGGTCCTGGTATGGGATTCCCGGGGCGGGGGTGGGAGGGGTGCAGCACCCACAGACTCCAGGCGACCTATTCATGTCCACTGAGCGGTGTGTGTGTCCATGGGCGCTGGATCCATGTCGTGTCCTGGTTGTTCGTGCAGTTCCGTCCATGTGGGTGCGATACACAGAGCCCATGCCACTGCCTCCCACGATGCATGCGGTGTTCCTGGATGTGATGGGGAACAGTGTGCATGTCCCGGTCATATCCGATGTCATGGCGATGTCGTTGATGGTGTGGTTACAGATGCCGGTCATTTGGTATGGCAGTTGTGGTGGTGACTGGCCAGTCCGTGCGGAAGCTAAGCATGGGTGCGGGGTTGGACATCATAGGTCAATCGGGGAACCTGCGTTGTGGTCCGACGAATTGACAGGTTGTCAGGTATGCGATGCCGTCCAGCAGGGCTTCCATGTCATTGGTGGTGTACATGTTTGCCAGCCAATGTAGCGGATGGTGGCTGTCAAGGTGTTGTTCGTAAGTTATCCCTTGGAGGACCATGATGGGGCATGCTGGGTGACATTCGATGTAGCTGTTCTCGATGATCCGTCGTGTGGAGGCACAGTGGTCCCATTTCAGTGCGGGTGTGATGTTGGCCACATACGCCATGCCCCCATAGGCAGAGCAGGCCCTGTCGTGTGCGTCCAGAGGGAGGAGTAGTGGTAGCAGGTCCGCCTTCAGACATGCCGGGTTGGAGAGGCATATCTCCACGGGATGCTGGTAGGGACACCTCCGACAGTAGAAGACGGGCATGACGCAGCTGAACAATGTGATGCGGTAAGTCAGTCGGTAACTTACGTTCAGCAGGGACAGGAGATCGCATCCCAATGTATGAAACAGGTTGGTTTTGTACAGCTTGAGCTGTTCGGCGTAGTTGGGTAGGTGTGTTGCGGTTGCCATTTCGCAGCGGTGCGTTGTGGTGGCGTGCTCCGGCTGTGTGTGCAGTCTGCAATGTGCACGCTCCGAGGTTGCTGTGAGCTCTGTGTAGTCGTAGGGAGACAGGACTTGTGTTCTGTTGGCTTGTTTGGAGGACACGGGCCCTCTTCCCACATGCTTCTCAGACAGTTCAAGGTCAGTGATGTGTGACTCCTTCCAATTAACTTGCATGTGGCCGACATGGGGGAGTGTTTTCTTCTTTCTTCCCCGTCCGTTGTGTGCTTCTGTGATATGCGCTATCTGCCCTGTGGTCGGTCTCCTCGGCAAGCCTGTGTTGGTCTATTCTTGGACAATGGCTGTATTCACCGGCTTCTGTCGTAGGGCTGTGGTTTCGGAGTTGGAATGGAAGGTCATTCAGTGCTGTCTGCTCTCCCTTGTGTGGGCGGCAGGCTGCCTTTCCGCTCTGCGTTGGGCCTTGTGTGTGAATGTTATTCTTGGGCCACCTGTTGTCGGTCCCCGGGCTCTTTGGTGTTCCGTTTTATATGTCTTGTTCATATGTGCAGGGTGGTATGGGTGTTTCAGTGTGGTACTGGCGTTCCTCTTCCCGAAGGGGCCCTGCTTCTCCTAGTTGGTGTTGCCGCCGCTGTGTGCTACGCCATGTTTGTTACACTGGGGTGTGTCCTGCTGTTGCGTGTCTTCACTGACATGTGTGCGTCGGTTGTGTGGCGTTGGGTGTTGTCCGTGAATTGGACGTTGGGGACATGTCTGTGGCAGGCCTGTCACGTGTCATGTGCGTTCGGGGTGGGGCTGATGTGTGTGCTGCTTGGTTGTGTCCCTGTGTCTGTGTGCGACGCATGCATGGCGCTGCGGTTGGCCTCTGCGTTGTGTGCATGTGTGGCGGCATCATCGCCGCTTTGGGGCCGTGACGGGGTGGTTGGTTCCTAGTCCCAGGTGGTGTGTACACATGTGTTACGCGATGTTACGATTTGGCCTGTGTGTCATATGTGGATGCAATGGTGGATGTGTAGTGTACACGCGCTGGTGGGGGGTTGTCCGCTTTTTCCGCCCTTGCACTGTGTGCGCTGTTTGCGTGCACTTGTTGTGTGTGTGCCTACCTGCGTCTCCTCGGTACGTTGCGTCCTTGGTGGTGCATCAGCAGGAGCATGGGGAGGGCCTGCAGTGCTGGATTCATGCTCGGGGAGCCGCTTCTTCGTTGTCCGTGCTCGGCGTCCGTGTTACCGCTTCGGTTTGTCGTACGGTATCTCTCGGCCGTGGGAGCCGTTTGTTTGCGGCATCGTAATTTATGCGCCGGGCGGGACGTGTTTCGTCGGACGGTGTGTGTCAGTTGAGCTGCGCCGCTACGTGTACGGGCGCACTTTGATGGCGGACGGTGTTGCTGGCTTGCCGGCGGTGTTTGGCCTACTTTTCGCATCGTAATTGGGCGGGCGTGTGGACTGCTGCGTGCCGGCGGTAACTGGTGGTTTTTGCATCCGCCAGCACGGCGGTTGTGCTTCCGCCCGCCATCGTAATGAGCCCCTAATTTACTTATAATTGTTGACGTGGCTAACATAACCTAATATTTGCGTATTAATAGAATAATAAAATGCATGATTTGTGCTTTGAAAACAAAACGTGTAGTGGCAAAATAAAGCAATGGTAAGTAAGGGACGGCTTTATATGTTGCTTTTTGCTAGGTAATACCTAATTGGGGTACATAGAATGACGGGAGGGAAACGAAAGGGTTTATATTCTTTATTCTTAACTATATTTTGTTTATCTTTGTAAATAGTGCGCTTAGGCCTGTTGAGCAGTGATATAAAATGGCCGCCATGAGCTAGAATACGCGTGCGCGAGGAGAAATGTAGACAAGGAGAAAGGCCGTGAACAAGAATGACCACGTGATCGTTCCAAGAGCCTAGGATGAAAGTATGGTCAAGGCTATTGTGACCTTACTGAATAAATGTGTGCCAAGATGGGTCAGCGAGAAGCGTGAGAAGTCAAAAAGATTAAATGGACAAAAGGAACTGTTGAACCTAAAAAGTATCGGAAAGTGATACAAGTTGGACTGATCGAAGCGGATGAGTAATGTCACGAACTGTGGGAAACGATGCAAGTATGGACATTCCACAAAGAACTGGTTAGAACAAGGAAGTTTGATAAAAGATGTATATGGACTCAAATGGACCAATTAGAGAGAATCTCGCCATAAAGATGCAACATTTTTATTTAGTAAGCTAGAATTAGGGTATAAGAAGACCTGCTCTTGGTGGGGAGGGGGATGATGCTGCTGGTTGCTGGGAGCTGCTTTTTGCCGTTTTTGGCTGCTGTTAGTTGCGTATGGAGTTGCTGCTGCTGATGCTGACGAGCTGAGGCTGCTGCTGCTATTTTATATTTTTAATTGAGCATACGATGCTGCTTTTTGAAGAACTTTTATTCTTGATAGATTTATCCATTTAGAACTATTAGACTTTTCCAGAACAGATAGATAGAGATTTTGGGAGTTCTTGCCGTGACGAACTTTATTCTTCCATCTAATAGGTATGCATTGCAATTTCAATTTATTCGTATAATGATAACAAATGTAATAATCTGAATAATAAACCTAAAACTTATTTCATGCTTCCAAACTTTATATAAACTTTATTATCTTTAAACAAATGACTCAGTGGTTCTTTAGCTCAATGATTAATGTAAAATGTTAGAAGGTTTATTGTGATTGAGCTGGTCTTAATCACCATCAACTGATTCCTACTAGTTGGTCCATCGACCAATGAGCGGAACACCTTAAAACAATGAGAAATATTATGTCGTGTTAAAAAGAGGTATCCCGTCTCCTTCCAGCGAATCGTTTTACTGTTTTTCTCCTAGGTTACTGACGGAGGAAATCCAGGGAATAAATGAGTGAGTGAATGCATGTGCGGTGTTATGGGCCCCACCGTCATATGGATATAGTCTGTGTATTGGAGGGATAGTTGTACCTGGATGACCGAAGCATATAGGAGAAGAATTTTTATTGTTAGCGCTGGATCAGATTACTTGGTAGCAGAGTTATGGTTACTATAGATTAGTTTGGTGATTATTGATTATTGATTATTTCATGTCTAACACTTTATGTTGCGTCGCGTTATGTTATATGTAAGTCGAAGTTTTCACGCTTCCGGGAAGTAGGAAGTGGAACACGTGTGGCAAGAGAAGTCACATGGAATAGTGCATTGTCTGAGTTCATATTGGTAATAACACAGGTTGTGTTATGATAGGAACCTTTTCCGTATAAAAGGTGTGTGAGTGAAATAGCGACCGGTTTTCTTGTGAAACTCTGGCCTTAATTCTCAGGAGCAGTATAGTCTCCACATGTGTTTTATCCCCAGAGAAACGGGTTTACCGCTTGCTTGAAAGAAGGGTAAGGTAGAGGGAAGTGCTACTTTATCGGCGAAACAGAAAAATTCTGTGATAGGGTAGAGGTAAGCGCTGCCTACGGGAAAATACAGAATTCTTGTGTAAATGGACAAAGCTATTTCTTTGGTTTAGCGAATCAGACAATGGAAATGTGTTTTAAATGTTGTAACTAACGAAGAATTGTTGAAAAGAAATTGCCGATAAATTTTGTAAAGGAGGGGTCAGGAGCAGAACTGACGTAGACAAAAGCCGCGCTGGGATTGGACAGTGCGCTAGTCATACAGAAACAGGAGCAGAGCTGATGTAAAGAAAAAGCCGCGCTGGGATTGGACAGTGCGCTGTAGACAGAAACCGCTCTGATTGGAGTGTTGGTGTGAGTCGCGCTAGGATTGGACGGATAGAATAGTGACGTGGAAGTTTATGATTGGAGTGTTGGTGTGAGTCGCGCTAGGATTGGTTGGAATAACGCATAGAGAACAGTGTTGAATTGCGGAACTTTTGAGGAGAAAAGAGATTGTGAATCATGTCGTATTATGAATATGGTAGAGAGAAAACGTCGTGGATGTCGAAAGTTAAGAACTTCTTTAAGAAAGACAAAAAGGTAGTGACTAGAGAGGGACAAGTAATTCCTCCGCCGAAATCACCAGCTTCGCATATGATGCTGAAGTACGGATATCATACATGCATATGGTTAGAAAATTGGACAAAATATACTAAGAATGATGGAGCATTGGCTTTTCCTGAGAATGGTTCATTTATTGTAGCTGTACTTCGGAATTTGAGAGAGAAAATGATAAAACTAGAACCTAGACCTAGACCGACACAGTTTGAAGCTTTAAGTGAATGGGAAGATGAAATGTATGAAC
The DNA here is from genome assembly GCA_963921515.1 of Calotriton arnoldi. NCBI lineage: Eukaryota > Metazoa > Chordata > Amphibia > Caudata > Salamandridae > Calotriton > Calotriton arnoldi. The sequence continues at coordinate 1,506,881 of CAWUFW010000963.1, forward strand.
AAGAGAGATTCAGAGGACTGAAGAATCATGAGTTTGTGCCTGGAAGGTTATGGGGGTTGAATCATGAGGACAGACTAAAGCATTGGAGATGTGCTAATATGACAGGAGGTTTGTTTCCAGCTTTTACAGTGGAGGAAGAAGCAAAGAGAAAGTGTACAGAGAAAAAGAAACATGTGGTTACGGAAAAGTATGGATATGGTGGTAGTGAAATGGAAGATGAATTGCTGGAAGATATTTTAAACAGAAACCCACCTCCATACCAACAGACTTCTGCGGTGGTGACACCTAATGCACCGCCAATGGAAACTGGGAGGAATAAAAATCCCGAACGAGGATATGAGATAAATAGGTCACAAGATCAATTAAAAACTTCACAAAATGAAGAGATAGAAAGTGACAATACAACTGAATTAGCAAAAACCACAAGAGAATTAACTGAAAAGATAAGAGAATTAACAAAGAATATGGAAGCTGTAACTGTACCAGTAACGATAGGTCCAGTAATGCCAGTTTTTGAGAATCAGAAAATTGATGAACGTTCTTTAGTGATTCCTATGAATTCACATTTGCAACGAAGGAGAGAAGGGATGGAACTGGACAATGAAGGTGCACACCATTTGGTTAGTACCTATAGACCAAGCCCACCTACTAATTTGACAATAAATGAGAATGAGTTCAGGAGAATACCTATGGTAACGGAGTCTGCATCAGAGACACCAGAAAGGAGTAACAATTGGATAGAATTAAATAGTACGCCTGTAGGTCCAACTCCAGATGAATTAAATAAATGGATGAAAACGCTAAAAACGAAAGAGACAGAAGTAAAACCACTAGATGTAATTAGGTTAAAAATAGACATGGAAGAATTGATATTAGGAACGATTGGTACAGAAAAATTGAAAAGTTATCAGGATGACGAGATCATATTTTTGTGCAAGAGTATTACATGGAGAGCTAGAAATTTACATGACAAATTAGAAGAGACAGCGATTGAACTAGGAGTAGAATTTGCAAAAGTGAGAACGTTGCAGAAACCATATAGAGTAGATTTTTGTGAGAAAGATATAGAGAATCTGAACACATCAGGACGATTGACCCAAATAAAAGAATTAATTGTTTTGTTGAGAAAATGGGGTGATGTGGATAGATGGAGAAGTAGATGGACGAAAAAGAATGAGAAAGTAACAGATAAAGCATCTTTAGCTTTTGCAGTAACAGATAAGGAACCAGTTGTAAGGGAGTACCCGATGAGAGAGACTCCAGGAGGTAGTTATGTGCATGTTCCGTGGTCTAGACAGGATATACTGTCATTTACAAATGATTTCCCAAAGTTGAGAGAGAAGCCAGTAGAATGGTACAGACAAGTGGAGAGATTTGTTAAAGTTTCAAAGGTGTTGTGGATAGATTTGGATGGATTGTTTGATATAGTAGTACCAGCTGATTTGTGGACAGAATGTAAGATTACTATTCATTGGCCAAATGTAGAATATCCAAGGGATGCTAAAACAGGAGCGCCAGGACCAGAAGTAATGAGGAAGTATGACCAAGTAATTACCTTTTTGAAGAATAAGATTCCACCTAAAGAAACGGATTGGGTAAAGATAGACAGAACCACGCAGGAAAGTAAAGAATCAGTGCATGCTTACTATGAGAGGCTATTGTTAGTTTTTAAACAGTATAGTGGCTATGAAACACTAAATGAGAAGGATATGAGTCATTTTGTATATAGATTTGTGTATGGATTGAAACCGGAGATAAGTGAAATGATTAAGCAGCATATGATTTGTTGGCAGAATAGCACAGTTGACGAGGTTTTGAGATATGCAAAGTATTGCAGTGATGATATTGAGAGTAGACAGCGTAAATTGAAAGAGAAAGCCATGTGGGCACAGGTGAAAGTTGCAGAGAAGCAAGAGGCTCAATTGAACAATACAGTTAATGAAGCAGGACAGGTTAGATTTAGACCAAATATAGGCAAAGGAAAAGGACAAATGAGCATAGATGAGGCAAAGAAAAAGTGGCCATGCCACAACTGCGGAAAGCTAGGGCATTGGAGAAACGAGTGTAAATTTCCTCCAAAACTTAATGCGGAAAATCAATCATTAAATCCACAGGTGCAGAGTGAGATAGTTACTCCACAGAGTCAGGTGCCACAACCACCACTTCCCAAGAGTGTTAACCAACACTATTATTCACCCCTTTATAATGGGAAAGTTAGAACTTAAACTTGCTCTCTATGCAGATGATTTGCTTTTATACACAACAAATCCTGCAGAGGCAATCCCCAGACTTATCGAGAAGGCAGAGAGGTTTGGTGAAGTCTCGGGGTATAAAATTAATAAAGACAAAACTGAAATAATGGAATCAAGTAAGGGGAAGTCAGGGGGTAAAGAGTCAAATGAGGTATTTAGGGGTTCAGTTAGTGCAGAAACTAGAGGGTTTCTAAAGAGGTGGCTAGTTTACTTACACGATGGGCAAACCTCCCTTTGAACATCTATGGGAGGGTTAACCTTGTAAAAATGATAATCCTACCCAAAATCACCTTTTTATATAATTCAGTCCCACTCTTATTTAGGATAGAAGATATAGCGAAGCTACAAGGCAAAATAGGTACCTTTATTTGGGCTACGAAAGGCCTTAGAATAGCCTGGAAAAAGTTAAGAAGAGGTCTTGCAGCAGGTGGGTTAGCACTACCAGACCTACTCACATATTGTTATGCTTTTCATTTTAAAAACTTCAGGATGTTGGATAATAAAACGGATTCCTCATCATTAGGTCTACTATTTGAGGCTATGCTAAAAGATGTGGAGCAAGGGCAGGAATATTTCCTATACAGGTATGGAGATCCGAAGTTCTTTAAAAAAGTCAGGCTAAAGATTCTGGGAGCTGCTTTAAAGATTTGGATGTATGTAAGAAGAAGAATGAAAATTCCATATTATGCAGTACAGGCCCCAGTTTGGGATTCCCCCGGCACCCCGGAATGCCTACAAGATCAACTTAGTCAGCCTCTAAAAATGGGAGGTATAAGGTGCTGGGGTGACCTGCAAGAGGATTCTAAGCTTATAAGTTGGGAGGCACTTAGCAGGTTAACCGGAGGAACATTGACAAGGTTTAAGTTTTATCAGATATCCTCATGGTGGGCGACGCAGAATTGGCATAAGGAGGAGGTAAATTTGAAAGTGGATTTAGTTACTAGGACGGGCACATGGAAAAGGGAAGTTTCGTTCTGGTATTGGGCTCTATTGGATGCTGAGGATGATGGGGAGTCTGAAGTTATAAGATTGTGGGGCGATGAATATGGAGAAAGTGAAACTGATGTTTATAAAATGATGCAAAACACACAAGATGATGGACGGAATGCTGCACATTGGCAAACATTCACCCCCAGTCACAGATCTGGGTTTAATCCATCGTTATTTTGCTTCACCACGCCACCCCAGTTCAGACATAGCCGTATGCAAATCAGTCTTGACCCTGTGCCTCATGGGAACAGTCCAGACCGAACTGCCAAGCCATGTCTTCCCTGGACCGGAATCAAGCATCCTAGGACCGGTTTCTGGCTATCAGCCTTCATCAGCCAGGATAGCTTGACTCCAGTGGCGTAGTGAGCACGGGACCCACGTCTGGGCATACCCGTCCCACATAGGGCGAAATGCAAAACACACAAGATGATGGACGGAATGCTGCACATTGGCAAACATTCACCCCCAGTCACAGATCTGGGTTTAATCCATCGTTATTTTGCTTCACCACGCCACCCCAGTTCAGACATAGCCGTATGCAAATCAGTCTTGACCCTGTGCCTCATGGGAACAGTCCAGACCGAACTGCCAAGCCATGTCTTCCCTGGACCGGAATCAAGCATCCTAGGACCGGTTTCTGGCTATCAGCCTTCATCAGCCAGGATAGCTTGACTCCAGTGGCGTAGTGAGCACGGGACCCACGTCTGGGCATACCCTTCCCACATAGGGCGAAATGCAAAACACACAAGATGATGGACGGAATGCTGCACATTGGCAAACATTCACCCCCAGTCACAGATCTGGGTTTAATCCATCGTTATTTTGCTTCACCACGCCACCCCAGTTCAGACATAGCCGTATGCAAATCAGTCTTGACCCTGTGTGAATGTTTGCATTGTCCAGCGTTCCGTCCATCAATTGTTTCTTTTGCATTTGTCGCCCTAAGTGGGAAGGGTATGCCCAGACGTGGGTCCCGTGCTCACTACACCACTGGATTCAAGCTAGCCTGGCTGAAGAAGGGTGATGCCCTGAAACCGGTCCTAGGATGCTTGTTTCCGGTCCAGGGAGGACCTGGCTTGGCAGTTCGGGCTGGACTGTTCCCACAAGGAACAGGGTCAAGACTGATTTGCATTAATTTTAATTATTTTTTGCGTTTAAGTTCTGTAGCGGGTTGTGGGTTTATAGGGGAATAGGGTGGGAAGTAATTTAATTGTAATTAAGTTATAATTTATTTTAATTAATTGGTATTGATAATTATATTATTGTTAATTAATTAACAATAAGTAAATAATTTTAATTAATTGGTTATTAATTTTTATTAATTGATTATCATGTAATTTAAATGTAATTAGGTTATAATTTATTTTAATTAATTGTTATTGATAAATATATAATTGTTAATTAATCAATAATTGGTAATTAATTTTAAATAATTGGTGATTAATTTTTATTAATTGATTAATTAATCATCATGTAATTTAAATGCAATTAATTTATTTTAATTAATTGGTATTGATAATTATATTATTGTTAATTAATTGATAATTGGTAATCAATTATTAATTGGTAATTAATTTTTATTAATTAGTTATTAATTTTTATTAATTGATTATCATGTAATTTAAATGTAATTAGGTTATAATTTATTTTAATTAATTGTTATTGATAAATATATAATTGTTAATTAATCAATAATTGGTAATTAATTTTAAATAATTGGTGATTAATTTTTATTAATTGATTAATTAATCATCATGTAATTTAAATGCAATTAATTTATTTTAATTAATTGGTATTGATAATTATATTATTGTTAATTAATTGATAATCAATTATTAATTGGTAATTAATTTTTATTAATTAGTTATTAATTTTTATTAATTGATTAAGTGTGTTGTGCGTTTATAGGGGAATACTTTTGGAAGTAATTGAAATCTAATTAAGTAATTATTAAATTTATTTTGGGGTATTGATAATTAATTTATTGGATATTAATTATTAATAGGTAATTTTTTAAATTACAAATTTTTGGTTCTAAAAATTAATTTATTGTTATTTTATCATTAATTGGTAATTAAATATTATTAAATATTATTTATTGATAAATGTAATTAATATATTAAGAATGATGTATTAGTTGATAATTAATGTTTAATTATTATTATTATTGGTATAAAAAAGCATTTAATTGTTCAATATTAGTTAATTGGTAATTAAGTTTTAATAAGTTATGTTTTTTGTTATTAAAAATATTTTATTGTTCAAAATTTCATATTTAGTAATTAATATTGATTAATTATTATTTATTGGTATTTATTATTAATTTATTGTTAATAAATTTTCTATTGGTAATTATGTTTTTAATAAATATTTATTGGTGTTGGTAAATAGTTTAGAGTTATTTAATAATTCATTAATTATTAAAAAAAAAAAAATTATTTATAAGTATGTTATTTGTCACTTCTACGCTATCCAACACTTTCCCTACTGTTGCACTCTCTGGAGTGGGAATAGTAATTTTTACCCCTACGCTATCCAACACTTTCCCTACTGTTGCACTCCCTGGAGTGGGAATAGTAATTTCTACCCCTACGCTATCCAACACTTTCCCTACTGTTGCACTCTCTGGAGTTGGAATAGTAATTTTTACCCCTACGCTATCCAACACTTTCCCTACTGTTGCACTCCCTGGAGTGGGAATAGTAATTTTCACCCCTACGCTATCCAACACTTTCCCTACTGTTGCACTCCCTGGAGTGGGAATAGTAATTTCTACCCCTACGCTATCCAACACTTTCCCTACTGTTGCACTCTCTGGAGTGGGAATAGTAATTTTTACCCCTACGCTATCCAACACATTCCCTACTGTTGCACTCCCTGGAGTGGGAATAGTAATTTTACCCCTACGCTATCCAACACTTTCCCTACTGTTGCACTCCCTGGAGTGGGAATAGTAATTTTACCCCTACGCTATCCAACACTTTCCCTACTGTTGCACTCCCTGGAGTGGGAATAGTAATTTTACCCTTACGCTATCCAACACTTTCCCTACTGTTGCACTCACTGGAGTTAGAATAGTAATTTTTACCCCTACGCTATCCAACACTTTCCCTACTGTTGCACTCTCTGGAGTGGGAATAGTAATTTTTACCCTTACGCTATCCAACACTTTCCCTACTGTTGCACTCACTGGAGTTAGAATAGTAATTTTTACCCCTACGCTATCCAACACTTTCCCTACTGTTACACTCGCTGGAGTGGGAATAGTAATTTTTACCCTACGCTATCCAACATTTTTCTTAGTGTTGTTTTTTTGGGAGTTGTAATAGTAGTTTTATTCCCTACGCTATTTAATATTTTTTGTATTATTTTAGTTAATATAGTATATAATTAATTTTAAAAATATTAAAAGTAAATTTAATTTTTTTAATTTGTTATACATAATTATTTAATTTTTATTTATGTTATTGTTTTATGTGTATAGATGTATTTGTAATTTATAATATTTTTAATAATTTAAAATTTATTACAATAATTATTCAAAATTATTATTAAGTAAGTATATATATTATATCTTATATGTATATGTTTAATTAATGTTTTATTTAATTATATATGTTACTTATTAATTTTAAATATTATCAAATATTTTTAACTATGTTTATTTTAATTATAAGTATTATTTAGTTTATTTTACATATTATTTTTAACAAAAAAAAACGATATTTTTGATAACGATATTTTTGACATCGATATTTTTTTCGATATTTTTGTATTTACCATGTTGTAGATAGGATGTCGATATTATTGACATCGATATTTTTGTTGCGATATTTTTGTAGGTCGATTTTTTGACCTTCGATATTTTGTCAGTGATTCTTATAAAATATGGTCTGACTCTTTTTCTATGTTGCAGGCTATAGTAAAACCAGCCGCACTTAGGAGGAATCATTTGTATACTGCTTATAGAGTTTATTGGTCTCCAAAAAAGTTATCTAAGGTGACAGGGAATGTATATAGTTGCCCCAGGTGCAACTATCCAGCAGCAGATGATATTCATATGTTTATGGAATGTCCAAGAATTAAATCTTACTGGATGGAGGTATGTGGATTTCTGGAAGTCGTGTTGGAGAGACCGACGGATGTAAGTACCAGTTTAATTTTCTTCGGTCTATCGAATGACTATCATGTGAATGCACCTGCATCCAACTTTATATTTTATGTGGTAATCCTGGCAATGAGAGAAATTTGTAGGGGTGGAAATCAGAAACTCCCCGACTTTTGCTGAATGTCTGAAGAGCATTATCTACACTAGTGAATCAGATATGGCTTGTGACCAAAGAAGTAAAGTTAAGATCTGGGCTGCTTTGTTAAACTGGAGAAAGAAGGAAAGTGGGTCCAATGATTAAGCCAATGTACCGTCGGTCCTGGCCTCCTAAGTAACATCCCGGGGCCCCTAGAAATGTGAACAGGAGAGGGAGAAGGTAACGGTATCATCTTGGAGGGAAAGTTTCCTTTCTCTCTCTTTGCCTCTCCCAAGGGCTAGTAAAGGTTGGCATGGAGTGATTGGAGGAATCCCATTAAGAGATTTGGTAGTATGAGGACACACAAAAAAAAAAAAGTGTTAACCAACAGAAATTCAGTGCAGAAACAGGATTCTACGGAGGAGAGCAGGTAACTCAGTTGCCGCGTGCAGCTGCCATTTCTCAATATTGGTTACGACAGGATGATGATGAGACGGATGAAAGCTTCTGACGGTGCCTAGGAGAGGGGGAAGAGTGCGTGCTTGGCGCAACACTAGAGGTAGATCAAGCAGGTCCATTTGTGGATGGAGAATTGAATGGTGCAAATGTAACATTCCTTGCGGACACTGGAGCTACCCATTCTACTGTTAGGTCAGTGGAAATTCCAAACCTTCCTCTCTCAGGTGAACATATCCAAGTAGTTGGAGTATCGAATCAGCAAATTAAGACGCCTCTTACTAAACTAGTGGAGGTAAAGATTGGTCCATTTAGTGAAATGCACCAATTTGTGGTGTGTGATTGCAGTTCTGTGAACCTATTAGGACGCGATCTATTGTGCAAAATGAATTGCAGTAACTATTGTACTCCAGATGGAATTGCATTTCAGACCCCAGATGAAGATGTACTGTATAAAATGACAATGGTAAATTTGGAACCAGAAGTAAATGATTTGTTTCCTGTATTTGATGCAGAGAAAATCCCAATTGAACTAAAAGAGACAGTGGAAGAGAAAGTGTGGGATTTTACAGGAGAAGATATAGGGTTAATGAAAGGAGTAGACCCTGTTAAAATATCCGTAAAAGAGGGAACGAGTTACCCAAATACGCCCCAGTATAAATTGACACCAGAAATAATTGAAGGAATAACGCCAGTAATAAATAAAATGATTGAACAAGGGATTCTAAAAGAAATAATGAGCAGTCCATGTAATTCGCCAATAATGGGACTGAAAAAGCCAAACGGAACATATAGGATTGTACAGGATTTGAGGAAGGTAAACAAAATTGTTGTGCCTTGTTGCCCAATAGTACCGAACCCTGCTGTGATTCTATACCAGATTCCACGCGAAGCAGAATGGTACACAGTAATTGATTTATGCCATGCATTTTTCTCTATTCCATTGCATCCAGATAGCCAGCCATTATTTGCGTTCAGGTTCGGAGAGCGTATTTTGGCATGGTGCCGAATTCCTCGAGGGTACACAGAAAGCCCCTCGATCTTTAATCAGATTTTAAAGAAATCCTTGGAAGATATAAAAATGCCAGAAAAGTCAGTAATGGTTCAGTATATTGATGACCTACTGGTGGCATCAAAAACGAAGGAAGCATGTGTCAATGATACAATTGCTTTGGTGAATCATTTAGCCAAAAGAGGACATAAAGTGTCCCCATCAAAATTGCAGTTTTGTCAACAAGAAGTCCAATATTTAGGGCATAAAATTGAGAAAGGAGTGTGAAAGGTAACGACCGAGAGAATAAAAATGATTCAAGGAATGAGAGCTCCAATGACGCAAAGAGAGGTAAGAATGTTTTTGGGAATGGTTGGATATTGTCGACAATGGATAAGTGGTTTTTCTTTGATCGCAAAACCTTTGCAAAAACTGACAAAGAAGGATGTTAAAGATCCTTTTGAAATGAATGATGAGGAAATGAAAGCATTCAGAGAGTTGAAAAAGAAATTGTGTGAAGCTCCAGCATTGGGAATGCCTGACTATGAGAAAGACTTTGAGTTGTATTGCAGTGAAAGAGATGGATGTGCGTTTTCAGTCTTGGTACAGAGACATGGAACTATGAAAAGACCTATTGCATATTTTTCAGCTGTTTTAGACCCTGTAGCAAAAGCGTTGCCTGGATGTTTGAAAGCAGTTGCTGCTACTTGTGTGAGTCTGGAACAGAGTGAAGGCATAGTGATGGGATATCCACTGAGAGTATATGTCCCACATTCTGTGGAAATTCTCTTGACATGAACGAAAACCCAATACATGACACATAGTCGGCTGACTAGGTATGAAAAGGTAATTTTGAGTGCAGATAATGTGACCTTTGACAGATGCATGAATGTGAATCCTTCGACATCATTGCCAGATGAAGAGAGTGTGATTGAAATGGATGAAGTGGATCATGACTGTCTGAATGTGCTTGAATATTTTACAAAACCGAGACCAGATATAAGAGATGAGCCCTTAAAGGAATCAGATTATATTCTGTTCGTGGATGGCTCATGTTTGAGAACAAATGATGGAGTTCTAAGTGCAGCATATGCAGTTTGCACAGTAGCAACTGTAATGGAAGCATCTTGTCTGAAAGGGATACGGTCTGCCCAGGTAGCAGAACTAATAGCTCTGATTCAAGCCTGCAAGTTGGGAAGAAATGTATGGGTTACAATTGTGACGGATAGCCAATACGGTTTTGGAGTTGTGCATGACTTTGGTCAGATTTGGTCACAAAGAGGTTTCTTGACGTCTGCAGGAACGCCGATTAGAAATGGAGATTTTGTGAAAAAACTGCTTGAGGCGATACAGCTGCCTAAACAGATTGCTGTTGTGAAGTGCAATGCACATAAAAATGGGGAAGACTACATAACTGTCGGCAATAAGTATGCTGATGAGATTGCACAGTACTGTGCAAAGAATGTGGTCTCTTTGAACAGGAACCGAGAAAGGGAGCATATTTCATGTCCTTTGCTTTTTACTAACCCTGTTGAGACATGGGATGAAGTGAGACAATTACAGGAAGCAGCAGATGAAGAGGAGAAAGATACTTGGATAAAAGCAGGATGTAGAAAACATGAGGAAAATGATGTTTGGGTTTACAGAGATGAAAGACCAGTTATGCCTGATAGCATGATTTCTGACATGGCACGGATGTACCATGGACAAGCCCATATTGGGAGAGATGCAATGATCAGACTTTTCAGACAAACATGGTATAATCCAAAATTCAGAGCCATAGCTGAGAGTCTTTGTCAAAGATGTCTTGTTTGTCAACAGTTAAATCCAGGAAGGAAGACCGTAGTGAGTCTAGGAACAATAGGACGAGAAGGAGGTCCGTTCACTATAATGCAAATGGATTTCATAGAAATGCCACCGAGCAATAGACTAAGGTATGTCCTTGTAGTCGTCTGTTTGTTTTCCCGTTGGGTGGAAGCATACCCGACCAGAAGGAATGATGGAATCACGGTAGCAAAACTTATGCTGCGAGAATTCATTCCGAGGTATGGTTTTCCAGTCACGATTGAAACAGATAGAGGAACACATTTCCAAAATGAATTAATTCAACTAATTTGTGAAGCACTTAGTATTAAACAGAAACTGCATTGTTCATACAGACCAGAGGCTTCTGGAATAGTAGTACAGGTGAATGGAACAATTAAGAACAGGCTACGAAAAATGTGTCAAGCCACAGGACTCAAATGGTCAGATGCCTTGCCATTAGTTTTAATGACAATCAGAAGTATTCCGGAAAGGAAAACCGGACTCAGTCCCCATGAGATAATTATGGGATGAGCAATGAGACAAGCACATGTACCTGTCAACAAACTACTGACTATTACTGATGATCTGGTGCTGGATTATTGCAAAGGATTGGCTGATGTGGTGCGTTCTGTGTTTCATAAGGTTGGACCGGATGCGACCACTCTTGAAAGAAAACCAGCTCACGACTTGAATCCAGGAGATTGGGTCCGCATAAAAGTCCATAGAAGAAGAAACTGTTTGGTTTCTCGCTGGGACGAACCGCGACAGGTGATCCTGGTAACAACCACTGCAGTCAAATGTGCAGGAGTGAAACACTGGGTGCATGCCAGCCACACCATCAGAGTTCCAGAACCTGAAGATCGACATGTGAGTCGACATCTGGAAGTATTGAATAACAGTTCAGCATCGGAAGCGGAAGAAGAAACGAACAGGGTGCCAGAACCTGAAGATCGACCTGTAAGTCGACATCTGGAAGACCCAACTACGAGTGCAACGACAGAAGGAGTGGAGGAAATAGCTGAAGTTCCAGAATTTGAAGATCGACATGTGAGTCGACATCTGGAAATATCAGACACCAGTTCAGAATCTGATACAGATCATTCGGATTGTGAGGAAAATCTGAAGAGAAATTGGACATTTGAAAGCATAAGAGAAGAGACTGAGCATAAAGATAGTGACGGTGAGCAACCAAGTACAACTTGTGGTAAAAATCCTTCGGAGATAATATTAATAGATGAAGAAGGGAGAGTTTCAAACAAAAAGTTAGAAAAATCGGAAGATCCCCGAGGAGCAATAGGGACAGATAGCCAAACAAAAGAACAGGGACATTTAGAAGCAGATAGAGAAATTAAAACAAATTCGGAAGAACACCGAGGAGGGACAGAAGTAGGTGAACGAAGGAAAATAAGAAAAGAACCACAAGTAAAAGGAGAAAATGAAATTATAAGATTCAAAATAAGAGACAATAAAGAAAGAACTGAAACAGAGTCTGAAGAAAGTGGAGAAGAAAGAAAACAAAAACTAGAGTCAAGAAAGAGAACCTGGAAAGCAGAAAGAGAGGAAAAAGAAAGTGAGACGAAAAAGCCAAAAAAAGGAGACAATTGGCCCAACGAAGTAAGAAAACTAAGATACAGGATTATAAGGCTGGATGGAAAAAGTGCTGAACAAGTGAATGAAATAACAAGCCAAAAAGAGCAAGACCAACAAAGTGGAAAAAACTTGCAGAAAAGAAAGTAAATCTGAAGTATAGATCACCTGAGTGGTTGTACCTTGCTTTAACTTATATCAAAGAAGAAGAGAACACTCACGAGAACCCAGAACAAAGAAACCTAATGGGTGAAGGTGAAGTGCAACAAACTTGAAGAAATTTAAACGAATTTCTACCGGAGTTGACAAAATACTGGATTTGACAAAGAAAGAATTCTGAAAAGAATCAAAAGAAAATACCAAACGAAGACAAAATTAGAGTGCAGGGTGGCTAAGAAGTCATTTCTGAGGTGTGGTGACACATTTTCCCTGTACATAATAGAAATAGGTTATAGAACAAAATGGAAGATACTAAAGAAAGAAAATGTAGATGTGAGTTTTTAAGAAGATGGTGTATGATGTGCTTCTTTTGTACAGGATTATTAATGACAGTGTGGGTGGTTTTAGCAATCACTATTCCAATTAGTTTAGCTGTAGAAGAAACGTCTAATCACACGGAGAAAGAAAAAGGAGCTAACATTCAAGAAACAGCTATATTAAAAGGTAGTGCAGAATTACATAAAGACAAATCAATAACAGATTTTTCAAAAAATGTATTTACAAAATTATTATATGTGTATGTAGAAACAATGGATGTAGAGATTGTTATGTTTGTATGCAATTGCCTGCGTCTGTAGCAGAGGGTGTGACTTATCATCACCTTCCTTTGACATATGGAATAACATGTAGGGGCCGATTCCGATCTCGGCCGGTAGTGCTCCGAATCGGATTCGGTTTTACCGGATCCGATCCGGAGCCCTATTTTCCGACCGAGTCGTACGCGCGTCCGGGCGAGCGAGTACGATGCGTATTCGCCGACCGACTCGTCCGGGCGACCCGACCGCTCCGACCGACTCGTACCCGGATCGTACCGCTCCGACCGACTCGCTCGGACCCGATTCGCACCGCGCAATGGAGACGTTTTCCGGCCGGGTAAGTACGATGCGCACCTCGACCGCTCCGACCGACTCGCGCCGTCCGACTCGAACTCGCTGTCGGGGCCGTACTTTTGGGGGTCCGTGTCGGACCCCCCTGTATGCGTACCCGTGCGAGGCGCACACAGGGGGGACCCATGGGTCCCCCTACCTGTGCGTGTACGCCGCGGAGCGCTCGCGGCGTACTCGCTGTAGGGGCGCCCTTGTCCGCCTCGCACCCATTGAGGCAATGGGAGCCCGCGTACGCGTTGTACGACCGGCTCCCATTGAGTTCAATGGGAGTCCGACCGACTCGTGTCCGGTGGCATACGAATGCATCGGACTCGTTCGGTCGGACTGCACGGGTCCGATTCGGTCGGTAATCTCTCCGGGTCCGGCTCGGTCGGAGAGATTTCCGGCCCGAATCGGAATCGGCCCCGTAGTGTTTTAGCAAGTTTATTTTATAAGACAGGAAGATTAGAATATTATTACACTGATATAGATAAGATTTTTGCGAACATTTCTGTAGTTCCTGAACTAAACAAAGTGAAAGAGGGAAAAATGTTTGGTGAATTTTTCATAGAAGATAAGATTTTAACCTTAGATAATATAGTTAAAAACAACCTTACCTGTGAGTTAAAGAAAGAAGAAAAGGTATTTTTAGAAATGGTAGAGGATAGAAGAGCGAAATTTCAAAGAAAAGTGATAGAAGAGACAAAAACACCTCTTTGGGTGTTTGAGGAAGACAATCATGACAAGAAAAAGACAAATGCAGCTATGACTCTGGATTGGCCCCAACAGGGAAGGTTGTGCATTAGAAGAAATAGAACAAGATATGACAATTATTTCGTGGGTTCCAGTGATTGCCATGACAATTATCAAATTTTAGGCGGATGGGGATTCAAAGGGGAAAAGATCCAATATTTCCAGGGATCTATTATGTTTGCGGTAATAGGGCTTATTACAGGTTGCCGGACCATTGGTATGGGTCATGTTATTTAGGCCTGGTCTTTCCAAAGATTTTTCATATGGATAGAACCGAAAAGGAACACACGAAATGATAAATACCTTTACACGTAGAAAAAGGGAAAGTTTTTCAGAAATAGTAGGTGATATTTTTGGTGCATTGATACCAGCAGTGGGAATATCTTTGAATGCATTTAAAATTCGGAAATTATCCACAGTGGTAGATCATTTATCTACAGATACTGCTGGAGGGTTCTTAATGGTAAATACCGAGATGGTTGCCATGAGAGCTATGGTAATGCAAAATCGACTTGCCCTTGACATTCTTTTGGCAAAAGAGGGTGGAGTCTGTGGAATGCTGAAAGTCCAACATTGTTGCACTTACATTCCAGATAAAAGTAAAAATATACAAAAGTATATAAAGAATATTACAAGTTTGCACAAAGAACTTATTCCACTGGAGGTTGAAAGTGCGTTTGGAAAACTTGGTAAAGGGTTTTCTTCAGTAATAAATTGGTTTACTAGAATGAGTGGATTAATAATAGGGAAAGTCATAATAATAGCAACCATGATAATAATAATAATTTTAGTACTGAAGCTTGTAATTACATGTATAAAGAAAAGAAGAAAACAGAATAAAATAGAAAAAGAAAACAAGATAAACAAGGAGAGAGAGAGAGAAATGGGTGAAATAGAGCTAGAAGAAATAAAAGAGAATATGTACAAGAAGACCAAGAGACAAGTTGAAAGGGATACAGTTGTGTAAACTAACAAAAAACAAACGGATCAAGAAATATGCTGTCTGATCGAATTGTGTAACTTGGGTTTTGTGGTGATATTAAAAATCACCAAAGGGGAGAATTGATGGAGCAGGGGAAAAGAAAAAATTTAACCTCCTAATAATTTACGTAAAATGATTAACAAACAAGTTCGTTTAAGTAAATAACCAACAATGTATGTTACATGTGAAGGGTTAAAGGTAACACGCTATTTTGTGTGCAAACTAATTTACTTATAATTGTTGACGTGGCTAACATAACCTAATATTTGCGTATTAATAGAATAATAAAATGCATGATTTGTGCTTTGAAAACAAAACGTGTAGTGGCAAAATAAAGCAATGGTAAGTAAGGGACGGCTTTATATGTTGCTTTTTGCTAGGTAATACCTAATTGGGGTACATAGAATGACGGGAGGGAAACGAAAGGGTTTATATTCTTTATTCTTAACTATATTTTGTTTATCTTTGTAAATAGTGCGCTTAGGCCTGTTGAGCAGTGATATAAAATGGCCGCCATGAGCTAGAATACGCGTGCGCGAGGAGAAATGTAGACAAGGAGAAAGGCCGTGAACAAGAATGACCACGTGATCGTTCCAAGAGCCTAGGATGAAAGTATGGTCAAGGCTATTGTGACCTTACTGAATAAATGTGTGCCAAGATGGGTCAGCGAGAAGCGTGAGAAGTCAAAAAGATTAAATGGACAAAAGGAACTGTTGAACCTAAAAAGTATCGGAAAGTGATACAAGTTGGACTGATCGAAGCGGATGAGTAATGTCACGAACTGTGGGAAACGATGCAAGTATGGACATTCCACAAAGAACTGGTTAGAAGAACAAGGAAGTTTGATAAAAGATGTATATGGACTCAAATGGACCAATTAGAGAGAATCTCGCCATAAAGATGCAACATTTTTATTTAGTAAGCTAGAATTAGGGTATAAGAAGACCTACTCTTGGTGGGGAGGGGGATGATGCTGCTGGTTGCTGGGAGCTGCTTTTTGCCGTTTTTGGCTGCTGTTAGTTGCGTATGGAGTTGCTGCTGCTGATGCTGACGAGCTGAGGCTGCTGCTGCTATTTTATATTTTTAATTGAGCATAAGATGCTGCTTTTTGAAGAACTTTTATTCTTGATAGATTTATCCATTTAGAACTATTAGACTTTTCCAGAACAGATAGATAGAGATTTTGGGAGTTCTTGCCGTGACGAACTTTATTCTTCCATCTAATAGGTATGCATTGCAATTTCAATTTATTCGTATAATGATAACAAATGTACTAATCTGAATAATAAACCTAAAACTTATTTCATGCTTCCAAACTTTATATAAACTTTATTATCTTTAAACAAATGACGCAGTGGTTCTTTAGCTCAATGATTAATGTAAAATGTTAGAAGGTTTATTGTGATTGAGCTGGTCTTAATCACCATCAACTGATTCCTACTAGTTGGTCCATCGACCAATGAGCGGAATACCTTAAAACAATGAGAAATATTATGTCGTGTTAAAAAGAAGTATCCCGTCTCCTTCCAGCGAATCGTTTTACTGTTTTTCTCCTAGGTTACTGACGGAGGAAATCCAGGGAATAAATGAGTGAGTGAATGCATGTGCGGTGTTATGGGCCCCACCGTCATATGGATATAGTCTGTGTATTGGAGGGATAGTTGTACCTGGGTGACCGAAGCATATAGGAGAAGAATTTTTATTGTTAGCGCTGGATCACTGTGTTCTCGTCCTTGTCAGCAAAATCTCAACAGAATGTGGCACATACACTCTCAATGGATGTCCCATCACAATTGATTCACTCTGCTCCAGGCTCACACAAGTAGCAGCCACTGTCTTCAAACAACCTGGCAACGCTGCAGCCACTGAGTCCAAAGTAGCAGAGAAATATGCCACTGGACGACGTGCCATTCCATGTGTCTGCGTCAAAACTGAAAGTGCACATCCATCCTTCTCACAACAGAACAATGCAAAATCTTTACAATAATCTGGCATTCCCAATGCAGGTGCTCGACAAAGACTATCTCGCAACTCAAAACAAGCATTGGCATAGCCAATAGGTCTCGCCTTTGGGACCTTATAAGTGTTTAGTTATGCAGCACAATATCCTTGGTGCAACAACATCAACTGTTGCATGGCTAAACACTTATAAGGTCCCAAACGCGAGACCTATTGGCTATGCCAATGCTTGTTTATTTTGAGAGGGAGAGTACCTGCACTTCTCAAGAAAAACGTAATACTTTTAATTGGAGAGCACCGGCACTTCTCAGAAACAAGCAGGTACTCTGGTACAAAGTACCTGCACTTCTATTTTTCCATTTCAAGTACTGGGGGCAGTACATACATCAGTGGCGTAACACAGGCCCCCACAGCCCCCGCGGTGCGGGCCCACAAGCTCCAGGGGGCCCCCTCAGCACAGTATTCTGGCCAGAGAGCTCCAGATTGAGTCTGAAGGGGGGCCCTCCACGTACCTTGCAGGGAGGCCCCCTTAAGTTTCGTTACGCCAGTGACATACATCTAACTCGGCTCTCTCTCCTGTATGGGCTAAGCTCCTGCAGAGTAACTGACTGCACCCGACTTGGCTCTAGCTCCTGCAGTGGGCGTGGCGTGCATCTGTCCTGCGGAAGGACAGTGCATGCTTCAAGCACTGAGGTGTTCCTGCATACGGACAAGGTGCACTCCTGCTAGCTAGCGTAAGAGTAGCGGCAAGGGCCAATCTCTGACGCCTGTCCTAGAGAGAGGGGCAGTCCATGCACCTGGCCCGAAGTAGTCACCACACACACGCAGTAAGGTCCGCTCCCTGAGGCGCTCTTGAAGACGGGCAGACCTCTCCCATTAGCACCCGCAGAAGTGTCCGTGCATGGGCCAGTCCCTCACGTCTGCCCTGCACAGGAGCAGTGCATGTGCCTGAACCCCCTCTGTTGCGTGCACCCCTCTGCAGTCTCTTCCCCTCCTGCCTGCCGGGGGAAGCCCTGCCCTCTACGTGCACAGAGGCACAGTCGGTGTGCACGCAGCTCGCTCCCCCCCTCCATTCATGCAGCCGACACATCCGAGCCCAGCTCCTCGGGCCTGTCCCCCGCTCCCCTCCCTGCAGCAGGCAGCGCTGTAAACAAAGGCGACCCGGGGAGTGAGGAGCAGCTGGCACGGGCGCAGCAAGCACGAGCAGGGAAGGCACGAGGAGGACGGAAAGGACCTGCAGCAACCACGGGGTGCAGCAAGCAGGCAGGGGTGGATGAAACCACGGGAGGGGTGCAAGTAGCGGGCACAGGACGTGCTGCAACCTCAGTGGGTGCAGCGACCAGGCGCCCGGAGGTGAAGTAGCAGGCTCAGGATCACAGAGGCGCCAGGACCAGGCACAAGGAGGTGCAACAATCACAGGAGGCACAGGGAGCAGGCACGGGAGGTATAGGAACAACAGGGCACAGGGAGGAGCGGCAGTCACAGGAAGAGCTGGCACGGACATCAGGGTCTGCAGGTAAGGCGCTCTGTTTGTGGGCTGTGTGGATGGGCAGCAGCCCTGGTATCTGCAGGTGCAGCGTGTGGGGCTGGTGCTATATAATGAGGAGGCGGCCATGGGCTTCGCCCCACCTTTCCTGAACATTTGGTACATGGGCTACCCCCAGAACTGTTCTTTCAAGAGGTGCAGGCAGAGGAGGTTTGCGGCAGGCTGCAGAGCCAGCAGTTCATGGACACCTGAGCAGGCCTCCGTGATGCCAGGACATCCCATGGGGGTAACCTTGCAGTCAGCAGCAGGGACACCCTAGCAGGCGCATCGATGCGCCAGATTGCATACAGTCGATGTCACCGGTCTTGGCTTTCCTCCTGTAGCCCTTTGTAATGTGACAGCTCAGCCCGTTTGTTCTGTTTGACTCAAAGACTACAAGTAGCAGAATGCACTGCGCTGTTAAATAGAAACCCAGGACTGGAGTATTGCGCCCTTCAGGACACCAAGTCACGTAGTGACCATCAAGAGGATGCTGGAGCAGGCAGATGGCATCATAGTAAAGGCAACCAGTACCAGAACAGCTAGGAGGGGTGTCTGTAGGACGGGCGGGCGTATCATAGCAGGAAGCAAGGATGTCCCGTTAGGCATACCAGAGCAGGCATAACAGACCAAGACAGAGTCCTCGAGCATGTAAGGAGAGTAACAGAGGGGGCCACAGCAATAGCAAGCCACACAGAGGGAGGCAGCAGGGAGCTGTGACAGTAGGACAGAGTACCAGGGAGGGCAGTAGAGATGCCAGACATCAGACAGAAAGGGTAGCAGAGCGCGAATGTCCAGATGGATACCCTTACAGGCACACTGGAAACCAGAGCAGTCAGCAACATTCCAGAAGAGTCCCTGAATACACCTGAGAAGCCGGCGACGTTTAACAGAGCAGGCAACCGAAACATTTCGGGCAGGTAGAAGAGATAGCTGAGCTGATAAGGCAGCAAGGCACCCGAGCAGGCAGCAAGAATATCCTGGGAGACAGCAGGAAGAACAGAGTAGGCAGGAGTAGATTCCCGAGCAGGCGTGGGTCATGCAAGACCAGGTAGCAATCATAATACTTTTTTTAGCAGGCAGCAAGTGAACCTGAGCACGCAGTTTTGAAACAAGGAAGGGATACCTATGCAGGCAGGAGGAAATACCCGAGTAGGCCGCAGGCATACCATGTCCACGCAGGCAACGGGAGATATCCAAGCTGGCCACAGCGACACCTAAGTAGGCAGAGTGGATATCAGAGCAAGCAAGAGTAAAGGCCAGAGAAAAGAGCACAGGCATCAGGGAGCCGCCGGAACAGCCGACCGTGGCGCCAGAGAATGCAGCAGGGGATACTCCACGAGGCAGTCATAGGGGCGGCAGCAGGTGCAGTGGCACCTGGAGCCCATGGGTGCAAAGGCCCCAATTATGCCTGTTTTTTAGCGCCAGACTGTAGGCGGGAGTATTTGCCTTGCCTGCATGAGGGACCATGGTACCTTTGCTACGCCACTTGGCACCCTGAGCAGCCGCTTACCCAGCAGCTGAGGGGGAGACCAACGTGTTTAGAGGCAATACCATATCCATTTAAGAGGGCAACAGAGATGCACAAGACGAGCAGACAGAGAGCAGCCTCAAGCAGGCAAAAGGGGCAGACAGAGGGGTAATAGAAGTCAGAGAGAGGGATATAGTAGCAGGCAGAACGGGAAATGCGGAGACGGATGCCAGAGGAGGCAGGGAGGAGAATTCTAGAGCAGGCAGAGAGGGGCTACCAGAGCTGACTGAAAAGACTCCCGAAGAGGTGCGGGATGCTCCCGCGTGGCCAGACGTGATAACCGTGCTGGGAGAGGCAATCACCGTCTCTCGTGATTTTCCTTGTCGGATGAGGGATGGGAGAGAAGAGTCATACTCTCACCCCTCAGAACTCAGTGGCCGCTGCCTCTCGTGACAGGAAAGGCGCCAAAATCAAAAGAAGAGCCGATAGAGGGCCAGGCAGGCGCAAGGGAAAGGAGGAGTCACCAAGGAGGAACAAGCACGGAATCGAAACGGAGGAGCGAGCGCGGCAGCCTGCTCAGCTGACCAGACGCTCGTGCGTCATGGCCTTTTCCCCGCACGGGCGGCATATGTTTCCAATTATCGCGCACGCGTCTGGGCACAATAATGGGAAACAGATGTCGGCCCTGCGCGCGTAACCGCCCGAAAAAGGCCACGACGCACGAGCGTGTGGTCAGCTTTTGAAACCCCCTTACATAAAGTCTTCGCCTAGCAGCGCTTGCGCGCTACTCGAGGCTCGACCTAAAAAGGCTTCATGCTTTCTTCATCCAGTTCGATCGGATCGACTACATCTTTGTAAGTCAATCTCTGTAATGGCTTGGCTATTAGTGAAAAACCACTGATCCACTGTCTGCAGTATCCAACTATGCCCAGAAACATTCGAACTTCTTTCTGTGTTCTGGGAGGACCCATTTGCAAGATCACAGCAATTCGATCTTGTGATACTTTCCTGACTCCTTTCTCAATTTTGTGTCCCAAATATTGAACTTCTTTCTGACAAAACTGCAATTTTGCTGGTGACACTTTATGCCCACCTACTGCCAAATGGTTCAGTAGAGCAATTGTATTTGTCACACATGCTTCTCGTGTCTTTGATGACACTAATAGGTCATCGATGTATTGCACCAATACTGAGTCTTCTGGCATAACCAATGACTCTAGACACCTTTTCATAATTTGATTGAAAATTGAAGGACTCTCTGTATACCCTTGAGGAACTTGGCACCATGCCAAAACACGGTATACGAACCGGAAAGCAAAAAGATATTGGCTATCCTGATGCAAGGGTATCGAGAAAAATGCTTGGCACAAATCAATCACTGTGAACCATTCCGCATCACAGGGAATTTGGTGAAGAATTACTGCTGGGTTTGGCACTATCGGACAACAAGGTACTACAATCTTATTAATTTTTCTCAAATCTTGCACAAACCTGTACTTGCCACTCGGTCTTTTAATTCCCATAATAGGTGAATTACAAGGACTCCCTAGTATCTCTATCAGAATACCCTGTTTAATCATGTGCTCAATTACAGGAGTAACTCCTGCAATGGTCTCAGGACTCATTTTATACTGTGGTGTTTATGGAAATTCTGCACCTTGTCTGACCAAAATTTGAATTGGATCAACACCCTTCATCAATCCGATATCTTTCCTTGTAAAATCCCACACATCAGTCATCACAGTATCTCTCAATTCAACAGGCAAATCCTTCGCTGTAAATAAAGGATACAAATCATTCACTTCTGTCCCTAGCCTTGCTAACATCACTTTGAAAGCAACATCCTCATCTGGTGTTTAAAAGCAATACCATCTGGTGTACAGTAGATGGTGCAATTCATTTTACACAGTAAGTCCCTACCTAAAAGGTTCACCGGACTTGTATCGCACACCACAAACCGATGAAAATCTCTCACAGTAGAACGGGTAGCACCAGTGTCCTCAAGGAATGTAATATCATTACCTTCCACTTTCCCATCCACAAAAGGACCTGATTGATCTACCTCTAGAGATGCGCCAAGCACGCACTCATCCTCCCTCCTCAGGCTCCGTCATTGAGATGAATCTGAATCACTCTCAGGACACTGCAACCAATATTGCGAAACCCAGGGCTGTTTCTACCATAAGGCAAGACTAGGCGGCCGCCTAGGGCGGCAAAAGGGGGAGGGCGGCAAAAATCTGGTCACACCTCAAGCACTCGCTGGCTGCGTGCTCCATTCACGAATTTCAAAGCTAGTGGGTTTCGGTTTCCCTTCTTCTAGAAGCGTGCGCCTGCGGCGGGGACCGCCCCTAGGAGGTGGCGCTTGGCTGATGCCACCTCCCCTGCCAATAATATTCACAGAGGAGGAGAAGCAGAGAAGTGCTCGTTTTAGTTACCTACTCTCCTGTTTCAAAACTTCCTCTAGTGCCACTAACGCCGGCTGCTGCGTTTTCAGCCAGTTCACCTGCCAGGACTAAGAGGCGCAGAGCGTCAGGGAGCCGGTGCACCCGCCTCGGGGTAAGTCTTAGAGGTGTGCGTTCAAATTCCTGCAGAGGAGGGAGCGGGGACTCAGGGCAGGCGCGTCTTGTCTCCCGCGCCTCTCTTCGTGTGCGCTGTACGGCCGCCGAACAACTTGTGCTTATTTCCTACTCGCTCCGATAACTTATAATGTTTACCCCCCTTTGTTTCTGGTCAGTTTTACTTTATTCCTACGTGGCTACAAGGAGAATTAACGTCAATGTTCCTGGCTCACGGGTTCTGCTACGTGGGCCACAAATTTTATTTTTTCAATTTATTGATGATTCCTGTAAAGACACGTTATCCAGCCGAATGTATGAGGATATGTGTATTCGTGCCTGCCTCAGTGCCTCACGTGACACAAGCTCGGCCTGTCCAGGGGTTGAGCTCGAGCTCTCAGCTGAGGAAGCTCCCAGGCTAGTCAGGGTTTCCACAGTAATTAAGCCGGACAGGACTCGATACCGGAGGTGGGATTTGTTTTTCTGTCGCAACAGACAAGCAGAAGAAACGCGCTTTCTTAAGGGTTTAGGGCTGTCGAGTTACTGTGCTGGAAAGGGTTC
This sequence comes from Calotriton arnoldi, assembly GCA_963921515.1. Taxonomy (NCBI): domain Eukaryota; kingdom Metazoa; phylum Chordata; class Amphibia; order Caudata; family Salamandridae; genus Calotriton; species Calotriton arnoldi. The sequence continues at coordinate 1,530,098 of CAWUFW010000963.1, forward strand.
ATTTTACACAAAAACAGAAAGGGATTCCAGAGAAAGCTTAAATAGTGTCGTCAGAAAGGTATCTATCATATCTTGCCAAGAATCGTAGTAAAGTAGTGGATTTGTTTTCCTAGAGGGGGGCTTCATCTGTAATCATTGAAGGCGAGTGGCGGGAGTAGCAGAGGAAAGTGTTGCCTTCCCTGTAGCAGTACTTATTGATCACCAGAGGCCAGCAACGATTTCTTTTAAACATAGTAACAACATGTCTGAGTAGTTCTAGAGTATTTAATAACTAACACGAGTAATATAGTAAATATAGTTTGTTACCCATAATTATAATGTGAAAGAAAGGCTGAGTGCATGTGAGACATGACACAGAGCACGTGATGCACCCAGTGGTTAAACGACTGTGGCAAAGAATGTCCATGATAGAACTTACTACTGAGTGCACAGTATTTAGCCCCTGAAATGAAAGCAAATATTTATTTAACAAAGGTAGGCAGCAAAAAAAGCTCAATCATACGTCAGGCATCATCGAGGGTTTTTATATTCTCTACACCTTTAGATTTATCACTTTCAAAGCATGCCAACTACCTCGCAGAGATAGCAGGATAGAAAGCAGAATATCTATGTAGGTGATTATTAAATATCTCATGGCGATATCTAGCTTTGCCTCACAAAGTTTCTTTTAAAGCGACACTTCCCCACCCTTATAACAGGTGACGACGGCCTCTGCCACGCCCTTTCCATGTTATTCCTAGTCTGTGATTTCCTGACTTTGATTTATTGATGATTCCGGACTTTGATTTATTGATGGTTCCTGACTTTGAGACGGCGCGTAGGTAGGGCTCTGCGGGGCAAGGGGACAGCTTCCAGGTTGTCCCCATTCTATCTCATGCTTAACCATAGTAATGAGATGGTAGGGGGAGAGGGACATTACGCCACTGCTTTGAGACTTCTATAGTGCGAGCAGGAGACTGCACTCAAGCTCTCATACTTCCTTACACCTAGGGATGCCACTGTAAATTGGGCCTCCTTATTTTATCATGTGTTGCCCCTGACCAGCGCTCTGTCTGGGTTTACCTATGTGTTTTAGGCAGTGCTTTAAATGGGCCGGTACTCACCGGTACGGAGTACCGGCACTTTTTAATTATCGCCTCTTGAGTACCGGAACTTCTCCTAGGACAAGGAGAGTACCGGTACTCATGGGGGGGCCTTGCCTTGACACAGGTGGTGCGCTTCATGTTCTCGTGCCTCGGCAGTACTTTAAACACGACCAGCTCTGATTTTGCAATCCTGAGCTGAGTTCGCACAGGAGCCTCAGAACAGCAGCTCTTCTCACCTTGACACAGCAATCTTGTCCTGAGCCTCTGCAACTCTTCCAGCAGGGGTGAGGCGGCAGGGTGTTTTGTTTATCCTTTGATCCTGCACAGTAGGAGTTGAGAGTCCACCATAAAACTAATGGAGATGGTGTGGGGCGCATTCTTCAGGGCAGTACAGCGTTTCAGCATGCCATTGTTTTAAATGACTGTAAATGTTAGCTCATCAGCAATATAAATTAAGCATTTTTACTTGAATGTAAATCCCTGCCCTTGCCGCCAATTTTACGATTACCCTCAAACAAAAAAAACACTTTAAAGGCAACACAATTTTTTTTTGGTTCGGTGCATTTAAACCGCTTGTTTCGTATGGGAAACCATGCTTAACCCAAATGTGACAGACAGCTCCAAGGAATGCTTTAGACTTTCAGACAGTTATGGATTTTAGCTGGTAATGCTTTTGCATGCTGGGACTTGTAGTTCTCCTTTCTCATTATAAGTAAGGGTTTCTAAAAATTCCAGCATGCAAAGCTTTGATGGCAAAATTCAGAGACGGTTTTGAACATACCCTTATTATTATTATTAGGGCCATAACCATAGGACAGATACTTCCCAGTTTGGAAAGGTTGAAAACCTAGCCCCGCCCCTGGCTCCACCCTTAGTCCCGCCCCACACTCCACCCCCCAGTCCACCGCTCCTTTTGGTGAGTACCTGCACTTATTTTTTCCCATTTAAAGCACTGGTTTTAGGCGTATAGCAGAGCGCCGTAAACGTCAGTTTGCAGTCACCGCAGATTGTGGTGGTGTTGCTGCACCCTGCACAGTATTTCCCTAATCGAAAAAGGGTTACAGAAAAGTTAGATCATCGCCCTGCCAGCTCCTAAAGCTACCTGAAAATGATTTGCTGACGTATCACTGGTTAGTTTCTGCTAATTTGTAAACCAATTTGTGCGTAGCCGGCTTTGCTTAGCTAGCTGACGTCAGATCAGATTATTCACATGGCGTGGACAGTTGATCGATGAAAGCTGAACGCATCTGTCTCATGTTTTATCGCTGCCGGGGGAAGAGCTGTACCCCAACGCTTCCAGTATCAACCGTAAGAAGGAAGATCACACCCGGGCAGGAGGTTGGATACAAGTTCTAAAAGGGAGGGGGCGGCATTTTTCAATTCACGCCTAGGGCGGCAAAACACCTAGAAACGGCCCTGGCGAAACCATCTGTACATTTTGATTCTTACCAATTTGTTCACCCGCGTGAAATCCAGCATTCGCACTGTATCTCTGTACCCGAGCATTCACATTATTTGGCATAGGAGCTTGAGGCACTTGTACCTGTTGTACCTGTTGTACCTGTGGTGTAACTACCTGATGCTGTTGTAGCTGTTGTTGATTGACAACCACCTCATTCTGCATCTGTGGATTAAAATTTTGAACCATTCCATTATTTTCTAACAAGAACTTACACTCGTTCTTCCAATGTCCTAACCTTCCACACGCATGACAAGGAAATTTCCTTCTCATCTCTTCCTTATTATTTTTACCTCTACCCTTTCCTGGTAATTGCACCTGAACACCACCATTCGGTACAACATTCATACCAGGTACGTGACCATTTTGGAAATTCTGATTCTGCCCTTTCATTTGAAAACCTGTTTGAGAAAAATCAACAAAATTCCCATTTTTCTGCTGTGCCGCTTTCACTTGCGCCCACATCATTTTCTCTTTCTATTTCTTATGTCTAGATTCAATATCATCACTACAATACTTTGCATGCCTCAGTATTTCATCCACTGTCTTGTTTTGCCAACAAATCAAATGCTGCTGAATCATATTACTAATTTCAGGTTTCAATCCAATCACAAACTTATACATAAAATGTCCCATATCTTTGTCAGTTATGCTTTCAAAACCACTATACTGTTTAAACACCTGTAAAAGTCTCTCGTAGTAGGCATGTACTGTTTCTTTTGACTCCTGTGTCGTCCTGTCAATCTTAACCCAATCTGTTTCCTTTGGGGAAATCTTACTCTTCAAATAAGTAATCACTTGATTATATTTCTTCATCACCTCTTCTGAAGGCGCTCCAGTTTTAACATCTCTAGGATATTCCTCTTTTGGCCAATCAACTGCAATCTTACACTCAGTCCATAAATCAGCTGGAACTACAATATTAAACAAACCATCCAAATCTTTCAACAAGACCATTGAGATCTTTACAAACCTCTCTACCTGTTTATACCACTCGACAGGCTTTTCTCTCAACTTTGGGAAGTCATTTGTAAAAGACAATATGTCCTGTCTTGACCAAGGAATTTGAACATATCCACCACCCGGAACTTCTCTCATTGGATATATCATTTCAGCTGGTTCTGTCTCTCTTAACGGAAGCAAAGGAGATGCAGTCACACCTTTACTTGCAAGCATTTCTTCTTTCTTTTTCACCCATCTACCTTTCCATCGTTCCAATTCACCCCATCTTTTCAGAGTATTAGTCAACTCCTTTATTTGCAATCGTTTACCAGATGCATTCAAACTCTCCAGGTCCTTATCGCTAAAATCCAACCTATATGTCCCTTGTAAAGCTTTTGATTTTTCAATATCCACTCCATATTCCTGTGCTGCTTCTGCCATCTTCTCATGCAAATTTCTCGCTTTCAATGTAATATTCTTACACAAGAATAACAACTCATCATCCTGATATTTACTCAATCTTTCCGGGCTTATTGTACCAATAATCATTTCTTCCAGATCTACTCTTAACCTACTTATATCTATACTCGGTTTGGACTAACTAGGTGCCATTCCCCTAATCCAATCATCCAGTTCTTCTGGCGAAGGTCCCACTGAACTCCCTGATACTGAAGTTGTTTCTCTCACATTTGACATTAATTTTCTAGGAGCGATCTGTACACTCCTTTTTGGCGTTTCAGTCACATTTCCATTAACCGGAATGTCAATTAGTGACGTACCCATATCATTTGATTCTGGTCCACTAAGATCCCTAGCACTATTCACTGGAACTGTCAATGCATGCACTCTTGAAATGTTTTGACTCTCACTCTACAATGGAACTATAGGACCAATTGTCACTGGAACTGACAACGCTTCTGCATTTAAACTCATCTGATTAATTTTCTGAATCAATTCTTCCTTTGCTCTATTGAGCATTTCGATATCTCTCTCCTGTGAAACTCGAGTAGCCGATGAAGACTGTAAAACTAATGGAACTTGTGAAGCTTGTGGTTCCTGTGGAACTTGGGGAACTTCTATTTCAGTTAATGGTGCACTTGGAGTAATCCCATCCGGACTCTCCTGATATGGTGGAGGTCTCTTCAATAACATCTCATCTAATAACTCATCATCAATTTCATTCGGATCCATATCTAGTTCTGAAGTTTCTACATTATTCTTTTTCTCCTTACACTTTCCACCAGATTGTCCCTCAGCAACCATTACTTGGTATAATCCATCTGTGATTACTTCTCTCCTCCACATTTTCATCTGAGCATCCCATTTAGCTTCTGAATACCATCTCATTGTATTCCTATATTTCATCCCATTCCTATCTCTCTCCCTTCTGTATGCCTCATGTTCCCATTCCTGAAGCCCCTCATACTGCATGGGTCTAGGATTTGGTTTTAACGAACTCATTCGTCTTCTCAAATTTTCCAAAACTTTTACATTGAAAGTACCATGCTCTGGAAAAGCTAAAACTCCATCATCTTGAAATGAAATGAAATGAAATGAAATGAAAATGAAAATTGGTATTTGTAAAGCGCTAACTGCCACTCCGAAAGGAGCATCCTGGCGCTGGTAAGGAAGGTGAGCGGCTGCTCAGAAGTTCTTAGATGAGAGAGAGGCAAAGTTCATCTGGGGCTCCAAAAATCCAAGTCTTTAGTTCTTTCCTATATTGTATTTCAGATTTATGCATTCTCAGATGTGAAGGTAGTAAATTCCAGGCTTTGGTCCCTAATGCTGTAATTGTTTTTCCTCCCCTCGTTTTGCATCTGAAGCTGTATAACTCACCCAATTCTCTAACCATGTACACATATGATATCCACGCTCTAACATCATAAAAGAAGCAGGCGATCTTGGAGGAGGTAGAGGAACTCCCTCTCTAATAACTATTGGCTTATCTTTTTTAAACAAATCTTGTATCATTTTTACCAACTTCATTTTCAACTCTTTCTTTTCGCTAAATATTTTAGAAATCAAGGAAATCCTTCCGTAAATCCGCTCACCTTATTGGCTCACACTCGTCCAATACCAGCGCGACTCACACCAACCAACCAATCACAGCACAATACACACCCGCGGGCTTTTTGTGACGTCAGTATAACTCCTGCGACTGACCCTCCCTTTACAAAATAATATGGCAATGTACTACAAAGTCTTTCAAAATAAATTCTTATTAGAAACGACACAAAACGCTGCTACTTTGTCTGCTCCTCTAAATGAAAAGATAGTTCAATCATTCAAGAGAACCTTTTACAACCAGTAGAATAAACGACCAGCGTCACTCTACTCTCAATCAAGTGATTCCTAAAGTTTCGGAAGAGGACTTTCACAATTACAATCAAGCGAAGTTAGGTCTTGGTACTCTTTTAGGTGTACATTCTAAAGTTTCGGAAGAGGACTTCACTATTACATCCAGCTTACTTACATACTTCAGAATAGGTCCCTTAGAATAATATCAACAGCCTTTCACTGTTCGATATTACAACAGACAAAGTACTTCTGCAGTGAGATACACTCTTCCTCTGCCCATGAGGCTAAATCAACATCCCGGGATCTTAGGCAACTCCGTACCCGTACTTCCAGACTACATAAAACAAAGACGCTAACTTTTCATATTAGTAACCAAAATCAATAATTCAACCATTAATTTGCCAAAATAATCAATGCAAACCATCAGGCTGCTACCAAAACTGATCCAGCGGTCTGGGACTAATAATTTTCTACAGACTAGGCCCAATTTCATTACCCAGCAAGTCCTTTCATGCTGGGTTAGTGAATTACTAAACAAATAACCAAATTTACCAAATTCCAATTTGTATCTTCATTTCTATTATACCAGTTATGGCGATGCAATCATTATATAGTTGACAGGGTTTGGCAAACTAATACTTGTTTTTAGAAAACTCATAAACTAGAAAAACACCTCTAATAAAGACAGACTCATTTGTATATTTATAATGTTTATCTAAATAATGTGAAATAAATGCTCATCAATACCAAAATACAGTACAAATCATAGATCATCACAGAGCAACAATATCAGAGAAATAATGATAAAAATACATCTCATTTGACAGCACATAAAGGAGTGGAAAGGCGAAGAGACAATAGGTTCAGAGACAAATTACATTTGCAAATGGTTATGCAAATTCAGTTTTCTGCCTATACTAACCCAATTGAAATAGGAAAACTACTCCCTGGCCATGAGCGCAGTAAGGCCCCTCAAGAAGATTTGAAGAGGCAAAGATTAAGTCAGGAATCAGCAGACAAGAACAGCCAGATCAAGAATAGGAGACAGCAAACAAGGCCTCTCCTCATGCAGGTAGGAAAGCAAGCCGCCAATTAACCTAACCCCTCCATCCAGGAACCTCAATTATACCCTAAAACCCAAATGTCCAACCCACATTTGTATCAGAACAGAGGATTTCTCTACACATGATTGGTTAAGGAAGGGGGTGTACTGTCACACCACTCTCGTCATGTTCATCTCACTGAATGTCTTATTGTATATTTATTCTGTATATCTACTTCCACCCCAGGAAATACAAATTTGAGCCACTGTCATAGCATTCGTTTCCTCCATCCCGGTCATGTAGCAAATTCTGTGTCACATTTATCCACTTGTGCCGCATTCGGAAGAAATGTTCCTTCACTCGATGAAGAAATTGTTTCTTTCAGCTAACTCTTGGCAGGCACACAAGGTTTTATGAAGAACACTCATCTTCCACCTTCCCATTATTCGTTTAACATTATACGGAAAACAAACACAGGCATTATTAATCACTTATAATGATTTCCATTACGCACCCACCCAATGCTGCATTTATCCATGCACAACCCAAGTTAGTATTATTTTCCTAGCGAACGTTAATAAAGTGCAGAAAAGCAGCATTAGTCCTTCTATTTTTATTTGTCAAGAAGCATTTGCGGCCTACTCCAGTGCTTTAGTACGCGCTTGCGCAGTAACATTTTCCCTCATGTTAGGCTCTTTTCCACATTAGTTTTTCACCGCATACTGTTAGTTAATGTTACTGAGGGTTCAATTCGTGCAGGTTTTATTTCGCGAAAACCCTGCTCCATCAGTTGCATGGGAACACCCATGCTCCAGCCTTGATACGCCCCCATGGGGCTAAGTAATGTAAAGCAGTGCTATGCGCTGCTTTGCATTACTTTTCTGTTATTTCCAGCGCTAAACAAGTTCAGCGCTGGAAAGTAAATAGGTAAAAAAAAGATTTTGCGCCGATTTGCATCACTTTTGTGATGCAATCACGGCGCAAAATCTTCTTAAATCTCCCCATTCGTGTTACTCTCCGCCATACAACCGGTCCTCCATTGCTAACTCAGAAATCCCCTCTACGTCACAACTCTCTGCACCACTCTGCTCTGCACTACTCTATTGCACTGCATTCTACACCACTGCATTCTACGCTACTGCACTCTAGCACTCTACTCTGCATGACTGTACTCTATGCTACTGCACTTCATGCCACTCTACTGTACTCTATGGCACTTTACTACACTCTACGCCATTTTTGAACTACTCTACTCTATGCCAATGCACTCTACACTACTCTACTCTGCATCACTCCACTCTATGCCACTCCACTCTACTCTACTCTGCACCTCTCCACTCTATGTCACTCTACTCTGCAACAATGCTCTCTCAGCCAATGAACTCTAGGCCACTCTACTCTGCATCGCTCCGCTCTATGCCACTGTACTCTACTCCAATCCACCCTAAGACACACTAATCTACTCTGCACCACTGCACTCTACGACACTCTACTCAATACCACTGCACTCTACGCTACTTCACTCTTCTCTGAAACAATCTACTCCATGGCGCTGCAGTCTACTCTACTCTATTCCACTCTGCACCACTCCATGCCAACCATACTATGCCACTGTAGTCTACACCACTGCACTCTATGCCACTACACTCCACACCAATGCTCTCTACACCACTTAACTCAAAACCAATACACTCTACGCCACTGCACTCTATGTACGCTATATACTCTACTCTGTGCCACTGCAGTCTGCGCCACTCTACACCATTGCACTCTGTTACTTTACTCTGCACTCTACACCAATGCACTCTATGCCACTCAACTCTACACCACTGCATTCTACGGCACTCTACTCTGCAGCACTGCACTCTGCCACTCTAATCTATGCCACTCTACACTGCGTCACTTTACTCTATGCCACTGCACTCTACTTTGCACCACTCTACACCACTCTACTGCACTCTGCACCAATGTACTCCATGGCACTCTAATCTACTGGGCACCACTGCACTATGGCAGTAGACTGTACCCCACTCTACTATGCACCACTGCACTCTTCACCACTGCACTCTACACCATTCCAGTCTAGACCACTCCACTCTGAAACACTGCACTCTACACCAAAGCACTCTACGCCACAACGCTATACCACTCCACTCTACTCTGCACCACTCCACTCTACCCTGCACCACTCCACTCTACACCACTTCACTCTACTCTGAAACAATCTACTCTATGCAACTGTACTCTATGCCACTCCACTCTATGCCACCGCAATCAACGCTGCACCAATCTACTCTATGCCACTGCGCTCTACCCTGCACCACTATGTTTTACCCTTCACCACTCCATTCTACTCTGAAACAATCTACTCTATGCCACTGCACTCTATGCCACTGCACTCTACGCCACTCTACTCCAATGCACTCTACGCAGCACCACTCTACGCCTCTGCCGTCTACGCTATGCAAATGCACTCTACACCACTTTACTCTAAACCAATGCACCCTACGTCACTGCACTTACGCCAACTACTTTTCACCACTGAACTTTATGCCACAATACTCTACATCATTCTACTCTATGCAACTGCACTCTATGCCACTGCACGCTACTTCACTCTACTTCATTGCACTGTACGCCACTCTATTCTACTCTGCAGCACAGTACTTTATGTCACTGCTCTCTGCACTACTCTACTCAGCACCACTCTACGACCCTGCACTCTACGACCCGGCATTCTGACACTCTACTCTGCATGACTGCAATCTATGCCACTGCATTCTGATACTCTACTATGCATAACTGCACTCTATGCCACTGCACTCTACTCTGCACCACTAAACTCTATGCCACTCTACTGCACTCTGTGCTACTGCACTCTGCACCACTCTACTCCATACCTCTGCACTCTATCCTGCACTACTCCACTCTACCCTGCAAAACTTCACTCTGTTCCACTCTATGCCATTGTACTCTATGCCATTGCACTCTATGCCTCTGCAATCTACTCTGCACCGCTCTACTCTATGCCGCTGCACTCTACGCAACTCTATATCACTGCATTCTACATCAATTCACTCTACACCACTTTACTCAAAACCAATGCACTCTACAGCCAATACTCCATGCCAATCTATTCTGCACCACTGTACTTTACGCCACGTCACTCTAGACCACTTTACTCCACTCTACTACAACACTCTACGACACTCTACTTCACGATACTCCACTCTATAGTGCTCTACTCCATTAAACTGTGCTCCACTGACACTCTACTCCACTCTTTGCCACTCCACTCTACAGCACTGAATTCCACTCTATACCATTCTACGGCAGTACTACACTCTACGATGCTCTAAGCAATTCCCTCTATGCCACTCCATGCTACTTTACTCCACTCAAATCTATGGCTCACTACTCCACTCTACTCCTCTCCAGTCTATGCCACTCAACTCTATGACATTTTACTCTGTTCCTCCCCACTCTACTGTACAACATTCTACTCCACTGTACGCAACACCCTCTACAACACTCCACTCTGCTCTACACCACTCCACAACTCTATGCCACTACACTCTACGGCACTCTACTCAACTCTGACACTGTACTCCACTCTACCCCACTCAACTCTACACCCTACCAATCTATGATACTCTACTCCCTCAACGACACTCAAAACACTATACGCTACTCCATGACACGCTCGGTTGCTAATCAGTCGCGGCCGGCATGGCTCATGGGTGGGGGGTGAGTGCGGGGTCACATGGGGTGGGGGGACGGGCGAGTGGTCGCGAGGGAAGGGGGGTTGCGCGGGGAGGGAGGGCTTTAAATAATAAAAAAATTAAAATAACTTACCTTTCCCGGGTCCCGCATCTTCACTGCTTAGTCTGCTCCTGCTTTCCTGCCTCTGCAGGAACAGGAAGCGGGCAGCCTTCCTCCCCTCCCCTAAGACAATCACAACGCTGCAATGACAGCTTTGTGATTGGTTGGGACGCCGACCACACAGGCGTCTATGGGGAGGCCATTTTCTCCATGTAGGCTGCCTGCAGCCTACATGGAGAAAAGGGAGAGTGCGCATGACTGGCTTGGTCGGCCCCTGGGGGCCGACCAAACAGTCAGGGCCCGCAGCATTGGGCAAGTCACTTCTCCCCTGCCCTCGAGCAGACCCGCCCACCTTCCTGCCCCCAACCAAATTCCTTTCTAGCTTCGCAGTGCGAGAAGCAGAAACATAAAATGGTATTATAAATACCATTTTATGTTTCTGCTTCTCGCACTGCGAGAAGCAGTGGGGCGACGCTCCTCCACCCACATGGAGGAGCCGCCCCTGTTGCTAATTGTGCACCGGTGCTGGCTGAAAGGACAAGAATGCACAGTACCTTGTAAATATGGTGCATTCTTGCCCTTTCGAATTGGCGTAGGGCAGCGCATCAAAATGACTTGCGGCACTGCCCTATGCCAATTCTTTGTAAATATGCTCCAAAATATTAAAAAATGGTGTAATCCCTACTCTCTTCCGTGACCCAACAGTCTCAAACCTCAGCGGCCATAGTCCCGCTCTGCTCCTACCCTACCAGAACGTGGAGATTTCACAAAAAGGGGGAAGTACTTTCTTTCCCCTATGGTCTGCCCAGGACCAAAAGGGTTAATAATACTCACCTCAGATTGGCAAGGGGTCAGGCAGTACAACCCCTGTGAAAGAAGACCTCCATGAACCCTGCCTCATGCCAGCTCCCTGGCTTTGCCCAAATGACAGACAGTAATGTGCATGTTCTCTCCGTACCCCATCCCTCTCTGCCCAGGATTCTAGGGCAGATGTGAGCTCCTGGACAGGACATATAACTATTAAAATGTATGGATTGTATTTTAGTTTAAAATAGTGGTTTTACGAATCCTGGCACTGTGAAGATCTGCATGTTTATAGATATTTTTTAAAACATCTTTGTTGAAAAGAGTGACAATCAACTTGAAAATACTGCCCATTGTAGTAAAACTATGTATTTGTACTGACCTAGTTACCAAAGTGTTGTCATTTAATAACACTGCAAACTGTTACACAATTGAAATGCACACAATGTATCCGCTACAGGATGAATTATCACATCCTGAATTAGAACAAATGCTCTATATGTCACACTCGGTTTTTAGGACTGATGGGATTATATTACGCCCCTTTGGACGCTCCATAATTCCTAAGGCACAGTGGGGTCTTGATCTCTGCCTGCTAGCTGGGGAGCCACCCACTTTATTTTCAGGGTTTTGCCAGTGTTGTGGAGTTTTTCACTGAAAGGGGGGGGAGGGCAACATAGAGAGCATGGGGCTGGGAGAAGAAATGAAGAAGGAAGCAGCCCACTTGAGAGAAAGCAAGAAAACATATGCACCCCCATGGAGTGCTGATAGTAAAGAAAAAGTAGTTCCCTGATGTCAGCCGATGAAGCATGACAGTCATGCAATCAAAAGGATAGTAAAGATGCTATCCTCCAGACAAAAAAAAAGGAAAACCACTGAATAGAAAGAAAGCAAATGAGATTGGCAATTAAGTCATTCAATGACTTATATGGACTGGGTGGGAGAGTGGAAGGAGTTAATCTTACTGGCATGTTGGGGTAGTGTTGAAAAATGGCCCTCGCTGAAGGGTCACCCCAAACCTAATGACTTTTTCCTCCTCCTGACCTCGTTTTTGTTGACCGTAGGACTCTGGGCCTTTACCACTGCTATTCAGTGCTAAAGTGCATGTGCTGTGTCCTCTAAACATGATATAATTGGTTTACTCCTGTTTGGCATATTTGATTTACTTGTAAGTCCCTTGTAAAGTGGTATACCATATACCCAGGGCCTGTACTTCAAATGCTGCTAGTGGGCCTGCAGCACTGATTGTGCCATCCACAGAAGTAGCCTTTCAAACATGTCTCAAGTTTGCCATTGCAGGGCCTGCATGCAGTTGACTGTCACTTAGGCATTTACAACTGCTTGCCAAGCCTTGAACTCCCCTTTTATCACACATATGTCACCTCTATGGTAGATCCTAGGTAGCCCTAAGGGGAGGGTGCAGGGTAATTAAAAGGTAGGACATGTACTTTTATGTTTGCATGTCATGGTAGTGACAAACAGCCTATTTCTTTTTTCACTACTGTGAGGCTTACTCCTCCCATAGGCGAGCATTGGAAATTCCTAAATACACTTTGAAGCTGTAATTCCCGATCAGAGAGGAGTAGCTTTTCATGTTTTATGTTTGGAATGGTAATGACAAATCCTCCATACTGGTGAAGTTGGATTTAACATTACTCCTTTAGAGCTGCCACTCTTAGAAAGCAGATATTTCTCTGTGCTTCTAACTCTATGTGCTTTGCAGCCGGTCTCCAATACACTTCTGTGCTGGGTGACGGCTACACTTTGTGCATTCCCTCTAAACAGCTACAAACACAGGAAGGTGAGGCTCATCTGCATTCTGAGCACTCATCTGCATTTATTTGCATTGTGATGGGTCTTCCTGTTCAGGGACGAATGGGAGGGACTGACTCTTACACTTTAATAGATACTGTCCTGTCCACACACAAAGCACTGATTTACCCCTCAAGGTTGTCCTGGCAGACACGACTGGGTTGAAAGGGATCATTATGCACTTCAGAGAGCCGCTTTGAAGAATACCCCTTACATCAAAGGCACTTTTGGGTATACGTACGGGTCTCTGACTCCATAAAATCAGACACTTCTGGATCTTAAACTGAACCTAGCCGCAGCTCCTCCGCTAACGCCGAGGAGCGTTGCCCCACTGCTCACTGAGCAGTTCAAAAGGGAAAAATAAAATGATAATAATGCAGTGTTATTATAATTTATTTTACCGTACTGGCTCCGTTGGTTGGGGGGCGGGGCGGGGCTGGGCTGTTGAGAGCTGGGAGAGGAGTGGTAGGCACTTGCTAAGTGCGCATTACAGTTAGGCCGGCCATCTTGGGCCGGCCAAACAGTCATGCACACTTAGCATGTTCTCCACCAGGCTGTATTGCACAGCCTGGGTGGAGAACATGCACAGCCTCCCATTCCCTCTCTGAGCGCCGATCCACGGTGCTCAGACGAATCACAACACTGCTGTAAGGCAGCGTCGTGATTGGCTAGGAGATTCTGGGAGGCTGTGTGCTTCTTGAACTGCTGCCGGAGAAGAGGACAGAGGAGAGGCGGCGGTACCCAGGTAATTCCTTTCATTTATTTATATCCCCTCTTTCCACACCCCGTCCCCCCCCCCACCACCCCACAGCCACTGCTGACTGAACCTCTGTCAGAAGGAATGCTGTGCTGCTTAAAGTTCTTAACTGGACTGCTTTTCTGGAAGGACTGCTTTTCTGCTTGTTGCCTTCCTGCCTGCTGCTCACTGACTCTGCTGTAAGGAGAGCTGGACTCTGCCTTTCCTCCAAGTAATCTCCAAGGGCTTGCTGGCTTGCCTCCTGTTTTCTGAAGTGTCAGGTACACAAAAGATTCCTTGCAATTCTCCTGGTGCTGCTGGACTCTGCTACCCGTGAGTCCTGCTCCTCAGAAGTGGGTTTTGCAGCTGTTTTGTTACAAAACCGATGCATTGTCACCACTGCACCAGTCGAAACCAACGCATCGCTCTTCGATGCTGATGCAGAGGTTGTTTGATGACAGCGATTCCGCAACCTGGCCGCTCGACAAAAATGCATTGCCTTCATCTCAGCAAAGCTTGACGACAGAGCAGAGACCTGACTGCATGGAAAAGATCGATGCATCAAGCCCTCAGCTTTGACACTTTGCTCCATCTAAGGTACTTTCTCAGCGGGCTCTGCGTGGGTCCTGTAGCTGGCCTGCCCTCCATCGCGGTTGGCCTGAACTTTGGATTTGCACCTGCCCTCGCGACCTCAAGTAACCATTTGACCGCTAGTAACTTCTAAGCACTATTTTTGTGTTTAATCTTTAAACATTCATATCTCGACTTCTACTGATTGGATTTTTGTCGCTTTGGTCATGTTTTACTCAGATAAATACTCTCTATTGTTCTAAATCTGTGTGGAGTCTTTTTGTGGTGTATTCATTGTGTTACTGTGTGTGTGTGTTGTACAAATACTTTACACATTGCCTCTTTAGATAAGCCTGACTGCACTGTACCAAGCTATCAGAGGGTGAGCACAGGTTATCTTTTAGTGTGTATCTAGCTTACCCTGACTAGAGTGGTGGTTCCTGCCTGGCCTGGGTGCATACCGCAGCCAACCAGGAATCCTATTTCTAACAAATGGCCAGTGATCATGCTGTTTTGTGATCATGTGTTACACATTGACTCCACTGTGGCACTTGCATTTCACACTTATTGCACACACTGATGGCTTATGCATTTCCCACACTGTCGAAACAGCCAATCTAGGTTGGCACTTTTGTAGCTCACTGAAAACTTATGGCCACCTTGACTACACTATAACTACCTTACACTGCCTTACATGGAATGTTAGGGGGCTCAATAATGCTTGAAAGACTGTCCACATTTTATCTTGCTTAGATTGTCATCACATCGAGGTGGCATTCTTCCAGGAGACACATCTCACAAAACTGCTGCTTATTAGTTTTGAAGTGAAATGGGGGGTTTTTGTGCACTTGCCACCTACTCCTCCTACGCCAGGGGTAGAGCTATTCTGATTAAAGGTGGAGTTCTCTTCCGCCTCCTCCAAGAGGTCAATGACCCCCAGGGTCATTTCTCGATTGTTCACGGTATGATACACAGTAAATACATCACATTTGTTAATAATAATAGTACATTTATAAAGCGCAACAGCTACCTCTAACAGAGGTGTCCCGGCGCTATCGCAGACAAGCAGGAAAGGTAAAAACTCGAGAGTCTAGCTCTGGTTGAATAGCCAGGTCTTCAGCGATTTCCTGAACTCAGATTCTGATGGAATTAGGCGCAGTTTTACTGGGAGAGTTCCATAGTCTGGTCATAACTACTGTGAAGGATCTACCCCCGATGCGTGCCTTCGCATATTGAGGCACGCGGAGCAAGTTCTGGGAGTTCGATCTTAGCGAGCGTTTTTGAAGATAGGGGCGGATACGTTTCCTAATGTAGCTGGGACAGTTACCTCTCAGAGCCCTGAAAGCTACCGTCAATGACTTAAATTCAATCCGTTTGGCTACCGATAGCCAATGAAGCTGTTTGATGTGTGGAGAGATATGATGTCTAAAAGGTACTCTTCTGATCAATCTCGCAGCCGCATTTTGCGCCATCTTTAGTCTCTTGATCAGATGTGCAGGCAGCCCCAAGTCAATGTTGGTAGAAGCTGTTTTTTAACTGTGCAATTGGGCAATGTCGGGTGAAAATTATTTCTGAAAAATGTAGGTTTTAATGATGTTGCATTTGAACTTTACTAAGTCACTTTGAAATGTAATTAATATTGTGAAGCAGTTATGCCACATTCTCATATGAGACGCCATTTATTTTAATATTGATGCAGTTTTGGGTGTTCTGTTCATCTTGCTCCTGCTCATTCCCCTTCCCAATCACTGTACCTGTAAAAACCATCTCTCCTCTCATTTCCTCAGATCATTAAGTGAATGACGTCAAAGATTCAAAAATTAACTATTGTGTTAGTAAGTGTATTTTGTGAATGAAGCTTCCATCCTGTACCCAAAATATCATATTCAAGGACTGCCGCTAGAAGTTCCGCTGAAGACGTGTTAATTCTATGAGCCATTTTCGGAGAAATGTTTCATTTTGTGCTGATCATCTCCGTAACGCAGTTGCTGATAGAGTAGGTGGAAGATTTTTCTTACCTTAAAAAATTGGTTAGTGTTAAAGATTTAAAATATTACGTTGCTGTTTCTGATTTGCCAATGCGACCCTAACCATGATTATACCATGCTGAATTTGCAGAATCTATGAACAGAATGTGTGATTTGTGTATAAAAACTCTTGGGCTTTAGTATTGTAGGGCTAATTCAATTTTTTCCAGGAGAGTCATTTTTATAGTTGTTTTTAAGTCTGTTGTCGCATCAGCTGCTGCTGGGAGGATTTTCAATTTTTCCTCAAGAATCTCTGACCATTTATTTAGATTTTCTTGTGGAGATGTTGTCAGTACTCTTTATGAATTTGACTCTTGGGGTTTAGCCTAATCTTGGTTATTTACGGCAAAGTTTTACAATTCTATATTTCTGTAATTGAGCCTTCATGGCATTTTCATGCATTTCTCTTTGTAACGCATTTACTAAAAATCCTGTAATAAATCAATTTTTGATCTAGAACTCAGTTATTAGTGCTTCCTCACTTATTCTGTTTTACTCTGCTGAAATTTAGATTTTTCCATGAGGAGTGTAGTTTCTAACTGCAAGATCTATTAGGGATTCAGTAGCCGATTTAACTGAGTAGGAATTGGGGTGTTCATAATATTGGGGTTCAGATAGTTATTGGGGTTCGTCTCCCACGTCTATGGTATGAATGTAGATGACCCTGATTTTAAACAAGTAAGGAATCGCTGTCTTCAATTGCCGCCCCAATCCATTTTGTGGGGAGATGACTTCAACATAGTCCCAGATCCCACCCCAAACAGATCACACCCCTTGACCTTCTCACATTCTTCAACCACTGCAACACTGCGCTCTGTCATGTCCAATCACAATCTGGTAGACAGTCAGGGAGGGCACTACATGTCATCGGCTTCAGTCTCGTGTTCCAGACTAGACTTCTGGCTTGGTACCTCAGATGTATATGGCTGGACAGCAATAGTGGGCACTTTCCATGCACCTTTTCCAACTGTGCCCCAGTGCACGTTGTGCTCAAGATGACGGACTCCAACACCTGATGTTTGTTCCCTTTGGCCCTGCATGATCTGCTGTTTTGAGAGGAGGTCAGGACCGAGATAGTTAGCTACTTTACACTAAACAAACACTCAATTGATAGTGCGGGCATGACTTGGAAGGCATTTAAAGCTGTTATCCACATTGTGTGCATTTCGAAACAACATGGTATTTGTAGAACGCTTCAAGACCACTTGAATAGGTTGGAGAGAGAAATACGCTAACTAGAGGTGGATTACGTGCTTACACGTGACACAAGAACATTAGGAGACATTAAAGTAAACATTTCCTAAAGTCACAGAGGTGGCTGATACGGAAATTAAACACATGGGTCGTCATGCCAGAGTCAGAGTTTACGATGAAGGTGAGAGGCCAGGCAGGACATTGGCAGCGCTTCTGCGACCCTCCAGATTGTCTAAAGACATATCACAAATTAAAAAATGACAACACAGACATGCTTTATGAAGCAGATCATATAGTGACAGAGTTCAATACATTCTGCACTGACTTATACAAACCATGTTTCACTCTATGCCTTTCTAGACAGAATAGGCTGATATGGCTGGATGGAGCTAAGAATCAATTCCTCATCGCCCCCTGACTCTTGAGGAGATGAAAGAGGTGATCTCTGGCTTCTGACCTGCAAGGCACTGAGGTTGGGAGGGGGGCGTGGGGAGGAGATGGCATTCCCAGTGAATTTTATAAGGCATTTGTCGGCCTGTTGGCCCCATGGCTTTTGGCAGGTATTCGGAGAGGCTTGCGTAAAGGGTAGTTCCCCCAATCAATGTGAGAGACAGTGCTCATCACACTTTTAAAACTGGGCAAACCACCGGATCTCTGCAAATCGTATACGCCCCTCTCCCTCATAAACACAGACTCTAAGATACTTGCAAAGGTGTTGGCCAACAGGATACTGCTCTTATTACCAGACATAGTGCATCTGGATCAAGCAGGCTTTATCCCAGGCAGGCCCACCTCACATAATCTAAGATGTATTTTTGCCCTAATGCTCTAATTGCCTCCTGATTTAAAGGCCGTGGCTGTCTTGTTAGAGGCCACTAAGACATTTAACTCCCTAGAATGGGATTTTTGTTTTGGTATGTGATATGGAATGGGGATCCAGGACACTTTTCTGAACTGGTCTATCTTATTTACGATAGGCTGATGACCAGAGTTCGCCCTGCCCTGACCGATATTATTTGCACTGGCACCGGAGCCACTGGACAGTATAGTCAGACAATGCCATGCCCATGGAGGTCTCAATTTCACCTTCCACAACATTATTGCCGCAAGAAAAAACTGGTTGTTAATATGGACAAAACTAAAACCTTGAGTTTTGGCCGGAGGAAAGTTGGGTTCAAATGGTTTTTGGGGGCTGAGAAAGTAGAAACGGTCACAGAATATAGGTATCTGGGAATGTGGCTAGAAAGAAGTTTGAAATGGCATACCCACCTAGATGCACTAAAATTAAGAACATCAGCATCGATTAGCGGACTGAAACTATTTAACAAAGCTTATGGTGCGATGTCAGATAAACCAGTTTTAAAAGCTTATTCGGCCATGGTACCCCCGCAATTTCTGTATGGCGCGGAACTGTTATACCTGAGCGGCAAAGAGGGTTGGGATGTTGAGGAAGGTAAAAATTTTAAAAACCTATTCACACTCCCTTTGTCGGCAATGGTCCAGGCCGTAAGACTTGAATTGGGACTGACCTCATGGGGCATTTTAGCCGGTATGGCCCTACTTCGTTTTTGGCAACGCCTACGAGTAGGTGAGAACTCCAAAATATCACAATGGTGTAAAAACGAAATTCAGAATAGTGAACTAAAATGGGCGAGAGAGACTAGAGCTATCATGACGAAGCTGTGTTGTCTGATGAAGGTTAAATTGTGCCCCATTACTTACATGATTAATATTGATAAGAAGGTACTTAGGACGCAAGGGAAAGAAATATCGCAGGTACAGGACCAAAACTACCTTTCGAACAAAACCTCAGTACATTTTATGACTGCTGCATGGAAAAACGAACAATGCTTCCCCTATGTTGACAGGCTACCTGACTGTCATTTAGGAAGAGAGGTTTTAAGGGTAAGAATTGGGGTGAACCCTTGTTATGTAAATAATGTGGTAAAAAGCTCAATGATCGATAAGACGGGAAGATGTATTTGCACTTTGGGCACCTCATGTGACTTGTTACATATTTTAATGGATTGCCAGAAGTTTCTTGATATTCGAATTATGTTTTTAAAACCGATATTTAGGAAATATGAGATTAAAAATAGGGCCCAGGCAGTAATTTTGGTGACAGAAATGAGCCATTTAGATATTGCCGTTGCCATTGGGAAATTTATTCAAAGAGTGAAGGCATTTTTTTTCTCTTTTAAATGAGTTTTAGCATAATAACTCACCCTGATATAATTGATGGAGGGTTTTATAATAATGTGTTTTAAGATGTGTTTAATGTATTTAAGGATGTGTAATTTTATATGTATTTTAACAAATATATGTAATGTTTGAGGACCAATGGTCCACATAAACGTGAATTAAAACTGAAACTGACTCTAAGATACTTGCAAAGGTGTTGGCCAACAGGATACTGCTCTTATTACCAGACATAGTGCATCTGGATCAAGCAGGCTTTATCCCAGGCAGGCCCACCTCACATAATCTAAGATGTATTTTTGCTCTAATGCTCTAATTGCCTCCTGATTTAAAGGCCGTGGCTGTCTTGTTAGAGGCCACTAAGACATTTAACTCCCTAGATTGGGATTTTTGTTTTGGTATGTGATATGGAATGGGGATCCAGGACACTTTTCTGAACTGGTCTATCTTCTTTACGATAGGCTGATGACCAGAGTTCGCCCTGCCCTGACCGATATTATTTGCACTGGCACCGGAGCCACTGGACAGTATAGTCAGACAATGACATGCCCATGGAGGTCTCAATTTCACCTTCCACAAAATTATTATTACTCTATAGGCAGATGACTTTATACTGTACCTTTACCACCTGAATCGAATCTTGCTAAAGTCATAAGAGAATTCACTTTTTTTAAACGTTTGTCCAGCATCTACATAAATTGGAATAAGTCCACAATATCGCCATTAACCCCAGCATGCAACCTTGCCCTCTGGAGTTTCCTCTCCCCTGGTGCACATCCTTGGTTAAAGAGTTGGGCATTTGGATCGGCCAAGATAAAACATTTGTTATGCCTCAAACTTACAGCACAGAAACGTTGTAAATGGAGGCTAGGAGGATCTGTTCCTGCCCCTATCACTATCCATTAGAATATCCCTCATAAAAATGGTCATATTACCCCAAATACTCTACCTATTCCTCAATATCCCTATTCTACTGCCTCAAGCAGTTAAACTAGCTCGTGATAGAATTGGTATGGACAGGTTCTCTCCTCAGGCTCAAATGAGAAGTGTTGACACTGCCATATGGCCACGGTGACCTTGTAGTGCCCACGTACAAGTTATATTATCTTTGTGCTCAAGCACAATTCGTGTTTTACTTTTTACACCCACCCTCTTTTTGTCCCATGTCGCCCTTGAATGAGATACTTTGGCCCATGTACCACTGGTAATTGCTTTGAGCCAGTGCCCATCGGGTAATCGCCTCAAGATCAATTCCTCATTCAGCACCCAACTGGTGTGCAACCAGGGCCGACTCTAGGAAGGTGCGACCGGTGCCACCGCACTGAGTGCTGACTTCAGGTGGTGGCACCCTGTTTGAAGTATATTATGGGGTTTTTTTTTAAAGCACCTGATGCTAGGTCCTTGCATCCAGCAATTTTCAGGCAACAATAAAAATGTCAAGATAACTACTGTGATTAATGTTCTTGCTGAAGAGAGGTCAGAGTTTTGTCTAGTGGAAGTTTTGATAGTAAGGTAGCCCAGAGGGTTAATATGCCTGCTGCAAAGAATGTGTACCATGCAGATCACAAAGTGCATGTAATGTAAATAGGTAAATGGGTTACTGCTTTTGTCAGAGAGATCCTTTTGTTACTTGCAGTTTATAAGTTAAAATCCTAACATAGAACAGTAAGCTATTAACTGCCATCAAAGAGCTACATGCAAACGGCATGGTCTAGATTAGAGCTATATGATTTTTTCCAGTCTTTCATTATCCTAAAGTTACAAAAAGGGTTCATTTGGGTAGAAATCAATTCTTATTATTAAAGAGAACCTCCAATAATGGTGTTACGGTTTAAATTCTGAGTTTGTGCTTCTCCAGACCAAGCACTCTTAAACTACACTGTCTACCAGTATGGATGACATGTGACACCTTGTAATCCTCTGTCTTATGTAATACACTGATTTACACACATATGCTAGATTGTCTCTGTGTAATGTGTATGTGATGTAAAGTGCTCTTCTGACAACCTACACTGGTATGAGTGGTGCTATAAAACTAATTAAATGCATCTGAGAGAGAGCGGTTCTGGAGACTTGAGGGACGGTAGTGAGGGAATCCGTCACGGAGGTGGTCATTGGGGGGCTTCAGCCTATAGATCAAATCATACATCAAAGACACCAAGCATATGTTGAACCTTCTAAAAGAAATGGAATATGACCCCTCCATGGAAACTCTTGTGTGCCTCGATGTAGAAGCACTATATACCAGCATTCCATGGGAAGATAGCCTGCGAGTGATTACCGCCTTACTGCGAAACCAAGAATAGCCATGGGCCTCCCCTGTCAGATGGATAATAGAACTAGCAACACTGGTTTGACGGATAATTTCTTCATTTTTGAGGACCAAATATACTTACAATGCCATGGTACTTCAATGTGGAGTACCTTTGCCCCAAGCCTGTGCCTGTCATGAGCTGGTTCGAGGAAGAGAACATCTGGAACAACAACCCTTTCCAAGACCACATACGACTATGGTGATGCTATATAGATGACATCCTGGTCATCTGGCATGGGGACGATAAGACTACAGAACTCTTCAGAATATGGCTGCACAAAAGGAATCCCTTCCTGTCCTTCACAATGACTACAAATAGGAACAGTGTTTCCTTCCTGGATATTAACATCACTGCAAGAGAAGGAAAACTAGTGAACATTCTCCTTCGTTTTACCAGTGCCCATCCACGAGCCCTCAGAGCAACTTACCTGTAGGTCAATTCCTGCGAATCAGACAAAACTGTTCGTACCTTCGTGATTTTAAGGAGTCAGCCTGCCTCACAAAAAAACTCTAGGAAAAAGAATACCCAGATTAAATCATCAAAACGGCTCCGAAAAGGGCATGCAATGTTCCTCGAGAAGCACTTCAGGAATCAAATGCGAAACAAAGTGCTAAGGGCCATATGTATGAAGCCAATTTGCGATCGCAAACGGCGTTTGCGATCGCAAATTAGCAGTGTGCAATGTATCACACTGAAACCCCCTCGCAAAATAAGGAATTGCAAATTTGCGATTCTCTATTTTATGATTGCATTTAAGGAATCGCTAATTGCGATTCCTTAAATGCAATGTAAGAAGCACAAAAAAAGTGCGATTTGGGCTTAAGGAATCGCAAATTACCACCAACTTCAAGTTGGTGGTAACTTACGATTTCACTTAAAAATGCACTATTTTGCATTTTTTAAGTGCCATGTGGCGCACATACATGCCCTTAGGGCACGTATGTGTGCCACATGTGCACACATGCACATTTCAGGGTGCAACAGGGTGTCCTTTTGACACCCTGGCACCCTTGAAATTGCATTCTCAATTTGCGATTCTCTAATTGCTAATCGCAAATTGAGAATGTCTTCCCATTCATTCCTATGGGCCTCTAGGCCCATAGGAATGAATGGGGAGGTATTCCTTAATTGTAAATCGCACTTTGCAATTCGCAATTAAGGAATATGAAGGATTCGCAAAATTTATTGCAAATCCTACATACATAGCGTTTTGCGATTCTCAAATAGCGATTTGCAAAAAATCGCTATTTGAGAATCGCAAAAGGACATTTTGATTCATATGGCCCTAATTCCCTTATCTGTATTAGCACATACAATTCATCTTCCAATGCGATCAAAAGGATAATAAATATACAGCGTATTCTTACGTCCAATTGTTTGACATTTAACAAACCGCTCTTTTCATTCAAATGAAACAGGAGTGTAAAGGACAGATTAGTGCACAGCAACACATGGCAATGTCTGATAGAAAGAAAGACTACACTTTGGGACCTCCCTCCAGTATCAGGGCATTTACCCTGTGGTATCTGTGCAGCCTGCCCATACACCATACACTTGAGGCAGATAGACCTGGGCCTCCCAACACCTTGGGAACAGAGATGCCATACTAATTGCAATAGCAGTAATGTGGTATATGTCATCAGCTGCCCCTGTGGGCTTTGTTATATCGGGATGACAACGAGAAAGATTAAGATCTGAATAAGCGAACACAGGAGCACAATCGGGTGCATAAAGGCATCAACAAAACTGACAGCACACTACTTGGAAAAAGCACATACTGACAATGACATGAGATGGTCTATTATTGAAAAACGTAACCCCCAAACTGGTATATCTAACAGATTAATAGAAAAGGAACAAAGATGTGTGTATAAGTTGAAAACTGATAAGAAAGGGACAACGATGGCATACCATGAAACCAACTTAGCCTCCGAGAGCCCATTCCAACTCCACTAAGCCCACGGTGTAACACAGTCAATCACTCTTAAGGCGATAGACTACATTCCTTCCGTTTTTGCTTAATTAAATTAGCAAAATTAAATATGCATGACCATCATGAGTAGGTCAAAAACAGATGCCAGGGTTAATGATAGATCTTACCCTGATGCTTTGAACTGCCTTCAAGCATGATAGAATCCTATCGTAAGGGAATCACACTATCGTTTCGGCAATTATATCATTCCATCTAAGGTTTCTCACTTCAGAGGAGGAAGGGCGGGGGCGTGGCCAAGATGGCGGGGAGTGCGGACGTGCATCGTTAAGCTCCGCATTAGGCCTGCCAAAAGATCCTGAATAACTCCCGCATCTGCCTGCCACACGTAGCGCTGAATACTGCGGTACGTTTCTAGATGTGACGCCGACCATTGACGCTGGACTCTGGCTGCAGCAGAGGCCGCTAGCAGCGATCAACATCGAGTCGGCTTGAAGCCGTAGGGCTAGAGTGATAGCGGCCCACATGGGTGCGTCCGAGACCAGCGATTACTGAGTGCGTCACCCCCTGTTGGTGCGTGCTTGTTGTTGTGAGCCAACACACGGTTTGTGTCACGCCCATAGTAGAGAGATTACGCCGCTCGCCCGACCCAGCCCTGATGAAGGATGCCGAGACTCGCGACTTTACACTCCCCGCGAGGCACTGGGGGATGGACATCGAGTGGCCCTGCAATGCCCCTTTTGGAGTCCGGTTGGGCCGCGGAGCCTGCTTCGAGGCGCTCCTGGCAAGTGAGCCCGAGACCGGTGACCTCATCGCACAGCTGTCCCCTGCGGGTGAGTTCGATGTGACAGGCGCACATACGGCCTGGGATGCGCCCATAGCAGTGGTACCGCACTGCTTGCCTGTTTATACTGGGCCTGTGTGACTGGAAACCTGTAATTGTCTCTGCCCGTGAAGCACCGGGAGCTGGTGGTGTCACAGATTTACAGCGTATCCTCTCACAGCTGGCTATAACACTAGTGAAGCCTCACCAATTAATACTGTACCTGCTCGCAGGCCCTCAGCGACATGCCAGAAGGGGTGGCTGATTCTCCCCTGGCCTCGTGGGTGCTGGGACGGCGCAAGAGTTGGGCAGTAGAACCGAGCCTGCTTGTGTTGCCTAAAGGCTGCTGAGACCCTCCAGAGTCTGCCCCCTTTTCCCTCTGCGTCGTCAAGGCCTGCTCAGAAGGACTTCCATCTGGCCTACCACCACTGAACGCCTGAGGACATAGACTTGGTTGTTTTTTCCCTGTGCTCTGAAAGTAATGTAACCTGTCCGCTGCTCCTATCTCAGCCTCTTTATCTTTCAAACAACTACCACATTGGCCTGCACCCCACAAAGCTTGTGGAGTGCACTTACCCTTACACAATATTATTAGTGGGTGCCCCAGCGCTATACAAACGTCAATGCCATTGTAAAGGGCCGTTGTCGCGACACTAGTGGCAGACCACTAGACAGCTGTGCCTGGCAATCCATCCGACTGTGCACGCCTGCACCCTGCGCTCTGCCTGGCCACTTCACGATACCACATCCTCACCCCAACAAGTACTATATAGATCGTGGCCTCCTGGTGTGCTCCTAATCACTGGGGAGGCACCCCAATCTCACCTCAAGGAGTCAACATTGCCAGGGTATTCTTCTGCACAACTCCTCACAGCCAGACAGCGGGATGGGGAAACCCAGAACAGACAGGGCGCAACCCCAGCCACCTGAT
Organism: Calotriton arnoldi; assembly: GCA_963921515.1. NCBI lineage: Eukaryota > Metazoa > Chordata > Amphibia > Caudata > Salamandridae > Calotriton > Calotriton arnoldi. The sequence continues at coordinate 1,556,088 of CAWUFW010000963.1, forward strand.
GTAACAACTCCGGCTTCTGGTGTGGGGGACACCACGCAGCCTGTGGCCTCGAATTCTGTCGACCATGCCAATCATTCATACCGGTTCGATGAACTGATGGCAGTGATACTGGATATTAAAACTACACTGGGCCCCAAGATTGAATCGCTTTGCGTAGAAATGGGGTTTCTGAGGGAAGACCATAAAAAATTGAAAGACAGAGTTGAGGAATCGGAATCCACACTAGCATCCTTGCGCCCCACGGCAACAGAACAGATCAAATCCCTCCAACAGGAGGTGGAATACTTGAAGAGCCGGGTGGAGGACCAGGAAGGTAGGTACCGCAGAAACAATATTGCATAGTGGGCCTACCGGAGTGGGCAGAAGGCCACAGCATGGAGCTCTACTTGGAGTCCTGGTTCTCCACGGATATCCTCAAGGGCAAGAACCTGAAATTCTTCTCAGTCGAGAGGGCGCATAGGGTGCCAGGTGGCCACCCACGCCAGGGCAATCCTCCTAGGCCAGTGGTAGCAAGACTGTTTAATTACCACGAGAGGGACCACATCCTCCAGGTAACCAGGGCCCGCGGCCCATGGCAAATTGAGAACGCAACGGTGCACATTTATCCGGACAACTCTCTGTCAGTGCAACGCCGTAGATCCTCCTATCTGGAAGTCAAGAAATGCCTCCGGGACCACGAAATACAATATTCGCTGCAATTTCCTGCCAAGCTGCGTATTTGATACAAGGACAGTGGCATCTCCTGCTCTACTCCCGAAGAGGCCTGGTCCTGGATAGATCAGAATGGATTCGCACATGCCCCAGCCACCACCTCAGTGGACTCTCGACAGGATTGGAAACTGTCAGGCATCGTAGGGGTCGTGGCAGGGGCAGAGTACAGCGTCCATCGAAGGCCCAGCGAGCTATAGAGCGAGAGCAAGCCATAAAGACAGCGGAACATCTTGGTAGCCCCGCGTCTCCTCTAAGATCCGAATCAGACTCGGATGTGGCGCTGGATCAAACACTGCCTCTAACTGACTCACAACACGCAGCATTGTTGGGAGGACGCCCGGCGGTCACCCCACAGACTGCAGAGGAACTCAGGTGATCCCCTCGAATGGTAACTTGAATGGCCTCAGCGGAACACTGTATGCCCATCATCAACACAGGGGTCGGCGCACCTCTCTTTGTTTGCCCACCACATACTGGAAATATGAACACTGCAGGCTTGAACTGTACATGGCGGCCAATCTGCAGACGATGCGCAGTACTGATGCGCCTCCCAAGAACGATAAGTGGCTGATATAGCATCTCTATATTTTCTTTCTTTTCTTTTTTCTCTCCGCTCATTTGCACTCCATTCCTGACATAGGATATCATTAAACATTATTTTTATTTTTCCTTCTACTGTTGTTTGGACTAATTGCATTTCAGTGCAGATGGCCAATTGCCCGCTGGCAAGCCGGCCTGGGGTGGGTAGTTGGGTATTTTTATTGCTTGCTGTGATCTGTCTTTCTTCCTATGTCGTATATAATGTGCAGGATGGCTGTTATTATTGTTGCAACTGTGGTCGGGGGGTGGGGTTGGATGGGGGAAATTTGCTAGCGAGGGTGGTGTCCCGGATGCAGTTCTGCTCCCACTCTCTTACTTATTGACAATTAAATGGTAAGCAATGATTATATCTTATTAACCTGGAATGTGTGGGGATTAGCAGGATGTGCTAAACGCCACAAGGTCTATCAATATTTACGCAGTCATAAGATTTCGGTTGCATTGATACAAGAAACGTATCTTACTACACAAACCCTCATGTAGCTCCGTAAACGATGGAGGGACACAGTCATAGGTACCACATTCTCGGGTTACGCCAGTGACACCCTCATATGGGTGGCACCGGGCACTCCTTTGAAGATATTTCACACCCAGATTGACACTCAAGGCCGCTACGTAATCCTAGAAGGTCTCTTAGACGGCTACCCACTAACACTGGTCTCCCTATATGCCCCAAACTCAGGGCAAGCTTCATTCCTACAGACAATCACATCGTCCCTACTTACCGATCCCACAGCGTCAACATTCTGGTGCGGAGACTACAATTGCGTGCACGATCTGGACTGTTAATATGCAACTACACGAAGCCTGGCAGAGTAAACATCCCCGCTGCGTACTTATTCACACTATTCTATGATCCACGACCTCCACACGAGGATAGAGGCAATATATTGCTTGGCCAATGCCTTGACCAGGGTGACACGAGCGGAATACTTGGCGTGCACGATCTCAGACCACAGTCCACTGCAGTTGCAGCTATCATGGGGAACGCAAAGAGCCAGGATTCCAACCTGGCATCTCCCCCTCGCCGCACTCAACGATGCAGCGTTCCGCACCTCCCTACTACAGTCCATTACCTCATACTTCCAGACCAATGCAGGCACTGCTTCATATGCGGGTGTGGAATGGGACGCATTCAAGTCTGTCCTTCATGGGCATGCCATTAAAACAGCCTATGGCTCCCGTATGTCGGTCACGAAATAACTCCAGAAACATGACTCGGAAATACAAAGATGCGAGCGGCTCTCCCCCACAGACCCCCATATTATTCCCTCGCTAGCCGAGGCTCGTCTGGCATACAAAGAGACACTAGACAGTCTTTGTGCGTTGCACTATAAACAATACCTCACCCGAAGGCATACTGAAGGGGACAAAGCGGGCAAAATGCTAGCGTGGTTATTAAAAACTGACACCGCACAACCCCCCATCACGGTAATATATACTACTGTGGGCCGCTTAGAGAATACCCAGGAAGCGATTAATGACTCCTTCCACAATTATTATACCTCTCGATACAAAGCTCCAGACACTGGAGATCTCCCTCTTATCCAGCAGGGAGTTCTTAACACACGTCCAGCTCCCACAAGTAACTCAACCTCAATGCGATTTGCTTGAGGACCCTAGTACTGCAGATGAAATCTCCGAATCTATCAAACAATTGGCAACAGGTAAAACCCCGGGGGCAGATGGATGGCCATCAGAATTTTTCTCAGCTTATTCCGAACAACTTATTCCTCGGCTATCCAATATGTACGAAGAGGCATTTGAAAGGGGAGAACGCCCGTCCTCCCTGCGAGAGGCGACACTGGTCGTGCTACCCAAACCGGGCAGAGACCCACTCCAAATGGCCTCGTATCACCCTCTGTCACTGCTGAATGCAGATTATAAAATCTTAGGTAAATTATTAGCTAATAGGCTAATGGAAGCATTACCCATACTGATACATGAAGATCAGAATGGCTTTATCCCGGGAAAAACACCGGCCTGAACTTGCGCCGTCTTTTTAAATTGTTAGACTGGGCCCGTACAGAACTTGACACACCTTGGATAGCAGCTCTAGACATTGAGAAGGCGTTTGACACCTTGAGTTGGCAATATTTACTAGCTGTGCTGTCGGGTTTCGGCATGGGCCCTAACTTTCTGAGATGGGTACGAATACTATATACAAAGCCACAGGCTAGGGTAAAGACTGGTTGCACCATCTCCCCGTCGTTCGTAATAGAGTGTGGCACAAGGCAGGGCTGCCCTCTCTCGCCCATTTTATTTGCGTTGGCCATGGAGCCCTTGGTGTGTAAGCTGCGCCAACGCGTACTTGATTGGGGCATATGTGTGGACAAGCAGTGGCACATAGTTTCTCTCTATGCAGACAATGTGTTAATTTATCTGCGAGGTCAGATCACCGCCCTGCAAGAATGCCATTGGAACTGCTGGACGAACATGCCCAGGTCTCGGGCATACGGGTCAATTGGCCCAAGTCTGCAGTGTTCCCAATGAAACCCCTTTCAATGGAACAGAGACACACTATGCCTCGAACTCCATTGGAATGGGCGTTTGACACTTTCAGATATCTGGGAGTTCAAATCTACCACTCTCGGACAGATATAATAGACGGTAACCTAGGTAGAGCAATCACTAGAGCTCGCGCAGCCCTTCCATTCTGGCTGAGTTTACCCTTGTCCCCTATGGAACGGGTTGCCATTTCCAAAATGCTTTTACTCCCTCAGCTCTTGTACTTTTTCTCCACCCTTCCTCATAGGCTACCACACAGATGATTCAAAGACCTGGAATCACTCCTTGTCTCCCTGATCTGGGGGGGTTCTAGATCTAGGGTGGCACTCCGTAAATTGTATCTACCACTATCAGACGGAGGCTTGGGGGAACCAAATTATAAACATTACTACACTGCAGCACAACTGCAATGGCCAATGAGGTGGCTCACGAATAGTAACCTCACCGAGCTGGGCACTTGGGCGGTAACATTGAGACAACCAGCTGTGATAGAATGGCTTTTAGGGTCTACCACCACATTGCAGAAAAAGCAGGGCAGTATGCTAATGCTGGCAGCAAGACGCAGCTGGTTAAAATACGTGCTACCCAGAGGCCAACCTGCATCATATGCCCCCAATCTACCACTCGAAGTTCTTCTGGGTTCATATACCTGTCACAGGCGCCCGGGGCTCGAGTCCTGGAAAGCAGTGGGGCTGGACATCTGGGGCGACTTATTTGTAGACTCGCAACTACAAGACTTTGCGGGTCTAGTGGACGACTTCGGGATACCACAAGGGACGTTCCTGCTATAAGCGTTGCTATATCAGCAGTTCCTCCAGACATGGGGTAATACCCGCGCTGAACCCGCCACATCTCAGCCATTACAAACTTTATTGACACATGGACGGGGCAAACATGCAGTAACAGCAATTTATAATTTTCTTAGACCCGACTTTACACCTCTGTTGGCACCATTGCGTACTTACTGGGACTCGACATTGTCGATTAATATTACCGATAAACAATGGAGACAATGCATAAGTTACTCTAAAATCATATCCACGAATGCCAGACTGAAATACACGCAATTTAATTACTTACACCACACATATTTAACACCACATAGACTGGCACACATGTACCCTACCTCCGTTGATGTCTGCCCTAGGTGCCTAGCCCCAGAAGCAACGTTTCCACATAAGGTATGGACTTGCCCTCGCATCCGGGCATATTGGAATGATGTGGTGGCGACATTAACGGAGGCAGCGGGCACCCTAATAATAGCTCAGGGTCCACACTTCCTGCTTGGAATTACGAAGCGCAATGCCTCACCCAAGAACCTCAACACATTTTTAGACTTGGCTCTGGGATTGGCAAAACGCAAAATAGCTATGACCTGGAAATCGCAAACTGGCCCCAACACACGATCATGGCTCCTAGACCTCCGCAGAGCACTAGTTGCAGAGCATGCAACTCAAGTAATCAATGTACCACGTACACCTTCACGGCTTAATCCTATACAATGGCGAGAGTACTTGACGTTTATAGAAACTAAACTGAATACGTCAAACCCAACCACGTCGTAAAGCACGCCCTCGCCCTCCACTTCCAGCATACCATATTGCCACATGGATGCATACACAGTGCGTCCCTACAGATCGTATATCTACGCCCAGTAAGGGCCTAGACTAACTTATATACAAGTTTATGCGGGTTGCGAGGTCCCCTACACCCCCTCCCCTAATACCACATACGACCACATATAGTGGCTCACCCCTGTTCACCAACGGCCAGACCCCAAACACAAACGCAAGACAGACTAGATCGAATAACTCCGAATAGTTAGCAATTTACTTGTTGTGTATTGTAATTTTCTTTTTAGAGACAATGGCATAAAATGTTAATACTGTTTTAAGACTAGTGTATATGATACTGCTTGGTACCCCACCAAAGCTGCTCTAGTAATTGTTGTTGTTATGCTATGCATAACATTATTGTCAAAGAACAACACTTGTATAACTTGATGAAAATCAATAAAGAATATTTTTTTTTTTTAAAAGAGGAGGAAGGACTTGGAATGGTCTTGAACATAAAAGTATAAGTAGTGTGCGGGAGAAATTGACATCAAGTAAACTACACCTCCCCATTTGTGTTTCCGTAGTCAGGTCCTCTTGGTAATATCTTCACCTCAAAATGAAAGCTTTTTCTGAAAAGAAGACCGTGTTCAATATGCTCACCATATTAGAGTGTAAGCAAAACGCGGCAGAAAATGACGTAAGGGAACTACCTCTCCCATTTAACCCATCATGATTCTATCACCCCCTAATAAAAGGTTTCTCTTAAAAGAAGGCAGTGTTTGAAATGCTCTCCTTATAAGAGCACGGCAGAGAATGACATACGGGAAACTACATTTCCCATCATTCTATTGAGATTCTGCAGTCACGCAATGAGGTATAACTGATGCATGACACGCAGCACGGCAACGCCCAGCACACAGTCCTACCATCCGCGAGCATACCGGACGATAATACACGTATTGTTCTAACGCGACTCCTCCATCAGGCCCATGATTGGATGCAGCGCAATTCGGGGTAATGAATCACGGCTGGGCCAGGTGGATTTAAACTTGCTCCCAGCGTGGTAACGTAGCCACAAGCTGGGGAGAGAGCGGAGTCAAGTAGGTGCAGTAGTGGGTAGGGTTCCTTGAGAAAGTAACTACCTGTGTGCGTCTGTGTTTGTGATTTGGACCGCATATACTCTAAACAGTAAGAACAGGATACTGCTGCATTATTGATATATGTTTATGATTAAACCCCGCAGGGTCTGACTACAGGGCCAACCCCTATACCTCCCACCCCCGAAGGACCAGATTCTCCCAATTTCCGAGTGAGTCAAAACTAATAGTCAGTTCAGAAGTGATAGAGCGCAAATCTGCTCTGTCAGTGGTAGGGGTGCATTATAATCATGATTAGTTCACGCATGCATATAGGGGCACATGCATCAAACTCTCCATTTGCGATTACCAAATAGCGATTTTTAAAGAATTGCTATTTGATAATCGCACATGCCTATGCATGTAGGAATCGCAATAAATTTTGCGATTCCTTAACATTAGCTAATAGTGATTCGGTAATTGCGAATCGCTATTAGCTAATGTGACTCCATTCATTCCTATGGGCCTATAGGAATGAATGGTAATGCATTCGCAATTTGTGATTACCAAATTGGTAATCACAAATTGCGAATGCAAATCCAAGAGTGCCCGGGGGCCTAAGGCCCCCAGGTAAGTGTGCACATGTGTAGCACACACATGCCCTAAGGGCATGTGTGCGCTACATGGTACTTTGAAAAATGCATTTTTATGCATTTTTCAAAGCATGCAGAAATTACCATCATCTTGAAGTTGATGGTAATTAGCGTTTCCTAAATGCACATTCGCATTTAGGAAAGGCTACATGCATCGCTGCATTAGCAATTTAGGGAATCGCAATAAATTGCGATTCCCTAAATTGCGAATGGAAAAAGGTACATGCATCAGAAAAGGCCTTTTTCCATTCGCAAATGGGCAGATTCTGTGAATCAACCCGTTTGCAACCGGAAAAAAAGTTTGATGCATGTGCGCCATAATCTTTTATTGTGCTAATATAGGGTCATTAGAGCGTGTAATGTAATAGCGTGAAAAGTGAAGTGCTAGGTATATTTCAATGTAAACTTGAAGGAATCAAAGTGAAACTACATGTGGTTAGATGAAAATGTTAACGTGAATGGTTAACGAAAATATTCACAATTAGAGTGCTTATGTAACGTGCTAGTGAATATGCTCAGTAATAATGTTCCTTTATACATGTGCTTTATGATGTTGTCCGAATTCTGTTGGCCTAACGTGCATTTCTCCCTGAGACTCTTGATTTAAGTTTTGCTAGTAAAATTCATGTGTATGTAGAATTTGTCTCTCACGTTTTCTGTTGCAGGTGGAGAAATGCATCTTTGTTAGGTAGAATAATGTCTTTGTTTTAGTAGTTAGGCTTAGGGAGGAGAAGATACATTGAACAGTGATGCTGATAATGTTGGGGAGAGGAGTTGGCCTAACTGCTAGGGCGGTTGACCTCGAATCTGGGGAACTGGGTTCGAGTCTCGGCAATGACGCTGAACATCCTGTGATTCTGGGCAAATCACTTAATCTCCCCGTGCCTAACAAAAATGAATGTATCCTCATGTAATGCAACTGGTGCTATGTAAAGCGCTCTGATACCCGATTCGGGTCAAGTTCGCGCTATATAAAACTCTGTAAAAAAAAAATACAAAATGTTGGATGGTGTTCTTTCTCACCAGAGAGAGCCTGGGAATCAAGGTCATCAAGCCAAGGCCTGGGAGCATCGCTGCTGCATGGAAAGTTACCTACGAGGAGGTGTCTTACATGGATGGGGTGATGTTACGTAGATCCACGTGGGGGGGGGCGCGAATCAGTTAGTGCAAGTACCCCAACCTCCGCGAATTTCGCAGGGCAACTGTGCGTACCATCAAATGCCCTTTATGGAGACTTTGGACAGATTTGATCCGGATCCATTACAATGACGGTGCCTGAGGGGGGAGGAAGACTGTACTCTTGGAGCAGTCTTAGAGGTAGACCAGAGTGGACCGTATGTGGAGGCAGACATAGATGGTCATCCCATTACATTCATGATTGATACTGGTGCTACCCGTTCTACTGTAAGATCCACAGTATTCCCTAACCTACCCCTCTTGGTACAATCGATTCAAGTTGTAAATAGGAGAATGACAAACCTGTTAACAGACGAGATACCAGTGAGGATTGGAACGTTCCAGGATTGACACCAGTTTGTAGTGTGCGATTCAAGTCCAGTCTGTTTGTTGGGATGTGACCTTCTGCGTAAGCTGAATTGTACCATCTATTGCACGCCCAAGGGAGTAGAATTGCAGACTAATGATGATGACATTGCGTTCAAATTGGCGAACCAGAACCACTGTATAGATATGTATCCCGTGTTAACCGTGGACAGCATGCCATGTGACCTGAGAGACACTGTCTCTCCCATGGTGTGGGACTTCACTGGAGAAGGGATAGGACTGATTTGAGGGGTTGAGCCAGTCCGCATACAGATCAAGCCAAATGCCAATATTCCGAGAACGCCCCAATACAACCTGACCCCAGAAACGGTGGCAGGGATAACACCTGTAATTGAGTCTATGATCGTGCAGGGCATCCTAAAGGAGATCATAGGAAGTCCGTGCAATTTACCTATAATGGGGTTGCAGAAACCAACCGGTAAGTACTGCATTGTCCAGGACCTGATGAAGGTCAATTCGATTGTGATTCCATGTTGTCCTGTGGTACTGAACCCATCTGTGATCTTATTCCAGATTTCTTGCAAAGCTGAATGGTTTACTGTGATTGATTTGTACCAAGCATTCTTTTCGATACCCTTACAAGAGGAAAGCCAATTTTTATTTGCTTTCCAGCTGGAGAACCATGTGTTAACATGGTGTTGTATCCCACATGGTTATACTGAGAGTCCATCTATCTTTAACCAGATCCTGAAAAAGGACCTTGAGAGCTTGGTGTTGCCACAGAGCTCAGTGCTTGTGCAATACATTGACGACCTCCTGATTGCTTCAGAAACTGATGAGGCTTGTAGGGTTGGCACTATCGCTCTATTGAATCACTTGGCAGAAAATGGACACAAGGGGGCCGATTCCGATCTCGGTCGGAGGCACACCCAATACCATTCGGTCGGGAAAAAAGCCATGCGAAAGCCTGTTTCCCGACCGATCCGTACAGCACACCGAACGAGCAAGTACGATGCGCACAACAGCAAAGAATCCGGCCGAGCCGTACTCACCCAAACCAGGTCCTGTTCTCTGACCAAGGCGAATCCGGAAACGCAGAATCTAGTCGCACGGAAGGAAAAATGCAGCCCCGTCCGGCCGGACAAGTACGATGCGCTTTCCGTACGCGCCGAACCCGTCGCTACGCACGGCACGTCAAAGCATCCGGGAGAGGCGCACATAAGCTCCGATTCGCGCCACAACACGATCCACGGCTACGAGACGAACACGGCAGCGACGAGGACGACGCGAAGCGACGAGGCGAAGCGACGAGAACGACGCGAAGCAACGAGAAGGACGAACGACACGAACCAACCATGAATCCCTTCGTCCCGATCATACCAATATTCTACATCTACTACCGGAACAGACACGGACGCGTACGGCGCAGAAGGTAAGCCAGACACCAACCACAAAACACATACAACACATACACGACACATCACACACACACACAGGGATGCAGAATATACTTACACCAGCAACAGCAGCACCATAGCGGCGGGATGCCCATCACCAATGCCACATATGCACACAGGGGCCTGAATGCGCACCACCACCCCTACCCAGGGGTGGCATGATGCCTACCACCACTACCACCCTCACCCAGGGGGGGCAGGATGCCTACCACTACTACCACCCTTAGCCAGGGGGGGCAGGATGCCTACCACTACTACCACCCTCACCCAGGGGGCAGGATGCCCACCACTACTACCACCCTTAGCCAGGGGGCAGGATGCTTACCACTACTACCACCCTTAGCCAGGGGGGCATGATGCCTACCACTACTACCACCCTTAGCCAGGGGGCAGGATGCCCACCACTACTATCACCCTCACCCAGGGGGCAGGATGCCCACCACTACTACCACCCTCACCCAGGGGTGGCATGATGCCTACCACCACTACCACACTCACCCAGGGGGGCAGGATGCCTACCACTACTACCACCCTTAGCCAGGGGGGCAGGATGCCTACCACTACTACCACCCTTAGCCAGGGGGCAGGATGCCTACCACTACTACCACCCTCACCCAGGGGGCAGGATGCCCACCACTACTACCACCCTTAGCCAGGGGGCAGGATGCTTACCACTACTACCACCCTTAGCCAGGGGGCAGGATGCCTACCACTACTCCCACCCTTAGCCAGGGGGCAGGATGCCTACCACTACTCCCACCCTTAGCCAGGGGGGCAGGATGCCTACCACTACTACCACCCTCACCCAGGGGGGGCAGGATGCCCACCACTACTACCACCCTTAGCCAGGAGGGCAGGATGCTTACCACTACTACCACCCTTAGCCAGGGGGGGCAGGATGCCTACCACTACTACCACCCTTAGGCAGGGGGGCAGGATGCTTACCACCACAACCACCCTTAGCCAGGGGGGGCAGGATGCCTACCACTACTACCACCCTTAGCCAGGGGGGGCAGGATGCCCACCACTACTATCACCCTCACCCAGGGGGGCAGGATGCCCACCACTACTACCACCCTCACCCAGGGGGGCAGGATGCCTACCACTACTACCACCCTCACCCAGGGGGCAGGATGCCTACCACTACTACCACCCTCACCCAGGGGGGCAGGATGCCTACCACTACTACCACCCTTAGCCAGGGGGCAGGATGCCTACCACTACTCCCACCCTTAGCCAGGGGGGCAGGATGCCTACCACTACTCCCACCCTTAGCCAGGGTGGCAGGATGCCTACCACTACTACCACCCTCACCCAGGGGGGCAGGATGCCCACCACTACTACCACCCTTAGCCAGGGGGCAGGATGCTTACCACTACTACCACCCTTAGCCAGGGGGGCAGGATGCCTACCACTACTACCACCCTTAGCCAGGGGGCAGGATGCCTACCACTACTACCACCCTTAGCCAGGGGGGCAGGATGCCCACCACTACTATCACCCTCACCCAGGGGGGCAGGATGCCCACCACTACTACCACCCTCACCCAGGGGGGCAGGATGCCTACCACTACTACCACCCTCACCCAGGGGGGCAGGATGCCTACCACTACTACCACCCTTAGCCAGGGGGCAGGATGCCCACCACTACTACCACCCTTAGCCAGGGGGCAGGATGCCTACCACTACTCCCACCCTTAGCCAGGGGGCAGGATGCTTACCACTACTACCACCCTCACCCAGGGGGCAGGATGCCTACCACTACTACCACCCTCACCCAGGGGGGCAGGATGCCTACCACTACTACCACCCTTAGGCAGGGGGCAGGATGCTTACCACTACTACCACCCTTAGCCAGGGTGGGCAGGATGCCTACCACTACTACCACCCTTAGCCAGGGGGGCAGGATGCCCACCACTACTATCACCCTCACCCAGGGGGGCAGGATGCCCACCACTACTACCACCCTCACCCAGGGGGCAGGATGCCTACCACTACTACCACCCTCACCCAGGGGGGCAGGATGCCCACCACTACTATCACCCTCACCCAGGGGGGCAGGATGCCTACCACTACTACCACCCTTAGCCAGGGGGGCAGGATGCCCACCACTACTATCACCCTCACCCAGGGGGGCAGGATGCCCACCACTACTACCACCCTCACCCAGGGGGGCAGGATGCCTACCACTACTACCACCCTTAGCCAGGGGGGCAGGATGCCCACCACTACTATCATCCTCACACAGGGGGGGCAGGATGCCTACCACTACTCCCACCCTTAGCCAGGGGGGCAGGATGCCTACCACTACTCCCACCCTTAGCCAGGGGGGCAGGATGCCTACCACTACTACCACCCTCACCCAGGGGGGCAGGATGACCACCACTACTACCACCCTTAGCCAGGGGGCAGGATGCCCACCACTACTATCACCCTCACCCAGGGGGGCAGGATGCCCACCACTACTACCACCCTCACCCAGGGGGCAGGATGCCTACCACTACTACCACCCTCACCCAGGGGGGCAGGATGCCCACCACTACTATCACCCTCACCCAGGGGGCAGGATGCCTACCACTACTACCACCCTTAGCCAGGGGGCAGGATGCCCACCACTACTATCACCCTCACCCAGGGGGGCAGGATGCCCACCACTACTATCACCCTCACCCAGGGGGCAGGATGCCCACCACTACTACCACCCTCACCCAGGGGGGCAGGATGCCTACCACTACTACCACCCTTAGCCAGGGGGCAGGATGCCCACCACTACTACCACCCTCACCCAGGGGGGCAGGATGCCCACCACTACTACCACCCTTGCCAGGGGGCAGGATGCTTACCACTACTACCACCCTTAGCCAGGGGGGCAGGATGCCTACCACTACTACCACCCTTAGCCAGGGGGGCAGGATGCCTACCACTACTACCACCCTTAGCCAGGGGGCAGGATGCCCACCACTACTATCACCCTCACACAGGGGGGCAGGATGCCCACCACTACTACCACCCTCACCCAGGGGGGCAGGATGCCTACCACTACTACCACCCTCACCCAGGGGGGCAGGATGCCTACCACTACTACCACCCTCACCCAGGGGGGCAGGATGCCTACCACTACTACCACCCTTAGCCAGGGGGGCAGGATGCCCACCACTACTACCACCCTTAGCCAGGGGGCAGGATGCCTACCACTACTCCCACCCTTAGCCAGGGGGCAGGATGCTTACCACTACTACCACCCTCACCCAGGGGGCAGGATGCCTACCACTACTACCACCCTCACCCAGGGGGGCAGGATGCCTACCACTACTACCACCCTTAGGCAGGGGGCAGGATGCTTACCACTACTACCACCCTTAGCCAGGGGGGGCAGGATGCCTACCACTACTACCACCCTTAGCCAGGGGGGCAGGATGCCCACCACTACTATCACCCTCACCCAGGGGGGGCAGGATGCCCACCACTACTACCACCCTCACCCAGGGGGCAGGATGCCCACCACTACTACCACCCTCACCCAGGGGGGGCAGGATGCCCACCACTACTATCACCTTCACCCAGGGGGGGCAGGATGCCTACCACTACTACCACCCTTAGCCAGGGGGGGCAGGATGCCCTCCACTACTATCACCCTCACCCAGGGGGGGCAGGATGCCCACCACTACTACCACCCTCACCCAGGGGGGCAGGATGCCTACCACTACTACCACCCTTAGCCAGGGGGGCAGGATGCCCACCACTACTATCACCCTCACCCAGGGGGGCAGGATGCCCACCACTACTACCACCCTCACCCAGGGGGGCAGGATGCCTACCACTACTACCACCCTCACCCAGGGGGGCAGGATGCCTACCACTACTACCACCCTTAGGCAGGGGGCAGGATGCTTACCACTACTACCACCCTTAGCCAGGGGGGCAGGATGCCTACCACTACTACCACCCTTAGCCAGGGGGCAGGATGCCCACCACTACTATCACCCTCACCCAGGGGGGCAGGATGCCCACCACTACTACCACCCTCACCCAGGGGGGCAGGATGCCTACCACTACTACCACCCTCACCCAGGGGGGCAGGATGCCTACCACTACTACCACCCTCACCCAGGGGGCAGGATGCCTACCACTACTCCCACCCTTAGCCAGGGGGCAGGATGCCTACCACTACTCCCACCCTTAGCCAGGGGGGCAGGATGCCTACCACTACTCCCACCCTTAGCCAGGGGGCAGGATGCCTACCACTACTACCACCCTCACCCAGGGGGGCAGGATGCCCACCACTACTACCACCCTTAGCCAGGGGGGCAGGATGCCCACCACTACTATCACCCTCACCCAGGGGAGGCAGGATGCCCACCACTACTACCACCCTCACCCAGGGGGGCAGGATGCCTACCACTACTACCACCCTCACCCAGGGGGGCAGGATGCCCACCACTACTATCACCCTCACCCAGGGGGGCAGGATGCCTACCACTACTACCACCCTTAGCCAGGGGGGCAGGATGCCCACCACTACTATCACCCTCACCCAGGGGGCAGGATGCCCACCACTACTACCACCCTCACCCAGGGGGGCAGGATGCCTACCACTACTACCACCCTTAGCCAGGGGGGCAGGATGCCCACCACTACTATCACCCTCACCCAGGGGGGCAGGATGCCCACCACTACTACCACCCTCACCCAGGGGGGCAGGATGCCTACCACTAATACCACCCTTAGCCAGGGGGGCAGGATGCCCACCACTACTATCACCCTCACCCAGGGGGGCAGGATGCCCACCACTACTATCACCCTCACCCAGGGGGGCAGGATGCCCTCCACTACTACCACCCTCACCCAGGGGGGGCAGGATGCCTACCACTACTACCACCCTTAGCCAGGCGGGGCAGGATGCCCACCACTACTATCACCCTCACCCAGGGGGGGCAGGATGCCCACCACTACTACCACCCTCACCCAGGGGGGGCAGGATGCCTACCACTACTACCACCCTCACCCAGGGGGGGCAGGATGCCTACCACTACTACCACCCTTAGGCAGGGGGGCAGGATGCTTACCACTACTACCACCCTTAGCCAGGGGGGGCAGGATGCCTACCACTACTACCACCCTTAGCCAGGGGGTCAGGATGCCCACCACTACTATCACCCTCACCCAGGGGGGCAGGATGCCCACCACTACTACCACCCTCACCCAGGGGGGCAGGATGCCTACCACTACTACCACCCTCACCCAGGGGGGCAGGATGCCTACCACTACTACCACCCTCACCCAGGGGGGCAGGATGCCTACCACTACTCCCACCCTTAGCCAGGGGGCAGGATGCCTACCACTACTCCCACCCTTAGCCAGGGGGCAGGATGCCTACCACTACTCCCACCCTTAGCCAGGGGGCAGGATGCCTACCACTACTACCACCCTCACCCAGGGGGGCAGGATGCCCACCACTACTACCACCCTTAGCCAGGGGGGCAGGATGCTTACCACTACTACCACCCTTAGCCAGGGGGGGCATGATGCCTACCACTACTACCACCCTTAGCCAGGGGGCAGGATGCCCACCACTACTATCACCCTCACCCAGGGGGGCAGGATGCCCACCACTACTACCACCCTCACCCAGGGGGGCAGGATGCCTACCACTACTACCACCCTCACCCAGGGGGGCAGGATGCCTACCACTACTCCCACCCTTAGCCAGGGGGCAGGATGCCTACCACTACTCCCACCCTTAGCCAGGGGGGCAGGATGCTTACCACTACTATCACCCTCACCCAGGGGGGGCAGGATGCCTACCACCACTACCACCCCCACCCATAGGATGGACAATGCATGACACAACCAGCACACCACAACCTAGGGAATGCAAGAAGAAGACATCCCCCCAACACCATGACAAGCGTGTGTAGACTGTGTCAAATGCCTACAACACCGAACATGACTTCTAACATACAATGTGACCCCCTAGCACATGTGCCACACAAATATGTGTGTGGCACACACAACGCAAGCAGGCCATGACCATTGTGGCAATGGGGTCCAAACCCCCATCATCACAGTGACCAAAAGGCAAGTGTGGGGTCCATAGCTACAGCACATTTTGAACATTGTGGCAATGGGGTCCAAACCCCCATCATCACAGTGACCAAAAGGCAAGTGTGGGGTCCATAGCTGCAGCACATCTTGAACATTGTGGCAATGGGGTCCAAACCCCCATCATCACAGTGACCAAAAGGCAAGTGTTGACAAAGTAAGAGGTGCAACTGCCAAACTGCATGGATGATTCCTGGTCACAGAACAACAAACACATCAGTGGCAAAGTAGTGTATGTGTCCCATTGCAACATAAATTGGGGGAGCCAAATCCTGCAGTGCAAATAAGACATAACTTTGGCCATGTGCAGACAAACAACACCCATGGGGGCTGACACCGTCAACAATCATCAATGACACAATGACAGAAGTGACCATCCGAATGCAGACCCACATATTTGCACCAATGGGCACACACATGCAGATACCCTGTGGAGACTGCAGATGTGAGGCGAACAGATACCATACCATGGCAGCAATGGGACACACAATCAACAATTAGTAACAAATGAGGGCTCCCGTAACATCAGCCTGGTCATGGAAGTGCCAACGGAATCATCAGCACAGATCCAACACACTTGTATAGCAATGTTGCACTGACAACACAGATGAGTCCTTCCCCATTGATGCCCAAACCTGCATGTTCACTGGAGATGGCCACACAGTCAGGGAAGTAGACGAATAGAACAATGGCAGGCACAACAGATGTGCAGGGGTGGAAGCCACAGATGTGAAGTTGCCAATCTAAGTAGGAAATCTCATTGCCAAATACTGAACACATGACACCCTCAGATGCTGCTATGGATGACATGGATACACCACAGGATAGGACACATAACCCCTGGACCACATGGGTTCCTGCACAGTAACACTTCATAATCATGAGACCAAATATCACCATCACTGCAGCAAGGGCATTGTTAGCATCATCAACATCATGTACATCAGAAGCAAAAGCACTAGAGAACAGAAAGTTGCTTTATTCAGCATATGTGGCATTAAAAGTAGAAGTCCGGTAGAACATAAACAAAGGCCAATGGCCAGTCCATCAACAAAGTCACAAGTGGGTGACAGTGGCAGATGCCACCCTACACATGCCTGCACAAAACCAGGGACAATCCACTAGGAGGGGCAACCGGGGGGGTAGGCCAGGCACCGCAGGGACAGGATCAGGGCTCACCTGGAGGAAGCAGGGAAGGGGTGGTGGGTGCTGGAGAACCACTGACAACTGCAGTGGAGGTGTCTGACATGGTGTGTGCCGGCACAACTGGGGGCATGGCTCAGATGTTGTGGGTGCCGGCACGACTGCAGTGGACCCCGCAGATGGAGTGGACAGGTCCGCCACTGCAGTGCCCAAGTCAGACAGGGTGGTAGTGGACTCCACTGCAGTGCCTACCACCAGGGGAGGAGAATGGGGAACAGGCAAGGTGGGCTGGACAGAGGGGGAGGACACCCTCACCACATCAGTGGCACAGACAAGCGCAGCGGGGGGTGTGGTGCCGGGAGAGCAAGTGGCAGGGGGAGAAGGCCGGAGCCTCTTGGGGATGGTATATCTGTGGGTGGGGGAACCTGGGGCAGGGTGTGGCGGGGGCACCTGTGGGGTGGGGGCCTGAGGGATGGAGGAAGGTGACCTGGTGCTTGAGCTGCAGGGCGGCGGCGGGGTCTTGCTCTTACCACTCCGGGGGACTTGCGGGTGGGGGCCTCAGTCTGTCTGCGCCTGGGGGAGGGTGTCCGGGGGCGAGGGGCACTCTGCTCCGTGTGGGGGCTTCCTCTTCCCCCTGGATGCTGGGGCAGCTGGATCGGAGGGGAAGAGGCCGAGGTCACTGAGGAAGAGGCGCTGGGTCTTTGGGGTTGCAGGTGAGGCAAGGAGGCAAGGAGGGTGCTTTGGAGGGAGAGGCAACTGAGGACTGTGCAGTGCCCGTGGATGCGTGTGTGTGTACCAGGGCCCCATCCCCTGTGAGTCTGGTTTCAGTCCCCTGACTGTGCGTGCGTGTGCGTTTAGTTTGTGGCGTGTGTGTCTGTGTGCTGGATGTGTGTGTGCTGGTGTGTGCCTGTGCCGGTGTGTGTGTGCTTGGGACGGGCAAGGTGCTGGGGAGTGTGGATGGAGCAGAGGCAGGAGGGGTGAGGGACTGTCTGAGGAGGGACACTGCTGCCGTCAGGGAGGAGTCCATGGACCTGTTGCCCCTCTGTAGGTCAGACATGCCCGATGAGATGCCCTCCATGAACGACACCAGCTGAGTCAACAGTGCGGTGTGCGCATGGAGGACACTCAGCATGGCTGTCTGCCCTACATGGAGCTGGCGAAGGAGGTACACAGACTCCTCACTCAGGGCAGCAGGGGACACAGGGGCAGGGGGTGCGGTGCCTGGGCCAAAGGAGACACGCTCCCGAACATGGGAGCCTCCACGGACCTTGGGAATGGGAGCCGATGGGAGGGCGGTGGTGGTGCTGGTGGTGGCGGGGACAGCAACACTAGCTGGGGTGTGGTGGCTGCTGACACCCGCCTCCACAAGGGAGTCATCCTCCGAGTTGCTCTGGTCCTCAGCTGAGGTGGATGGTGCTGAGGATTCCTCGGTGTGGCTCCCCTCGCCCTCCGTGCCACTGGGTCCCTCCGACCACTCCTCGGCTGCTGACCCAGTCTGGCTCTCTGGCTCCTCCTGGTCCGTGGAGCTGTCCCCTTCCGTGGCCGTGGATGTATCTGCAAACAATGGGGAAACAGACAGACATCAGTCACCTGCACCAAACGCACACACCACTGTGAGCACAGCACATCACAGAGCAAGCCCTGGCATCATTAGTTGTACATTGCTAAAAGTGCCCTAACTGAACAGGAGAAGCCAATTGTCAGTCTGATGCCAAGCATGGCACTCACATCCCACATGGCCTTGCACCCATCTGTCTGGTGTCTGTTGGATTGCAACACCCCAGTGTGGACACATGCACCAAGTACACAGTAGTTGGACAGTGCAGAGGACACGGTGTGGACACATCACAGCTCTTGCCACTGAGTGAGTACAGGTTTCCGGATGAAATGGATGCCCAGAGTCAAATAGGAAATGCATGTGATGCATACCAGCGACAGACACCATGATGCACCCATGTCCTGATAGCCAGCGCCACTATGGGGTGCATGTAGCACATGTCACTCCCCTGCAGGACCACAAATAAGTTGACACATGCCATGGCAGAGGCATGACTGCTAAGTCATACATCACTGTCTCAGTGATGTATGACTTGGCAGCCAGACAACAACACTATGCACTGTGTCACAATAGTAGGTCATGGGGAATGCAAGTCCTGGAGCTGCACAAGTGCACATGTACATCCCCCACACAACACATCATCTCAAACCTCATCTGTCCAGGTCACACCTATTGGACATATGGGAGACCTGTGACACTACCCTCTGAACCTGAGCCCCTCACAATTTGCTGTGAATGGGGAACAGCTGCCTGAACATCACATTCGCATACCCCAGTCTGCACGGGCAGCTGATCAAACACCTATGTGACACACAAGTACCGTCTCCTATGGTCACATCTCCAGGGGCATGCTGAGCCCCTACCAAGAAACACCCCAGCAGTCCTGGCAACTAATCCACAGCACACTGACACAGAGGCAGACACCTGAGGGGTCAAATCACTGTGCACAATGTGTCAGCTGATACACGGGAGTGGGAGTACAGAGTGCATTGCATGGCCTGGAGTAGGCATGACTGTCCTGCTCCACATGAATGAGGGATGTGCCCTGGACAGTGGATAGCTGGCTATGTATGTGTGACACACGTAATCTGCACACTCCTGGGGCCCAAACATTGTTCCCACCCGCTGCATGGGCGTGTGCCACATACCCCAGGCACATGTGGTGGCTCAGCTCAGCAAGTGGACCGCATATCAAAGCAACACGCAGATCACATGTCCAAACCCAGGCGTTGTGTGAACAATGGACCCACCCATGATGCCCACAACAGAGTTAGGGAAACAGATGCTGTCCCCCACCTTTAGTGAAGCAAACTGCAAGGACACAGTCCCAAGTGACACAATTCCCTGACTGTAAGGGCCACACCTGGGTATCAGATGAGCAGTGGGCAGTGCACAATAGAGGGACATGGCTCCTGGACAACATGACTGCTGCACTGTGGCAGTTGAACCAGGCCAGAGGAGGGCACAAAGCATGTAATACAGAGTTCACAGTGCAGTCTTTGACTCACCCCCTCCTTGCTGCTGTCTGGCCTTCAGCTGCCCATCCAGGTCTGGAAAGACCACCGCCAGGATCTGGAGCATGTGGGGGTCAGGGTCCGTGTTCCGCCCCTCCTGCAAGGAGGCGACAGCTTCAGCTGGACCCGTGCAATCCTCCGGGTCCAGCCCCGAAGGTCCTGCCACCTCTTCTGGCAGTTGCGGATCCGGCGCTTGTAGACCCCCACGGACCGGACAGCCCGGACGATGTCCTTCCAGATTTCCTGCTTCCGATGGGCATTAACCTGTCAGGATGACAAAGTGAAAAGGCCATTACCACACATGCATCATATCCGTGCATGACACAGTTGTATATACATGTCTCAATCACAGGGGCACATGATGTACACAGGCAGTGCAAAGCTGACCATGGACAGTTTGCCAGACGTCACTACATGGTATCATTGCATGGGAAGTAAGACCATGTTCAAATGCACTGTCACTGCACCATACCTGTCCAGTGCAAGTCACTACACACTATGGGGGGTGACAACTACTCAGTGAGCCTGCTAGCCAGTGGCGTGCAGACTCTCAGCCTTGCTAGTCACACAAAATGCACATTCAGAAAGGCAGTGCACAGAACACTCACCTGCTCCCCTGGTGTCCCATACAGCTTGCTGTACTGTGGAAGTAGGCTGTCCAGCAGGGCCTGGTTCTCTTCAAGGCTGAAGGCTGGGGCTCTCTCCACAGTACGTGCCATTGCAGGGTCCAGAGGGGCAGAGACAGCAGCAGTGCAGTGGCAGATGTCGTCCTGGAGCATGTAGTGCAGGCAAGTGGGCTCTCAGGGGAACAGCCAGCAATATATATGTGCTGGAGAGGCAGATACTGTCCCTTGTGTCCAAAGTGATAGGTCCAAGTCGTTTGCATCTTCTGAATCTGGCCAATCCATGGAATAGCAGCACCAAAACACGCCCACAGCATCCTTCAAATCTTCAACTTCATGACATACATGATTTTGCAACATTGTTGTGGGTGACCAACTGATTTTCCAGCAACCGACTCGTTCGAAATTCGAAAACGCGTCCGTTGCCAGGCAAGCCCATTGTCAATGGGTGCGCACCGATCGGTCCATTGCGGTACAACGCGCACAGGGGTACAACGCGTACCCGCACACATTGAAAGCAATGGGCCGGCCGGAGGCACCGATCGGTCCATTGCTGTTCAACGCGCACAGGGGTACAACGCGTACCCGCACACATTGAAAGCAATGGGCCGGCCGGAGGCACCGATCGGTCCATTGCTGTTCAACGCGCACAGGGGTACAACGCGTACCCGCACACATTGAAAGCAATGGGCCGGCCGGAGGCACCGATCGGTCCATTGCTGTTCAACGCGCACAGGGGTACAACGCGTACCCGCACACATTGAAAGCAATGGGCCGGCCGGAGGCACCGATCGGTCCATTGCAGTTCAATGCGCACAGGGGTACAACGCGTACCCGCACACATTGAAAGCAATGGGCCGGCCGGAGGCACCGATCGGTCCATTGCTGTTCAACGCATCACTGTACATGTGACTGGCATATGTCAGCATGCCTGTCTCAGATGGACATATGCCAGCCACAGATAGCTCCCAGGGAGTGAGGGGCACACCTACATCACGACAGCCTGTCCAAACTTTATCATAAGGCATGTAAGGCTGCATTTCCTATTGTGTGTATGTTGGTGTACATGTTGTCCTGTGGGTGTCACCTGTGGGCAGCCACCCCCAGGCTGTGCACGTGTTCATGGGGACAGGATCCTGGGTGTTACGTGTACGTGACCACTGTGATGTGCAACTGTTCATATCTGTGCATGTGCCATGGTCACATTTCACAGTGGTGTATGTGTATGTAATGTCACATACCCCGTGAGTCCCATGTGGGACGGTATGTTTGAGCCAGGGTGTCCCAGTGGCACAATAGTGATGGTCCTCCACAGTCTTTGTGCATGTGGTGTTTACAATGTCTCTGATTTCATGTGCACAATGGGAGACAGTCTCCACATCCACGTTGTGTGTGCATGGACTCTGATGTTGTGCGTGTGTGTCACAGACGTCCATGTCTGTCCTGCCGTGGCAAGTGGGGCCACTACCTGTGGGGGTCATGGTTGTTTTGCTGTGGTGTATACATGATACTCCATGTAATGCCAGTGTCCATGTGGCATTACAGGGTCCCTGGGAATGTACCTGTCGTTGAGCTGTGGTGCCTGGGGCACATCTGTCCTCACATGTCCCTGTGGGGGGTTATTGTGACACGGCAGCAGGAGATGGGAACTGTGACACGGCCTCATGATATCCAATGGGCCAACCTGGGACTAATTGATGCCACCTGTTGGACCGTGTTGACAGATGTTGGCCATGTATGTACCATACATGTCCTTCCGGTACTGCACACTTCATGTAGTTGTGCCTCATAATGATGTATGTTGGGATCTTGAGTGTGTTCAATGCCGCATATGTGGGGTGACTGACAATCTTGCTTACTTCTCCTCTGCACTGCAGGGCTCCTGCTGTACATCGGCCATTCCCAGACCTGGCAACGATGGTGGAACGGAACAGCATCCGACGGTACCGCTTCACCAGGCAGCTGATTGAGGATTTGGCAGTGCAGTTGTCCCCACATTTGCAGCCTGGCCGGCCGTATCCTACAGCGCTGACCCCCAAGGTGAAGGTGATGGCAGCCCTACACTTCTTTGCCACTGGTACCTTCCAACATACTGTGGCTACTGCTGGTGGGATGTCACAGACCATGTTCAGCCGTGTGCTCCGCGATGTTTTGGCGGCAATGTTGCTCTTCCTGAACCGGTACATCTATTTCCCTAGACTGCGACGACTCACTGACGTGAAGAGTGACTTTTATGCCCTGGGGAGGATGCCGCATGTCATTGGCTCCATTGATGGGACACATGTGGCTTTGGTACCACCACAGGCCCAGGAGCAGGCCTACAGGAACCGCAAGCACTACCACTCGGTCAATGCACTGGTGGTGTGTCTTGCAGACATGACCATCACACACGTGTGTGCCCGTTTCCCTGGTTCAGCACACGATGCCTTTGTGATGAGGAGTAGTCGCATCCCCAGGATGATGGCACAGATGCAGAACCAGCGTGCCTGGCTTGTCGGTGTGTACTGACTTTGTGCCATTGTGTGTGATCTGATCTGTGGTATTCCGCCCACTTTTCCAAGTCAGCTAATGTGCACTTGTCTGTCCGTAGGTGACTCGGGATACCCCAACATGCCGTGGTTGCTGACACCCCTCAGGAACCCTGTGACACCTGCCCAGATGCGCTACAATGAGGCACATGGTCGGACCAGGAGAGTGATTGAGCGGACATTTGGTCTCCTGAAGAGCCGCTTCCGCTGCCTGGACAAGACCGGAGGGTCCCTCCCATATGCCCCTGCGAAAGTGTGCAAGATTATCATCGTCTGCTGCATGCTCCACAACATGGCAGTGCGGAAGGAGTTGCCTCTCATCCAGGATGACAATGACCAACATCCGCCACCTGTGGAGGATCCTGGCCTGGACCACGATGCCAGTGACGATGATGATGATGATGGTGATGGTGATGTCCGCACACAGCTCATCACCAACTTCTTTAGCTGAATGTGAGTATCCTGAGGTGTCATGTCAATGATGTGAGTTGGCATGATGTGTGGGTGGTGCTCTGGTGCTGTTG
This sequence comes from Calotriton arnoldi, assembly GCA_963921515.1. Taxonomy (NCBI): domain Eukaryota; kingdom Metazoa; phylum Chordata; class Amphibia; order Caudata; family Salamandridae; genus Calotriton; species Calotriton arnoldi. The sequence continues at coordinate 1,580,143 of CAWUFW010000963.1, forward strand.
GAGTGTGTCCATGGGCCACTTGACTGGATGTGTGTTGCGATGTGTGGTGACAGGTGGGCTGTACTCCCCAACAGTGTTGACATGCTAACTTGGTTCTGGGTGGGTATCTTGTAACATGTATTGTGCATGTGTTTTGCTGTTCTGTCCTGTACTCCATTGCTTTTGACTGTGTGTCATTTCTGTCCTTCACAGGGTACTTTCAGATTCGTTTGGTCAACTGTGTCCACCGACGACGTGATTGCACATCCAGGCTGGTAGCTGTTGTGTCCCTACAGGTGATGTGCGCCACACCCATGGACTTCCTTCCGTCTACAGTTGTTGACTGTGTGCCCGCTGCCAGGTGGGGTTACCTTGCATCTGTAGTGGTTACGGCATGTTGCAACTGTGTAATAAACCTGTGCTTCACTTTCTGATGTGCGTTGTCTGTGGTCACACATTTGACTGCCATTTGCTTACTGCACCTGTGGGCTACTTGACTACAACTGGGAATGGGTGTGGTGTCTGTGCATTGCACCGTCTTCCCTGGCAACATCAGTGTAGGCAATGAGTCAGATGGCCTAGGTGTGTATGTGTCGTGTAGCCCTGGTGGTGTGTCTCCCTCATGTGTGTCACGTTTCCTGTACTCACATGCCTGTGTTGTCCTTGCTGTTGCAGTTCGCATACACAGTGTAATTTTGCAGTACATCATCCCCATAACAGCACCCACGTTGGAATCACGACAGAGGCAAGTATGGTGTATTAGTGTGTTTATTGTGATACATTTGTGTTAATAGTGCATAGGATGGGTTGTGCTGTACATGAATCTTGCAATCCCAAGTTCCTAGGTGAATTGAAAGTCCGGGTAGACAGGATCCCCAGTATCGGGGCCACAGTTGTCTGACACATTGGTCCAACTTGTACTCCCCATGCAATGTGTGGGAGTAGTGTTGCCGTCAACAGGGTGAACAGTCTGTGCACAAAGGCGAACATCCAGAACAGGTTCAGGCTTCCTGGGAGTTGCGCTTGGCCATTGGCCTCTCACTTTTCCCTCCTCGGACGACCCCTCTTCTTGGGGGGGGGCCCTCAAGTGCAGGCTGCTGCGGTGCAGGGGACTCTCCGCCAGAGTCCTCCTCCCTCCCTGTGGCAGTTGCAGTTTGTTCGGCACCAGATGTTGTTGGCACACAGGGAGGTGTGGACTGGTTGCTGTTCATCTGGCGGAGGCATTGTAAAATGTCCCTGTGCACCGCCGTCATCTCATGCAGTGCATCCCACTTGGACTCCACGCGGGACATGTGTGAGTCCACACGGGACATGTGTGACTCCACGTGGGACATGTGGGAGTCCAAGCGGGCATGATGGGCAGCCTGCTGCTGTTTAATGTCTCTGAGGAGCCCCACTACCTGGCTGAGCTCTCCGGTGCTGGACTGGTACGCATCAGCTATGCGTACCAGTTGTGGGTCATCATGCACACCAGCAACGTCTGCAAGCAGCGACCTCTGTCTCCCACCCCTCCCACCACCCCTGCTGACATGTGCAGTGTGTGCAGTGGCACGCACAGATAACCCTGGTCCACCTTGGGGGTTGGTGGTGGTGGTGGTGTCCATGGCCCCAGGTTGGTCCAGGGTCACTGTGCTGGTGTTGCTCCTTATTCTGTCCATGTCGGCAGGGATGGTATTCGTGGTGACAGTCGTTGTAGGGGTGGGTGCAGGGGGTGCAGCTGGTGGTCCTGCTGGTGCTGCAGCTGGTGGTCCTGCTGGTGCTGCATGTTGACTTGCACCGGATGTGCCAGGATGTTCTTCATCGTCCGAGGAGGACAGAGGCTGTACGACGCCAGTGAGCTCGGCATCCTCTTGAGCCTGGGACTGGGACTCCTCAGCGTCTGCTGCTGTGTCCCCATCATCACCTGTTTTTGGGAGACACAAACAATGTATGTCATGTTTCTGCAGGCATCAATGTTTGACACACATTACAGTTGTGACTGTGCCTCTGGGTGCGGGCCTATACATTGCATTGTCCTGAGTCGTCACAGTCAGGGGTTGATATTGGTGTGGCACATTGTCCTGCATTATTTGGGCATTTCTATGTATTTTCTGGGGTGTGGACATGGTCTGCATTGGTTGTGTTTGGTTGACAGCCGGCCCTCCTTCCCACCCACCCAGCCAGTCAGTTATCCCACCATGGAACGTGCTTGCATTGCAGGGAGTGTAAGTTGTCTCTCAGGATGTCAGTCAGTGGTGTCCTGCTGTTTATTGGTGCACATTTGCCAGCAGGGCCTTGTGCTCCCCACAGCAGTAGCCAGTGTCAGCCATCTTGTGAGTCCTTCTCCACTTCCTGTGATGTGAGCATGGTTCAGGGTGGTGTTGATGGGACAGTTGTGGGGGTGAGCTATGTCTGTGACTACGACTCCCATCATGCCATTGCCTCCTCCCCCTTCCCAGCATGCCCATGCTTCCTTCCTTTTGACTCTGCTTCCCTGTGGGGTGGGCTGGCTGTGCTGACAGGATGGCTGGGAGTGTTGTCCTGGCAGTTGTTTGGCTGGAAGTCCCAAGAGTGTCCCTGTGCTTCACACAACATAACCCAGGGTGGTGGTTCTTTGTGGGATCTTGTGTTAGGATGGGGGCATTGCATTCTACCAGGTGGGTTCTGTGGAGTTTGTGTTGGGGGGTGTGTGAGGGGAGGTGCTTGTGACTATGGTCAGTGCTGCAAGTCCCCCTTCCCAGCCAGCTAGCCAGATATCCCACCATGGAACGTGCTTGCATTGCAGGGAGTGTAAGTTGTCTCTCAGGATGTCAGTCAGTGGTGTCCTGCTGTTTGTTGGTGCACAGTTGCCAGCAGGGCCTTGTGCTCCCCACAGCAGTAGCCAGTGTCAGCCATCTTGTGAGTCCTTCTCCACTTCCTGTGATGTGAGCATGGTTCAGGGTGGTGTTGATGGGACAGTTGTGGGGGTGAGCTATGTCTGTGACTACGACTCCCATCATGCCATTGCCTCCTCCCCCCTTCCCAGCTTGCCCATGCTTCCTTCCTTTTGACTCTGCTTCCCTGTGGGGTGGGCTGGCTGTGCTGACAGGATGGCTGGGAGTGTTGTCCTGGCAGTTGTTTGGCTGGAAGTCCCAAGAGTGTCCCTGTGCTTCACACAACATAACCCAGGGTGGTGGTTCTTTGTGGGATCTTGTGTTAGGATGGGGGGCATTGTATTCTACCAGGTGGGTTCTGTGGAGTTTGTGTTGGGGGGGTGTGTGAGGGGAGGTGCTTGTGACTATGGTCAGTGCTGCAAGTCCCCCTTCCAAGCCAGCTAGCCAGATATCCCACCATGGAACGTGCTTGCATTGCAGGGAGTGTAAGTTGTCTCTCAGGATGTCAGTCAGTGGTGTCCTGCTGTTTGTTGGTGCACAGTTGCCAGCAGGGCCTTGTGCTCCCCACAGCAGTAGCCAGTGTCAGCCATCTTGTGAGTCCTTCTCCACTTCCTGTGATGTGAGCATGGTTCAGGGTGGTGTTGATGGGACAGTTGTGGGGGTGAGCTATGTCTGTGACTACGACTCCCATCATGCCATTGCCTCCTCCCCCTTCCCAGCATGCCCATGCTTCCTTCCTTTTGACTCTGCTTCCCTGTGGGGTGGGCTGGCTGTGCTGACAGGATGGCTGGGAGTGTTGTCCTGGCAGTTGTTTGGCTGGAAGTCCCAAGAGTGTCCCTGTGCTTCACACAACATAACCCAGGGTGGTGGTTCTTTGTGGGATCTTGTGTTAGGATGGGGGCATTGCATTCTACCAGGTGGGTTCTGTGGAGTTTGTGTTGGGGGGGTGTGAGGGGAGGTGCTTGTGACTATGGTCAGTGCTGCAAGTCCCCCTTCCCACCCAGCTAGCCAGATATCCCACCATGGAACGTGCTTGCATTGCAGGGAGTGTAAGTTGTCTCTCAGGATGTCAGTCAGTGGTGTCCTGCTGTTTGTTGGTGCACAGTTGCCAGCAGGGCCTTGTGCTCCCCACAGCAGTAGCCAGTGTCAGCCATCTTGTGAGTCCTTCTCCACTTCCTGTGATGTGAGCATGGTTCAGGGTGGTGTTGATGGGACAGTTGTGGGGGGCAATATGTGTGACTGCGACTCCCATGATGCTATTGGCTACACTGACTTGGCCAGCATACACAGAATTCCTTCCTTTGAGTGGTCTTCACTGTGTGTTGGTGTTGTTGTGGTGGCTACATGTCTGGATGTGTTTGTTAGTTCTATTTGTGCCACTGCCTAGCTGTAGTTGTGGTTGTGTTTGTACATGTGTTGGCACAGTTGGATGTGACTTTCTTGATGGCATGTGTTGTGTTTCTCTGACTGACATACACATTTTGGGATGATTCTGTTCTGGTTGCTGTGTAATTGCTATGAGTGCATGGTTTGACTCTCCCCTTGACAGTGATGTGTGTGTTTTGTGGCAGTATATTGTGTACATTTGTTGTGTACTCACCAGGCTCTGGGATGTCCTCTAGTCCATATACGCTCACTGGCGGAAGGATGGCCCGCACCTTCTCCTCCCAGGGCCTGAGGTATATTGGCTTGGCAGGAGGGCCACTGCCGGTGTGTTGGCTGTTGATGTAGTCTTGCTTCAGCATTTTCCGTACCCTCCTGCGCACGTCATACCACCTGTTCTGGATGTCGGTCTTTGTGCGCCGACATGGTGATTGGGCGTTCACCCTGTTGATGATCCTCTCCCACATCTTGGTTTTCTGCGACATGGGGGTCTGTTGGACCAGTGTGCCAAACAGCTGTGGCTCCACCCTGAGGATCTCGTCTACCATGACTTCCAATTCACTATCTAGGAACTTGGGATTCTTCTTGGGGGCATGGTGATGGGTGGTGATGGTGAGTGATGTGTGTGTTGGTGTGCAGGTGAGGGTGTGTGAGTGTGTGTTTTGCTGGGTGTATGTGAGGTAGGTATTTGTTGGTGTGCTGATGGTGTGTGGCTTGTGTGAGGGATGAGCTGTGGGTGTGTGGTTGCTTTCTCTTGGGTGCTGGCAGTGGAATGGCATTTGCAAAGGCTCATGGTTGTGATTTGTGTCCTTTATATAGGTGGAGTTGTGGGTGTGTCTTTGTTCTCTGTCCCCACCCCCCAGTATTTATTGGCTTGGTAATTGCTTGTTTGGCCTTATTTTGGGTGATTTTTCCTTTGTGCTGTTTGTGTATGTTGGAAACGTTCTTGTGACCGAGTCGGACCCTGCATTGGTCTCGTACGGTATCCGTTTCGTTCACGCTGTGTTTGTGCAGCTTTCTATGCTGCGTACGCGTCGGTCGCGGTGTATTGTGTTGCTTCGGCTCGGTTTTGTATGCGTGTCGGTCGTACGGCTTGTCCTCCGTCCGACTCGGTCGTGGTTTTCGCGCCTTGCATCGTACTTTGCGGTTTGGAGTTCGCGTGTACGTTTCGGTCGGATTTGTTCCGGGTGCGTGTCGGTCGGTTGGATTCGCGTGTTTTTCCGGCCGGATTGCTGCTTTCCGTGCGGCTCGGTCGGTCGACTTTGTTTCCGTACGTGCCGGTCGGATTTTTCGCGCTTTGCATCGTACTTGGCGTGTCGTGCGCCACGGGTACGTGTCGGTCGGTATTTTTTCCGGATCCGAGTCGGTCGGTGCTTTTTCCGGCCCGAATCGGAATCGACCCCAAGGTGTCCCCAAGCAAACTTCAGTACTGTCTACTTGAAGTCCAGTATTTGGGTCATCGCATTGAGAAAGGCAAGAGAAAGGTGTCACCAGATCGCATTGAGGCGATCATAAAAATGAATCTACCTACCACGCAAAAGGAAATCGGAATGTTTCTGTGAATGGCTGGCTACTGCTGACAATGGATCCCAAACTTCTCATTGAAGGCGAAGCCCTTACAGAGGTTGACACACAAGGATGTGAGTGATCCAGTACCATGGGATAACGATTGCTTGCTCGCCTTCTTGGAGCTGAGAGAAAGCCTGTGCCATGCTCTGGCTCTAGGAATGCCTGATTACAACAAAGCATTTTCATTGTTCTGCTGTGAGAGGGAAGGTTGTGCTCTATCTGTGCTCACCCAGGTACATGGGGGTGTCCGTAGACCAGTAGCCTACTTCTCAGCTACATTAGATCCTGTAGCTTCAGCGTTGCTCGGATGTCTCATTTCCGTTGCTGCAACTGGTGTCAGCAATGAAAGATGTAAAAGTATTGTGATGGGTCCTCCTCTTACTGTTTATGTTCCACACTCAGTTGAGCTCCTGATGACGAGACCCAAAACACAGCACTTGACAAACAACAGGCTCACTCGCTATGAGCAGATCTTATTGGCTTCTGAGAATGTTACCTTGAAGAGATGTTCTGTGTTAAATCCTGCTACTTTGATGCCTGTTCCCAATGTTGAAGGGGAAGATTGTGAGGACCATAACTGTCTGGATGTAACTGAACTCTGTACCAAGCCGAGATCCGACATTGTCGATGAAACTCTACCTGAATCTGACCAAGTCCTTTTTGTTGATGGTTCATGTTTAAGAGACAATGAGGGTTATTTGAGAGCAGCCTTTGCAGTTTGTACCATTTCTGGCGTTGTGGAAGCTGCTTGTTTACAGGGAGTACACTCCACACAAGTAGCTGAAATCATTGCCTTGACCTGTGCATGCCTTGTTTCTGATCAAATCTGAGTCACCATTATACAGATAGCGAGTATGGTTTCGGTGTGGTTAATAACTTCGGACAGCTATGGTCACAGAGGGGGTTCTTAAGGTCATCAGGATCTCCTATCAGAAATGGGGAGTATGTGAGACGATTGTTGGAAGCCTTGCAAAGACCAAAGGAGGTGGCTGTCATGAAATGTGGTGCACAGGGGAAAGGGGAGGATTTTGAGACCGTGGGGAAAAGATACGCGGACGACGTCGCCCACTTTTGTGCTATTCATGCTTGCATTTTTAATGGGGATTATTCAGGCGAGAGCACAGAGAGAACCGATCTCAGCATGATGTTAGCCATAGTGGACACCTGGAATGAGGTCAGGCGTCTGCAGGGAGAAGTACCAGACCAAGAGAAAGCTGGTTGGATCAAAGCAGGTTGTGAGAAGAGAGATGATGGCGTTTGGGTTTCAACCGATGGCAAGGCAGTGTTACCAGGTTGTTTACTGAGTTCTATGGCGAGGCAAATTCATGGAGCAGTTCACATTGGAAGAGATGTGATGGTGTGAGTGTTCAGACAAACTTGATTTAACCCAAAGTTTCGAGTGTTTGCTGAAGCGGTGTGTCACAGATGTGTTACATGCCAACAGATTATGCTGGAAAGAAAACAGTGGTTGCTTTGAGTCACATTGGGAAGTCGGGGGTCCTTTCAACATAATTCAGCTTGACTTTATAGAGATGCCTGGGTGCAATGGGCTGAGGTACATCCTAGTTGTGGTGTGCGTCTTTTCACGGTGGGTGGGAGCATATCCGACTAGAAGGTGTGATAGTCTTACAGTAGCCAAGCTGTTACTTAGAGAGCTGATTCTGTGCTTCAGATTTCCAACTTCATTGGAGTCGGGTGGAGGAACTCACTTCCATAGTGAGATCATGAAGCTGTTGTGTACTGCTTTGCAGGTGGACCAGAGATTGCTTTGTAGCTACAGGCCGGAGGCGTCAGGCATTGTGGAAGAGATTAATGGGACACTAAAGATGAGAATGGCAAAGGTGTGCTCCTCGACGTCATTGAATTGGCCTGATGCATTGCCCTTGGTGCTAATGAGTTTGCGTAGCATTCCAGATAGGAGAACTGGACTATCCATGCACGAAATCTTGATGGGGAGGGTGATGCGCTTGCCTGCGGTGCCATCTACAGTGTTGACAAACATCACTGATGATTTGATCCTTGATTATTGCAAGGGTCTGACTGACGTGGTCCATTCTGTGTCTCATTAGGTTGAAGCTGCGACTGCACCGACTTTGAAGGACCTGTGCCACAACCTGTGTAAAAGGGGACTGGGTCTTGGTCCGGAAACATGTGAGGAAGAACTGTCTTGACGCACGTTGGCGAGGTCCGTACCAGGTGATTTTGGTAACGAACACTGCTGTGAAGTAAAGAGGCTTGCCGAACTGGATTCAAGCCTCCCATACCCATAGAGTTTCAGGACCCTCGGAAGAAACAGCTCTTCTCCCGAAAGAAAATCCAGCCATGGTTCCTTGAATCCATTGAGAGGGCAAGCCAAGCTGTGGGGGTTCCTGAAGAGGCTGGTTACCCACCAGGTCGAGCTGAGGGGGGTCAAGCTACACAAGGCCCAGGTACAGACTCTGAGGGAGACGGTAACGTTGCGAGTGGTATATAGTCAGACTCAGCTGAAGAGACTGGTGTGGAGAGTGGTTGAGTGCTGCGAAGGAGAACTGAAGTCGCAAGAGAATCATGGCCTGTGAGACAGAAGAGATGGAATCTGAGACTTGCACCTGAAAAAGATCTTGTTCCTATATCCAAAACATCTGAATCAGATCAGAGTGATACCGAGAAAGCACAGGGGAGCTTGAGGAGATCGAGGAGAGCTGTGTCAGAGGTACGCTGCCCCTGAGTGCACTTATCTGGTTACAGATGCCGGGAACAGTGAGGTCTGGGAAACTGAGGTCCGGACGAGTGAGGCGTGGAACCTCAGTGTTGATAACTGAAATTGAACTGTTAGTCCCTGGAGTAAAAGCCAATGAAGTTTTGACACTGACTGTGCCAGATCCTCCGAGACTGAGTGGCTTGCGGAGCTTGATTTTGGAAGATCTCACGTTTCCAACTTTTGGGTATCAGCCACCAGCTCAGGATATTGCTGCATTTTGTATTGAACTTTTACAGCGTGTCATTGAGGAAATTGGCTCTGATCTTATAAGGGATGTGAATTGAATTGTGAACTTAAATAAAAACCATTGCTCAGAAGAAGATAACCTAGGACCAAGTGGAAGAAGAATAAAATTAGGGACTGTTCCGTAGAAGAAGAAAGAGGGCTAGGGAAGTCTTTGAATTGTGTAAATAAGAGTGCAACGAACTGAGAGATATTATTTCCAAGACTCCAAGAGACTGTGCATGAACTTTGTTGTGCAACAGTGAGAGGCAGAGAATGAGACTTTGCGTTGATCCTCTTGCAGTCATAATCCGAACTCATTTGAAAAGGGAGTCTGGAAATTCGAACCGTAGAACAAAATGTGTAATAGGCACACTTATAGTAGGAGTAATTATAGTTATAGCGGTAGTCATTACTATGTCCATTATAGGTTCACAAAAAGCAGAAGATGATGGGGTGGGAGTACATGGGACATCCACACCTACCACTTCTAGTACAAAAGAGGGTACACTAGGAGCTGACAGTGCTATGATCGATCAGACTAGTCGCTTGTTGCATGTAGATTTGTCCAAAGGTGATTATACGTTGAATGCTTATGTGAAATTGTTGTATGAATTTGTGAATACAATGGATGTGAGAGATTGCTATGTGTGCATACAGTTACCTGCGTCTGTTGAGGGTATCAGATACCATCATTTGCCTGACGTATGGTATTACGTGTAGACTTTTGCTTAGCATCTTTTATGGTAAGGGACATTACGAGTACTATTTCTTGAATTATGATGTGGTGCTGACTATTGTAAGCAAGAAGAGAGAATGGGAAAGTATTTCATACCTACTGTTACATTAGACACAGCTTATGCACATGGACATAATTTGACATGCATTCTGACTGACAAAGAGAAGAAGTTTTTGATCAAGTAGAGCAGCGGTTCCCAAAGTGTGCGCCGCGGCACCCCGGTGCGCCGTGACGAGAAGCCAGGGGCGCCGCACCGCCGCGCAGGATGTGGGTCATGCAAATTACAGCCGCAGCGCAGCTTGCAGGGGGGTTTGAAGTGCCACCTTCAGAATGGTTTTGCCCAAGAGCGCACTGCCGCCATACGCATACGTGCGTACGTACGCACGCGTCGTACATGCTTTAAAATGCGTAGTATCAGCATTACTGCCATAGCAAGCTCGGAGCGTTTGAGGATCGTTATTGCTGACCCCCGTGTTGTGCCGTGCCTCGTGGGACCCTCTTCACCAGGAAATCGGTAAGTAAGCACCACCACGTGTTATCTCATTTGTTCTTCTTTTGCTTTCCACCACATCTCAGCTCCCTTATTCTTAAATAACCTCTTCCTTTTTTCCTTCTCTTCTCCACGCGCTCTCTGGTCTCTCCCTTGTTCCTCTTCTTCTCGTTGAACTTATTTGACCCGTTCACCCATAGCTATCTAATTTACCAACAACCCCCCCTCGTGACCTCAGCTGTTGTTTACTTCTCTCTTCCTCGCTCTCTGATCTCTTTCACCTCTCTGACCTGGAGAACTAAGCACTGCAGGACAGACACGTCCCTCATACTTGTCCCCTATCGAGGCTTCTGCTGGGTGTAATTCTAGAAAGTGAAGTTTTGGAGATGTTTTAGACTTGTATCGCACTATCGTCTGATTCTATGCCTTTTTCCTCAAATTAAATAAAACAATTTGAACGCCCAAAAAAAACATTGAACAACCCTTTTCAGTACTGCAGTGAAAATCGATCCTTTTCATTCCCATGTTTTTCTTCCTGTCTTTGAATTGTTTCTGACCACTTGTTGAAAACTCGCTTCTTGCTTAAGGAACAATTTGAAAATGTGGGTTGGTAGTTGTTGGTAAATCCTGCCATTTTAGCTAAAGAGGGGATTTTTTTGTCCACAGGGCAAAGGGGATGCTAGGGTATGTGATGAGCATGTTTCAAAACTTGAATTCGTAACAATCAGTATGCCACTCTGTTTACTTTGACCTCCAGCAGGGCCGCCAGATGTCTGTTTACACTCCCAACAGGAGCAGGGGTGGCTCATGCATGGTATTAACATGGGATTTCTCTAGATATTCCGATTTTGCAGGCAAACTCTGCGCCACGATTGCATGTTCCCCCAGAGTGAATATAGACCTCTTTGCTGACCATAGTAGATTTTGCTCATAAAATGTATTTTAAAAAAATATATATATATATTACTACGAATTCACAACAGTGAGGTTGTACAATGATTTCTCAGCATGAAGGCCCTCCCCATGGCACATGACCACCTTGACATTGGGAAAGAGGTTCTCTTTGGAAAATAACGCTTTCAAGGTAGTGCTGTTTTTGGAGAGGTGTGGTGCAGCGGCCAGGGCAGCTGACTTCGGAGCACAGGGCTCACGGTTCGAACCCTGGCTCTGGCGGCAGCTCAGCTCAGAACCATGTGACTCTGGGATATTTTATTATACAGAAGTTTTTAAACTATTGTTGTGTGGTTAAAAAAATTGCATGGAAACATATTTGGCTATTAATCTTGTATCGTTTCTCACTTAACAAGTTTTTATTAAACCACTGTTTTCTTCTTATTGTGTTACAAATATGATTATAATACCTTCATTGCGTCCCAATTACTTTAAGGAAGACAACAGGAAGTACTCCCGAGGTCGGGCTTAAATCCCGCCCACCGGTAAAAAAATGGTGGGGAGCCACGGCCAACTGCCGATTAGGTCAAGGGAGCCACAGGTCAAAAAAGTTTGGGAACCACTGAAGTAGAGGATAGGCATAGGTCACAAGCAGTTAAACCTAACAATAGAAAGTAAAATTTCGAATGGACCAAGGAGGAGTTAGCTCACAAGGCTAAGGAAAGCTACGGTCCAATAGCTTTAGATTGGGAACAGCGAGGAAAGCTTTGCATTAGACAGGTACAGACATACTATGACAAGATCTTTGTGGGACAGAGTGTGTGTGACCATATTTTCACAATTGAAGCCACTGCAGGGAAGTTCTTACAAGAAGCTGTGAAGGAAGTGACCCGATAAGGGCCACCCAGCTCACTCGCAACCACCTCTCAGCCTTCCATACAAATGAAGAGTCGGTCAGACAGTAGAGAATACAAACCAAGTATATGTTTATTCAGATACACTCGAGCGGAGCCCCGTCTGCCAAGTCGCTTAGGGGTACTGCAGAGAGGACTGACTTAAGCAAGCATAGCGATACATTATGTACATTTCAGAACCATAGAAGGCACGCCCAGACTGGAAATTTCCAGATGGAGGCAGCTACACAAAGGAGGTACAGAAGGATACATTTCGATCCTGAGACCGGACACACACTATCTCTATGCCAAGGTCGTTCTGTCCGTGCCTACCGCTAGACTAGTGGGAGAAGTCCTCTATCTAGTGGGAAAGGTATGCGCTAATAAGAACAGTGTATTTATTAGCAGAGCAAGACCTAACCTTGGAGAAATGAAACTTTCCACAGCCTGCTTCTCGAGGAGGGAATACCCAGTTAATGGCAAGTTTCAAAATGGCGGCTAAACATAAAATGGTGCAGCGAATGCTAACTTACATAGAACAATGCACAAGCAAAATAGTAAAAACATATTAATTTCATCAGACCCTCCTTTTAGCATTCGCTAACAATTTTATATGGTGGGCGGAAAAGACATAGCAATCTAATAAGCAAAAGGATATCAATACTCAGAACAATCCATATACTCGGCATCAGGAATAGACGCTGCAAGGGATGATGTTGAATCAAAGATGCCCTCGTCAATCTGGCAGAATCTGCATCATTTCATCAATCTGTTTTTGTAACATAACTGCTGCACTAGTATCATGAACTGGCATTTTCGGCTTGGGAATAAGGATAGTGACACAACAAGCTGGGAGACGTATGCAGAGGCAGCACGTGAAGAAGATACCGGCAACTACAGCCAGAAAAGTGAGGATCTTCCAACCCCAGGAGGTGAGTATGTTCCAGAACCACCCTGATGGGGTCCTAGTACCTGTCTCTTGGTGTATGTCAGACGAAAGACTATGCAATTTCTATATTGCTGCATACACGTTGGGAGCGTGATGAGGTATACAAACACAACAGCTGCTGCCAATGACGCGACAAGCCCCTCCCCGATCTGCCAGGATGACTTCTAACACCATCCTGTTTTGCAAAGTGACTAATCTCGTAGCCTGGAGCTCAGCAGTGATATTTGTCATTATCCCAGCAGTCGTTTTAATAACCTCCTCCACCATTCTTGTTAACCGACAAATTTGGAGACTATTAGTCATGGGACCCCAATAAGGTAGTAGACCCTTTATGGCATCCTCAAACTGCTGTGCGGTGGTATCTATCTGATCTATATCCTTTGTGTCAACAACCCTTCTGACTCAGGGCAAGTATGTACTCCTACGCTGCAGCTGATGATCTTTATGATAATTAGATGGGTCAACATACACAGGGGGAAGGAGGAAAGAGAGGCAACATCTGCCTGACCATCCCCTCGGAAGCCAGACATAAGCTTGGGATCCACAGACAAAATAGACATTATGGGGTAGGATCAAAGGCGGACTATTAATCGTTCTCAGTCTATAGGTGAAATTGCATTTATTCTCCCCCACCCTTTACCTCCCCAGTCCCCTGGACACAGAAACTAGCTGTTGTGTTGACCACAGACACCGGCATCGGTTTGTCCCTAGTAATATTGCGAGCTTGGAAAGATTGAAAATACTCTGAGGTGTTGAACCTTTGGAAATCAGCCATTTCCATTCGAAGCCATGTTTCGTTCTTTACTTTTTCATATGTGCTCATACAGGAATTTGGGGACAATGTACCGAAGGTCCCTTGTCCTGCCGGTGCTATGGGAGTAAACCCATGATGGAAACGTATATACTCTACCACAGTGCGAGAATCAGCAGGTGTCATAACCAGAGTAGAGAGTTGGAAATGGTAGTGCACCATAATGAACAATTCAAACCAACCTTCACAGCTACCAATATATGACAATGGCATGGACAACAAATTGTCGCTCTTATGAGTAGCTGAGGGGAGCAATCCACAAACCCAACAATTAGTTGTATTTGACACATCATGGGCTTGCTGCAACATTTGTATAAATGCATTGTCTGTGTAAGACTTTCTATGCTCTTCTTTGTGAGGGGCCAAAGTAACAAAAATGTGTTCAGGGGGAATGGGCATCGTACCAACCAAAGTGTGGACAGGATACTTCTCCTCTAGAAACCAGGATATTCCAAGTATTATTATTAGCATAATCACAACAATTAATATGAAAACTATTTTACTCTTTGTTAACCACCCCCGCGCTAAACGCGGTGGTGCAAACGGCTGTTCCTCCTCCTCAATAGGTCAAACAAACGGATGCATTATGAAGCAAGAAGAGGAATGCAATAAAACTGATAGCAAAGGTAAGTGTTCCCAGTGTCCGTCAGAGCCTCACTGGTAGGCTCCTATTGTTCATCCACGTTGGCGCTCTTGAGCACCGGCGGTGGAGCTTGCAGTCCTAAGCTCACGATGAATCCCACGTCGCACAGGATAATGTTCCCCCCTCCTGGGGAGTACGTTCGATCTATCCTGTCCAATGTCAGAACAGTGCACCAATCTCACGCTCCCTAAACTAACACAGTTGGTACTATAGCAAAGTACACCCTAACTTACACAGTCCATCCCTAACTAATCTGACTTCTCCTTTGGTGCACTATTCCTCAGCCGAGGGCGCAAATTGTACCTGGTGACTCCAGGCACAGAGAGGTCAACAAATAGCGGCTCTTTAATGGCTCTGATTTCTGGAGGGACCGCTGCATTTAGCACGTTATCATTCTTTGCATCCGTTTGGGTCCACGTTAATTTTGCGTCGCTAAAGGGGACGAACTGTGGCACTTTCTCACACTCAGTAACCCCGACTCCATCAGCGACCCATTGGTCATAGGGCAAAGGTAGAGGCACTCGTTTACAATGAGCGCCATGGATCCAGTTCTTTCGGCCAGCAACCTTGACTGCGCTTCTTGTGGCTAGCAGGACCTGCTCAGGTCCTTTCCAGCACGACTCCAAACTCTTCTTCCACTGAAAATTGCGCACCAGGATCCAATCACCAGGCTGGATGTTGTGTCCGGGTCCCTCTGGTATGTCAGGCAGAGCCTCCTGGACCTGTTGGTGAATAGAACGCAAATTTTCGGTTAACTGGCGCAGGTAGTCGATCAACAATGGGAACTCAATATCGGAAAACCGACGGGGACGCGGGACGCCCCAGACATTTGCCCGGGCGTCCAAACACAACCCCGTACAGTGACACGCCTGTTCTAGAATGTGCTGTTGTTCTTGTCCACAAAAGAGCTAATGGTAAAGCACCTGGCCACATAAGGCTGTACTTTCCTGAATCTTTGCCAATTTCAGTTTGAGAGTACCATTGTACTTCTCAACCAAACCTGCTGACTGTGGGTGATTTGCAGCATGAAACTTCTGTTTTATGTGCAAACCGTCGCATATTAGCTGAATGACCTTAGCATTAAAATGACTTCCGTTATCACTCCAGATCAAACAGGGCAAGCCGAAACGAGGAAAGAACTCCTTCAGGAGTACCTTTGCAGTTGTAATGGCTGTATTGTCCTTGGTTGGGTAAGCCTCAACCCATTTACTAATTGCACAGACAACCACTAACACGTACTTCAGGTTATTGACCCTGTCTAGTTCGATATAGTCTATCTGGAGGACCTCAAAAGGGAAAGTGGGTGGTGTAGGGGTACCTTTCCCAGGATTGTGCATCATGCACACCATGCAGTACTTCACTAAATGTGCAGCAGTTCTCGATATGTTATCATTCTGCCATACAGGGTCTAACAACTTGCAAATACCCTTGGCGCTGATATGGGCTGGGCCACGAGCCATCGTGACAACAGGAAGAACATATGCATCAGGCAACATCCATCTTTGCTTCCCTGACTTGTCAATCCAACATCCCTCATCGTTCAATTGTGCTGTACTTTCTTGCCACACTGCTAATTCCTCCACTGTGGCCTCACTCTGAATCTCCTTCACATTCTCAAGTGTGTCTTCAAACATTGTGACCTCAGGCACCCACCTAGCGGGACCTACTACGAACATTCTTTTCATCCTAGTTCGGGGTGTTTCCTTAGCTGTCTGATCTGCAAGAGCGTTCCCTTTACCTACATCATCGGTAACTTTCCTATGAGCGCTACACTTTACTATTGCCAATTTCTTAGGGAGTGTCAAAGCGGACAGAAGCCTATATATAGGATGACCGTGCTGAATCTTTGTCCCATGGGAAGTAAGGAACCCTCTCTCTGCCCAGAGTCGCCCGAAATGATGGGCGACTCCAAAGGCGTACTGGCTGTCAGTATAAATATTAACAACCAGTCCCTCACTCAATTCACAGGCTCGTATTAGGTCAACGAGCTCTGCAGCTTGGGCCGACTGATAGGGAACTTGTGATGTCTCAACTACCTTGTGCAGCGTAGTAATAGAATATGCAGCTGTTGTAGTGCCATCTGGTAGTTTAAAGCAAGAGCCATCGACATATAGTTCCCCTTGGGGGTCAGATAACGGAACATCAGTCAGGTCTACCCGTCCTTTCGTCTCTTCTTCCGTCCGGAAGATACAATCATGTATGTCAATCTCCTCATTCTCAGAAGGGAGGGGTAGTAACGTGGCTGGGTTCAGAGTGGCCCATCGTTTAATCGTAATATGTTTAGCGAACAGCGTTAACTCATAACCTGTCAGACGTGCACTGGTGAGGTGCTGTGTCTTTGTCTTATTCAAAAGTGTATCCACAGCTTGGGGTACCATGACTGTGAGATCAGTATCAAGTACGAGTCCAGACGATTGCCTTATCGAGACAGCCACGGCCGTGGCCGATCTTAGACCGCTCGGGAGGGCTCGTGCGACTGGATCAAGCACAGCAGAGAAATAAGCACACAGCCGTTGCTTATCTCCAAATTTTTGTGTTAGAACATAAAGCGCACAACCAGCCCTCTCATGGACGTACAACACAAGCTGCTTAGTATAGTCTGGGGTGCCGAGTACTGGAGCTGAACAAAGCGCAGTTTTCAATTGCTCAAAAGACTGCTGACATTCAGGCGTCCAGGGCAGGGGTTCATGCACATCTTTTAGTGTTAAAGCAAGCAGGGGTTTGATTAACAGCGAATAGCTAGGTATCCACTTCCTGCAATAGGAAGTGATACCTATGAAAGCATGCACATCTTTCTGAGTTTGCAGAGTGGGCATTTTAACAATGGTACTGATGCGCTCAGGGGTCAATCTCTTACCCTCCTTCGACAGTAGGTGACCTAAGTAGGTGACCTCCTGTCGACAATACTGGAATTTGGAAAGGGATACTTTATGGCCATGTTGAGCTAAATGTAACAGTAGTTTAACCGTACTGTCTCTGCAACCTTGTTCTGTATCTGAGCCGATGAGCAAGTCATCGACATTCTGAAGCAATACATTACCTGTATGGAGCGACAAGGAATCCAGCTGACCTTTCAATGCCTGACTATAGATACTCGGACTCTCTGTATAGCTTTGAGGAGCGCAACAAAATCTAAAACTTCTACTAGGCCTGGGCGTTGAACTTCGCTCCGTTCACGGAGTTTGCAGAGTTTTCTGCACTCCGCGGAGCTCGCGGAGTGCATAAAACTCCGCTTTGCGATGTGCAGCAGAGTTTTTTCCCCACTCGCGATCGCGAACGGTAAGTTCGCGAGCGCGAGCTGCCGCTCGGGTAGAATTTCTACCCGAGCTGCAGGAATACCAGCACAAACTGCAGTTCGCACTGCACTCCACCACTCGCGGAACTTCGCTGAGTTTATTTGTAACTTCGCGGAGTTCCGCGTAGCAAAACTCCGCAAACTATGCCCAGGCCTACTGAGCTAGGGTGAACCCAAACAGATACCTGCTGTCTGGATGAATAGGAATACTGAAGAACGCGTTTTGCAAATTAATGACAGAAAAGTATGTAGCAGAAGAAGGAATCATTGTCAAAAGAGTCGTAATGTCAGGGACCACCGGAAACTGGGGAATCACTTTTTTATTAACTTCCCGCAAGTCAATCACAAAGCGATAAACATCTGCATGATCATCAGAGGAATCCGTAGGTGTCCGTTTAAGAATTGGAAGAATAGGGCTATTACAAACATTAGCAGTAGTCTCCTCAACCACTCCTTTCTCAATCAAGTCCTGTACAATTTGCAATAAAGCTCGCTCACCGGCCTGCAGTATTTTATACTGAGGGATACGAGGTAAAATAGTATTGTCTTTAACTTGGATCGAAACTGGCGGTATCTGTAACAGTCCCACGTCAGTGTCACCTGTCCCCTAGAGAGTGGGCAGCACATCTTTAAACTCCGCAGGAAAAGGCGCATCTTTGGACAGGCACTGCTTAGCACGCACGACGTTCGGACCCTTTGTCATGTAAACACCTGCCGGGGAGCAATAAATTGTAGTATGCAATTTCTTCAACAAGTACAAACCCATCAACTTCTCTCCACAATTAGATGTCAACAAGAATGGCGAATCCACAGTGAAAGGACCAATAGTCAACGCAAGGGGTTTTGAAATGGGGCTCACAACCGGTACACCAGAAAAACCTACCGAAAAATTATTATGGCCAGACAGAGCCGCCCCAGGGACCAAGGAATGAGAAATAGAACTGTTTGTTGCACCTGTATCAACAAAAAACTCCTTAGTCGAACCATGCACATCCGCACTAATGTACGGACCACGTTGATCTACAGGTATCGGAACTGGTCCCGCACTCTGACCCTGGCTGTCCTAGCTGTAAGTAAACACAAGGAGATGATGGACGGAGCGCCGACATTTTTCAGACACTCACCCCCAGTCACAGATCTGGGTTGAATACATCATCGTTCTTTAGCTCACTTTGCCACCCCAGTTCAGACACAGCTATATGCAAATCAGTCTTGACCCTGTGCCTCATGGGAACAGTCCAGACTGAACTGCCAAGCCATGTCTTCCCTGGACTGGAAACAAGCATCCTGGGACCGGTTTCGGGCTAACAGCCCTCATCAGCCAGGTTAGCTTGAATCCAGTGGCAAAGTGAGCAAGGGACCCACGTCTGGGCATACCCTGCCAACTTAGGGCGAACAAAGCAAACACAAGGAGATGATGGTGAGTGTTTGAAAAGTTTCAGCACTCCGTCCATCATCTCCTTGTGTTTGCTATGTTTGCCCTAAGTTGGCAGGGTATGCCCAGAGGTGGGTCCCTTGCTCACTTTGCCACTGGATTCAAGCTAGCCTGGCTGATGAGGGCTGTTAGCCCGAAACCGGTCGCAGGATGCTTGATTCCGGTCCAGGGAAGACATGGCTTGGCAGTTCGGTCTGGACTGTGCCATGAGGCACAGGGTCAAGACTGATTTGCATATAGCTGTGTCTGAACTGGGGTGGCAAAGTGAGCTAAAGAATGATGATGGATTTAACCCAGATCTGTGACTGGGGGTGAGTGTTTGAAAAGTTTCAGCATTCCGTCATCATCTCTTTGTGTTTGCTTTGTTCGCCCTAAATTGGCAGGGTATGCCCAGACGTGGGTCCCTTGCTCACTTTGCCACTGGATTCAAGCTAGCCTGGCTGATGAGGGCTGTTAGCCCGAAACCGGTCCCAGGATGCTTGATTCCGGTCCGGGGAAGACATGGCTTGGCAGTTCGGTCTGGACTGTTCCCATGAGGCACAGGGTCAAGACTGATTTGCATATAGCTGTGTCTGAACAGGGGTGGCAAAGTGAGCTAAAGAATGATGATGGATTTAACCCAGATCTGTGACTGGGGGTGAGTGTTTGAAAAGTTTCCGTCCATCATCTCCTTGTGTTTGCTTTGTTCGCCCTAAGTTGGCAGGGTATGCCCAGACGTGGGTCCCTTGCTCACTTTGCCACTGGATTCAAGCTAGCCTGGCTGATGAGGGCTGTTAGCCCGAAACCAGTCCCAGGATGCTTGATTCCGGTCCAGGGAAGACATGGCTTGGCAGTTCGGTCTGGACTGTTCCCATGAGGCACAGGGTCAAGACTGATTTGCATATAGCTGTGTCTGAACTGGGGTGGCAAAGTGAGCTAAAGAATGATGATGGATTTAACCCAGATCTGTGACTGGGGGTGAGTGTTTGAAAAGTTTCAGCACTCCGTCCATCATCTCCTTGTGTTTGCTTTGTTCGCCCTAGGTTGGCAGGGTATGCCCAGACGTGGGTCCCTTGCTCACTTTGCCACTGAATTCAAGCTAGCCTGGCTGATGAGGGCTGTTAGCCCGAAACCGGTCCCAGGATGCTTGATTCCGGTCCAGGGAAGACATGGCTTGGCAGTTCGGTCTGGACTGTTCCCATGAGGCACAGGGTCAAGACTGATTTGCATATAGCTGTGTCTGAACTGGGGTGCCAAAGTGAGCTAAAGAATGATGATGTATTTAACCCAGATCTGTGACTGGGGGTGAGTGTTTGAAATGTTTCAGCACTCCGTCCATCATCTCCTTGTGTTTGCTTTGTTCGCCCTAAGTTGGCAGGGTATGCCCAGACGTGGGTCCCTTGCTCACTTTGCCACTGGATTCAAGCTAGCCTGGCTGATGAGGGCTGTTAGCCCGAAACCGGTCCCAGGATGCTTGATTCCGGTCCAGGGAAGACATGGCTTGGCAGTTCGGTCTGGACTGTTCCCATGAGGCACAGGGTCAAGACTGATTTGCATATAGCTGTGTCTGAACTGGGGTGGCAAAGTGAGCTAAAGAATGATGATGGATTTAACCCAGATCTGTGACTGGGGGTGAGTGTTTGAAAAGTTTCAGCACTCCGTCCATCATCTCCTTGTGTTTGCTTTGTTCGCCCTAGGTTGGCAGGGTATGCCCAGACGTGGGTCCCTTGCTCACTTTGCCACTGGATTCAAGCTAGCCTGGCTGATGAGGGCTGTTAGCCCGAAACCGATCCCAGGATGCTTGATTCCGGTCCAGGGAAGACATGACTTGGCGGTTCGGTCTGGACTGTTCATATGAGGCACAGGGTCAAGACTGATTTGCATATAGCTGTGTCTGAACTGGGGTGGCAAAGTGAGCTAAAGAATGATGATGGATTTAACCCAGATCTGTGACTGGGGGTGAGTGTTTGAAAAGTTTCAGCACTCCGTCCATCATCTCCTTGTGTTTGCTTTGTTCGCCCTAGGTTGGCAGGGTATGCCCAGACGTGGGTCCCTTGCTCACTTTGCCACTGGATTCAAGCTAGCCTGGCGGATGAGGGCTGTTAGCCCGAAACCGGTCCCAGGATGCTTGATTCCGGTCCAGGGAAGACATGACTTGGCGGTTCGGTCTGGACTGTTCCCATGAGGCACAGGGTCAAGACTGATTTGCATATAGCTGTGTCTGAACTGGTGTGGCAAAGTGAGCTAAAGAATGATGATGGATTTAACCCAGATCTGTGACGGGGTGAGTGTTTGAAAAGTTTCAGCACTCCGTCCATCATCTCCTTGTGTTTGCTTTGTTCGCCCTAAGTTGGCAGGGTATGCCCAGACCTGGGTCCTTTGCTCACTTTGCCACTGGATTCAAGCTAGCCTGGCTGATGAGGGCTGTTAGCCCGAAACCGGTCCCAGGATGCTTGATTCCGGGCCAGGGAAGACATGGCTTGGCAGTTCGGTCTGGACTGTTGCCATGAGGCACAGGGTCAAGACTGATTTGCATATAGCTGTGTCTGAACTGGGGTGGCAAAGTGAGCTAAAGAATGATGATGGATTTAACCCAGATCTGTGAATGGGGGTGAGTGTTTGAAAAGTTTCAGCACTCCGTCCATCATCTCCTTGTGTTTGCTTTGTCCTAGCTGTAAGACATCCCTGTCACCTCATCCGTATCGTACTCATCATGATAATACTGGCCTCCCGAGGGTCATCAAAGTAATTCTGATCAGAACGACCCTGCGGGGCCACAGCATTCTGAGCCCTGTCCTGGCCACTAGCTCCACGATCCCGTCTACGAGAACCTCGTCCTCTCGGGACCGCCACCTTCTGCAAAACCACAGGACACTCACTATGCCAGTGTCCCCCCTCTTTGCAATATGCACACTGATTCGGCTCTACAGGCGTAGTATTCCTGCTAGTACGTGGAACCTACCGGGCCAAACCACCACGTCCTCTACCATTCCCCCTAGAAGCCTGCTGCAACAACACCTTTGTCTTCAAATCATTGTGCTTCTTCTCCGTCCTCTCCTTATCCTCATTCTCCCTGTGCTCATAATACTGCGCCATATTCAAAATAACAGAAGGGGAAGATGTGGACCAGGTGCTCTCAGAAGCCTGCAATTGGGTCACAATCTGAGGAAGCAAATTGGAAACAAATCTATTAACAAACAATCGAACGCCACATTCGATCGACAAATCCTGTCCACTATAGTCTAGCAACACACCTTCAAACCGAGTGAAAAAATCAGACACACTCTCATCTTTCTTTTGACGGCAAGCCGATAACTTGTCCCAATCAACTTTTCTTGGAGGGATAAGAGAATGCATGTACTTAATGATACGGCCGGGCAAAGCAAGTATTTCTGGTCTAGGATTATCACCAGGCTTCCGTTCCTGATCCCATACCTTAATTTGGTCCCAGGTACCACCCAATTCCGCAATGTGATCCTGTGTGTGTACTTGTCTCCAAATATCAACCGGAACAAGTAAGCCAAAGAACATTTCAATATCAGCAAGTGTCATCACTGTAGAAGAGGCAGCTTCAGTCAATTCTTTATAATAAGCAGTCGGATTCTTCCTAGGATCAGGTAACTAAGTCTTAACAGACAAGACTTCACTCCTTTTCCACGGAGTATAAACCCATTGTTCTTGGAAACGGGCCGCTACACCTTGTCTAATAACTTTATCGTGCTGATCCCTTAGCTCTGGTATTTCAGGGTGATATATAGGATGAACCTCCCGTATCGGAAACTGAGATACCGGGGTGGGGCTCTTCTCAAGCAGTCTACCCCGATAAGCAACCAATGTTGCAACATTGCCAAACACTTGGCCAGGCTCCATATTAGTGACATATATATGATCTTTAATATCATATAAAATCCGTGGTGCTGCATCTTTGAAACACTGCTCCCAAAGACCAATCAGAGTAGCAGACATATGCTTGAGGGCATGCTGTTGTACTAAAGGCTCATAATCTTTCATCACACTCCACACATCTTCCACACTGTAAATGGGGTTTCAGACCCACTGGGCAGCCTGATTAGCTACTACCCTTTTCTCCTCATCTACCACATCAGATCGGACTAACGTCCGCCCCATACGTTCCTTAAATTTTGTCCAGTCTCTATCCTCAAATCCACATACTGGTATCCCACTACTCAGTAATGTCGGGGGATGGAAGAACACAGTTCGGGTAGCAACAGAAGGAGCAGGCATCAACGTCGCTGCCGGCTGCATCACAGGGGTAAGAGCTGGCGAAAGAGACGCCGAAGCAATAGGTGTCACAGGAGTACTAACGGTCATAGTTGCCACAGGCGACAAAGACAAAGAAAGGACATGAGGTGCCGTGGCCAATGCAGTCTGATCAACAGTAACAGAAGCAGAAACAGCAGAGACAGAAGAACCGGATAGCTAGGCCTGCGAGGAGAGACGGGATATATCCTCTGCGGGGCATATGGGGGTGGGGGTCGAGTATCTAACAATTCCTCCACAAAAGTATAATTTTCTTCTCGGGCTACATAAGATTTATCAATATTCAATCGAAACCTCTTATCTTCACGTTCAATTCCAATCTCTTGTTTCTCTTTAACATGTGCTACAGCTTTCTGAGTCAATGTTTGCACTCTCATCTTTTGCACCTCCTTCTCTGCTTTCATTCGCCTTTGTTTAGGTTCCTTTTGCCACGTTCAAAGAGAATCAAACATAGACTGCCTACTTCTTTTCGCAAACAACTTCTCCTGTAAAAACCCAATTTTTTGTTCATCAAAAGTGCCCGTCAATGGCCACTGGAACTCGGCATTGTCCCTCGTATATTTGTGCCATAGCGTACTAAACATACATATCAAAGTTCGGAGTGCCTTCTGGAGGCGCCAGCTGACTTTCTTCCAATCGAGCATCTGCAGAGCAACAACGACAACAAGAAACCAAGAACCTACTAAATCCAGGCATTTTCAAAAGTGGGCAAAATTCGTTATGTCGCCTGGCGAAGTGTTCGCAAACACTTCGGACCAAAATCGGTCCTCAGACCGTGCCAAATACAAACCAAAATGGTACCATATCCACAAAACAAAAAATACAAACTCACCTGGTGCACACAGGTCAAACTAATATATTCTCCACTGCCGACTCTTCGGACCAAACGGTCAGACCCAAGGGTTTTGCCATTCAGGACCCCAGTCGGGATGACCGCTGGTTGAGGCACCGTCTGGCGGGACAGAAGGGGCAGCTGTGAGTTCAGGATCTCGTGCAGGGATCCCTGGTCCGTCCGTCCAACCCGACGGCGGCCCCAACCTCCCCACCCAGGAAGGGCCACTCGCCTGATGGGGTCCCTGTTCGGGCGCCAACTGAAGGAAGTGACTTGATAAGGGCCACCCAGGTCACTCGCGACCACCTCTCAGCCTTCCATACAAATGAAGAGTCGGTCAGACATTAGAGAATACAAACCAAGTATATGTTTATTCAGATACACTCGAGCGGAGCCCCGTCTGCCAAGTTGCTTAGGGGTGCTGCAGAGAGGACTGACTTCAGCAAGCATAGCGATACATTATGTACATTTCAGAACCAAAGAAGGCACGCCCAGACTGGAAATTTCCAGATTAAGGCAGCTACACAAAGGAGGTACAGAAGGATAAGTTTCGATCCTGAGACCGGGCACACACTATCTCTTTGCCAAGGTCGTTCTGTCCGGGCCTACTGCTAGACTAGTGGGAGAAGGCCTCTATCTAGTGGGAAAGGTATGCGCTAATAAGAACAGTGTAGTCATTAGCAGAGCAATACCTAACCTTGGAGAAATGAAACTTTCCACAGCCTGCTTCTCGAGGAGGGAATACACAGTTAATGGCAAGATTCAAATGGCAGCTGTACAAGTGGTGCCAAATGTGTATTTTGTGTGTGGGAAAAATGCGAATATCCGATTACCGTTGAACTGGTATGGCACATGTTATGTGGCTGTTGTGTTTCCTAAGATATACCATGTGGAGGATTTGAGGCCTTTGGAAGGGAAGCAACTGCACAGAGAGAGGCATGGTACAAGTGCAGGAGAGATTGTAGGGGATGTTTTTGGACCACTGATACCAAGTTTCGAAGTGGTTCTGAATGATGTTAAGATTAGAAAGTTGTCAACCATAGTGAATAAGTTGTCTGTCAATACAGCTCAGCCATTACTACTCGTAGTTGGAGAGATGGTTTCGATAAGAGCTATGGTGGTGCAAAATCGTTTTGCTTTAGATGTGTTATTAGCAAAAGAAGGAGGTCTGTAAAATGCTGAGGGTTCAACAGTGCTGTACTTATACCCCAGACCATAGTAAGGATCTGAGGAAGTATATAAGTAACAGCTTTGTAATAATCGTAATAAATTTTGGATCGGAGTCTGTGATTCTTCGGAGTCATGGTGCATTGGAACTGTAATGCATAATTGGCTAATGATTTTTCCTCCCCTCTACACTTTCAAGCAGACAAAAAGAGACATCGGCCAGGGGTTCCAGAGTATTTCTAGAACGTGGAATCCGGCTCCTTCAGAAGTATATTAAAATGCCATTCTATGTTTGTTTTGTTGTGTTCATGCATGCAGGAGAGAAAATTTGATCTCGTGTGAACTCTGAAGGCCATGAGTAAAGCACACTATGGGCTAAAACAATGAGAAATACAGCATAGTTTGCTTTATAAAAGAATTCACCTCTTGAGTTTTGCAAGAGGTGATGGGGGATGCACCAGCATGGCATACATTGTGAGAGTCCTGCAGCTTTGTGCCTATGATGAGTTGCATGAAAGTGACACGGTCACGCTACACAGTGGTTACGTGAAAGCACACAAGTGTGTGAGAACTATGCATGTCACACTGTGAGTATTGTGCATGCCACACTATGAGCAGCCACATAATGACACACACTTAACGGCAAGGCACTATATGCACAGCCTAGAAACAGTAAACAACCTGAAGTTACATTTTTCATTACAGGTAGGACAATAAGTTGCAAGTATTACACTGCCAGGGCATGCTGTGAGGATATTGCATGCCACACAAAATAAAGAAATTGCTCATTTTGCCATGTCACTGGGGGAGTGTTGCACATATGATTCCACCCTGACGAAAGCCCCGGACCTTTTTAGGCATGTGAGAGAGGGCTAAAACAAGTTGGTAGAGCAAGGGTCATAGGATCATAAAATCCTACATTCCCTTTCCATATTTTAGATTTTATTGTTTCCATCCACTCCGCGAATAAAAGGATCCCTTGGAGTGGATGAGGGATTTTCATCTTTTAGTTACGCCCCTTGTCTGTTGACTTCTAAGAGCTCCCTGGAACCCGGTCAAGCCCACACTGATCTCTAGGAGTGAGGGTGAACCCGATGATGAATCATGACACTAATAGAGCGTGTGAGGGTTATATATAAAAATAAGGGTATTTTCCCTTTCCCATTCCTAGCAGGTGGTGTTCAGGTGTCTTCTGAACACAATGAGTATTGTGAGATCAGGCGGGATACTCTTGAGGTAATAATGGTAATTGGCGGGCGCCAACAAACATTGTCGCACTGGGCGCCACCAGTGCTAAAGCCGGGCCTCTGTGTGATAAAATCCATCAGAGAGATGCATGTTCCATTCTGTATGCCCCTTATAGTCCATGTCCTACCACCCTCTATTCTCGCCCACCAAGTACTAGGTGATTTGTGACAGATTTAAACCATAGGGCCTATTAACTCTGGCTGTAGTGTTCCCAAACAGCAAGTTCATCACATCCTCCACTATTGAACGTAGATACACCTGTACAGATGTAGACAGATTCCTTTACTACAGGTTACGAGAACTGTGCAAGGCAGTATTCTCATCTTTCCCGCAGGAACCAAAGCCATGAAACCGCTTTCTTTACTCCCTACCCTCACCACTAATAAACAAATCATCACTAAGCTCTATAGGTGTGTGCAGACTGAAGCCCCTCTTGCAGCCCTCTGTGCAAGGAAGAAGTGGGAACATGATCTCCAAATTTGTCTTTCAGATAAGATCCGGGTTTATTGCTGTGCACAAACTGGAGTAGCCTCGCATAATATTAGACTGTGTTTACTTCATTCCAAATTTCTGCATCTGTTCTGTAGCACCCCCGTGCTTCTGGAGAGGAGAGGGTTGGTGGAGTAATCAGCCTGCTTGAGATGCCGTCATCCACAAGCAGACTGTATATTTCTTGCCGGGCACTGTCCTGCGATATAGGCTTACTGGGTCGACATTTTGAATCATGTGTCTTCAATACTGGACGTGGAAATACAACCTCTCCTGGGGTCCCTTCCCTACTGGAGTTCGGCGCCTGGCATCAGTGGCTCTCCTGGTGGCTAAAAGAATGGGGAAGAAACTGCTCGCCGACAGCCAGGGATTGGTTAATAGACATGATTTAATGCAATGAACAATTAGAATGCTATAATTCCATGCTACCCCCCACTAGACGATGTAAAGACATCGGGTCGTCACTGTGGGCTCTCCTCAGTCCTACTTCAGTCCCCGTTAGATCTCCTATTGACCTGCATGATAACTGGATGTGTTAGGCTAGGGGATATTGAGTCAGGTGGGGTTAGCTAACATCAGTTAATGGTAAGTGATTTATTGGTCATGTTGCTACCTGCTGCTGCTGCAACATTTGCCTATTAGATTACTTTTTCTTGTAACCATGGTGAATGTTACACTGTTGCAATACCATCAGGGCCGGCGCTAGGCATGGACAGTGTGGGCAGCTGCTCAGGGCCTCACGCTCAGCTAAAAAACAGGGGGTCCCGCTTCACTGTGAAAGGCGACACTTTCACAGTTAGCCCACCTGCTCCTCCAGTGCAGGGGTGGGGGGAAGGGACAAACAGAATGGGGCAGCAATTATTTTGACTCACAGTGTCAGGGGCGGGGCAGCGCCTCTATTCAGTACCGGCCATTCTAGGCGCCCTTTCTGCATTTTGTTTCTAGGCGACAGAAGGCCCCTTTGTTTCCAGGACAAGCTGGACACAGGTAAGGAGAGGTGGGTGAGGGGGAAGGGAGCAGCCAGATCAACTGGCTTTTGTTAACCTTTGCGTCACCCATAGCAAAGATTTTTTTGATGTGTATGTGCATTTAAAATGTATGTAGACTGCCAGTGGGAGGGCAGTGTTTTGCTAAACGCCTTGTTACTGCTTCGAGGCCCAGGGGAGGGGGCCCCCCTTCCCTAGGCATGGAAGCACTGGAGCAAGCTGCAAGGTCCAGGTGTGGGGGCCCCCTTCCCTGAGTCTTGTAGCCATTACTTCCTCTTTCCTCTCGTTTCGTTTATTTGTTCCTCTGTGAAATTGATCCAAAAAAGAAAAATACTTTTGCTGGAAATTTCTTTTTTGGACATTTTTCTATTCCAAAGGGCAGCCTCGGAACGGAGAGAAATAAAAGGTTAAAAATGTGAAAAATAACTAAAAAAAGCAAGACAGAGTGGGTCGCAAAGTGGCCAGATTGATTTTATTCACACCCTAAACACATTAGTGCTACTTTACAGAGTTTGCCAGTGAAGCGCTACTTTTGTTTTCTCGTCTTTCTTTGAACAACATTGTTTTCCCCGGGTGGGGAAGTGCACCTGGAGGTACTGCAATACCTGGTTAATGGGTGGATTGGAAAACAAAATGCGTACCGGGGCTCTGTGTTCACGGATGTAGTCTTTTAAAACCACACTGCTTACGTTTTGTAAGGTATATAAGTAATGGACATTGAAACGAGTCCCTTCTGGGCCCTGTAGTCATGTCCTTAACTTTTCAGGCAAAAGCACTCACTGATTTCTGAATAATAAGTGCAAAAGCGTTAAGGTAACCATGTTGTTCCTTCTTACATTTCACATGTGTTACTTAATCTTCCATTCCCGTGGGTTTTAGCTTTATCCAGGATGTTACTTTCTTTTTTTAGGCAGCATATTACTCTTGTCTAGTGTGTAATTTGAACTGAGTCGCATCCAGGTGTTTATAGAGGGGCACAATTGGGTTGTAGTTGAAGGCAGTGCGAGTTTCTCTCAGTAGGATGTGGCACTATCTTCAGAGCTGACGAATTTGGGACTGGGTAACCAGGTTCAGCCTTCATGACCAGTCCACCAGACCACTCTCCTGAGGGAGCACATTCCTGTGCTAGACCTCAGAAGGCCCTGCAAGTCTTTAGAAGCCCTAGTGTCTTATCAACAGCAGATGGACCCTAGCGGTGGCAAGTGTGGGTTAACCTCAAAGGCCTGCCCACCACAATCCATACTGAAGTTCACCTCCAGACTTGCGGGCAGGCCTATGAAGTAGTACACCCTAGAGCAACAGTGACTTTGTCACTGAGGTCACAGGACCCTTGAGCAGGGAGGCTCTAGGGTGGTGCGACCAGTGAGATCGCACCGAGCGCTGACTTCGGGTGGGGGCATCATGTTTGCAAGTATATTATGTTTTTAAAAGCACTTGCTGCCTCCTTCCTGGACTTCAGCAATTTTCGGCAACAATAAAAATGTCATGATAACTCTAGTGATTAATGTTCTTCCTAGAGAGAGATGGAATTTTGTCAAGTGGATGCTTTAACTCGTGAAAAGGTAGCGCAGAGGGTTAATGTCCCTGCTGCAAAGAACATGTAGCATGCAGATCACAAAATGCACATATTATAAATAGGTCAGTGGGTTACTGCTTTTGTCAGTGAGATCCTTTTGTTACTTGCAGTTTATAAGTCAAAATCCTAACATAGTACAGTGAGCTATTAACCATCATCTTAGAGCTGCATGCAAACTGTAAGGTATAAATTAGAGCATTATGGTTTTTTCCCCAGTCTTTGTTTATCCTAATGTTGCAAAAGGGTTCATTTGGATAGAAATCAATTCTGGTTATTAAAGAGAACCCCCAACCATGGTATTACGCTCTAAATTTTGAGTTTGTGTTTCTCCAGACCAATCACTATTAAACTTTACTTCCTACTAGTATGATTGTCATGTGACTCCTACACCTTGTAGTCCTTTGTCTAATGTAACATTTCCTATACAATGATTTACACACGTATGATTGATTGTCTCTGTGTAATGTGATATAAAGTGCTCTGCCACCCTACACTGGTATCAGTGGCGCTGTAAATCAAATTAAATGCATCTGAGCGAGAATGCGGTTATGGAAACTTGAGGGGCACTGTTAAAGGGTGGTAGTGAGGGAATCCGTGGAAGAGGGAGTCATTGGGGAGTCACTAACAAACATTGTCGCACAGGGCTCCACCAGCGCTAAAGCCGGCCACTACCACTTCCTACAGTTCTAACACCAAAAAACGTTGATTTGAAAACCCCTTGAATCTGCAGCATTTCTTCAAGTTAATGTATGATTTAGTAGTGGTCTCGGTTGTTATAAGTCTTTTTTATTTATGTACAATCTTTATTTGTCTGCAATGGTGTCTTGTATTTTTGTATTATATGTGTTGTGTTTTTGCACTTAACATAATTCTGGCGAGTAAAGAGCCCACACACAAAAACGATTGCCCTACGAGTCTTAGCATGTGCGTGTGGGATACTGGTGAGAGGATTTATGTTAAAATAAATTACTAAGTATTAATGTCATCCTAAGGTGGCACAATAATGGCACGGAAAGATAACGGAGCCTTTTGAAATTTGCGATTATATCCATGGTGTGAGGGGTTTTCTCTTGTTTAATTTTATATTTTGAATTATCCCGCCCCCTCATTACCTCAACAAGATCTCTCCCCTTTATGAGACAGAACTGGAATTTTTTATCATGCACTCATCTGGAAACAATCAGTTAACATGGAGTAAAAAATATCCATCTTTGTGAGACCTGCACCTAGCTTTTCCATCCAATGTGACAAATGTAATCCATTTAATACAGTTTTAAAATATATGGACTTATTTCATTCGTATATTTATCTTTTTGTCCATGTTCCTGTTATCCACATTAGGTCTCTTCAGTGATGCCAAATAAGATCAATAGTCCTGCGATGTCACTTTCTGTGATGTTACATGCAAATTAGTGGGGCCTCACATTTTCCCTTCCGCCCTGGGCCCCAGAAGTTCTAGGACCGGCCCTGCTTCTACTAGTCGGAGTTGGTATCAACATACTTGCAGTCAAAGACAGCATTCATGCAGTCACATGTGTAACAAACAAGTAAAGAGTATAGATGGGTGGGCCAGTGGATTCCTGCATAAATGGCGCTGGGGAGTTCAGGTTTAATCTGTAGCTCATTTGCAGACTGCAGCTAAAATCCCATTGGAGGTGAAGCAAGTAGTTAACTGACAATGACCATTTGTTCTTTGCATTTCTATGGAAAGACCATTCTAAGGTGATCCAATTTTTGCACTCTTTGAAATTATCATCTGTAGGAACAATAAAATATGTCTCTACCCTGAGTGAATCCGCATGCATGTTTCTGTTCAGTTTTGCATGTTTGTTTTTTGTCTCACCACACACAATCCTCATGTGGATGCACTGAGGGCCGCTGTAGCTAGATACTGTAAAATTCTGTGACCTAGAGCAAGACTCTGTGGTCTGGAGGGGTGCAACAAGAATGCCGTAGCACCTAACATGTTCCAGGAAAGCTTGAACCCACCTTTCCCCATTTTTGTGCTAACAGGATAACCCTGGGAAAGCTTGAACCCGTCTTTCCCCATTGATATGCTACAGGATAAAGCTTTAGCATAGGCATACCACTGTTGCGTAGCATTTTGTACAATTTTGTGCCTGTAATCCATTAAGATTCTGCATAGTTCTAAGTTACTGTAAAAATAAAAACATTTTTCAGCAGTCAAGTCAGGGAATATTGTAATGGTCCTTCCAGGAACCCTATATTTTAGTGTTTTTTCGTGCATCCTGTGGGCCTATATACTGACTCTTCAGCTATTGAACAGTAGTCCATACCCCATTGCCATTCTCAGACGGGGGGATACCTTCGTTTTCCAGTGCCTAGCTATAGCCTGCTTGACCAGCACACACCTAATACCAACCAACATGTGCTGCCCCAAAGGCCATCTTAACCCGGGAATACCCCTAGGATTTGGGATCACGACCTATCAGGATGCCCGTCACCTCTTTAAGTATAGCAAGAATTCTATTACAGTATTTCTGTAATGCTGGGCATTCCCAGATCACTTGACTCGAGGTGCCATGAGAGGAGGGGCTACTTTGTGATTTCATCTGCAGGGCGGGACCTACGGGGAGCGAGCCCTTTCTGAGGGAAGTTGTTGAAAAGGGGTCCTTAGGCAACTTTGTTGTTACTCTGGATCTATCGCACTGCGGATTTGGTGCTACTTGTCTATTATCTACAGGTGGCATTTAAGCCAGATGCTGTCCATGCCGTGTGCTCTCAGAGGTGTATGAACTTGGACTCAAGTGAGCAAGGCATTGAACTCTTCAAGAGGCTGTGCTCGAAGTGGGGAAAAAAAGTAGGAGATCTGTGGGTGAAGAATCAGAGGGCGGGAATAACCCTAGGATTGTGTCAGTGGGCGGAGACAGAGGTGTGGCCAGAAAGAGCAAACCATCCCAATTTTTAGTATTTGTTTGGCATTTCACTGACACAACTTCACGCTTCTTTTGGCAGAGGACTGTGGAGGTTCGTGGTGGGACTTGCTGTCCCAGAATCCTGTGCTGCCGTTATTCCAGCGCCGTGCATTTAAAAGTGCATTCTACCTTCCGCAGTTGGGACGCTCTTCTTTGGGCAGAGGACCTTTGGTGCTGGTCTTGTGTTGGTTCTGTCCTGTTGGCCTCTCTTTGGGTCCGGCTGACTTGTTGGCTGCAGGAGTGAAGTGGAGTGATTCCTGGACTTTCTGGGGGAGTGTTGCTGGAGGGATCTGGGCCTGGATTTGGCAGCCTAGCGTAAACACAGGAGGAAATTACTGTGGCAACTTGTGACCATACTTCATCATGCCTGAACAGAGGGCTCCTGCAACGTGGCCAAGAGCGGTCGTCGGAGATTGGGCTGGGCGAGTGTTTAATAATTACATCATCGCCAGAGTCACAAGAGATCAGGTACTCAATAAGCTGTAACAGCCAATTTTACCCTCCCTCTCATGGGGATACTGTGCCGGGTTGGGGACCAGCCTGACGCCCTAGTCCTGTGGTGCCCGTAAGGTCCAAGACTTTAGTGTTACCGCATCTGACCAAGAAAAGAACTGTGGTAATAATCCCTCAGGCTTTTCTATTGCCCTAATTGAACGCTGAGGATTAAGGAGTGGGTGGGGGCAAGCCTGTGATTGTACTTGTGCCCTAGGGGCCCACCAGTGGCCTTTGAAAGGGGTTGTGCCTGGCTTTTAGGTGGGAGGTGGTGTAAGTATCGCACTATCTAGTACTTCGTGTACGTCTGTTTCCCCATGACTTGGTTGTCCAGCTCGTTATCTCTCACTGTTGTTATCGCCCCTTTATCTCTACAATTTAGTATGGGCAAAAAGAAACTCCCGGCAGATGCTGGAAAGCCCCAGACCCCAGAAAAACCCAGACTTCACTACTTAAATACATATCAGGAGCCATGGGGGCTATTAAGAAGCAAATCTCCTCTGTTGAAGAGTCATTGCTAGTTTGTGGAGATCGCATAGCGGCCCCTACGTTACCATCTCAATCCCTCACCAACAATTATGAAAATTCTAAAACCAGGGAAAAGGTAGATCCCCAATGAAAGACAAGGTGAACAATGGGTGTATTCAGCATATATCTGAAACTATCAACTCATCAAAAACAGATTCTCCCCCACCACCCAAACGCATCAAAAAGCCACAACAACGCCCTATAATTACTAAACTAAACAAAGAGGAAATTCAGAATAAACGGACTAAGTCCCACAATAAGCCCCAAGTAGGCCAGCATTGACCAGCGCCGAAATTACTCTGGCCCCGAGTGACTTAAACAACGATAAACTTGACTCACTATGTAAGGCAATCAAATCCTTAAAACAATTTGTGAAAGCTACACTACAGCCCATAAATACTCGTCTAAAACTTTTCGAAATTAAACGCACCAGCTGCCTGTACCTGCTGAAGACACAGACACCATGCGATAATTCAGCTAATGTAGCACTTAGTCACAACCCGCACACAAGTAGTGCGCAGGGCCTGACATCGCTTATGTGTAATCAGAACACACAGGAGACAATGCTTCTTGCTTATCCTGAGAGAGACACAATTGGAGGGAACAAACCTGACAACGTCACACTACCGCCGGCCATCACTAAACTCCCAGAACCCCTGCTGGCTCAGACAACTGATTTCTTAGATTTTCCTCCGGCCGCCACCCCTTATGTAATAATGCTGACAAATGCCCCCCCTCCCCTTACAGAGTTCACAAACATGGATCTCCCTTAGAAATAAGTCTTTAAATTGGCTCGGGCCAGAACAGGTTTAACCGAACATCTGTTTGAGGACATAAAGATAGTCAGGCGAGTTAAATGGGTAGGCAGGGCGCGAAAAACTCTGCCAGGAGATTGTGTTGTTTTATCCTTTAAAATTCCAAGGCTGTTGGAGGTTGTTTTGAGCAGGACCAGGGCTACATACGTATCTACAAATGGTATTTCTTCCCTACTCCAACGCTATATTTATCAACCCAGTATGACACCTGATGCCAACCGATCACCGAATCCATGTACTCCGAGACCATTGATTAATTCAATTTATAACATACCAACATATAACAGGTTTCAGAACCTATCAAATCTTGATGGGTTAGACTGACTCAAAGAGGGGAAATTGGGGGATTTTGGGGGAAAACCAGAGATTGTACCTCCTTCGTACAATCCTGGAAACGGGTCTGTCATTCAAGTACCCAGCGGAGTGAATACCCCGTTACCTGAAATCACTATGCATCTAACCAATGGCACTAGCCCAGTTGCCTGGTTAACCAACCAAGCAGAGAGTCTCCCTGAAATTTGCACTGAATCCATTTGAGTTATGTTCTGGGCTCAGGAGCAAAACAAATGATCCAGAATGGCGAGTATTCATTGAGGGTTTTAACTTTATCTGTCTTCAAGAGACCTGGGTTACGGAGCCTCTACATATAAATGGGTACAGAACATTCTATGTCCCAGCCTCCCCTTCATCCTACGGTAGATCAAAAGGCGGGTTATGTATATTTCATTCCAATAATCTGCAACCTGTTAGAATTATTAAAGTATTAGACACTCCTTATTACCAAGTAGTGGTCTGCGAAGGTACTGGGGCAGCACGGTTAGCAGTAATTGTGGGGTGACATTAATATCCGACTGTGTAATATGCCTGCAGGAAAAATATGTGGCTTGACCAATTCAGATAATGTTGGCCAAACACATTTTATCAACAACCGATATGGGGACACGTTAAATGAACTAATATTCAAATTTGACCTGGCTTTCTCTAATGAAATCTCATCCCCCTATGCCCCTTTTAGGTGCACATTCAATGGGAGAAACACCCAAAGGATCATTGATTATATATTCTTATCTAACAAATGCACCTCGTATGTTTTTAATTCTTGCACTCATACCATTTCATTAAGCGAACATATCCCGCAGTCAGTCCAAATTTCGCTTGAGCTACTCTCTACCCATCAGAGCAGCCATATGAAAGCCCCGCAGGAGATCTCGAGCTAGCAACTCTTAACGGCTATTCCCTGCGTTGGCAACAGATCATCCCTGAGGGGTTTCTAAAACAATTAATCAGTGGTAAAGAGGAAGCTTTTGCGATCTGCCTATATGAAACCTCACACCCAAAAGCCATTATTAATGCCTTTTTGGCAATCACGCAGGGGGTGAAGGAGAGTCTCCTTGTTTCTAGGAAACATAGACAGGAGAAAAAAGGTTGGTTTGATTTATTTTGCACCAAGGCCCATAAGAGGCTAAAGGATGCATTACTTAAAATCCCAAGATGCATACCTGAGGTCCAGTCCTGTAGACTAGCTTATAAACAAGCGGTAAAACAAAGGAAACTAAGAGATGAAGCATGGGAAGCCCTACATGAAGCAAGTCTCAACAATGATAATACCGCGCTCTGGAGGGTAGTTAACTCTGCAGTCTGCACCCTTGAGAGCAGATCATGGCCCTGGGATTGAGGTTGAGATACTGGATGGCATTTGGATAAAGCACTTCTCCGGCATGTACTCCCTACCCAACCCTATATCTGAATTCAATCAGGTGCATAAACATAATGAAATAGAAGCCCTAATTCAAATTTCCTCAATTACTCAGTTTAGCCCGGAGGAAGTTAATAGAGCAATAAATGCCAGTAAAGGGCGGAAAAGCACCTGGACCCGACGCTATCCCAGTTGATCTATTCAAGGCCATTATTGCCTTATGGGGCCCTTGTTAACTGTGGTATTAAGGGCATGTTGTAGCATGAGCTTTCTTCCTACGTGGACGGAATCAATAATTGTACCGATCTACAAAAAGGGAGATCGACATAACCCTGCGTGTTATAGGCCGATCTAACTGCTTTATTCCATAGTGAAAATAGCGGGCCGCATCATCCTGAATAGGTTACAAGAGAGGGCAGAATCAAATGACATTCTGTCAGAACTTCAGTATGGGTTCCGCACCGGGATTGGGACAATAGAACAGGGTCTCAACCTAAGTATGTTAATAGGAAAATACACTAAGATCAATGGAGGGAACATATTCCTGGTATTTGTTGACCTGTCCTCAGCTTTTGATTGTGTCATTCACTCTAGGTTATGGACAATTATGTCCGATATGGGGGTGGAGGCAATGATCATTAGCTTTTTGAGAGATCTGTATACAGGATCTAAAGCCAGGGTTAGATATGGTATTACGGGAGAATGTACACAGCCCTTTAGTGTGGCAAGAGGGGTAAAACAGAGCTGTGTCCTAGCCCCGTTTCTTTTCTCACTATACATAAACAATGTAGAAGCGGTGTTGACCTTACAATTTAAAGACCTTCCTCAGGTGGGACAACGCCCAATACCGGCTCTTCTCTATGAGGGTGATGCCGTTCTCATGGCCCACACACCCCTCGCCCTACAGTCCCTACTTAACAGCTTTGTTAAATTTATGAAGGACCTGGAGCTGTGTGAGAAAGCACCCCAAACCCCGCCCTTAACCTCGACTTACCTCCCATCTCGCAGCCGTGGTCTCCGTTCTTCCCAGGTCCTGATGACGACAACAAGGGCTGGAAAAGGAATCAAACAGTGAGAAAGGACTTTCATTCTCTTACACAGGACGGATGTGCGTCAAAACAACAGGCGAACCAATCAAGGAGTGGGGGTGTGCAGCCGAAGGCCCAATCGGCAATCATAGGAGGAGGAGAAAAGGAAACGAGGAAACAGAGGAGGGGCAACACAGAGGAAGACGCCGCCATGGAAGAAGCTATCGGGGAAGCAGCCGCTGAGAAAGAGACCGCTAGGAGAGCCGTCAACGGAGAAGACATCGCCGGGGAAGACGCCCCTGCAGAAGATGCCGAAGCCGAGGGAACTCCGGACGTGTGGAGCGAGGAGTGGGGGTCTCCAGAGGACGCGCAGGAGCCGCCACCACTCTGGAAAGTTGCGGCAAGAGGCGGTACATGATACAAAAGAGGATAACGGTTGGGAGGTCGGGTGGTGTGTTGAGGAACAGAGCCCTTGCAGCGTCTCTGCAAAATTTTACGGGCTTCATTTATTTTTCTCTTTTCTCGTTTTTGTTTATATAAACCACATCTTCCCACTGCTTCAGTTCACCCTCCCCCCTTCATAAAGAGCACAGGAGAAAATTTAAGGAAGCTGCTGATTAAGTTATGAAAAGAAAAGAATCTGAACACTGGGCACACGATGACAAACTACATTTATTATTATTATAATTTTTTTTTTCCTCATTCTTCTCTTTGCTTCACTCTGGCATCATTTCCTCCACTTGGGTGTGGTGAAAGTTTATTACATCAAGTTGCCACAGTCATACTTACCGCTCCTTTTCTTTGCTGTTCTGCTCCCTCTGCAAGCCTCCCGGGACCCTCTCCAGAGTACAGGAGCGCCTAGAAGAAAACAGAGAAGAAGAAAAAGTGAAGGAACTTCTACTTATTTTACGTCTTATTTGGAAAAGAATTCCGACTTATGTACATCCTGATATTATTTAGGAAGAATGCCCACCTGTATATGTTAAGTCATCTTTTGGAATAAAACAACCCAATATTACACCAATACGGCCTCCTCGCTTCTGTTTCTGCCCGTCCCTCCCACAGGCTGTTAGTTAACCAATTCAAAACATTCATAATGAAGTGCAGTAGGAAAACAGTTTCCTGTCGAGATATAAAAATCATGGACACTAACATTGGTTTCACAAATAGCTTCTCATATCTACGTGTCTTGTTTGACAAAGATGGAACATGGAATCATGCAATCTCTACCAGGGCTCTATTACATAGAAATGCTTGTATGGCCCTATGAAATTTTGCTAGACGGTTGGGCACGAATCATCCTGAAGAGGTGGTAACGATATATAAAGCCAAATGCATCGCATAGCTTTATATGTGGGTAGGGATCTTGGGGCACACAAAATGTACAGCGTTACAATTGATGGAGAACGAGTTTCTGAGATATTTGCTTGCCACCCCCAAAAGTGCTTCTACATATGTGTGTCACGCTGAATTGGGGGCCTCGTTTCTTACAGATCAAATTAGGATGCAACCTATTTTACTCTGGGACAAAGTTTGGACATCCGAATATACCGCCTTAAACCATGCTAATATTGGGGATTGCCTTAAATCAACTTTGTCAAAACGCATTCCATGGCTGACATACATCCAGCGCTTCTGTCACAATCTGGGGCGCCCAGACTACTTTGAGAATTCTGAACCCCTAGTAGTTATGTTAAGTAAACTTGTATAGCGCACAGCTGCCCCAGCGAAGGGGCATCCCTGCGCTGATAGCAGTGTCGGTAGCGAGCGGGGGCTAGACTGTAGGAAACAGGTGAGTTTTGATGGCCTTACGGAAGGATAACAGGCAATCTAAGCAGCGAGTCTGCACAGGGAGAGAGTTCCACAATTTAGCGGCCAGACAGCGAAAGGACCTGCCCCCCGCTCTAATGCGTTTCATCCGGGTGACAGTGGCCAGAAATTGCTCAGCGGAGCGTAGCTGGCGTACGGGAACATATGGGACCAGCAAATTAGATAGAATCTCAGGGGATGAGAGTTTTAGTATTTTGAAGGCCAGACAAAGTGCCATGAATTCGATCCTCTTGGGGATGGGTAGCCAGTGAAGGTGACGCAAAGCACCCGACGTAGAACAGGTTCTTGGGAGCCTGAGCAGAACTTGAGCGGCTGCATTCTGGACTCGTTGAAGGCGATTCACTTCCGCCTTGTTGGCACCTAACAACAAAGAGTTAGCATAGTCCAGTCTTGACAAAATAGTCGCCTGTACTATCAGCTGACGTGTGGCTGGGTCAAAGAAACTCAATAAAGGCCTCAGACCCCGTAAGAGTCCAAAGCAGGTGCCAGCGATCTTTTTGGTGTGCTCCTGAAATCCAAGAGTGGAGTCGAGCCAGATCCCTAGATTCTTTACCACCAACTTAGGGGTGGGGGCGCAGCCCAAGGACGCCGGCCACCACTGCGTACTCCAGAGCCCCTTGTCGTTCCCCACCAACAACACTTCTGACTTGTTGGCGTTAAGCTGAATGCAGTTCGTGGTCAACCAGCGTGCGACCGCCTCTAGCCCGTTCCGGAACTGCGTGGCGCCCCGAGACTGGTCATCGGAGAGGGCCACCACCAGCTGCGTGTCATCAGCATAGGAAACCATGGTCAGGCCATGGTCCCGCGCCACTCCCGCCAGGGGTTGGACGTAGAGGTTAAATAGAACAGGGCTTAGCGCCGAGCCCTCGGGGACCCCCTGCTTGATGGAATGGGCGTGAGAGAGGAAGGGGGGGCGGAGACCTGAAAAGCTCTGTCAGACAGAAAGGACCGGAACCACTCCAGTGCCAAACCGACTACCCCTGCCTCCTCTAGGCGACACAGGAGGATCTGATGGGAAACCGTGTCAAACGCAGCGCTGAGATCGAGCAGTATCAGAGCCGCAGTTTGACCCTCATCCAAAATGGTTATCAGCAGAACAACATTAAAAAATGAGTTCACTATGCATCTAGCAATTCTTAGGTTGACCATTGAAATACCAAATCCCTCTGTTTTAAAAAAACAATGTACATTAACTACCTATGATATGCAACCATATTTGAAAATCGTATCTAACCCTCGGCACAGATTTGTCCTGACTCGTTTCTGAATGGACATTTTCCATCACTTGGTTAGTTTCCGTATAACAAATGATTGGTCCTCAAATCTAAGTAACTGCCCTTGTAATAGTATGATGTCACAGAACACCATGCATGTTGT
The DNA here is from genome assembly GCA_963921515.1 of Calotriton arnoldi. Taxonomy (NCBI): domain Eukaryota; kingdom Metazoa; phylum Chordata; class Amphibia; order Caudata; family Salamandridae; genus Calotriton; species Calotriton arnoldi. Next base: position 1,620,294 of record CAWUFW010000963.1, read on the forward strand.
ACTTTTTGCAAATTTTATAACAAGTGGAGGAAACGTTACAGTTTATCATTTTTAAAGTCATTACGGTTTCCACAATGTCGCCCCGCCTATCTCTTTTTCCAATCACTGCCTACCACTGAGATTTGCTGTAGAATGTCAAGCTTCTTGTTGGCTGTTTTTTACGCTAGAAAGAAATGTTAATGTCGGCATGATTAATTATGATTAATAGTGCATAATTGATTAATTGATTTATGATGCATCATTAATTCATTTTTATAATAATTGCTACAAAATATACCCTAAAAAGTGTAATTCAAGGAATTGATATTATGAAACAGAATAGTGGAATGTATTAAGCTATCAAGTATCTGGGTAGGATCGCATAGCGGACCTAGAGTTGAGGTTTTTGCATCCCTTCCCCTATAGCTTTCTTCTGTTTTAATTCTTTGAGTATGTAATTCTGTTGTGCGAATGTTATAAATGAGGGGTGTCACAGCCTGATGACCATCCAAATGAACTGATTTTAAAACGTATTTCTGAAAATTGTGTTGGCTAAAACTAGGGGGATATCAGGGCCTGATGATTATTCAAACGAATTGTTTTTAAAATTTACTGTCAAAATCAAGACGAATATTAATCTTATTTTTTAATGTATTTTTTTGTATTGTACTTTTATGGTCTAATTTATTTAGATCAAATAAAGTTGCTACTGAACTGAACTGACTCGGGGTGGCTCTTGTATATCCACATCAAAGACACTCAAGGTCCTGACCCCTCCCCATCTTCCACAGGTGTGGGAAAAGGGGTGGTAGCGGAAGGAGACAGACCAGGGATGAAGACACGATCCTGGGACAAAAAGGAATAGCCCTAGATAACGACAATGAGGTGGAGGTGGTGAATTTATCGGATTATACACTCACTGAAGATATGACCACTCTACTTAACAAGCATTGGCATAGCCAATAGGTCTCGCCTTTGGGACCTTATAAGTATTTAGTTATGCAGCATAATATCCTTGGTGCAACATCAACTGTTGCATGGCTAAACACTTATACGGTCCCAAAGGTGAGACCTATTGGCTATGCCAAGGCTTGTTCTGACTAGCAGGCAGTAGGCAGCAGAAAATGTTCCAGGCATTAACAAGATAGATTCATTCATGAATCTCCATTCTCTTGTTGGGTGAGCCAGGGCAGGCCAGGCTTATCACAGCTTCGCTAGGAGTGGGACTGTCTGCTCGTCCGTCTCACGAGTACCAAGTGACTCAGACTGTGCCACTGAGTGTTGTGCGATTTCAACAAGTCCAGTAGTGAGGTAAATAATAATATTAAAAATAAAAATGAATGACGTGCAGCAATGCTTGTAGACCCGGCCCTGATAATTAGGTGCAGGTGCTAAGCACCGGAAAGCACCGGCACAAATTAAGCACTGGAAATGAGCCACTCCAGGTTGGGATAAAAATGAGATGCCCTTACACTTGGCAAAGATAAAGAGGAAGGGGCTCGATGGGTAAATGTTTTACCGGTGGAGAAAAATAAGAAAAGTAAAAATGTGCATTAGCACATCTGGCTGCATTTTCGCAGTTTCCTAACTCATTCTGTGTAAAATTAGTTGCTTGTGTGAAGCGGGCAACGACATGTTGCACATGATATTCCTAGCAGTATGCCTGGAAACATGTTCCAGGCACAGCTTCCAAATGTATACTACAGGGAATGTTTTTGATTTAAAAAACAAAAATAAAAGTACGTTCAAATTGGAGAGGAAATATTCAAACGTGTTTTTGCTCTTTTTGGATTAATTAGTCCACAGGTAATTGAAAAAAAAAAGTTCAATATAATCAAGCTAACTTAGCACTAACCAGAATTATTCAAAGGTTCCAAAAATAGCCTAGAATGACACATGTGAATTGCATGTTCTATACTGCGTTTTAGTCATATATACTGGCACACTTGCCTCCTATAAGGCGCATCTGGAAACGGTTTGCATGTGGTGTATAGTTTGAAAAAGTCCTGTGGGTTTTATGAATTAAAGTTAAAATGTACCGTATTTGACTATTCCGGAAGGTATGGTGGTGCTGTCTACGTCATATACCAAATTACATTTTGGCTTTTATGACAGCGAGCATGTACATTTCTTTGTCGACACTTTCAATACAACTTTTTTAATTAGCATTTTATTTTTTTGTTTGGCCTCCTTTCTATGCGATGACAGCTGTCGCCAATTCAGATTTCCTTATTTAGATTTTTTTTTTTGTAAATGAAATAGTTCGTAGTATTGTTTCAGTGGCCACGGGTTCAATCGTTAGAAACTGCTCAGTGCACACACCTAAATCTACTTGAAAAATGTGCAGGTAGCAAGTGAGTTTAAGTTTCAATGAAAATAATACATTCTGCCTGTCTGGTTGCCAGTGTGGAACAGAGTGCGTACTAATGCTTTTATATCTTTAAATAGTTGACATCAAGTACGAATGAAAGTTACGTTTAATAAAACGGACTGGAAATTTGGGTTCGAAATTGTAATCTAAAAACACTTCAAAAAATATTTTTAAACGTAGAAACTGGAACAATATTTGCAAAATGTTAGATTTATGCTATTTGCAAATTTACTAAAAAACGTTTGCACATAAATGCACAGTGTTATTTCGTAAATTATTCAGATTTAAACATTTGGCATTTAAGCAGTTCCTGTTGGAATAGTTCCATTATTGACAAAGACTTATTACCTTCAACACCCCTTTCATTCTTGTAAAGTGATGTAACTAAGGGCCATATGTAGGTAGTTTTTATTTACCGATTCCTAAATACCGAATTTTACCGATTCGGTATTTAAGAATCGGTAAATCGTATGTAGGTAAACATTCGGTAAATATTACCGAATCGGTAATATTCAGTATTACCGATTCGGTATTTACCGAATCGGTAATAAGAATACCTTCCCATTCATTCCTATGGGCCTGGAGGCCCATAGGAATGATTGGGAAGCTATTCACTATTACCGATTCGGTAAATACCGAATCGGTAATAGGGGAGCATATTCAAGGGTGGCAGGGTGTCAAATTGACACCCTGTTGCACCCCTGAATCGTGCATGTGTGCACATGTGGCGCACATACATGCCCTAAGGGCATGGATGTGTGCCACATGGCACTTTAAACATTATTCAAAATTGAATTTTTAAAGGAATACGTTAATTACCACCAACTTGAAGTTGGTGGTAATTAACTGAATTCTTAAACCACATAAGCACTCTTTTATGTGCTTCCTACATTGCATTTACCGATTCGGTAAATAGCGAATCGGTAGATACTGATTCGGTAAATACTGATTCGGTATTTACCGAATCATCACCTACATTAGGAATGGCTAAATACCGGTTGGTAACCCTGAAATTTACCGAATTTCAGGGTTACCGACCGGTATTTAGGCCACCTACATATGGCCCTAAGTCACCACCATTACACATACGTAATGCCTTTAACTTTCGCTATGTAATCACATATAAGCATTACAGTAATCACCACTATTGTTTTTTTGCAAAAGATTTTGAACTATTCATGAATGCAGAAAAAAGCCCCCCTCCCCTCCTTAAAAAGCAGCACAGCCTCATACCTCTGTCAGCGCACTTCAAACCTTTGAAGGAGGATTGCAAGTGACTTTACGCACGATGACCAAACAGCCTTCCATTTTCTCTCAGTTCAAGAAAGGGAGACACAGTGTGGTAAAGGGATTCGCCAAAGTTCATTCAGGGAGCCTTCTCGTGTTCTGGCCAAGGCAAATGGAGGTCCATAATTTGTAAAAGAGAAGCGTGGCACATTACCTGCCGAGTGGAGCATGGCGTACAATGATATTAAGCCAGGGAGAATGGATTAGAAATGGTTTTGTAAGCAGATTTGATGCGGCTGCAAATTAATTAACTTTCCCAATATTTATTGCTGACTCTGGGTAAATTACTTCTATGACCATTTTGTGCTCTCTGGCCACATGAGGATAATGTGAAAATGTAATTTAATTTTATATGCATTTTCTTTAAATTGAAAAGGCTGTTAAAATATTGAGTGCGGAAAAGCAAGGAATAAAAAGAGCAAAAAGTTTCACGAAACGTCTTAAAATATAGACTGTACCTTAAATATGATTTCAAAACAAGGGAGGCCGACCGGGCTGGGGTTCCTGTGTGATACGGCGTTGGGGCGGCTGCAGCTGCTTGAGAGAGGCTGGTAGGGCTGGGGCTCCTGTGAGGTGCGCGCCAGCTTCCTTCAACTCTGGGTCCGTCGCGCACGCGGTAAAAAAAAAATAAACAGTGGTGCGCGCGCACCACAGAGGAGCGGAGGGGGGGGAGGAGGGAGCGCGGCAGCCTGCTCAGCTGACCAGACGCTCGTGCGTCATGGCCTTTTGCCGGCATGTGTTTACAATTATCGCGCCCGCGTCTGGGCACGATAATTGGAAACACATGTCTGCCGCAGCGTACCCATCCCAAAAGGCCAGCCACAACGCACGAGCGTTTGGACTGCTTTTGAAACTCACTTACTAAAAGTCTTCGCCTCTAGCAGCGCTTGCGCGCTACTCGAGGCTCGACCTAAAAGGGTTTGGGGTTTTTCCCTGATTACAGAGGTGACTTCTGTGATACCAAAATTGATTTATTCAAATTTATAAGACACCAGAAATTGAAAAAATATTTTGCAATGAATCCAAAGCAAAATAAAGAGGTAATTCCACCAATGTATAACACGGTGTCTAGTGTATTAACTAGTGAGGATATCCAAGATACTTTTAATTTACTCTCAATCACAGAGTTGGAGGAAGACCCCGTTACGATTGGGAGGGTATTGGAAGATTTAGATATTAGACCCGACTTAACAATAACTAGTGGACTCAAGACCAAGTCTCGCTGGTCTCCCAACCTGAAGAGTGGCAACAATGTGGAAATTTTTCACAGTTTGGTCACTAATGACTTGGATGACAGTATTGCTAAAAATGGACCCTCTTTTGGACGCTTTAAGGATAATCTTACGACACAAGAGCGGCAGGCTCTCAAATCATTAGTAGTGGACACTAATCTAATTATCAGAGAGGCAGACAAAGAGGGGAACATAGTCGTAATGAATAGAATCGACTATGAACAGGAGATCTATTCACAATTGAATGACACACAATGTTATGAAAAAATTCCTCATAATCCTATGTTCTCATTGGTTACTACTATCAATGGGTATCTCATAAAGTGGCATGATAATTGTCTTTTAGATGATGATGAGTTTTTATATCTGAAAGTGAACCGCCCGAGGTACCCGTGTCTGTACACGTTGCCGAAGATCCATAAGAACCTCCCATTTCCACCAGGGAGGCCCATTGTATCAGGGATCAGGGGACCCACTGAACGCATGTCACAATTTGTGGATATATTCCTGCAACCTATAGTGGTAAATCTACCTTCATATACTAAGGACACGAGACACATTTTAAACATACTTGGGGACATTACTTGGGAGCTGGTATGATTCTGGTGACTCTCGATGTAGTGTCATTATACACTAGTATACGGAACGAATCAGGTATGGGGGCGATCTATCACTTTTTATCTAAAAGGACAGCCAGCCTTTGGGAACACACGCAGATGCTTCTTGTCATGACTGAACTTATACTGTGTAATAATTTCTTCCTTTTTAAAGATGAGTGGTTTAAACAAACTCAAGGTGTAGCCATGGGCTCCAGGTTTTCGCCGGCCTATGCCAATATTTTTATGGGTTGGTTGGAGGAGGTGATGATCTGGGGCACGGCGGGCAGTCGTTGGAATGAACATATCCTTTACTGGGGGCGGTTCATCGACGACTGCCTCATGATATGGACAGGCACTGAGCAACTACTGCAGGATTTAATTGATTATCTGAACATTAACAACATAAATATCAGGTTTACCACCCATTCTAGCACTACCAGTGTGGTATTCCTTAATGTAGAGTTATACATCAAGGATAACCAAATGCAGAGTAAGATGTATCGCAAACCCGCAAACCCACGTCCTGCAATTCCGTCTTGCATGCGAACAGTGCCCACCCCCGACACCAGATAAAGGCAATTCCCTTCGGGGAGATGGTCAGAGCAAGACGCAATTGCAGTGAAGAAGAATCACATTTCCTAACATGCGTTAACGATATGGAGAAAAGATTCATTCAGAGAGGCTACTCCAAGCAAGATATACTAACAGCTAAAGAAAGGGCCCTGAGGACCAAACGCATTTCTACTTTGAAACTCATCAAAGCAGACAGACAGTCCCCAACGCAAATTAGAATGATTACAGATTACACACACATGAGTACCACCTTACGTAAGAGCTAGAATAAACACTGACATATTTTGAAGGCGGATAAAACACTGCAAGAATTCATAACGGAGAGGCCACAGATCACATTCCGCAGAGGCAGAACACTCGGTACAATATTGAGTCCTAGTTATCCATCCAAGATACAGTCTAAACCTTGGTTGATGCAATTCTCTAAGGGATTCTTTAAATGTGGTCACTGCGGGATGTGCAGATGGGCACAGGATAAAACCAAACAATTTGGAGGCAACAAGGATAAAATGTATACTATACTTACTAACATAAATTGTGGTACAAAATATGTCATATATATTATTTCATGCAAGTGTGGCAAAATCTACGTGGGGAGCACAATAAGGGCATTGAAAGATCGTGTTAGTGAACACATGCGTGCAATAAAACAGAATGATATGAGATATCCCATTGCAGACCATGTACACAATTGTACCGCCCAGGGTCCCAATAAGACATTTTTGTTCTATGGCATAGAACACGTTAAGCAAGATCCACGAGGTGGCAATAGGGAGCTGAAATTACGCAGGCATGAGGCAAGGTGGATCATGCGTCTTAGGGCCGTAGAGGATGGCCTGAACTTTGATCATGAACTGCAATATTTCTTGGGTGATTAATCATTGATCTGTACCTTGCTTTGAAGTTTTACTACCTAACATTTGAACTGGATTATGTAGACTGATATAGATTTCATGAGCTTGACATACATATTGAGTAATACCAATGTAGGCCTGTATACCCTCGGACTGGCGTTTCAATTGTTGGAGCATTTATGAGATATAACGCTCAGAATTTAACCTAATGCACCATCCGTATTATTATAGTCCCTCGGGGACCATGCACTAAGCTGAGGTTTCAATCACTTTATTAATGATACTATTGTATATTAATAATCACCCCTTGTGAGCTTGAAAAACAATTGCATATTACTGAAAAGTAATGCCATATTATGTAATTTAGTTAGTATGCGCCTTGTAGATAAATATGATTTTGATACTCCAAGATGGAGCTGAATGACTTTCATTAGTGATGATTGCACCTGTATACTTTACCCAAATGAGGCACGGGTACTGCGTTTCATTTTATCATTCTCCTTCACTTGAGTTTGGGTTTCGATATAGTAACAATACTAACTATATATGCCCGGATACATGGGGTTGTTTTCTATGCACACGTTTTAAGATGGCGTTTAACTTTAAATGCTTAGATTCACCAACTTTAAGATGGCGCTGACTCTGCTCGGAAGGGAGGTGTCACTTCCTCGCTTTCCAACGTTTTGGTATATTTGTAACTGACGCGGACGGCAGTTTGCTTTTGCCTGTATTCGGGTACTGCTGCCAAGTTTTTCAGGTACGTGTTTGTATGAATATTGCCATATTGCCACGGAGACTGTATTACATACGTGGCATTAATCCTGCCGATTTGTAATTAATTTTGCAGGTTTTCCCCGTACTTCAGGGACTTGCTACAATCCTCGGAGTTTATTTTCTCCGGTGTCTCGTACTTCAAGATTTTGATTCTGTAGTTGGGAGCGTCTATCGCAATATACGGCCACTGCATTACCACTGCGGTAAGGAATTTGTGATGAATAGATTAGGCTTGTACCTTTTCATTCTCGGGCAGTTAATTTAATGGTCATATTGCGTTTCCCCACAGGGTCGGTTGTTCATTTGAATTAATAATTACATATTTTGAATATTCTACGTTACGCACTGGAATTGGGATAGACTAATTGAAGATCACTGTACGGATTTACTTAGAGGTAAGGACCACCTCGTTTTATAATTTGAAATGTTGCAGTTTAGGATTAAGAGTTGACGTATTGGAAGACCTGTGCCTCATGCTTATCAAGCCCCTTTTTTTATATATATTCTCATATTTTTGGTCCTCACAGATACAGATCTGGACTAATCCTACAAGGTACAGCATGTCTCCCGGGTATTGGTTTTCATGGGGAGCATGTGACTCACATGGGGTTTCTAATTCTAATTAGCATAATTGCTGGAATATGATTTAGTTTCTTCACAGACACAATAGGGGTAATTTTGAAATTGGATGTTGTTGAATTTGAAGTGACTTTAAAAGGATGAATCATTAACTATGTATCTGGATAAAATCTTGAATATATTGTGATTATTAGACAATATTCTGTATTCACTTTGGAGCTTTTTGCTTCTGGGCACAAATGTTGTTTTGACTAGATCCTTTGCACAGGGTTTGCTGTCTGGGCTTGTACCCGTTATGAAGACATTGTAAATTTATTGTGCATTACAACTTCGGTATTCGTATTACTTCCAGCCCTGAGGAAGTCGTAGGGTTCATACCCAGCAATGACGAAACACGTTGGCTTAAGGGAGTGGAAGACCCTGATACATTAAAGAAGCAACAAAGCCCACACTACTGTTTTTATGTTCTTTTATACTATTGCATTTACTTTGGACATGAGATGCGTGTGCTTCAGAAATTGTTAATTATTTGCTACAAAATATACCCTAAAAAGTGTAATTCAAGGAATTGTTATTGTGAAACAGAATAGTGGAATGTATTAAGCTATCAAGTATCTGGGTAGGATCGCATAGCGGACCCTGAGTTGAGATTTTTGCATCCCTTCCCCTATAGCTTTCTTCTGTTTTAATTCTTTGAGTATGTAATTCTGTGGTGCGAATGTTATAAATGAGGGGTGTCACAGCCTGATGACCATCCAAATGAACTGATTTTAAAATGTATTTCTGAAAATTGTTTTGGCTAAAACTAGGGGGATGTCAGGGCCTAATGATTATTCAAACAAATTGTTTTTAAAATGTACTGTCAAAATCAAGACGTATATTAATCTTATTTTTTAATGTATTTTTGTATTGTACTTTTATGGTCTAATTTATTTAGATCGAATAAAGTTCCTACTGAACTGAACTGACTCGGGGTGGCTCTTGTATATCCACATCGAAGACACTCAAGGTCCTGACCCCTCCCCATCCTCCACAGCCTGTCGGGTGTATAGTAATTAAACTCTGTTGAGGTATTTGAACTGTATCAGTTTTAGCTGGCCTGGGATCATGCACTGTTTGGCAGCCATCTTAGCATCCACCCAATCCTCCTTGTCCAGTAGTTCTCTCAAGTCAAATTCCCAACGTTCCCACAGTGCCTCCACGGGGTCTGATACATTGATCACCAAAAGTTTGTATTACCACAAATATCTTTCATCCCCCCCCCCCAATTTCCTCTATTGGGAGTTTAGGTTCTAGTGGATTAGCCAGGGACACTCCACACATGCACCAGAGGGTAATTCCACAAATGCACCAGAGGCTCTCCTGAGCCTCTGGTGCATGTCATAGTTATAATATAGGAAGAACAGGGACTTGTATACTTTGCTAAGTTGCTCGAGTGAGAACATGCGACTGTGCGCCCATGCATCTCCCACTTTATAGATACTCAACCTCTCCCATCACTTCAACCCTTGTAATTGCACAGGACCCTAGCCACAGTGGTGTTGCATTCCACCCCATCCACTTCAAATCCTTACGTCAGCATTCGCCTGCTATAGCATTAACTTGGGGTGTCTGTGCAGGAACGTTGGTGCCTTACATCCAGGACTTGGGGGCTGAGCTCTCAAATCTGGCCATTTCTAGCAAGAAGGCTGGGTCGTCTCAAAACCCAGTCTTTGATAACATGTGTGTTGCCAGTAGTATAGTTGCATGTCTACCACCCATGATTCCCCATGAAATGGCACTCAGATGCATTTTTTATTCACGACTCTTGGGGGAGTCCCACTCCATGTGTAGCTGTTAATACTGGCTTGCAGTTTAGAGGCCCATCTCAGAGGTATTTTATAAGGGAAATTTTTAAGGAGTATAACAACTGGGGTAATGGGATAATTTTTAATAGTCAACACATAAATATATTATTTAAAGGGAGCGTACTCCAGGCTCTCATGTGTCCCTTGACACTAAAGTTTCAATGGGGCAATGTTCAGCTTCCAGCAGGTATCATGGCCTCTACATATATGCACACCCAGAATACAAAGGGACCCTACTCACATCTAATGTGAGGAATATCATGGAGCAGGGGATGAAGTGTTTCACCAACGAGACTAGACTGACTTACCACAGTTCACTCAGAGGCATCCCCATATACCGCCAACATTTTTATTAACCAGGGAATCGAGGCCTTAAGCTGTTGTATATACCTCAGGACAATATCTGCATACAGTGAGATGCAGTCCTCTGTGCCATCATCCCATCTCAGCACCCATAGAAGCACCCACATAAACAACTCAGCTAACAGCTTGATGATGAGGGCAAAAAGGAGCATTTATCAGCGAAAACGGGCTTTATAAGCCCTGATCCACTAATGGTTTATTTGGCTTCGGGATGACTACCAACGTGGCTCTGGAATGTCTGGGGACAGGGACTTAGGGGCATATTACCAAGGAAGTGGCGGAGAGAGGCGTTAGCCGTCTTGGCTTAACGCCTCTCTCCGCCACTTCGGAAACGCCAGGCTGCACCATATTAACAAGGATATGGTGCAGCCTGGCGTTTCCCTGCGATGGCGCTAAGTTACACAACTTAGCGCCAGCGCAGGCACCCTTGCACCAGAGTGCAAGGGTGTCTGTGAGCAGGGAGGTTTGTTTATGTGTAGGAAGGAGTTCCTTCCTGCACATAAACAAACCTAAAATGCCATTTTGTAACTTTCATGTGTGCTGCTTCGTGCAGCACACATGCAAGTTACAAAATGGCATTTTGAAAACGGTTTGTTCATGTACAGGAAGGGACACCTTCCTGTACATGAACAAACCATGGCATTTTGCTTTTTCCATGTGTGCTGCACAAGGCAGCACACATGGAAAAAGCAAAAACGAGGAGAAATAAAGCATTTCTCCTCGTTTCGCCACCTTAACACCAGGATTTTTCTGGTCTTAAGTTCGGCGCTGCCACCTATTATCGCCAGACTTGATAATAGGTGGCAGCGTCGACTTCAATGGGTGTTGCGGTGGAACGCCCACCGCAACACCCACTGCACGCCCCCTTTCACGCTAAGTTTAGCGTGAAAGGGGCCCTATTATCAAGGCAGCGTTAAGCCACTTAACGTGGCTTACGCTGCCTTGATAATAGGGCGCTGACCCTATCGCCTCCTTTGACCCCGTCATTCAGTCCGTCAATGTTCCATGTTATCAATTTACTGGATGGAGCAGTGTAAGTGTGTGGTATGGCAGGACATATGGAAATAGTACCTTATCCCTAGCTAGCGTGGATCACTTGTACTGTGTCATATAGAACCAAGAAAATACCCCATGGTCCAACTTCCTCCCACCCAACACGTGAAGCATCTGTCGGCCTCATCAACAACTTGAACTCAAGCAACAAATAATATTGTTGTTGAATATAAATCAACAAATGTCTAATGCAGAAGGAGGGGGGTGTTGATTGCACCTGCCAATTCTGCTTCCTATCAAATGTCCCAACCTGCTGTCATATATTGATCGCCTGAAACCACCACCTTGATAATGGAGGCCGCACCTCTACATCCCAGTAAGACAAATTGATGGAGATACCATGATCATGATCTCTTCAAATACAATGGACAGGAATGTTTGCATATGCAGTTCCCCACTTTCCTCTCATCCCCAGGGTGATTCGCAAGATGAAGATGGACCCATGCTGCCTCATTCCCATATCCCCTGCATGGCCAAGGCAATACTGGTACACAGAGCTTCATCTCCTATCTGTGTGTCCACCTATACAGTTCCAACCAAATGAGGATCTAATTTCCATGAACAGTGGGCAGGTACTGCATCCTCAAATAAAGTCTCTCAATTTGTGGGCATGGCACGTCATGAGAATAAGTTCGGAATGCTGGGTATCCCAGTGGAATGCAAGTCTATCTTGGAGCAGTCACTTGCTTTTTCCATAAATAAATATTATGTGGTGAAAATGGAAATAGTTCTGTTACTGGTTTCTCAAAAATGATACGCATCCCTTTTGCTCTTCATCGGAACAGCTTTTGCCATATCTCCCTCACATGGCAAAGTCAGGCTCGGTGCACTCTTCAATCAAAGTGCATTTACCTGCAATATCAAGATTCCGAAGAAAATCAGGTGAAATTTCTCTCTGGTCTACTAGACTTGTAAAAGAATTCATTCAGGGCTTATTCAGGGCTTTTCCACCAGTAAAGCCTCCTTCAATGTCCTGGCAGCTGAATACGGTTCTTTCCCAACTCATGAAAGCCCCATCTGAACCAATTTATAAAGCTGACATGAAATATGCCTCATGGTCCTTACGTCAGCCCGAAGGGTCAGTGAAATTCAGGCCTTCACAGTCACGGAGCCTTTCTTGCAATTCAGAGAGGATAAGGTGGTGTTGAGAACAAATCTGAAGTTCATTCTGAAGGTCCCAACTTCTTTTTACTTGAATGAACCTATCGTTCTATTGACATATTTCAAGAATTCTTCCTCCGCTGCAGAAAGGGCTCTCCACTCTCTGGATGTTAAACATTGCTTGAAATTCTAGATTCACAGAACTCAATTGTTCAGAAAATGAGATCAACTTCTCATTTCTTTCGCTCCACCCAGGAAGGGTTACGCACTCTCATGAAGCAGCATAGCCAGTTGGGTGTCCGCAGCAATTGCATTCTGTCACGACAAGGAGGCTACATCCACTGCCTTGTTTGTGGGAGTGTCGCTTCCAGACATTTGCTGAGCGGCAACGTGGTCGAATGCTCATACATTCTCCAAGCAATATGTCAGGATTCAGCATGGAAAGCGAATGCCGCTGTTGGACAGGCAGTGTTACGACGCCTTTTTCAATAAGGTAAAGATTGTTTTTTTCATTCTTTCAATGCGACATATTGGTTCATGAGGTATGGTCATTGCTATGTATTGATCCAGCGGGTTACTAGCAACAAGCATTCATACACCGAATACTCACCTGGGCCCATTCATTCATACTACGCTAGCAATTTCCGCTGGTGGGTCAGTTGTACTCTTTATCAATATCCCTGCTAACAATTACTGTTCTGATTGAAGAGTAATGACTTACTAATGGACCCTTTGATAATTGGGAAATTTAAAATGAGTGACATTCAATTAAAGTCATAATCCTGAAATAATCACTGAGTCAGGAAGTTTTAAAATGTTTATCTAAAATTTAGCAGAGTAAAATACAGAACCACATAATACTTAATCGTATATCAAGGATGAAGCATAACAATCAATTATCGATCAATGACGGTTCCTCAGAAAGAAGAAGATAGAGACAGCAGCACAGCTAAAGGTTGCATTTATATTTACCTAAAGGTGCGAGAAACCAAACCCCTTGGCCAAGGAGTTGGAAAGATAGGTCCCAGGAAGGATGAAGACCAAAGACCTCCCGACCAGATTCTGGACAGGACAGGTGACCTCTCTATCAACGACGCCTGCGTCGTTTCCCTCTCTGACACTTCGCTCCTCCTCGAGTTCTTCCGTGTCTTCCTTCTAATGGACTCCGCCGCCCCCACCTCAGGACCACTCTGGACAGCGGTTCAGTCTGCAATCGATCAGCTCGTCGAGCACCAAAACCCGATCTCTCGCGTCTGAGCTTGTGCGTCCTAATGCCAATGCCTGTTCTGTCTAATTAGCTAATTCTATATCTATTATACCCTTCTATGCCCAGGTACCTCCCATTAATGTTTCAAATTTATGGGCCCACTACTTCTGATTGGACGGGGATAGGGGGTTGATCCTCACACCATGTCAATTTAGTTCAATTTCTTTAAGCCCATTGTTTTAAAATACCGCCCCTCACAATTAATCAATTAATACATTTGCTTTATTTCCCACCCGTTTCCCATTGATTCTTTAATACATTTTGTATACATTTGTTGCGACTTCAGGTACATTTCAGATGAACTTGTGAACCAGGCTTTGCGACCTTGGAGGGCTTCCAAGTTGACTTCATCGCTTCCTCTAGTCAGCCTTGCAGGGCGCATGCGCAAAACCAATGTCTCTCGAGCTGCAGTTCAACCAACCCAGGCCCATTTACGAACTAATAAAAGTCAAAGAAGAAAATATTAAAATCACAAATAAATGTTTTCACTGTATACCCACTCTGTCTACTCTATTCCCATTTAATTATAAATCTATCCCGCATTAATAGCATTAGAATACCACAGTTCTAATTGCAGCATTTGCGCAACTTTTAGCACGTGAAAACATTAAACAGCCATTTTAATACACACTGCGCTGAAGCAAAGGTTTCCCTCCAAGCAAAGAAAGACGTCATACCACGTGATATGGTTGACACATGCGCAATGAAATTCCCGCGCATTAGCGGCCATTTTGGGTTTAGACAAGCGTTACTTATTAGTTTAAACACATAGGCAAGCTTCACTAGGATAGTGTTTATGTGTGCATTTATTAGTAGAGACATTACAAAGTTTTAATAAATTAATACTGTGAGAGGATTGCTTACGAGCAAGTCTCATTGCGAGTTCTTGCTCCATCAATCCCCTCTCTGATGGCGTTTCTGAGCCATCAAAATACTACCCACAACCAGATGCCAACTTTAGCATAAAATTGTCTCAGCTTCATTTTTACACTTTCTATTTTTATCATCTCCTTTCAGTTTCTTGTATAATTCACTTTTCAGATCTTCTAGTTCAATTTCATCAAATTTTCGTTTCTTTCCTTTTCCTGTCACTCTATACATCTCATTCTTTTTACAACATTTGCACCATATTATTATTGACAATACCATTATTGCTATCCCTGCTAAGGGTACTAATATTTGACCTAAAAGTCCTTTCCCTACATTAGCAAACCAGGTACCAATTGACGCTATACTATTCGTCAATTTTTCCCATACACTATCAACTTCCAGTGGTTTTAGTTCATTCTCAAGTTTTGTTATATTCTGTATATACGTTCCAATTTCTGCACTTTTGTCAGGTATGTACGTGCAACAGTGTTTCGTTTTCAATAATTTACAGACTCCGCCCTCTTTTGCCAATATTATATCAAGAGCAAGTCGATTTTGCATAACCATTGATCTAATCGCAACCATCTCCGCATTAATCATTAGAAATCCTCCAGCAGTGTCCGTTGATAAACGATCAACCACTGTAGATAATTTACATATTTTCCTTGAGTTCAGAATTATTCCCACTGAAGGTATCAATGCACCAAATATATCACCTACAATTTCAGAAAAACTAGCTCTTTTACTACGTGTTAATTCACTATTAATTTCATTGTTCCCAGTGTTCCTCTTTACGTGGTATATTTTTGGAAAAACTATTCCAAAATAACAACTTCCATACCACCGTGCAGGAAGCCTAAAGTAAGCCTTATTCCCAAACACATAATAGATTCCAGGAAAAACTGAATCTGTTCCTCCTTTTAGTCCCCAACCTCCAAGAATTAAGAAATTATGTTCACATTCACTGGTACCAATGAAAATATTGTTATACTCAGTCTTTAACCTATGTAGACAAATTTTCCCTGTCTTTACAAAATCCAGAGCCATAGCAGCTTGAGCCTGGCCAGGTGTGTAACTACCCTCTTTCTCAGCCCAAGGTGGCAGATGAGCCTTATGCTCAGATGCTTTCTTTTGGAAATCTTGTCTTCCATCTTCTACTAAATTCAAAAATATCTTTTCTTCTTCATGTAACGAACATGTTAGATTGCTTCTATGTGCATGTGTTATATCTATCGATTTCATTGTTAGGAAAAATTCTCCCATAAACTGTGCATCTTGACTACTAAGCAATGGATTCATATTCTTTCGAATCGGAACCTCAGAAAATATCACATCTATATTTGAATAATAATACTGAAGTCTCCCTGTTTTATAAAATAAACTAGTCAATACACTACATGATATGCCATAAGTTAATGGTAAATGATGATATGTTAATCCTTCTGCTACTGATTCGGGTAACTTCATACAAACATAACAATTACTAACTTCCATGGTATCTACATATTGAAACAATAATTTTGTGAAAACATTCAAACTAGTGTCGTTATCTGTTACCTCATGATGAAACTCTGGTTCATCCTCTGCTTTTAATTCTACTCTATTACTTCTCAAGTTATCTATCCTGCCCTTCGTTTCGTTGTTAATCTTTTTATCCATTATCAGAAGGTAAGGAATTGCTACGATCACAACTAACCATACTATAAGCAGCACTACCAGACTACATATGCATATAGCACAGCATCTTTTACAACATTTCCGTTTCGGTCTCCCAGAAACTCTGTCGTCAGGCATTTTGACAAGGAAGATTTCTCTTCTTATCTTTTTCTTTCAAGACTTAGGGGTCGATTCCGATTCGGGCCGGAAAAAGCACCGACCGACTCGGATCCGGAAAAAATACCGACCGACACGTACCCGTGGCGCACGACACGCCAAGTACGATGCAAGGCGCGAAAAATCCGACCGACACGTACCGAAACAAAGTCGACCGACCGAGCCGCACGGAAAACAGCAATCCGGCCGGAAAAACACGCGAATCCGACCGACACGTACCCGGAACAAATCCGACCGAAACGTACATGCGAACTCCAAACCGCAAAGTACGATGCAAGGCGCGAAAACCACGACCGAGTCGGACGGAGGACAAGCCGTACGACCGACACGCATACAAAACCGAGCCGAAGCAACACAATACACCGCGACCGACGCGTACGCAGCATAGAAAACTGCACAAACACAGCGTGAACGAAACGGGAGAACACCGTACGAGACCAATGCAGGGTCCGACTCGGTCACAAGAACGTTTCCAACATACACAAACAGCACAAAGGAAAAATCACCCAAAAAAAGGCCAAACAAGCAGTTACCAAGCCAATAAATACTGGGGGGGGTGGGGAAAGAGAACAAAGACACACCCACAACTCCACCTATATAAAGGACACAAATCACTACCATGAGCCTTTGCAAATGCCATTCCACTTCCAGCACCCAAGAGAAAGCAACCACACACCCACAGCTCATCCCTCACACAAGCCACACACCATCAGCACACCAACAAATACCTACCTCACATACACCGAGCAAAACACACACTCACACACCCTCACCTGCACACCAACACACACATCACCCACCATCACCACCCATCACCATGCCCCCAAGAAGAATCCCAAGTTCCTAGATAGTGAATTGGAAGTCATGGTAGACGAGATCCTCAGGGTGGAGCCACAGCTGTTTGGCACACTGGTCCAACAGACCCCCATGTCGCAGAAAACCAAGATGTGGGAGAGGATCATCAACAGGGTGAACGCCCAATCACCATGTCGGCGCACAAAGACCGACATCCAGAACAGGTGGTATGACGTGCGCAGGAGGGTACGGAAAATGCTGACGAAAGACTACATCAACAGCCAACACACCGGCAGTGGCCCTCCTGCCAAGCCAATATACCTCAGGCCCTGGGAGGAGAAGGTGCGGGCCATCCTTCCGCCAGTGAGCGTATATGGACTAGAGGACATCCCAGAGCCTGGTGAGTACACAACAAATGTACACAATATACTGCCACAAAACACACACATCACTGTCAAGGGAGAGTCAAACCATGCACTCATAGCAATTACACAGCAACCAGAACAGAATCATCCCAAAATGTGTATGTCAGTCAGATAAACACAACACATGCCATCAAAAAAGTCACATCCAACTGTGCCAACACATGTACAAACACAACCACAACTACAGCTAGGCAGTGGCACAAATAGAACTAACAAACACATCCACACATGTAGCCACCACAACAACACCAACACACAGTGAAGACCACTCAAAGGAAGGAATTCTGTATATGCTGGCCAAGTCAGTGTAGCCAATAGCATCATGGGAGTCGCAGTCACACATATTGCTCCCCCACAACTGTCCCATCAACACCACCATGAACCATGCGCACATCACAGGGAGTGGAGAAGGACTCACAAGATGGCTGACACTGGCTACTGCTGTGGGGAGCACAAGGCCCTGCTGGCAACTGTGCACCAACAAACAGCAGGACACCACTGACTGACATCCTGAGAGACAACTTACACTCCCTGCAATGCAAGCACGTTCCATGGTGGGATAACTGGCTGGCTGGCTGGGTGGGAAGGAGGACTTGCAGCACTAACCATAGTCACAAGCACCTCCCCTCACACACACCCCAACACAAACTCCACAGTACCCACCTGGTAGAATGCAATGCCCCCCATCCTAACACAAGATCCCACAAAGAACCACCACCCTGGGTTATGTTGTGTGAAGCACAGGGACACTCTTGGGACTCTTAGCCAAACAACTGCCAGGACAACACTCCCAGCCATCCTGTCAGCACAGCCAGCCCACCCCACAGGGAAGCAGAATCAAAAGGAAGGAAGCATGGGCATGCTGGAAAGGGGGGTGGAGGCAATAGCATGATGGGAGTCGTAGTCACTGATATTGGTCACCCCCACAACTGTCCCATCAACACCACCCTGAACCATGCTCACATCACAGGGAGTGGAGAAGGACTCACAAGATGGCTGACACTGGCTACTGCTGTGGGGAGCACAAGGCCCTGCTGGCAAATGTGCACCAACAAACAGCAGGACACCACTGACTGACATCCTGAGAGACAACTTACACTCCCTGCAACGCAAGCACGTTCCATGGTGGGATAACTGACTGGCTGGGTGGGTGGGAAGGAGAGCCGGCTGTCAACCAAACACAACCAATGCAGACCATGTTCACACCCCAGAAAATACATAGAAATGCCCAAATAATGCAGGACAATGTGCCACACCAATATCAACCCCTGACTGTGACGACTTAGGACAATGCAATGTACAGGCCCGCACCCAGAGGCACAGTCACAACTGTCATGTGTGTCAACCATTGATGCCTGCAGAAACATGACATACATTGTTTGTGTCTCCCAAAAACAGGTGATGATGGGGACACAGCAGCAGACGCTGAGGAGTCCCAGTCCCAGGCTCAAGAGGATGCCGAGCTCACTGGCGTCGTACAGCCTCTGTCCTCCTCGGACGATGAAGAACAACCTGGCACATCCGGTGCAAGTCAACATGCAGCACCAGCAGGACCACCAGCTGCAGCACCAGCAGGACCACCAGCTGCACCCCCTGCACCCACCCCTCCAACGACTGTCACCACGAATACCATCCCTGCCGACATGGACAGAACAAGGAGCAACACCAGCACAGTGACCCTGGACCAACCTGGGGCCATGGACACCACCACCACCACCAACCCCCAAGGTGGACCAGGGTTATCTGTGCGTGCCACTGCACACACTGCACATGTCAGCAGGGGTGGTGGGAGGGGTGGGAGACAGAGGTCGCTGCTTGCAGACGTTGCTGGTGTGCATGATGACCCACAACTGGTACGCATAGCTGATGCGTACCAGTCCAGCACCGGAGAGCTCAGCCAGGTAGTGGGGCTCCTCAGAGACATTAAACAGCAGCAGGCTGCCCATCATGCCCGCTTGGACTCCCACATGTCCCACGTGGAGTCACACATGTCCCGTGTGGACTCACACATGTCCCGCGTGGAGTCCAAGTGGGATGCACTGCATGAGATGACGGCGGTGCACAGGGACATTTTACAATGCCTCCGCCAGATGAACAGCAACCAGTCCACACCTCCCTGTGTGCCAACAACATCTGGTGCCGAACAAACTGCAACTGCCACAGGGAGGGAGGAGGACTCTGGCGGAGAGTCCCCTGCACCGCAGCAGCCTGTACTTGAGGGGCCCCCCAAGAAGAGGGGTCGTCCGAGGAGGGAAAAGTGAGAGGCCGATGGCCAAGCGCAACTCCCAGGAAGCCTGAACCTGTTCTGGATGTTTGCCTTTGTGCACAGACTGTTCACCCTGTTGGCGGCAACACTACTCCCACACATTGCATGGGGAGTACAAGTTGGACCAATGTGTCAGACAACTGTGGCCCCGATACTGGGGATCCTGTCTACCCGGACTTTCAATTCACCTAGGAACTTGGGATTGCAAGATTTATGTACAGCACAACCCATCCTATGCACTATTAACACAAATGTATCACAATAAACACACTAATACACCATACTTGCCTCTGTCGTGATTCCAACGTGGGTGCTGTTATGGGGATGATGAACTGCAAAATTACACTGTGTATGCGAACTGCAACAGCAAGGACAACACAGGCATGTGAGTACAGGCAACGTGACACACATGAGGGAGACACACCACCAAGGCTACACAACACATACACACCTAGGCCATCTGACTCATTGCCTACACTGATGTTGCCAGGGAAGACGGTGCAATGCACAGACACCACACCCATTCCCAGTTGTAGTCAAGTAGCCCACAGGTGCAGTAAGCAAATGGCAGTCAAATGTGTGACCACAGACAACGCACATCACAAAGTGAAGCACAGGTTTATTACACAGTTGCAACATGCCGTAACCACTACAGATGCAAGGTAACCCCACCTGGCAGCGGGCACACAGTCAACAACTGTAGACGGAAGGAAGTCCATGGGTGTGGCGCACATCACCTGTAGGGACACAACAGCTACCAGCCTGGATGTGCAATCACGTCGTCGGTGGACACAGTTGACCAAACGAATCTGAAAGTACCCTGTGAAGGACAGAAATGACACACAGTCAAAAGCAATGGAGTACAGGACAGAACAGCAAAACTCATGCACAATACATGTTACATGATACCCACCCAGAACCAAGTTAGCATGTCAACACTGTTGGGGAGTACAGCCCACCTGTCACCACACATCGCAACACACATCCAGTCAAGTAGCCCATGGACACACTCCAACAGCACCAGAGCACCACCCACACATCATGCCAACTCACATCATTGACATGACACCTCAGGATACTCACATTCAGCTAAAGAAGTTGGTGATGAGCTGTGTGCGGACATCACCATCACCATCATCATCATCATCGTCACTGGCATCGTGGTCCAGGCCAGGATCCACCACAGGTGGCGGATGTTGGTCATTGTCATCCTGGATGAGAGGCAACTCCTTCCGCACTGCCAGGTTGTGGAGCATGCAGCAGACGATGATAATCTTGCACACTTTCGCTGGGGCATATGGGAGGGACCCTCCGGTCTTTTCCACGGCAGCGGAAGCGGCTCTTCAGGAGACCAAAGGTCCGCTCAATCACTCTCCTGGTCCGACCATGTGCCTCATTGTAGCGCATCTGGGCAGGTGTCACAGGGTTCCTGAGGGGTGTCAGCAACCACGGCATGTTGGGGTATACCGAGTCACCTACGGACAGACAAGTGCACATTAGCTGACTTGGAAAAGTGGGCGGAATACTACAGATCAGATCACACACAATGGCTCAAAGTCATTACACACCGACAAGCCAGGCACGCTGGTTCTGCATCTGTGCCATCATCCTGGGGATGCGACTACTCCTCATCACAAAGGCATCGTGTGCTGAACCAGGGAAACGGGCACACACGTGTGTGATGGTCATGTCTGCAAGACACACCACCAGTGCATTGACCGAGTGGTAGTGCTTGCGGTTCCTGTAGGCCTGCTCCTGGGCCTGTGGTGGTACCAAAGCCACATGTGTCCCATCAATGGAGCCAATTACATGCGGCATCCTCCCCAGGGCATAAAAGTCACTCTTCACGTCAGTGAGTCGTCGCAGTCTAGGGAAATAGATGTACCGGTTCAGGAAGAGCAACATTGCCGCCAAAACATCGCGGAGCACACGGCTGAACATGGTCTGTGACATCCCACCAGCAGTCGCCACAGTATGTTGGAAGGTACCAGTGGCAAAGAAGTGTAGGGCTGCCATCACCTTCACCTTGGGGGTCAGCGCTGTAGGATACGGCCGGCCAGGCTGCAAATGTGGGGACAACTGCACTGACAAATCCTCAATCAGCTGCCTGGTGAAGCGGTACCGTCGGATGCTGTCCCGTTCCACCATCGTTGCCAGGTCTGGGAATGGCCGATGGACAGCAGGAGCCCTGCAGTGCAGAGGAGAAGTAAGCAAGATTGTCAGTCACCCCACATATGCGGCATTGAACACACTCAAGATCCCAACATACATCATTATGAGGCACAACTACATGAAGTGTGCAGTACCGGAAGGACATGTATGGTACATACATGGCCAACATCTGTCAACACGGTCCAACAGGTGGCATCAATTAGTCCCAGGTTGGCCCATTGGATATCATGAGGCCGTGTCACAGTTCCCATCTCCTGCTGCCGTGTCACAATAACCCCCACAGTGACATGTGAGGACAGATGTGCCCCAGGCACCACAGCTCAACGACAGGTACATTCCCAGGGACCCTATAATGCCACATGGACACTGGCATTACATGGAGTATCATGTATACACCACAGCAAAACAACCATGACCCCCACAGGTAGTGGCCCCACTTGCCACGGCAGGACAAACATGGACGTCTGTGACACACACGCACAACATCAGAGTCCATGCACACACAACGTGGATGTGGAGACTGTCTCCCATTGTGCACATGAAATCAGAGACATTGTAAACACTACATGCACAAAGACTGTGGAGGACCATCACTATTGTGCCACTGGGACACCCTGGCTCAAACATACCATCCCACATGGGACTCACGGGGTATGTGACATGGCATACACATACACCACTGTGAAATGTGACCATGGCACATGCACAGATATGAACAGTTGCACATCACAGTGGTCATGTACACGTAACACCCAGGATCCTGTCCCCATGAACACGTGCACAGCCTGGGGGTGGCTGCCCACAGGTGACACCCACAGGACAACATGTACACCAACATACACACAATAGGAAATGCATCCTTACATGCCTTATGATAAGGTTTGGACAGGCTGTCGTGATGTAGGTGTGCCCCTCACTCCCTGGGAGCTATCTGTGGCTGGCATATGTCCATCTGAGACAGGCATGCTGACATATGCCAGTCACATGTACAGTGATGCGTTGTACCGCAATGGACCGATCGGTGCCTCCGGCCGGCCCATTGCATTCAATGTGTGCGGGTACGCGTTGTACCCCTGTGCGCGTTATACCGCAATGGACCAATCGGTGCCTCCGGCCAGCCCATTGCATTCAATTTGTGCGGGTACGCGTCGTCCCCCTGTGCGCGTTGTACCGCAATGGACCGATCGGTGCCTCCGGCCGGCCCATTACATTCAATGTGTGCGGGTACGCGTTGTACCCCTGTGCGCGTTGAACTGCAATGGACCGATCGGTGCCTCCGGCCGGCCCATTGCATTCAATGTGTGCGGGTACGCGTTGTACCCCTGTGCGCGTTGTACAGCAATGGACCGATCGGTGCGCACCCATTGACAATGGGCTTGCCTGGCAACGGACGCGTTTTCAAATTTCGAACGAGTCGGTTGCTGGAAATTCAGTTGGTCACCCACAACAATGTTGCAAAATCATGTATGCCATGAAGTTGAGGATTTGAAGGATGCTGTGGGCGTGTTTTGGTGCTGCTATTCCATGGATTGGCCAGATTCAGAAGATGCAAACGACTTGGACCTATCACTTTGGACACAAGGGACAGTATCTGCCTCTCCAGCACATATATATTGCTGGCTGTTCCCCTGAGAGCTCACTTGCCTGCACTACATGCTCCAGGACGACATCTGCCACTGCACTGCTGCTGTCTCTGCCCCTCTGGACCCTGCAATGGCACGTACTGTGGAGAGAGCCCCAGCCTTCAGCCTTGAAGAGAACCAGGCCCTGCTGGACAGCCTACTTCCACAGTACAGCAAGCTGTATGGGACACCAGGGGAGCAGGTGAGTGTTCTGTGCACTGCCTTTCTGAATGTGCATTTTGTGTGACTAGCAAGGCTGAGAGTCTGCACGCCACTGGCTAGCAGGCTCACTGAGTAGTTGTCACCCCCCATAGTGTGTAGTGATTTGCACTGGACAGGTATGGTGCAGTGACAGTGCATTTGAACATGGTTTTACTTCCCATGCAATGATACCATGTAGTGACGTCTGGCAAACTGTCAATGTCAGCTTTGCACTGCCTGTGTACATCATGTGCCCCTGTGATTGAGACATGTATATACAACTGTGTCATGCACGGATATGTTGCATGTGTGGTAATGGCCTTTTCACTTTGTCATCCTGACAGGTTAATGCCCATCGGAAGCAGGAAATCTGGAAGGACATCGTCCGAGCTGTCCGGTCCGTGGGGGTCTACAAGCGCCGGATCCGCAACTGCCAGAAGAGGTGGCAGGACCTTCGGGGCTGGACCCGGAGGATTGCACGGGTCCAGCTGAAGCTGTCGCCTCCTCGCAGGAGGGGCGGAACACGGACCCTGACCCCCACATGCTCCAGATCCTGGCGGTGGTCTTTCCAGACCTGGATGGGCAGCTGAAGGCCAGACAGCAGCAAGGAGGGGGTGAGTCAAAGACTGCACTGTGAACTCTGTATTACATGCTTTGTGCCCTCCTCTGGCCTGGTTCAACTGCCACAGTGCAGCAGCCATGTTGTCCAGGAGCCATGTCCCTCTATTGTGCACTGCCCACTGCTCATCTGATACCCAGGTGTGGCCCTTACATTCAGGGAATTGTGTCACTTGGGACTGTGTCCTTGCAGTTTGCTTCACTAAAGGTGGGGGACAGCATCTGTTTCCCTAACTCTGTTGTGGGCATCATGGGTGGGTCCATTGTTCACACAACGCCTGGGTTTGGACATGTGATCTGCGTGTTGCTTTGATATGCGGTCCACTTGCTGAGCTGAGCCACCACATGTGCCTGGGGTATGTGGCACACGCCCATGCAGCGGGTGGGAACAATGTTTGGGCCCCAGGAGTGTGCAGATTATGTGTGTCACACATACATAGCCAGCTATCCACTGTCCAGGGCACATCCCTCATTCATGTGGAGCAGGACAGTCATGCCTACTCCAGGCCATGCAATGCACTCTGTACTCCCACTCCCGTGTATCAGCTGACACATTGTGCACAGTGATTTGACCCCTCAGGTGTCTGCCTCTGTGTCAGTGTGCTGTGGATTAGTTGCCAGGACTGCTGGGGTGTTTCTTGGTAGGGGCTCAGCATGCCCCTGGAGATGTGACCATAGGAGACGATACTTGTGTGTCACATAGGTGTTTGATCAGCTGCCCGTGCAGACTGGGGTATGCAAATGTGAAGTTCAGGCAGCTGTTCCCCATTCACAGCAAATTGTGAGGGGCTCAGGTTCAGAGGGTAGTGTCACAGGTCTCCCATATGTCCAATAGGTGTGACCTGGACAGATGAGGGTTGAGATGATGTGTTGTGTGGGGGATGTACATGTGCACTTATGCAGCTCCAGGACTTGCATTCCCCATGACCTACTATTGTGACACAGTGCATAGTGTTGTTGTCTGGCTGCCAAGTCATACATCACTGAGACAGTGATGTATGACTTAGCAGTCATGCCTCTGCCATGGCATGTGTCAACTTATTGGTGGTCCTGCAGGGGAGTGACATGTGCTACATGCACACCATAGTGGCGCTGGCTATCAGGACATGGGTGCATCATGGTGTCTGTCGCTGGTATGCATCACATGCATTTCCTATTTGACTCTGGGCATCCCTTTCATCCGGAAACCTGTACTGACTCAGTGGCAAGAGCTATGATGTGTCCACACCGTGTCCTCTGCACTGTCCAACTACTGTGTACTTGGTGCATGTGTCCACACTGGGGTGTTGCAATCCAACAGACACCAGACAGATGGGTGCAAGGCCATGTGGGATGTGAGTGCCATGCTTGGCATCAGACTGACAATTGGCTTCTCCTGTTCAGTTAGGGCACTTTTAGCAATGTACAACTAATGATGCCAGGGCTTGCTCTGTGATGTGCTGTGCTCACAGTGGTGTGTGCGTTTGGTGCAGGTGACTGATGTCTGTCTGTTTCCCCATTGTTTGCAGATACATCCACGGCCACGGAAGGGGACAGCTCCACGGACCAGGAGGAGCCAGAGAGCCAGACTGGGTCAGCAGCCGAGGAGTGGTCGGAGGGACCCAGTGGCACGGAGGGCGAGGGGAGTCACACCGAGGAGTCCTCAGCACCATCCACCTCAGCTGAGGACCAGAGCAACTCGGAGGATGACTCCCTTGTGGAGGCGGGTGTCAGCAGCCACCACACCCCAGCTAGTGTTGCTGTCCCCGCCACCACCAGCACCACCACCGCCCTCCCATCGGCGCCCATTCCCAAGGTCCGTGGAGGCTCCCATGTTCGGGAGCGTGTCTCCTTTGGCCCAGGCACCGCACCCCCTGCCCCTGTGTCCCCTGCTGCCCTGAGTGAGGAGTCTGTGTACCTCCTTCGCCAGCTCCATGTAGGGCAGACAGCCATGCTGAGTGTCCTCCATGCGCGCACCGCACTGTTGACTCAGCTGGTGTCGTTCATGGAGGGCATCTCATCGGGCATGTCTGACCTACAGAGGGGCAACAGGTCCATGGAC
The DNA here is from genome assembly GCA_963921515.1 of Calotriton arnoldi. Lineage (NCBI taxonomy): Eukaryota > Metazoa > Chordata > Amphibia > Caudata > Salamandridae > Calotriton > Calotriton arnoldi. Next base: position 1,647,016 of record CAWUFW010000963.1, read on the forward strand.
TCCTCCCTGACGGCAGCAGTGTCCCTCCTCAGACAGTCCCTCACCCCTCCTGCCTCTGCTCCATCCACACTCCCCAGCACCTTACCCGTCCCAAGCACACACACACCGGCACAGGCACACACCAGCACACACACATCCAGCACACAGACACACACGCCACAAACTAAACGCACACGCACGCACAGTCAGGGGACTCAAACCAGACTCACAGGGGATGGGGCCCTGGTACACACACACGCATCCACGGGCACTGCACAGTCCTCAGTTGCCTCTCCCTCCAAAGCACCCTCCCTTGCCTCACCTGCAACCCCAAAGACCCAGCGCCTCTTCCTCAGTGACCTCGGCCTCTTCCCCTCCGATCCAGCTGCCCCAGCATCCAGGGGGAAGAGGAAGCCCCCACACGGAGCAGAGTGCCCCTCGCCCCCGGACACCCTCCCCCAGGCGCAGACAGACTGAGGCCCCCACCCGCAAGTCCCCCGGAGTGCTAAGAGCAAGACCCCGCCGCCGCCCTGCAGCTCAAGCACCAGGTCTCCTTCCTCCATCCCTCAGGCCCCCACTCCACAGGTGCCCCCACCACACCCTGCCCCAGGTTCCCCCACCCACAGATATACCATCCCCAAGAGGCTCCGGCCTTCTCCCCCTGCCACTTGCTCTCCCGGCACCACACCCCCCGCTGCACTTGTCTGTGCCACTGATGTGGTGAGGGTGTCCTCACCCTCTGTCCAGCCCACCTTGCCTGTTCCCCATTCTACTCCCCTGGTGGTAGGCACTGCAGTGGAGTCCACTACCACCCTGTCTGACTTGGGCACTGCAGTGGCGGACCTGTCCACTCCATCTGCAGGGTCCACTGCAGTCGTGCCGGCACCCACAACATCTGAGCCATGCCCCCAGTTGTGCTGGCACACACCATGTCAGACACCTCCACTGCAGTTGTCAGTGGCTCTTCAGCACCCACCACCCCTTCCCTGCTTCCTCCTGGTGAGCCCTGATCCTGTCCCTGCGGTGCCTGGCCTACCCCCCGGTTGCCCCTCCTAGTGGATTGTCCCTGGTTTTGTGCAGGCATGTGTAGGGTGGCATCTGCCACTGTCACCCACTTGTGACTTTGTTGATGGACTGGCCATTGGCCTTTGTTTATGTTCTACCGGACTTCTACTTTTAATGCCACATATGCTGAATAAAGCAACTTTCTGTTCTCTAGTGCTTTTGCTTCTGATGTACATGATGTTGATGATGCTAACAATGCCCTTGCTGCAGTGATGGTGATATTTGGTCTCATGATAATGAAGTGTTACTGTGCAGGAACCCATGTGGTCCAGGGGGAATGTGTCCTATCCTGTGGTGTATCAATGTCATCCATAGCAGCATCTGAGGGTGTCATGTGTTCAGTATTTGGCAATGGGATTTCCTACTTAGATTGGCAATTTCACATCTGTGGCTTCCACCCCTGCACATCTGTTGTGCCTGCCATTGTTCTATTCGTCTACTTCCCTGACCGTGTGGCCATCTCCAGTGAACATGCAGGTTTGGGCATCAATGGGGAAGGACTCATCTGTGTTGTCAGTGCAACATTGCTATACAAGTGTGTTGGATCTGTGCTGATGATTCCGTTGGCACTTCCATGACCAGGCTGATGGGACGGGAGCCCTCATTTGGTGCTAATTGTTGATTGTGTGTCCCATTGCTGCCATGGTATGGTATCTGTTCGCCTCACATCTGCAGTCTCCACAGGGTATCTGCATGTGTGTGCCCATTGGTGCAAATATGTGGGTCTGCATTCGGATGGTCACTTCTGTCATTGTGTCATTGATGATTGTTGACGGTGTCAGCCCCCATGGGTGTTGTTTGTCTGCACATGGCCAAAGTTATGTCTTATTTGCACTGCAGGATTTGGCTCCCCCAATTTATGTTGCAATGGGACACATACACTACTTTGCCACTGATGTGTTTGTTGTTCTGTGACCAGGAATCATCCATGCAGTTTGGCAGTTGCACCTCTTACTTTGTCAACACTTACCTTTTGGTCACTGTGATGATGGGGGTTTGGACCCCATTGCCACAATGTTCAAAATGTGCTGCAGCTATGGACCCCACACTTGCCTTTTGGTCACTGTGATGATGGGGGTTTGGACCCCATTGCCACAATGTTCAAAATGTGCTGCAGCTATGGACCCCACACTTACCTTTTGGTCACTGTGAGGATGGGTGTTTGGACCCCATTGCCACAATGTTCAAAATGTGCTGCAGCTATGGACCCCACACTTACCTTTTGGTCACTGTGATGATGGGTGTTTGGACCCCATTGCCACAATGTTCAAAATGTGCTGCAGCTATGGACCCCACACTTGCCTTTTGGTCACTGTGATGATGGGGGTTTGGACCCCATTGCCACAATGTTCAAAATGTGCTGCAGCTATGGACCCCACACTTACCTTTTGGTCACTGTGATGATGGGTGTTTGGACCCCATTGCCACAATGTTCAAAATGTGCTGCAGCTATGGACCCCACACTTACCTTTTGGTCACTGTGATGATGGGGGTTTGGACCCCATTGCCACAATGGTCATGGCCTGCTTGCGTTGTGTGTGCCACACACATATTTGTGTGGCACATGTGCTAGGGGGTCACATTGTATGTTCGAAGTCATGTTCGGTGTTGTAGGCATTTGACACAGTCTACACACGCTTGTCATGGTGTTGGGGGATGTCTTCTTCTTGCATTCCCTAGGTTGTGGTGTGCTGGTTGTGTCATGCATTGTCCATCCTATGGGTGGGGGTGGTAGTGGTGGTAGGCATCCTGCCCCCTGGGTGAGGGTGGTAGTAGTGGTAGGCATCCTGCCCCCCTGGCTAAGGGTGGTAGTAGTGGTAGGCATCCTGCCCCCCTGGCTAAGGGTGGTAGTAGGGGTAGGCATCCTGCCCCCCATGGTTGAGGGTGGAAGTAGTGTTGTAGGCAACCTGCCCCCCTGGCTAAGGGTGGTAGTAGTGGTAGGCATCCTGCCCCCTGGGTGAGGGTGGTAGTAGTGGTAGGCATCCTGCCCCCCTGGGTGAGGGTGGTAGTAGTGGTAGGCATCCTTCCCCCTGGCTAAGGGTGGTAGTAGTGGTAGGCATCCTGCCCCCCTGGGTGAGGGTGGTAGTAGTGGTAGGCATCCTGCCCCCCTGGCTAAGGGTGGTAGTAGTGGTAGGCATCCTGCCCCCCTGGCTGAGGGTGGTAGTAGTGGTAGGCATCCTGCCCCCCTGGGTGAGGGTGGTAGTAGTGGTAGGCATCCTGCCCCCCTGGCTAAGGGTGGTAGTAGTGGTAGGCATCCTGCCCCCCTGGGTGAGGGTGGTACTAGTGGTAGGCATCCAGCCCACCCTGGGTGAGGGTGGTAGTAGTGGTAGGTATCCTGCCCCCCTGGGTGAGGGTGGTACTAGTGGTAGGCATCCAGCCCACCCTGGGTGAGGGTGGTAGTAGTGGTAGGCATCCTGCCCCCTGGGTGAGGGTGGTACTAGTGGTAGGCATCCTGCCCCCCTGGGTGAGGGTGGTAGTAGTGGTAGGCATCCTGCCCCCTGGGTGAGGGTGGTAGTAGTGGTAGGCATCCAGCCCACCCTGGGTGAGGGTGGTAGTAGTGGTAGGCATCCTGCCCCCCTGGCTGAGGGTGGTAGTAGTGGTAGGCATCCTGCCCCCCTGGGTGAGGGTGGTACTAGTGGTAGGCATCCAGCCCACCCTGGGTGAGGGTGGTAGTAGTGGTAGGCATCCAGCCCCCTGGGTGAGGGTGGTAGTAGTGGTAGGCATCGTGCCCCCTGGCTAAGGGTGGTAGTAGTGGTAGGCATCCTGCCCCCCTGGGTGAGGGTGGTACTAGTGGTAGGCATCCAGCCCACCCTGGGTGAGGGTGGTAGTAGTGGTAGGCATCCTGCCCCCTGGGTGAGGGTGGTACTAGTGGTAGGCATCCTGCCCCCCTGGGTGAGGGTGGTAGTAGTGGTAGGCATCCAGCCCACCCTGGGTGAGGGTGGTAGTAGTGGTAGGCATCCTGCCCCCTGGCTGAGGGTGGTAGTAGTGGTAGGCATCCAGCCCCCCTGGGTAAGGGTGGTAGTGGTGGTAGGCATCCTGCCCCCCCTGGGTAGGGGTGGTGGTGCGCATTCAGGCCCCTGTGTGCATATGTGGCATTGGTGATGGGCATCCCGCCCCTATGGTGCTGCTGTTGCTGGTGTAAGTATATTCTGCATCCCTGTGTGTGTGTGTGATGTGTCGTGTTTGTGTTGTATGTGTTTTGTGGTTGGTGTCTGGCTTACCTTCTGCGCCGTACGCGTCCGTGCCTGTTCCGGTAGTATATGTAGAATATTGGTATGATCGGGACGAAGGGATTCATGGTTGGTTCGTGTCGTTCGTCCTTCTCGTTGCTTCGCGTCGTCCTCGTCGCTTCGCCTCGTCCTCGTCGCTTCGCCTCGTCCTCGCCGCTTCGCGTCGTCCTCGTCGCTGCCGTGTTCGTCTCGGAGCCGTGGATCATGTTGTGGCGCGAATCGGAGCTTATGTGCGCCTCTCCCGGATGCTTTGACGTGCCGTGCGTAGCGACGGGTTCAGCGCGTACGGAAAGCGCATCGTACTTGTCCGGCCGGACGGGGCTGCATTTTTCCTTCCGTGCGACTCGATTCGGCGTTTCCGGATTCGCCTCGGTCGGAGAACAGGACCTGGTTTGGGTGAGTACGGCTCGGCCGGATTCTTTGCTGTTGTGCGCATCGTACTTGCTCGTTCGGTGTGCTGTACGGATCGGTCGGGAAACAGGCTTTCACATGGCTTTTTTCCCGACCGAATGGTATTGGGTGCGCCTCCGACCGAGATCGGAATCGGCCCCTTAATGTTTATCAAGGTGGTTTTATTTCCTTCTCATAAGTCAGTTCCGCACTTGTTCCTTCGTCACCACTTTCACTTGACTCTGAACTCTCGTAGTCTTCAAGGATTATATAAGTCCAATCAGGACCTTTAAATTTATTGTTCACAAGTTTCAGTCTTTTGCTTTTTCGTTTTTCAGTTCTACTTGTTTGTCCAGTAAGGCTTGTTACTTCATTTACTTGTTCTGGATTTTCACTTCTGGTTTCTATATGGTATTTCACTCTTTTAATGACACTAGGCCAATGATCACCTTTTCTGACCTTCTTTATTTGCACTGTCTCTTCACTTCTTATTTCTTCTTCAGAAGTTTTTTTATTTTCAAGTTGTGGCACAATTTGTTTTTCTTCGTTCTCAGTTTCTTCTTCTATTTGTTCTTTTTCAGGTCTTATTGGGTTTTCTTCAGTTGCTCCAATGTGATTTTCTAGTAACTGACCCTGTTCAGGATTTACGTCTTTGTGCTTGAGGTTCTCGTGATCTTCTTCTTCTTGAACGTATTTTCCTAGATCTAACTGGTTCTGATCAGGGCTTATTGCACTTTGTACTTCTGCAGCCTGACCGCGTTCTTCTAAACCTGTCTGTCCCTGCTCAAATTTTGTTGTTTCATTGTCGATTTGAGCCCAATTTCCTCTCCCTATCTGATCCTGCTCAGGTTTTCTTATTGTTTCATTTTCCTCATCCTGAGCTGCTTCTTCTTCACCTATCTGGTCTTCCCTAATTTCTTCTAATTTTGCTCTGCTTCTTGTTCTGTTGTAAACTTCTGGTATATCAACCACTGGTATCCAGTCCTGACTTGTGCTTGGTTGTTCTTCTTCAGCTTCCCTTGAATCTCTCACCTGGGATTCTTCAGCTGACCAACCTTCAGCTTCCTCAGTTATTGATGTTGTCTGAGGATTTTGTCCTTCAGGCTCTGGCACCCTTTTGCTAGGCCTTAGGCGGCCCCTGCGTTTGCCGCCCTCGGCAAAATGATAGAAGAGCGGGGGGGGTGGTAGCGGTTGCGGCCGATTCTTGCGGCCGCAACGGCTGCAGGTAAGAGCGGGGGAAGGGGGGCCGGCTGCCGCCCCAAAACTCGTGCCGCCTGGGGCGGTCCGCCCCCATCGCCCCCCCCCCTAGCTACGCCACGGTGTGGCTTACATGAATCCAATTAGGCAATCCTGCACATTTCACTGCTGTGTTCGTGACTAGTATAACCTGACAAGGTTCGCCCCACCTGGGGGATAGACACGTTTCTCTGGTGTGATGCTTCACAACCACCCAGTCTCCGGGATTCAGATCATGCTCTTGCTCAGGCTGCCTGGAAACTGCGTCTTCTCCAACCTGGTGAGAGACAGAACGCACTAGGTCAGCCAATCCTTTGCAATAATCCAGAACCATATCATCAGTTATGTTCAGCAGTTTATTTGTAGGTACATGTGCTTGTCTCATTGCTCTTCCCATGATTATTTCATGCGGACTCAATCCTGTATTTCTATCAGGAATGCTTCTGAGTCCCATTAAAACAAGAGGCAATGCATCTGGCCAATCTAACAATGTTGATGCACACATCTTTGCCAGTCTTGATTTTATTGTGCCATTCATTTGTTCAACCACTCCAGAAGCCTCTGGGCGGTACGCACAGTGCAATTTCTGTTCAATTTGGAATGCTTCACAGATTATTCTGATCACATCGTTGTTGAAGTGACTTCCTCTATCTGATTCCAAAGTCACTGGGAAACCGAACCTAGGAATGAGTTCTCGTAGCAACAGCTTTGCGACTGTAATACTGTCATTCCTTCTGGTAGGGTAAGCCTCCACCCACCTTGAAAACAGACACACTATGACAAGTACATATTTCAGTCCTTTACATGGTGGTAACTGTATGAAATCTAGCTGTAATCTCACAAAGGGACCCTCAGCCTTTCCAATTTTTCCCAAACCAATTACTGTTTTTCTTCCTGGATTATTCATTTGGCAAGTTAAACACCTTTGGCAAAGACTCTCTGCTGCAGCCCTAAACTTTGGATTATACCAACTTTGTCTGAAGAGTCTAATCATGGCATCTCTCCCTACATGTGTGTCTCCATTATACATTCTGGCCATTTGTGAAATCAGACAGTCGGGCATGACTGGTCTGCCGTCTGCATAAACCCATACGTCGTCGTCTGCTCTTCGAGAACATCCTATTTTTATCCAAACATCTCTTTCACTCTCGTCAGCATCATCTTGCAGTCTTTTCACATCATTCCATGTTTCAGGTGGTGCATATAGCATAAGTTGGCAGCTGATTCCCATTTTTTCAACTTTTTTATTTACTGACAACCTGTTTTTGGCACAGGGTTGAGCCACCAGATCTGCATATCTGTTACTGACTACCACCCAGTCATCTCCTGACTGATGTGCGGCACATTTCACCATCGCCAATTCTTTTGGTGATTGTATTGCTTCCAGTAGTTCTTTTACAAACTGTCCATTTTTGATTGGGGATCCTGAAGAAGTCATGAAATCCCTCTGCATCTACAGTTGGCCAAAGTCATGCACAACCCCATACCCATATTGACTGTCCGTAAATATGGTTACTCTTACATTTTTCCCAATTTTGGAAGCTTTAATCAGAGCAATTAATTCAGCTACTTATGCAGACTTGACTCCTGGTAAATAGGATACCTCGACTATTCCAGTTAGTTCACATACAGCATAGGCTGCACTCAGTTTACCATCCTCATGCCTTAAGCATGAGCCGTCCACAAACAGCTCCCTGTCTGGATCTCTTAGGGGCGTCTCCTGTATGTCAGGTCTCGGTTTTGTACATAATTCTGTGACCTTTAGACAATCATGTTCTGGGTCATCTTTAACTTCTTCAAAAATTGGATCTGGCAATAACGTGGCAGGATTCACAATAGTGCACCTAACTATGGTCGCATTTTCAGCACCAAGAATAATTCTTTCATACCTTATCATCCGACTAGGTGTGAGGTGCTGAGTTCGAGTTCTTGTCAATAGGATCACAACTGCATGTGGGACAAATACTGTTACGGGATATCCCATTACTATTGACTCACTTTGTTCAATGCTCATACAGGTAGCAGCGACTGCTTTCAAACAGCCTGGCAATGCTGTCACCACTGGGTCCAATGTAGCGGAAAAATATGCTATAGGACGTCTATCTGTTCCATGTCTCTGAGTTAACACTGAAAGTGCACAATTTTCTCTTTCATAGCAAAATAGTGCGAATTCTCTTGTATAGTAAGGCATACCCAAAGCAGGTGCCTCACATAGTGCATTCCTCAATTTTACAAATGCACCAGCACTTTCATCATCCCATTCAACTGGATCTTTGGCTTTCTTTTTGGTTAACTGAATTAAAGGTTTTGCTAGTAATGAAAACCCTATTATCCATTGTCGACAGTAACCTACTATTCCAAGGAACATTCTCACTTCTCTTTGTGTTTCTGGCATTTTCATTTTCTTGATTATCTTTATTCTGTCAGATGTTATTCTTCTTGTTCCTCTTTCAATCTGGTGTCCCAAATACTTAACTGTTGTGGTACAGAATTGCAGTTTTTCAGGAGACACTTTATGTCCTTCTTCAGCCAAATGGTTAAGTAATGCAATTGAATCTTCAACACAATCATCATGAGTGCTGGATGCTACCAGTAAGTCGTCTATATACTGTACCAAGACTGAACTTCTGGGTAGCGCTAATTTCTCCAAACACCCCTTCAGTATTTGATTGAAAATGGAGGGACTTTCTGTGTATCCTTGAGGAACACGATTCCACACATAGACTTTGTTTTCAAATTTAAATGAAAAGAGATACTGGCTATCTGGGTGCAATGGTATTGAAAAGAATGCTTGGCATAAATCAATCACAGTAAACCATTCTGCACTCCAGGGGATCTGGTATAGGATTACTGCAGGATTTGGCACTAGAGGCCAACAAGGTACCACAATCTTATTAATTTTGCGTAAATCCTAAACAATCCTATACTTTCCACTAGGCTTCTTCAAACCCATGATTGGTGAATTACAAGGGCTACTCATAACTTCTTTTAATATGCCTTGTTTTACCATTCTGTTAATTTCCTCAACAACTCCTGCTTTTTCTTCTGCACTCATTTTGTACTGTCTGGTATTTGGGAAAATTGCACCTTCTTTTACAGTGATTTTTACTGCGTCTATTTTGGCCATAAGTCCTACTTCTTTCCCGGTGAAATCCCATACTTTGGAATTTACTGTAGTTCTTAATTCTTCTGGTAATTCGTTTTTCGTTATCAAAGAGAACATCTCGTCTATTTCTGTACCTTGCTTGGCTATCATGAACTTATAAACATGATCTTCGTCCGGGGTCTGTATAGCAACACCATCCGGCGTGCAGAAAATAGTACAATTCATTTTGCACAATAAGTCTCTACCCAATAGGTTTACTGGACTAGAATCACACACTACAAATTGATGCATTTTTCGGAAGTTTCCTATTTTTACTTCCATTGGTTTAGTGAGAGGTGTTCTGATCTTTTGATTAGCTACGCCTACAACTTGGATAGCTTCTCCAGAGAGAGGAAGGTCTGGGATGTCTGCTGATCTCACAGTAGAACGGGTAGCACCAGTGTCCAAAAGGAAAGTGATATCATTACCTCTTACTTTCCCTTCAACATATGTACCTGACTGGTCTACCGGCAAGGATGCACCAAGTACGCACTCCTTCTCCCCCTCTCTTAGGCACCGTCATTGGTTACATGGATAAAAATCATCCTGTAAAAGAAACTGTGAAGTTACATAATCATTCTTACCACTTCCTCCTTGATATCCGACGTCTGTACCGTGCTTTGCTCTGCTTACATTACCCTGTATAGGAGCAGGTGGCAACTGACTCTGAGGATTTACACCCTGCTGTGAGTCATTCTGCGTCTGTGGATTTAAATTATGATTTGGGCCATTATTATTTTGAATCTTTTTACATTCGTTCTTTCAATGCCCCAACTTTCCGCATCCATGACAAGGAAATGTCTTTTTAGCCTCTTCTCTACTCATTCGTCCTCTCACTTTACCACCATTTCCTGTGTCACCATTCGTTCCAGAATCTTTTCCCTGATTATCAGTTGGATTATCCAAATTAATTCTCTGTCGCTCAGCCATTTTCACCTGAGCCCACATCACTTTCTCTTGCAGTTTCTTGTGCCTATCCTCAATATCATCTCCACAATATTTGGCATATTTCAAAATTTCGTCTATGGGTTTCCCTTGCCAGCACAACATGTGCTGCTTAATCATTTGACAAATCTCTGGCTTTAAACCATAAACAAATCGGTAGACAAACTGACTCATATTTTTATCTCCAATGTCCTCAAATCCACTATACTGTTTGAACACCTGTAATAGACGTTCATAATAGGCATGTACCGATTCACTTGCTTCTTGGGTAGTCCTGTCTATTTTCACCCAATCTGTTTCTTTCGGTGGTATTTTCCCTTTCAGGTAAGTTATTACCTGCTGATACTTTTTCATTACATCACTTGATGGAGCACCTGTCTTTGGATCTCTAGGATACTCTTCACTCGGCCAGTCAACTGTAATTTTACAATCTGTCCACAAATCTGCAGGTACCACTATGTCGAACAAACCATCCAAATCCTTCAATAATACCTTTGACACTTTCACAAACCTCTCAACCTGCTTATACCATTCAATTGGCTTTTCTCTCAACTTTGGGAAATCATTCGTAAATGACAAAATATCCTGTCTACTCCATGGGACATGAACATAACCTCCTCCAGGTACTTATCGCATCGGGTACATCTGATCTGCTTTCCCTGTTTCCTTCAATAAATATTCAGAAGTTGTTCTACTGTACCGTGCCTCTTCCTTTTTCTTTGTACATCTAGCTTTCCATTTATCTAGATCTCCCCATTTCTGTAAAACTGACATTAATTCTTTTACTTGTAGTTTTCGACCAGAGGCATTCATGTTTTCTAAATCTTTGTCAGAAAAATCTGCTCTATAGGGTTTCTGTAGTACTTTTGACTTCCCTATTTCAATTCACATATGTAAAGCCAAATCTGATAATTTCTCCTGAAATATCTTTACATTTCTAGTTATACTTCTGCATACGAACAATAGTTCTTCTTAATCGTAAGTATTTAGACGATCTACTCCTACATTTCCTGCTATCATTTCTTCTAACTCGACTTTTAATTTATAGATGTCCATGATCTTTGGGGGTGAACTCTGTCTGCCTGATCCTTGTGCCCACATTTCTAAGTCTTCTGGCGTTACTACTGTGGCACTTTTGGTTCCAGATGAGGTTACTATATTTACATCTTTGGAGCAACCAGGTGTTATTCTTCTAGGAGTACTATTTACAGATCCTCGAATAGGTAAATCCATTAAGGATAGCATAGATTCACAATCACTGATTTGATCATCAATTATTACAGGTTCGGGTTTAGGAATTTCTACAGGTGTAGGCATGACTAGAGGTTTCGGATAATTTACTTTGTCACCATATAAGGGAACCACTGGACCAATTGTTACAGGTATGGTCAGGGAATCAGGATGTACATTCAACTGTGTTATTTTCTGTATCAATTCTGCTCTGTTTCTGTCTATAGCTTCCTTTTCTTTATCCTGAAGTACCCTATTAACTGGTGGATTATGCAATACTTGCGGTACCAATGGTGTTTTTAAAAGTGGTGCACTTGGAGTACATCCACTTGTCCCTTCCTGATATGGTGGCGGGTTCTTTAATATTTCTTCCATAAATTCATCTTCAGAATCTCCAAACCCTGTCAAGTGTTTTGTCTTTTCTGTGCATTTATTCCCTAACGACTCTTCTGCTATACATACTAGATACAAACCCTCTGTAAGCATCGCTCTTCTCCATTGTTTCATCTGACCGTCTCTTGACTCATTTTGGTATCTAGGAAAAAATCCCTGATAACCCCTACTGCTTCTTGATCGGTCACGTTCGAATGCCTCGGTTTCCCATTCTTCTAAGGCTTCGTATTGAGTTCATCTTGGTCTGGGTTCTAAATCATTCATCCTCAATCTCAAATTTTGAAGAATTCTCCCATTGAAAGTACCATTCTCTGGGAATGCTAATATTCCGTCATTTTTGGTATATTCTATCCAATTTTCTAACCATTCGCAAGTATGATAACCTCTCTCCATCATCATGAATGAAGCGGGCATTTTTGCTGGTGGAATGATAATTCCTTCTCTAGTTTTGATGAGTTTATCCTTTTTAAAATAATTCTTAACCTTTTGTAAAAATGACAATTTTCTCTTTTCTCCATACATTTTGGGTAAATATCTATGTATCCAATTATATTCTGCAAAACCTAGGAATCTCCTGTCTGAAAGGGTTCCGGTTAAAGTCGGATCGCGTTTCCACATATAACCTCCACTATCCACTAGGATTTCGACTTCTATGCTAACAACCAATTAAATTCCAACTAACATTTGTCTCTGAACCAATCCTAGCGCGGCTTTTAGTGACGTTTGTCTGACGACCCCTCCTTTACAATCTGCGCTTCTCTGTCCCTCGCTGTTTCAACCAATCCCAGCGCGACACCTGTGACGTCAGTATTGCTCCTGACTACTGACCCCTCCTTTACGAGAGTCGTTCCACGCCCGCTGTTTCAACCAATCCCAGCACGGCGTTTTGTGATGTCAGCTTCCTCTCCGGCAGCTGACCCTCCCTTTACAAAATCGTACGCAAATTTTTATTTTCTTTATACTTCTTATTAAAATTCAGTAACAACATAAAACATTCGCTATCGTGCCAGTTTCTCTAAATTGGAAAAGATAGTTTCTCTCACACTTAGTAAAACCTTTCCGTTTACTAAACATACACTACGAGTAAAACCCTTCCGTTTACTCTTCACGTAAGCTTCAGAAATACCTGCTACTTCTTCAATGTTACCCTTTCTAGGTGATATAACATCAAATTTTTACCAGCGTATTCCTTTGCTATTACTCACACGCATAAGTCCCTAACAAGTACTGATAGCCCTGCTTAACTTTTCAGTACTATTTCTGCCTCACAGATAACCTCACTGCAGTATGGCTTCCACTTACCATCCGCTATTCAATTTTCCCCGGGAATTCTGGACAACATAAAACAAAACTTTTGAACAAACGGATGTTAGTTTATAAAAATAAAATTCTCATTACCCAATTAACAAAGTATAACCATCCTCTGATAACCAGAAAACTGATCCAGCGGGTTACTAGCAACAAGCATTCATACACCGAATACTCACCTGGGCCCATTCATTCATACTACGCTAGCAATTTCTGCTGGTGGGTCAGTTGTACTCTTTATCAATATCCCTGCTACCAATTACTGTTCTGATTGAAGAGTAATGACTTACTAATGGACCCTTTGATAATTGGGAAATTTAAAATGAGTGACATTCAATTAAAGTCATAGTCCTGAAATAATCACTGAGTCAGGAAGTTTTAAAATGTTTATCTAAAATTTAGCAGAGTAAAATACAGAACCACATAATACTTAATCGTATATCAAGGATGAAGCATAACAATCAATTATCGATCAATGACGGTTCCTCAGAAAGAAGACGATAGAGACAGCAGCACAGCTAAAGGTTGCATTTATATTTACCTAAAGGTGCGAGAAACCAAACCCCTTGGCCAAGGAGTTGGAAAGATAGGTCCCAGGAAGGATGAAGACCAAAGACCTCCGGACCAGGTTCTGGACAGAACAGGTGACCTCTCTATCAACGACGCCTGCGTCGTTCCCCTCTCTGACACTTCGCTCCTCCTCGAGTTCTTCCATGTCTTCCTTCTAATGGACTCCGCCGCCCCCACCTCAGGACCTCTCTGGACAGCGGTTCAGTCTGCAATCGATCAGCTCGTCGAGCACCAAAACCCGATCTCTCGCATCTGAGCTTGTGCGTCCTAATGCCAATGCCTGTTCTGTCTAATTAGCTAATTCTATATCTATTATACCCTTCTATGCCCAGGTACCTCCCATTAATGTTTCAAATTTATGGGCCCACTACTTCTGATTGGACGGGGATAGAGGGTTGATCCTCACACCATGTCAATTTAGTTCAATTTCTTTAAGCCCATTGTTTTAAAATACCGCCCCTCACAATTAATACATTTGCTTTATTTCCCACCCGTTTCCCATTGATTCTTTAATACATTTTGTATACATTTGTTGCGACTTCAGGTACATTTCAGATGAACTTGTGAACCAGGCTTTGCGACCTTGGAGGGCTTCCAAGTTGACTTCATCGCTTCCTCTGGTCAGCCTTGCAGGGCGCATGCGCAAAACCAATGTCTCTCGAGCTGCAGTTCAACCAACCCAGGCCCATTTACGAACTAATAAAAGTCAAAGAAGAAAATATTAAAATCACAAATAAATGTTTTCACTGTATACCCACTCTGTCTACTCTATTCCCATTTAATTATAAATCTATCCCGCATTAATAGCATTAGAATACCACAGTTTTAATTGCAGCATATGCGCAAGTTTTAGCACGTGAAAACATTAAGCAGCCATTTTAATACACACTGCGCAGAAGCAAAGGTTTCCCTCCAAGCAAAGAAAGACGTCATACCGCGTGATATGGTTGACACATGCGCAATGAAATTCCCGCGCATTAGCGGCCATTTTGGGTTTAGACAAGCGTTACTTAATAGTTTAAACACATAGACAAGCTTCACTAGGATACTGTTTATGTGTGCATTTATTAGTAGAGACATTACAAAGTTTTAATAAATTAATACTGCGAGAGGATTGCTTACGAGCAAGTCTCATTGCGAGTTCTTGCTCCATCAGTATTGCATTGTTTTTTCTAATGTTTTTATTTTATCCAGTGGTTTATGTTTTACTGCCTTTGTATCTCTTTGGAGAGTGGTGTCGCCTAGCCACCACCATTTATCCTTTTCTTTTTGCTAGCTACTCTGATTCAAGCATGTGAATCTATGAAAGATTCAATACTGGAGGAAAAACAAGTTACTTACCTGTACACTGTGGATCTCCAGCATCGATATCTTTCATAGATTCACATGCGACCCACCCACCTCCCCATTTAGGGCTCACCACTCCTATACCTCATTTATGTATATATCCCCTTTTACACTTGTGCACAAAATCTGAGGATATGGTCTCTCTGTAGGGGAAAAGTGGTTCTTATTGGCTGAAGTTTGGGTCTAATAAAACAATGTGAATTGGTAAACAATGTCAGTTGCTTTTTCTGTGGCTATTAATGTACTTACTAAGTACTGCTTGTTTTAAATACTGTGGGACTCCCACCATGACGACAGTGATTCAAGCATATGAATCTATGAAAGATATCAGTACTGGAGAACCACAGTGTACAGGCAAGTAACTTGTTTTTTCCACCCCCAACCCAGCTGATTTTCTCATCAAGGTCTTTGCAAGAGTCTTGGATTGCTTGAAGTATTGTGGCTGGGGAAATAGAGTTGTCCACCTGCAAAGGGCCCCCGGATGCAGGCCCCTCACGAGTCCCCGTCAAAGAGGGGGACGGTTTTGTAAATTTATCAATATTCCCTTTGTGGGAAGCCGTTGCCACCTTCTCCTCAACCATGTTGTGAAGACCGCCAGACCACCCGGCTGTGTGCGGCCCCAACCACTGGCACAACCAAAAAGCTTAAAAGTGCCCCAGAACTGCTCACCGGGTCGCCCCACTCCTGCAAATGCCCACAGAAAGGCTCTGTTGTGTCTCTTAGTCGCAGGCTCGACCTCTTCTGCTTCTTCAATGGTCTGTATCCTCAAATTTAGGTCAACAGTATTACATGACCCCAAATGCAGACCTCTTGTCACAAGGGGGTGGGGGAGGGAGAAGAGGATATCCAGGAGGCCCCCCATTAGGTGCACCTGTGCACCCCTTAGGCATCTGGCATCATCCTACCTCATCAGTGCAACATATGGGCGAGGATCATTGCCTCACCTCGCAACCCACCGATCATTGACCCACTTTGTCTTTATCTAGCTATGGGTGGGCCCCAGAACACACAGTCGGATTCACCGGTGGGGGGGCACAGCCTGATCCCCCTAAAGGACTCACTCTGTATGGCCCGGTTGTTGCAGCTTCTGCAGCTGTAGGCCACACTAGCCCATTTAGCTCAGATCAAGGGTCTTGGCTCCCTGCCACAGAGGGGACGTGTGAATCACTCCCAAGTTTGGCCAAAGTTCCCCCAGGGCCATGCTGCTCACTACTTCAGTCCTCTGTCACCAGGCCATGGTGGAACCAAAGCTCACTGCTTGGGATACACCGTCACTTCCACAGAAGCGCTAGTTCTAGGACTCCGCCAAATTAGGCCTGCCTCCAGCCACGAGGAAACCCGGAGAGGGGGGGGGGGGTGACTCCAATTATCGCCAATTCCAATTATTTATTTATTTTGTTTTGGAACTCCTATGGAGGTCCACAAAAACACACCAACAATTAAAAGGGCAAACTTTACATACAATACAAAATTCTTCCTTATACATTGCTATAAAAATTATATCAAACATACTAAGAAATGTGCAGATAATGCTATAAATGCATAAGACAATCAAATAACCGACCAATAAAAAATTCTTATATCAAACATACTATAAAATGTGCAAATAATGCTATGAATACATGAAACAATCAAATAACCAACCAGTTGGTATTAAATCATAACCAGAAAGCTACTGTTAGAAAATGTTCTAGTAAATAGGCAAAAATGTTTTAAAAAATTGATATATCTTAAAACAAACCATTTCATTTGGAGGGGACAAGACCAAAGATCGTGCGTCCTGAGCCGAGTGAATATTAAATCTGATAAAAACTGGTTTTAAGAACACTCGCCTGGCGCTTTGCAGCTTTGAACATACAAATAAGACATGATTTAGTTCTTGGATTTGCAACTGGCACAATTCACAAATTCTCTTCTCTCTAGGTGTCTTATCCCAGATGCCAGTAACATCTCTTAGAGGCAGCAGATTGAGTCTCAGTAGGAGTATTAGCCTTCTAATCCCGTGAGGGATATTCCAAGTTAAATAAGGCTGTGGTTTATTCCCCAAAGTGCTCCCACTGACCGCCACATTACTGGACCTGGACTGGCTTAAAGCAGCGTCTCTCGCCAAACTGATAGGAGATCTAAACTTCTTTAAGAACTGTTTCAGAACAGATTTAGACATAAAAGAAACGGGATTTAAACTAAGACCGAAAGTATCATTTGCACATACAAAAGACCTAAAAAACCTTGATTGTTCTTTTAGTGTGCCAAAGATTTCTATTCTCAGGGCGGCCCTAAGTGTACCCTCTTCCCCCAGAAGGAGGGAGTTACCCCACCTGAGAACCACTGCCTGGGCTAAAATGAAGGACGAGACTAATCCAAATTCAAGGCGCAGTACATGTGGGGCAGCCAAAGAGTTTAAATTGCAAATTTGACGCATAATTCGTCCTTCCGCCTTATCAAACGAGAGCCAATAATTCATGTCCAACACCTCGGCAGCATATATTAATGAGGGAGGGCTTTTGACCTTAAAAACGGATAAGACATGGCTAAAATGGCGTCTCCCGCAAGTTTTATAAAATCTGTTTAATGCACTTGCCTGGGAGACAGCTTTACTAACACAATGTTTAGTATGCTCCAAGTCTCGACCTGTTTTGGAAAAAACTTTCCCTAAGTCTACATACGAGTCAACCAGTTCCAGTTTTTCAGAACCAAACATCCACCTTAGACATCTCTTTATTCTAAGCCCCTTCTTGCGAAAAACCAAAATCTTGCTTTTTGCAATATTAATTTTCAAGAAGTGAGCCTCTGCATATTTACTTAAAGCATCCAGACGACGTTGCAGGCCAATGGGCGTTAGATCGAATATTGCAACATCGTCTGCATATAATAGAGATCCAATGGACATTGTACCAATTTTGGGGGCATCAATCAATCAATCAATCAATCAATCATGTCACTTATAAAGCGCACTACATACCCGCGAGGGTCTCAAGGCGCTGGGGGAAGAGGGGGGTGGTGCTGCTACTGATCGAAGAGCCAGGTCTTGAGGAGTCTTCTGAAGGCCAGTAGGTCTTGGGTCTGTCGGAGGTTGGTGGGGAGGGTGTTCCAGGTCTTGGCGGCGAGGTGAGAGAAGGATCTGCCGCCGGCGGTCGTTTTCCGGATGCGGGGGACTGTGGCGAGGGCGAGGCTGGTCGAGCGGAGCTGGCGGGTGGGGGTGTAGAAGCTGAGTCGTCTGTTGAGGTAGGCTGGTCCGGAGTTGTGGAGTGCTTTGTGTGCGTGGGTGAGGAGCTTGAAGGTTATCCTCTTGTTGACAGGGAGCCAGTGCAGGTCTCTCAGGTGGGGTGTGATGTGGCTGCGTCGGGGGATGTCGAGGATAAGACGTGCAGAGGCATTCTGGATGCGTTGCAGCCGTCTCAGGAGCTTAGCCGTCGTTCCTGCGTAGAGGGCGTTTCCGTAGTCCAGCCTGCTGGTGACGAGGGCCTGGGTGACTGTTTTTCTTGTTTCGGTGGGGATCCACTTGAAGATCCTGTGGAGCATTCGGAGGATGTTGAAGCAGGATGAGGAAACGGCGTTGACCTGCTTAGTCATGGAGAGGGTGGGGTCGAGGATGACCCCTAGGTTGCGTACGTGGTCGGTGGGTGGCGGGGCTGTTCCCCCCTTACAGAGTTCAGAGCGCCAGGGAGATCAGCGATATACAAAGAAAATAAAAGTGGTGCCAATAGACAACCCTGCTTAAGCCCATTATGCGTTCTAATTTTACATGATAACCCCCGCGAACCTCCCATCAGAACCTGGCACCAGGTGTCTGTATGCAATTCCATAATCAGACCCAAAAGATGATTAGGTATGCCAAGGAAGACAAGTTTTCTCCACAGCGTCCGACGGTCCACCTTGTCGAACGCTGTGGAGAAATCGATAAAAGCTGTATAAATTGGCATCCCTCGGGAGAAAACATATTTCTCTACAATTGTCTGAACAACCGCTATATTATCCAGGGTGCCATGGTTCTTTCTAAAGCCAGCTTGTTCCGGTGGAAGAATATCCTGATCATAAACCCATTGTTGTAAATGGCATAATATACTTTTTGCAAATAGTTTGCCTGAGGCATCCAGGAGGGCGATCTGTCTAAAACTAGTCGGCACCGTTTTCGGTCCTTTTTATACAGGGGGACTATAATGCTTCCCTTCCAAGAGGGGGATTTTATTCATAAAGAAACAATATTTAAAAAGTGGCTCTAAAAAATCACCCCATGCTTCTGGCTCCTTTTTGATTAATGCAATTGGGATTCCATCCGGCCCTTGTGCGCCGGAGGTTCTAGCAATCTTTATATACTTTACCAATTCCTTTCCTGACGGGGGACCAAATTCAGTAAATTCAGTAGGCACGGATTTAACCCCATCAGTCATCACGGGAGAAACTGGGCTATTATTTCCATATAATAGGGAGATGTAATCCACCCAGTCCTTTTCTGGAATCGGTATGGGTGTAGCTCTCTGCCTTGAATCGCAATATTCAGCGATCAAGTGCCAATATTTTCTTGAATCCTTGGCCCTTGCGGCTTCCCTCAGCCCTATCCACTTAGCATCAAGCTCCCTTCTTTTTTCACTGAGCATGAGGTGTCTTCTCACTCGCTTAAGGCGATTGATTTCCTGCTGCCGGCCAAAGAGGAAATGTATATGCTGTTTTCGAACAAGATGGTTAATTGCCTGTTTTAAAGATATCATATAGGACATATCTTGTTTATACGGGCGAGGTTCAGAAGATGTGTAGCTTAGATTACAAATCTTCATTTGAGCCTCAAAGAAGGGTATAATGTTGGAATGAGTATTACCCTGCTTTTCTACATAAGCCGTCTTCACAATGGAGCCTACTTCAGCAATGTTTTTTTGTGTCCAAAAGGACCGACCATTTGCTTTGTTAAAAGTGGCCGTGCCCTGACCGGCGTTCCCCAAGTCCAATGAGGGTAGATCAAAGGCCACTGTTATACCCACTATACTATGGTCGCTCCATATCGACGGGCTAACAAAAAAATTATCACAGGCCCCAAACATTTGGTAGGAAACAATCACATAATCTAAAAAGCTCTGAGTATGTTGAGAATGAAAGGTAAAATGGGCTATTTTATCAACGGGCACTCTCCCATTTAGGATGACAAGATCTAGACTTCTAATGCTATCAAGCAAAAGAAAACCCCGCTTATCTGTTTTTACTTTATTTGGTAATAAAATCTTGGGAATGTGCCAAATTTCCTCTTTGTCAGTATTGGCATAAATCCCAGAGGCAGAGTTCGACTCACTTCATGGGCCAAACCTTGAACAGACACACCAATCATGGTCTTCGCCATGCCGGTGGGGCACCTACATCACCTTTGGGACCACTCGCACACCAAATGCAGGAACGGCTACCACTCCACATGGCTCTCGGGCTGCTGCATTCCGCTCAGCTCCTTTTCGGTCTTCCCTGTACCTCCACAAGTGCCTCAGGAAACGGGGCAGGTGGGCAGCCAGACCTTGGGGCAATCCCATTCATACTATAACTTGCAGGTGTGGGTATGATCAGTAAGGATTAACATGACAGTTCATCTAAGCAATGTCCGCCATTTTCGGCAGCCATGCCACACCTTCAATTATGTTCATTATTGAATTCTTAGTCCTTAACCCCACGCCACCTCCCTAAGTAAGCCTTAGATGACGTATACACGTCTTTGAAGGTCAATTGCTAAGAGGGTGCATTTAGTGCTCAATTTGCAGGACTACAGTGGGGAAGGCTCTGGGATAGCAATGGTAAATTACAAGGAACCCCACAGTCGTGGCACAGTAGTCTCTATAAGCCAGGGACACCAACACTAGGTCTGACAAAATGCTGTATACATTTGTCATAAGTAGTGGTAGGAGGCACTGTAGGCATGTTTAATGTAGGCATTCAACTGTATTTGGTCACGTGAGACCTCTTCAAGAATTCAAACACCGATGTGTTAACAACAACACGGACGTACAGTAAACTCCACACATTCAATTGTCTCTTAACAAGTGGCAAACATGAGGGCCAGCCCTTTTAAAAGTCTTACTCTGTTTTTGGGTTAGTTTCTATCTGTGTTCCTTTTCTGGGTTGGTGGCAGGAGTGTGCAAAATTCATCTAATTTACTTTTGTGTACTTTCTTGAAATTTCGGAAAAAATACACAAAATTATACATCATTGCGCACATGAAACCCCAGAATTTGGCGCTCTATTTTAGCGCAAAATGAATCCTTGCATCTAAAAAATTGTGCAAAAATACAAGTGTCGCAAATAGCAGGCACTTGTGTGCTGGTCATTGGTATTATTCCCGTGCACTTGCACAAAAGTTTTGTGGCAAGTAATTATACAATGCGGTGTAACAATGCCATTTCGAGATTGTCACGTACAAGGCTAACAGATTACCGAAATTACGCGAGATTATGCCAACAAAAAGAAAGTTCACGCTAGCCTAGTTGGTATTTCTCACCCCACTTTCTGGCCCTCGCACTTGCTGCTGTTATTTACAGAATGACATCCCCAGAGAACTTCATCGACTCCACAAATTCAATCGTCTTTTAACATCAAGTGGCTGATTTATCCCCCAGCCTTAGTTTCTAACCTGTGCTGGTGGATCACCTCCCACTTTCTGGTTCTTGCACGTGCTGCTCTTATTTGCAGAAAGACATCACCAAGGGAGTGTCAGTGCCTGCAATCTGCTTACCTGTGTATTGTGCCCACAGGGCAGGAATGGTTTATTCAGCTAAATGTATTTTTGTCCTTCTTAGATCAAACCTCACACCTCTTGCAAATGTTTCCTCAAAGGGGAAATCTTAATAGCTGCAGGTAAACAATCCTCTCTCCCTCCCATAGGAAATAACTCATGATCTGTTGGCAAGCACAGCTATGACGCCAATACTATAGATTCATAATGTGGTTATTCCTATAGCGCTTCAGAAAACCGTTTTAGTGTGAAAGGGTCGAAGAAAAAAACGGAGGTTTTTCGGTGATGGGGATTAAAGGAGTTTGCTTCCTTTCGTTAAACTCATAAGTCTCTGGTCATGGAAGCTCATGTTTTACAAACCAGTCTCAAGTTGGGTTAAAGTAAAAAAGGAAGGAACAATATTTAAGAACCAATCCTAGAGGTTTTCAACACCCCTAAAGAACCTTTCTTTTCCTTTATTATTTATTTACGGAAGTTTCAATAGCAGAAACAATAAACAGCACCACCCCCCCTCCCACCCCAGTCCCCCGAAGAGATTGAAGTTAAACTCCCAGTAACGGCATTCAGGGCTGGTCCTAGAACTTCTGGGGCCCTGGGCGAGAGGGAAGATGTGAGGCCCCTCTAATTTGCATGTAACATCACAAGAAGTGATATCCTCAGAAAGTGACATCGCAGTACTATTGATCTTATTTGGCATCACTGAAGAGACCTAATGTGGATAACAGTAACATGGACAAAAAGATAAATATACGAATGAAATAAGTACATATATTTTAAAACTGTATTAAATGGATTACATGTGTCACATTGGATGGAAAAGCTAGGTGCAGGTCTCACAAAGATGGATATTTTTTACTCCATGTTAACTGATTGTTCCCAGATGGGTGCATGATAAAAAATTCCAGTTCTGTCTCATAAAGGGGAGAGATCTTGTTGAGGTAATGAGGGGGCGGGTTCATTCAAAATATCAAATTAAACAAGAGAAAACCCCTCACACCATGGATATAATCGAAAATTTCAAAAGGCTGGTCGAGCCCTGTGCGACAATGTTTGTTAGTGCCTCCCCAATGACTCCCTCTGCCACGGATTCCCTCACTACCACCCTTTAACAGTGCCCCTCAAGTCTCCATGACCGCATTCTCGCTCAGATTCATTTAGTTTGATTTACAGCGCCACTGATACCAATGTAGGGTGGCAGAGCACTTTATATCACACACATTACACAGGGACAATCAATCATATATGTGTAAATCACTGTATAGGAAATGTTACATAAGACAAAGGACTAAAGGTGTAGGAGGCACATGACAATCATTCTAGTAGGCAGTATAGTTTAATAGTGATTGGTCTGGAGAACTCTGAATTTAGAGCGTAATACCATGGTTGGGGGTTCTCTTTAATAACCAGAATTGATTTCTATCCAAATAAACCCTTTTTGCAACATTAGGATAAACAAAGACTGGGGAAAAAACCATAATGCTCTAATTTATACCTTGCAGTTTGCATGCAGCTCTAAGATGATGGTTAATAGCTCACTGTTCTAGTTAGGACTTTGACTTATAAACTGCAACTAACAAAAGGATCTCACTGACAAAAGCAGTAACCCACTGACCTATTTACATTATTTGCATTTTGTGATCTGCATGCTACATGTTCTTTGCAGCAGGCACATTAACCCTCTGCGCTACCTTTTCACGAGTAAAAGCATCCACTTGACAAAACTCCATCTCTCTCAAGGAAGAACATTAATCACCAGAGTTATCATGACATTTTTATTGTTCCCGAAAATTGCTGGAGTCCAGGAAGGAGGCAGCAAGGGCTTTTAAAAACATAATATACTTGCAAACATGATGCCCCCACCCGAAGTCAGCGCTCAGTGCGATCTCACCGGTCGCACCGCCCTAGAGCCTCCCTGCTCAAGGGTCCTGTGACCTCAGTGACAAAGTCACTGTTGCACTGGGGTGTACTACTTCATAGGCCTGCCCGCAAGACTGGAGGTGAACTTCAGTATATATTGTGGTGGACAGGCCTTTATGGTTAACCAACACTTGCCACCGCTAGGGTCCACCTGCTGTTGATAAGACACCAGGGCTTCTAAAGACTTGCAGGGCCTTCTAAGGTCTAGCACAGGAATGTGCTCCCTCAGGAGAGTGGTCTGGTGGACTGGTCATGAAGGCTGAACCTGGTTACTCAGTCCCAAATTCGTCAGCTCTGACGATAGTGGCACATCCTACTGAGAGAAACTCGCACTGCCTTCAACTACAACCCAATTGTGCCCCGCTATAAACACCTGGATGCGACTCATTTCAAATTACGCACTAGACAAGAGTAATATGCTGCCTAAAAAAAGAAAGTAACAACATCCTGGATAAAGCTAAAACCCACAGGAATGCAAGATTAAGTAAGGCATATGAAATGTAAGAAGGAACAACATGGTTACCTTAACGCTTTTGCACTTATTATTCAGAAATCAGTGAGTGCTTTTGCCTGAAAAGTTAAGGACATGACTACAGGGTCCAGAAGGGACCCGTTTCAATGTCCATTACTTATAGCCTTACAAAACGTAAGCAGTGTAGTTTTAAAAGACCACATCCGTGAACACAGAGCCCCGGTACGCATTTTGTTTTCCAATCGACCCATTAACCAGGTATTGCAGTACCTCCAGGAATGGTGCACTTCCCCACCCGGGAAAAACAATGTTGTTCAAAGAAAGATGAGAAAACAAAAGTAGCGCTTCACTGGCAAACTCTGTAAAGTGGCGCTAATGTGTTTTGGGTGTGAATAAAATCAATCTGGCCACTTTGCGACCCACTCTGTCTTGCGTTTTTTTGTTATTTTTCACATTTTGAACCTTTTATTTCTCTCCGTTCCGAGGCTGCACTTTGGAATAGAAAAATGTCCAAAAAAGACATTTCCAACAAAAGTGTTTTTCTTTTTTGGATCAATTTCACGGAGGAACAAATAAACGAAAGGAGAGGAAGAAGGAAGTAATGGCTGCAAGGCCCAGGGAATGGGGGCCCCCACACCTGGACCTTGCAGCTTGCTCCAGTGCTTCCAGTCCCAGGGAAGGGGGGCCCCCTCCACTGGGCCTCGAAGCAGTGATGAGGCATTTAGCAAAACACTGCCCTCCCACTGGCAGTTCTACATACATTTTAAATGCACATTCACATCAAAAAAATCTTTGCTATGGGTGATGCAAAGGTTAACAAAAGCCAGTTGTTCTGGCTGCTCCCTTCACTCCTCACCCACCTCTCCTTACCTGTGTCCAGCTTGTCTTGGAAACAAAGGGGCCTTCTGTCGCCTAGAAACTAAATGCAGAAAGGGTGCCTAGAATGGCCAGTACTTAATAGAGGCGCTGCCCCGCCCCAGACACTGTGAGTCAAAATAATTGCTACCCCATTCTGTTTGTCCCTTCCCCCCACCCCTGCACCCCCAGGAATGCCACCAAGCCCTGACCAGCAAGGTCAATACATTTCACATTTGTATTGTGATTGTGTGGGACAGGGGGCCCTGGAGGAGCAGGTGGGCTAACTGTGAAAGTGTGGCCTTTCACAGTGAAGCGGGCCCCCTGTTTTTTAGCTGAGCATGAGGCCCTGGGCAGCTGCCCACACTGCCCATGCCTAGCGCCAGCCCTGAGTAGCAGAGTGCCCTAATGTAGTGCGCGACTTCTGATTAAACCTGAATTGGGTTTACATTATGTCACTTGTCAGCTCTGAAAAATCCTTCAGGTGAAACGTGTCATATAGGTTTTTGTGACTCGAAATTAACAGCTAGCATTTTTGTGGCTACAGATAAGCTAATTGACTGTGCAATCTTGTAAAAATTAGCTGCATGACAATCAATAAACCAGCCCTTTGGTTTATATACCTAGTTCTGTCGACCTTGCTTATTATGGTGTAAGGGAAAGCCCTGATAAAACTGTTATACCATTATTTTGTGAGGTGTAAAACATGGGTACCCACATTAAAATGAATGGAGGCCTTCTGTTTGTTAGGGGGTAGAATACCAACTAAATAATAACTTTACGGCTCCAAACCTCAGAGCTGCTCAGCTGTCCTTGCTGGAGCGATGATCTTGGGGTAGCCTAGCAGTGGACAGACTGATCGATTGATTCTAGTCCTATCAAAAGTACCTACAATAGCACTAACTTCACATGTAAATAGTGTTATTTCTTTCTGCAGCCTTATACCCTCAAATGACATGCTATCTCAAAAGGCATGCAAACCTTGTCATGGTTGCTAAAACCAGATTAAAACCACCTAGAACATTTTAGGATCTTAAGTGAAATTTGGTGACATTTTGAGGAGGTGTGGTGGTGGAAAAGTAAAAGCGTAAAAAGAAACACCACTTGCTACCTCGGTTCAGATCAGTTTATTCAGAATGTTGAAGACGCCCATAACAATAAAAAAAAAAATTCGCAAAACATATATCACACTTTAAGATGGGTCATGGCTCGTTACACTTAGCATCAAAGAATAACAATGGCAAAATATATTTTTCAACATAAAGGGCCCGATTCACAAATGTAATCTGAGACAAAATCCTAACTTTACGACTTTCGGTATTCACAAAGGGCATTTAGGAGTAGTAAAGTTAGGAATCCTAACTGTACTACTCCTAAAAAGTTAGGATTCCTAACTATACTACTCCTAAACTGAGACAAAATCCTAACTGTACGACTTTCGGTATTCACAAAAGGCATTTAGGAGTTGTAAAGTTGGGATTCCTAACTTTACTACTCCTAAATGACTTTTGTGAATACCGAAAGTCGTAAAGTTAGGATTTTGTCTCAGATTACTTTTGTGAATCAGGCCCAAAGTTCTCAAAAATAACCAGGGTGGACAGAATGAGGATGGAGATGAAAAGAAAAGAGAATATTTTATAATATAATGGTACTCATTGCACATTTTTAGGTTCAAGCCTACCAGACACACAACGGTCTGGTTGCAAAGACACATTGGGCCGTCCTGAAAGCTTACCTAGAATGAATTCTGCCCATTGCTTACTATTGGCTTTGTGCTTTGTAACTTGTATTTGCTTGCTTACTATTCACTAGCTTTACTTGTTTTATGCTGTCCAGCATGTCTTTGTCCCTTGCGTGGAGCATAGACTGTTTACCACCTCTCTGACTGGCTTCTTCCACGACTGCTCACCCTCTGAGAACTCTTTTTAGGTCTCGCCTACACAGTGCATCCACTGTGCTGCAAGATGTATTGTTCACAATTCAGTGGGCTTACAACCTGCCAACAGCATACCATTAGTTGTTTTCATTGTCACTTTCATTTGCAATCTTTTGATTGCTTAGCTCCTGTAGGCTTCCCTTCCTTTCTTTTGTTAGCTCCTCATTGGAGCATGGACCAAGTGCATGTGTTCTTGCTCGTCTTTGTTCTTTCTTGTCTTTTTGCATCACACAATTTGTTTTTATATATAAGCTTTTTGGTGTTATTCTTGGACGTGCAATGTACCTTGCTACTTTTAACACCAGCATACGACTTCATATGTATGTTGCTTTCATCCTATTTGCGATCTCTATTGACTCTTTAGTTATTTACAGCCCCAACTGTACTTCTCAATGCCACTCTACTGTACCCTGCTCCACTCTATACCACTCCACTCTATACCACTCCACTGTACGCCACTCCCCTTTATGCCACTCTCCTCTTCCATACCCCACTCCACTCTACTCTACGCCCCTCTTCTCCGCTCTACTCCACTCCACTCTACCCTACACCACTCCACTCTACGCCACTCTACGCCAATCTACTCTATGTCACTCTACTCTATGCCATTCCATTCAATGCCACTCCACTCTATTCTATGCCACTCTACGCCTCTCCAGTCTACTCTATGCCACTTCACTCCACACAGTGCCACTCTATGGCCCACTACGCCACTCCACTCTACGCCACTCTATGCAGCTCCACACTATGCCACTTTACTCCACACCATTCCACCCCACATTAGGCCACGCCACTGTATTCTATTCCACTCTATGCAACTCTTCTCTACGTCACTCTACGCCATTCCACTTTACGCCACTCTATTCCATTCTGTTCTATGCTACTCTATGCCATTCTATGCCAGTTCACTCCGCGCCACTCCACTTCACTCTAAGCCACTCTACTCTATGACACTGTGCGTCACTCTGCTCTATACCACTCTACTCTTCGCAACCCCATTCCACTCTATGCCACTGTACTTTACACCACTCTACTCTATGCTGTTCCACTCTATGCCACTCCACTCTATCCCACTCTACACTAAGACACTTTACTTCATTCTATACTACTCTAGGCCACTGTCCCCTATGCCACTCTCCTCCACACCACTCTACACCATGCCAATAACTTTTTGCCATGCTGAGCAGCAGCCACACTGCTGTACAACATGGCTAAAAGACATTGGCAAAGTCAATAGCTCTCACAATAGGTGAGACCTATAGGCCTTGCCAATGCTTGTTTTGTTTGTCATGAGGCACTCCATGAGAGTCTCCCTTCTATGCTAGTTCATAAAGCCATACATTGTGTTGTATTTCTTTGAAAAGGTTTCCTGCCTCCTATCTTTTTGCAAGACTGATTCTACTTATCTCCAGCACTACCAGTTCATCACCCACCAGGCATGTGAGGAACAATGTTCTGTGAGCTTGTCTATGTTGGTCAGTGCTCTTTACCAATGGCATAACTTAAACAACCCTCTTCCTCAATTTCACACCCATGCCATAGGCCTGGAAATAGGGAAGTGAAGGTGCTGAAGCACCCCCAAAATAACCATGCTGGAGTTCAAATGTCAGAATGAGCAATTAAAAGGCCTTTAAATTTAGTTTTTATTTTGTCCCATTTGCTGTGGTTCAAACTGCTGTGTATTCTTTTTAAAGGAAGCTTGATGTGTACTTTTTTCATTGGCTGTGGTTGTAGAGGAAAGACAGAACCCATGCGAGGGAGAAGCCAATTACCTCCTGAATCTCTGATTTATTGTGTCTCACACCCACATCTGTTGCATTTGCATATTATAAAACAGAAAGCGTGATCTCTTTATTCAGATTACCGAAAAACAAAATGTGGGTTTGACTTAAAAGTAGACAATATTTATTTCCATAGGCCCTGAGAGATAATCCTGGATGCGCAGGGGAGGAAGCTCCTCAAATACACCTGCTTTTGGTACCAACCAACACAGGGGCCGCATTACACATACTGAACTGCGCCATGGGCAAAGATCTACCCGTAATAGTCCCTCATTCCATCACTGATTATAGGGAAAATGTTTTTCTCCACAACTTGCAGCTCATAAAGACTCCATAGTGTGGGGGTGGACACCATCTGAACCCAGGAGTCTGTGAGTGGTTGTTAGTCTCCAAAGCCAGACCAACTCCTGTGCTGCTGCTTGAGCAGGAGTAGAAGAACAACTAGCATGAAGGGCAGTGGAGGCCCCACAGCAGGGGGAGTCTGCTATGGACTCTGTCTTTCTGTGTCCATCATAAGGGAAGGAACAGACCTGCAGACAGGGGCCTCATAGTTTTTGCTCTTGGGTAAGATACCGTTTTTTGTTTTTCATTCCCCTTAACTATTTTGGGCCTAGCTATAGTACACAAGAATCTACATGTGAAAATATGACATATCAATTGTTTACAACTACAATTATATTATATATTATAGCTAATTTATAACAAAAATATGTTTTTATTATTGAAAGCAAGTCAATCATTGCTAAGTAGAAAGCATTCGAAATGTATGAGTTACGTTGTGACTGGAGTTCTGCAAACTTCATCCATTTTCGTTAATGTATTAGTAGTAGCAATTCATTTAGCCCAGACTGAGAAGGCTCTACCAAGCCCCATTGAAAGGTATACATCTGCATGACTGGCAGAGCAAGTGACACTCACAAAAGCAATTCAGTGAGCAAGCTGGGATGAGTGATGGGGCGGACCAGCCCTTGGTTTACACTGATTCTCTGGCATACGAGCTTACTCCAGGGATGCGCAAAATACGGGCATATAGGTTTGTTGCTTACAAGCACCAGAGACAAATACAGAATCTAGAAGCTCAGGTCATATTCTAGAGACTTAGGGGCAGATTTACAAGCCCCTTGCGACACTTTTACGCCACCGTTGAGCCACTTTTGTGACGCAGCGGCGGCGTAAACAATGCGCCACGTTGTGACACATTTACAACGTGACGTATCTAGGGAGATGCATCAAGTTGTAAAGCCCTGCGCCACATTATACCTGCATCAGGTATAATGTATGCAGGGTGGGCGTTCCGACGCAAGAAAGCCTTGTAAAAGTGACTCAGTGAAATCTACAAGATTTCACTGCGCCACTTCTACGACACCACTGCGTCAAAACCTTACGCCTGCTTGAAGCAGGCGTAAGGAGTGGCACAGCACAATAGGAATAGGCATTCCTGAGCATTGCTGGAGTTGCGTCGTGCTTGCGACACGACTCCAGCAATGCGTTACCTTTACGACAACAGATGCGTGACGAATGTGTCATTCCTTGCGCCATGGTGCACCGCATTGTAAATGCGGCGCACCATGGTGGCGCAAGGGTTTTTTTGAGTGACGCAAGTAAACTGGTGCATCTCTGCTAAAATGCAGAGATGCGTCAGTTTCTTGTAAATCTGCCCCTTAAACGGGTGGGTCATTTGATGACCAGAAAACATACAGCTCCCAAAATCATCACAGTGGATTCAGTAAGCTCAAAATCTTATTTCCATCTATTATTTTATTTACAAAGGTACAGACTGCGCAGGTCAAAAATGTTTTCTGTTCATACATAGAAAGATAAAGTGCAAATGAAAGCATGGATCTGCATAATCTAATGAATACGACAAGGCCTACCAAATAAACAGCACACTCACTTACTCTGGAATTCAAGCCATTTTAGCAATCCCCAAGTTTTCTGAAACCCAACAAATCTTTAGTTGATCATCCATTGGTCGGTACTCGAAGGATGAGGCTGAGGTCTTTTTTCCTGGGGGCACGTTCAGCCCGCTCTCCCATCGAAGACAGCCTTAGTTAAGCTGCACATGTCTTCCCTGAAAATCAAGATCTCTGCCTTTATCTGCTGATCAGAGAGTGAGTGGCAACAGGTAGCCATTATCTGCAGAGAAGACAACACGCAGTGTTGTTGGTAATGAATTGGTGTTCCCGGCTGTTGCCTGCCTGCTGCCAGAATGTGGACCAGAAGTCAATGGAGGAGACAGACAAGTGAGGTGTCAGGATTCATGAGCCAAGGTAGGCCGGCTGTGGGTGGTTCCTGAGAATGATTGTAGCTCCCTGAATTTTTCCGGCAAAAGATTTGCAATGAACTTGTTGGCTGAACTTCAATTTTGTTTCTGAGGGGGCTAGGTCAACCAATGGCAACTAAGGAGGATAAACCCAAGTTTAAGAGAGAGAAAATGCATTTCTTTCATCCTAGGCAGCCCTTGCAATTTGATAATACAGAGTGGACATAGCAGACTCCTGAGGAGAGATAGGAGGGTCGTCCTTCATGGGGGAATTCATGAAACTGGCAGCCCTCCAGGACCAGCAGTGGACACTGTATGCGATAGATAAAAAAACTCCTGCGCTAAAGGTATTCTGACTCCAATGGAACAGAGGCTCATGGTGATGGAGGGTAGCCTGAAAGAAATAGGGGCAAGTGTAACATCTTTGGAATAAGGGTGTCAGACATTAAAGAGATGGGTGATGCAAAAAGGAAATTTGAAACATGCTCCATTTTGTTAATAATATGCATGATCCAGATTTCAACATCTGGAGGAATGTCAGCGATGTTCTAACATGCGAATACAGAGAGTACTTTTTCCCCCAAACCTCACAGAAGATGGCCCTGCACATTATAATACAAAGTTTCCCCTGACCCTGGAACCCTGGGTGCCACCACTTGCCCCCCCCACACTTCCAGGTACCCTCGGTGGATTGGTAGCGCCTCCTGCATATATCTGGGCGTTCTCGTGGTGGCACCCAAACCCCATCATTTCGATTTTCCTAACTGTTGCCCCTTCTCTCCTCTCAGTGGCGGAGCGTTGCCCCACTGCTTGCAGAAGTGAAATAAAGGAAACATAAAATTATAATAACTCAATGTTATTATCATTCTATGTTTTCCTGCTGTGGCAGCTTTGCGGGCAAGCCGGGTGCTTAATAGGAGCAGGGGGAGGAGTGGTTTGCCCACTCCAAGTGTGCATGAATGTTTGGCCGGCCATCTCGGGCCGGCCAAACAAATTCATGCGCACTTTGCATGTTCTCCACCCAGGCTGCATTACAGCCTGGGTGGAGAACATGCCCAAGCCCCCACTGCCTGTCTGAGCATCGAACCACGGCGCTCAGACCAATCACAACGCTGCATTGCAGTGTTGTGATTGGCTATGGGGAGCATGGAACTTCCTACTTCCTGTTCTGGCCGGGAGAGACGACGGAGGGACGAAGGAGGTGAGACGCGCCAATCAAGTAAGTTTATTTTTCGTTTTTTTAATAGCCCTCACACACCTCCCCCGCCCCCTTTCCTTTTTTTTTTTTTTACACCATTTCACCCCGCTACAACCCCCCACTCCCGATCGGTGCCGGCCGCCAATGTCTCCTCTCCTTTCTTGTAATTCTGAGTCCACAGGAGATGGAGCGCCAGGGTACTCTCCAGGTTATCCCCCTCTGGGTTTTTGTTTCGATTGTTGTATATCTTATCCCATAGCAGTGCTCAGTAGAGCCTGCACTTTGTATCTCATGTTGTTTCCATTTAAAATTAAAATAAAGAATACAAAAAAAATGCAATGTTACTAAAAACAGAGCTTTGCCTGTTAAAGTGAAGGTACTGAAAGCATACAGACTGCAGGTAAGGAGCACACCAGGGGGCAGAGAAGATAAAGGCACTGTAATTGTGGAGTTGGACAGTGCAACAGACCTAGAAAGGATCCTGGGAGAGGCAGATAAATGGAAAATAAATGCTGCATAAGTGGAAAGGCTTGTGTCCTTCCCTGATTACAGCCAGGGAACTCTAAGGCGGAGGCACAAAACATCAAGGAATTCATAAAGTTCTTACAGCCTTTGAGGCCTCCTTGTGACACCTTGAAAAACTCAAGGTGCTGATTCAAGGGAAAACTCTTGTGTTCACTCAGGCTGAGACAGCTAAATCCTTTCTAGAAGCAAAGAAGAATGAACTGGGCACATCTGTAGGGATACCGAAGGCTGGATTTCATTGTTATGTTGTTATTTGTAGAGTGCCCTTGGCATTTGAGCGTCTTGGCATTAGACAAAACACGTAACCATGATAGAGATAAAGGTATAGGAAGAATGCTAATCAGTGAGAGTTGTACTTAATAAAACACCAGGATTTCAACTGATGTCTGAAAGAAAGTAAATGTGATTAAGCCGGGAAATATACAGGAAGAAAATTCCACCATTTGACAGCTGCGGTTGAAAAGGAGCTGTCCCTGAGGGTGACCATTTAATTCTGGAAATTGAAAGCAGTGATAGATTTGAGGATCTTAGCGAGTGCGAAGGTTAGTAGAGAGAGCATTTGTTGGCCAGGAAAGTGAGCAATATCGGGTTCATGTCTTTGTGTCCAATTTTCTAGGTCTTAAAGGCTACCCATTATCAAATAGGCAGCCAGTGTAAGGGTCAATACTGGGGAAATATTAGCTCTTGTTGCTGTTCGTATAAATACTAAGGGTGGGCGGAACTTGCAGAGTTTCACTCCATGGAATTCTGCAGACTTGTATAAAAAGCTTTCCCCAAAAAGATTCAGTGGAATTTTGCTAATGTGTGGAAAATATGTACGTGGTGCCGCTCGCGCTGCAATTTAGCACCAGTAGCGCGAGCAACACTGAAAAATCTGCATGAACGGCACCATGCGGTGCGCAAGAGTGTGCGGCCATTCGAGTTGATTTTCCACCTGATTGAGTAGAGTATCTACTCGAGTGGCAGCAAATCTACTCGAGAAGCAGCCCTCTGACCGTGACTGCCCATTTTAGAAAATCGCGCTAGGGGACGCCAAATCTCACTCGCCAGCTCGCATTTCTGGAGCCTCACTGGAAAAAAATTCTGTTTGCGATGATTGGCGTAATTTGTCCCAAACTCCCAAATTCTGCTAATTCCATGGGCGGAATAAAACATTCTGCCCACCCCAATAAATACTCAGCCTGCCATATTTTGAATGAGTTGCCGGTGCAGGATTTAATCTGTGGATCCCAAGTTTATAGATTTGCCAAGACAAGACTGGACAAGAGCATTGATTATTGTGAAGTTTAAAGTGGAGTTAATAAAGAGAAGGATCTTTTGGAGGAGTTGTAGTTGAATGAAACACGTATGAGCCACATTTGATGGACTGGGCTTCCAAGGAAAGAGTGTTATTTAGAGGGACTCCCAGTTTGTGGACCACATTTGAAGAGAATGGGGGAGAGGGCCCGACATATTGCTTTGTTCCAATCAACGACCACCCCCAGTCTGAGGTAATAGAATCGTTGTTTTAACAGAATTCATTCAGAGAAAAATTTTGGCCACCCACCACCGTACAATTTAGTGGATTTTGCTTACTCTTTTGATGGTTTGCAAAAAATATATTATTGAGAAAATGGTCACCTTCTTGTTTTAGGAGTTGGGAGAGCAGAAGAACAGAGTTTTACTGGTGAACAGAATACAATACCCAACTTAGGGTTAAATTACCTTCCCTCTCCTTTAACATTGCCTCCCTTGAGTTCTGGTTATGGTGGTGGTTTTGTGGGTTATAACTGAAGATTCTGCACAGAATTGAACAATATTCCTTTTTTCCTGGTTTGTGGATAATTTTACGCTCTTTGAACGTGCTGTATCTATATTATACTTTGTGTACTCCATAACAAACATTGATTGAAACTTAACTTTAAGGAATTCTTCTGCATTCAGCTCAACATAGCTTCAGAGACAGGAGTGTCCATTGAACCTAATGATCACTAAAATATCAGACACAAATGAAAGAGAACGAAACCTGAAGATACTACTCAAAGCACCCATCAGTCACTTAAAAGCGTTATAAAAAATAGGAGAGATAAGTGAACTCTGGGGGACACTACACAAGAATGACAAAGTGGTAGAGTGAAAAGGTGGTAAGAGCAGAGAAAAAGATTGCCCTGAAAGATATGACGTTAACCACCGCAGATCAATGCCTTCAGTGCTCACCACCAGTGCACGCCAACCAGAACATCGGCGACCTATCAAATGCAGCAGATTGAATAAGAACCGCCCCTCATAGTCTGCCACTTCCTGGGTCAACCACAGCTTATCCACTACTGAAAAGAGGACTACTATACTCCCATACCTGAGGGAGAAGCTTGTCTGGGACCAGTCAGCGATAACATGAGCATCCACATAGCTGGAGAGCCATTTGGCCAACATTTCTCGGCTGTTTTGGCAAACCTCAAAAGAAATGTGATGGGCTGGGAATTGGCTGTATTGGAAGGGTTTAAGCTTTTTTCAAAAAAGGGTAGACCACGTCCTGCTTCAGAAGTGCTGCTCCCTGGCCTGATTGTAAACATAGCATTGATGATTTTAGGTTTAGCTTGATCCCAGGTCGTCAGCTGAGCTGGAGGGCCGCTGAGGGAGGGCCAAGGTGACACAAGTTTCTAAGATAGTTGAAAAGGAAACAACCTTCGTCATAGAATACTCATGTTACAGAGTCTAGGGGTCGATGGGAAGCCAGAATGCACTCATAAGTTTAACAGATTTTTTTTTTAGAGAATTGTGTGGAAAGATTGTCACTTAGGCTGTACAATGCTTGCAATATTGTTATAGAACTGGAATGCAGCATGAACACTTTTACACTAGCAAATAGTTCACGAAGCGGGCTGGAGGCCGAGTTGATTTATGTACATAGAAAGAGCGGTTAAGTTTCCATATCTGAGCTGAGCCATTGAATTATCTGAATAGTCCTGGTGCCATCCCATCTCCACTAGAGGTGTGCGAAATTTGCGTCATTTGCTCTGAAGTAATTATGGAAAATTTCCAGAAAATGATATGAAATTACACATAATTACTTGAAATGCAAAACGGTCATTTAGTGCTATATTTTAATGTGAAATGCGTCCTGGTGTCAATTTTTGACAAAAGGACGCATTTCGCTCTAAAAAAGAGTGCAAAAAAACAATTGCTGCATACAACAGCCACTCATGTTCTGGTTGATTGCATTTTTTTCTGTGCTCCTGAGCTATAATTTTGCCACAAACGGGTATAATTACCTGGCGTGGCATAAAGCTGTAGTTTCCGGAATTTCATGTAACAAGCGTAATGAGAAATTCCCCAAATTAAGCAAATTGTCTCGCTGTAATTTAAATATCGCCCGTGCCGAATATCCAACTGTTGAGAAAATGATGTCCTCTCTTAAGCTCCATTTTAAACTAGTGATTAGAACTCTCAACTTTATGACTGCACATATGAATCAAAGGCATGAGTAGGTCTACAATAAAATTTAGAAGAACATAAAAGTTTTTGTCCCTGCCACTCTCTCTCTCTCTCTCTAAATTCCCTTTTCATCTGTTGTTGAATTTTAACAATTCTCTCCTACCGTGCTATTCTTTTTCTCCATCTCCCTCCGTCAGTGCTTGCTTATGCATCCCTGTGTCTTCCTTACTCTGCGTATCGCCTTCATCTCTAAATCCGACCTGATGCATTTACTATGCGAATCAATGTCACCAGGGTGCCAATTTGCCATGCTCCTGCTTTTCTATTAAAATTATTGTTCTCAGGTGTGCTCTAATTGGATTCAACGTAGACTGCAACTCTTAGCTTGCAGAGTTGTATTAAATGCAAGGTCAGCACTGGAAATAATGTGTCCGGCGGTGACATGCAGTTATCTGATTATCCTGCTATACGTGATGTATGCTGTGAAATAGTTCCTGCTCTGTTTGAGAGAAGCTTGCATTGCTTATGCCCATGCTGCACAAGGGAATCCTGCACTGCTGTCATATAGTGCCTGCTCTGTTTGAGAGAAACTTGCACTGCTGATGTCTGTGCTGCGTTAGGGAAACCTGCACAGCTGCCATGTTGTGCCTCCTCTGTTTGAGAGAAGCTTGCATTGTGGATACCCATCCTGCATGAGGGAAACCTCCACTGCTGTCATATAGTGCCTGCTCTGTTTGAGAGAAGCTTGCACTGCTGATGCCTATGCTCGGTTAGGGAAATCTGCACTTCTGTCATGTTGTGCCTGCTCTGTTTGAGAGAAGCTTGCATTGCTGATGCTCATGCTGCACAAGGGAATCCTGCACTGATTTCAAATAGTGCCTACTCTGTTTGAGAGAAGCTTGCACTGCTGATGTCTATGCTGTGTTAGGGAAACCTGCGCTGCTGCCATGTTGTGCCTGCTCTGTTGGAGAAAAGCTTGCACTACTGATGTCCATGCTGCATGAGGGAAACCTGCACTGCTGTGCATGCTGCTTCTTCCAGTGCTGCGTCTGCTTTGTGAGGGAGTGCAATGCTGTTGTTTCCAGTGCTGTGATGGAGACATACGCTGCTTACCGCTGGGTATTTGTTTGCAGGAAAGAACTGCTGCTGCTGTTTGAGAGAAGCTTGCACTGCGGATTTCCATGCTGCATGAGGGAACCTGCACTGCTGTCATGTTGTGCCTGCTCTGTTTGAGAGAAACTTGCATTGCGGATGCCCATCCTGAATGAGGGAAACTTTCACTGCTGTGATATAGTGCCTGCTCTGTTTGAGAGAAGCTTGCATTGCAGATGCCCATGCTGCACGAGGGAATCCTGCACTGCTGTCTATAGTGCCTGCTCTGTTTGAGAGAAGTTTGCTCTGCTCATGCCTATGCTGCGTTAGGGAAACCAAAAACAACAACTGATGGACAGAATGCAGAACAATGTCATACATTCACCCCAGTACAGAGATCTGGGCCTAAATACATCGTTTGTTTGCTCACCATGCCATTCCAGTTTGAACCCAGCCATATGCAATTCAGTCTTGACCCTGTGCCTAATGGGAACAGTCCAGCCCGAACTGCCAAGCCAGGTCCTCCCTGGACTGGAAACAAGCATCCTAGGACCGGTTTCGGGGTTTCACCCCTCATCAGCCAGGATAGCTTAATTCCAGTGGCATGGAGAGCACGGGACCCACGTCTGGGCATACCTGTCCCACTCGGGGTGACAAATGTAAAAAGAACTGATGGACAGAATGCAGAACAATGTCATACATTCACCCCAGTACAGAGATCTGGGCCTAAATCCATCGTTTTTTTGCTCACCATGCCATTCCAGTTTGAACCCAGCCATGTGCAAATCAGTCTTGACCCTGTGCCCAATGGGAACAGTCCAGCCCAAACTGCCAGGCCAGGTCCTCCCTGGACTGGAAACAAGCATCCTAGGACCGGTTTCGGGCTTTCAGCCCTCATCAGCCAGGATAGCTTGACTCCAGTGGCATGGAGAGCACAGGACCCACGTCTGGGCATACCCGTCCCACTCGGGGTGACAAATGCAAACAGAACAACTGATGGACAGAATGCAGAACAATGTCATACATTCACCCCAGTACAGAGATCTGGGCCTAAATCCATCGTTTTTTTGCTCACCATGCCATTCCAGTTTGAACCCAGCCATATGCAAATCAGTCTTGACCCTGTGCCCAATGGGAACAGTCCAGCCCGAACTGCCAAGCCAGGTCCTCCCTGGACTGGAAACAAGCATCCTAGGACCGGTTTCGGGGTTTCACCCCTCATCAGCCAGGAATCGCTTGATTCCAGTGGCATGGAGAGCACGGGACCCACGTCTGGGCATACCCGTCCCACTTGGGGTGACAAATGCAAAAAGAACAACTGATGGACAGAATGCAGAACAATGTCATACATTCACCCCAGTACAGAGATCTGGGCCTAAGTCCATCGTTTTTTTGCTCACCATGCCATTCCAGTTTGAACCCAGACATGTGCAAATCAGTCTTGACCATGTGCCCAATGGGAACAGTCCAACCCGAACTGCCAAGCCAGGTCCTCCCTGGACTGGAAACAAGCATCCTAGGACCGGTTTCGGGGTTTCACCCCTCATCAGCCAGGATACCTTGATTCCAGTGGCATGGAGAGCACGGGACCCACATCTGGGCATACCCGTCCCACTCGGGGTGACAAATGCAAAAAGAACAACTAATGGACAGAATGCAGAACAATGTCATACATTCACCCCAGTACAGAGATCTGGGCCTACATCCATCGTTTTTTTGCCCACCATGCCATTCCAGTTTGAACCCAGCCATATGCAAATCAGTCTTGACCCTGTGCCCAATGGGAACAGTCCAGCCCGAACTGCCATGCCAGGTCCTCCCTGGACTAGAAACAAGCATCCTAGGACCGGTTTCGGGGTTTCACCCCTCATCAGCCAGGATAGCTTGATTCCAGTGGCATGGAGAGCACGGGACCCATGTCTGGGCATACCCGTCCCACTCGGGGTGACAAATGCAAAAAGAACAACTGATGGACAGAATGCAGAACAATGTCATACATTCACCCCAGTACAGAGATCTGGGCCTAAATACATCGTTTTTTGGCTCACCATGCCATTCCAGTTTGAACCCAGCCATATGCAAATCAGTCTTGACCCTGTGCCCAATGGGAACAGTCCAGCCCGAACTGCCAAGCCAGGTCCTCCCTGGACTGGAAACAAGCATCCTAGGACCGGTTTCGGGGTTTCACCCTTCATCAGCCAGGATAGCTTGATTCCAGTGGCATGGAGAGCACGGGACCCATGTCTGGGCTTTGCAGTTTGTTCTGGACTGTTCCCATGAGGCACAGGGTCAAGACTGATTTGCACATGGCTGGGTCCAAACTGGGGTGGCATAGTGGGCAAAAGAACAATGGATTTAACCCAGATCTCTTGACTGGGGGAGAATGTTTGAATCATTCAGCATTCCGTCCATCATTTGTTGCAGTTACACTTTTCGCCCTAAGTGGGACGGGTATGCCCAGACGTGGGTCCCTTGCTCACTGTGCCACTGGATTCAAGCTAGCCTGGCTGATGAAGAATGACATACCCTGAAACTGGTCCCAGGATGCTTGTTTCCGGTCCAGGGAGGACCTGGCTTTGCAGTTCGGTCTGGACTGTTCCCATGAGGCACAGGGTCAAGACTGATTTGCATATGGCTGGGTCCAAACTGGGGTGGCGTAGTGGGCAAAAGAACGATAGATTTAACCCAGATCTCTTGACTGGGGGAGAATGTTTGAATCATTCAGCATTCCGTCCATCGTTTGTTGCTGTTACGCGTTAGGGAAACCTGCACTGCTGCCATGTTGTGCCTGCTCTGTTTTACAGACGCTTGCACTGCTGATGTCCATGCTGCATGAGGGAAACCTGCACTGATGTCACATAGAGTCTGCTCTGTTTGAGAGAAGCTTGCACTGTTGATGCCCCTGCTGCATGAGGGAAACCTGCACTGCTGTTGTTGGTGAGGGAAACCTGCCCTGCTGTTATGTTGGCCTGCTCTGTTTGAGAGATGTTTGTATTGCGCGTGCCTATGCTACTTTTGGGAAACCTCCACTGCTTTCATGTTGTGCCTCCTTTGTTTGAGAGACACTTGAGCTGCTGATGCCCATGCTGCGCGAAGGAAACCTGCACTGCTGTCAAGTTTGAGAGATGCGTGCACTGCTGATGCCCATGCTGCATGAGGGAAACCTGCACTGCTGTCATGTTGTGCCTTCTCTGTTATGTTATGCTAACAAATTTGCAGAGCGCACTATACCCGGAGGTGCCAAACCACTTTGGGAGGCAGTGTATAGCAGTTTGTAGCAGTTACTAGGATGACCAAGAGGTCTAAGAAGAAAAAAGTCACGCCTTTAAATGTTTTTTTAAATATAGAAAAGGAGTCGAGACTAGGGATGTGGGTGGGAAGGTTGTTCCAAAGTTTGGCAGCGGCCACCAAGATGGAGCGACCACCCCATCTGGCCTTCCAAAATCTGGCAATTATTGCCTTTTTGTGGAAGGCAGATCTGAGAGGCCTAATAGGAGTGTGCCACCAAAAGAGTGAGTTGAGTTGACTGGGTCCTTTCTGATGCAGGGCTAAGAACATCATGCAGAGAGCTTTAAACATGATCCTTTCTTTGAGGGTGAGCCAGTTGAGGGAACGAATCCTGTCCCTGACTGACATGGGTTTGGGGATATTTTTTTGATAATCAATTTTATTGTTTTTTTTAACAAAAATACCAGCAATAATCAAGTACAGCATATTACAGCAGTTATAAGACATCCCTCCCCCATACATACGGGGGTGAGTTTACAACATATGACCTCATAGAGTCCCATGCGGTGCACACAGTTCTTAGTATACGGCACGCTTATTCTATCTGCCCCAGCCATTTACCCCAAACCTTATGGTGTTTGGCCGGACACCCTCTGGCCTCAAACATCAGCTTCTCTTGCGCTGCGCACCAGTCTACCCCTTTGCGCCATTTCGCCAAGCCTGGCGATATCGGATTTATCCAATTAGCAGCAATGTCTCACTTGGTCACCATTATGGCAGTAGTAAGGAATTGTTTGTCAGCTCGGGAGCCATCTAACCCATCTGTAATTCCCAGGAGTATATTTAGGGGGTTGTGTGGGACCTCCCAGCCCAGGACCTCCGTGAGCTCTTTTTCTATGGAGTCCCAATATCGTGTAATAACCGGGCAGGCCCATACCATGTGAAAAAAATCTGCTTGGTCATGATCGCAGCGTGCGCATAATGCAGTTGGTTTCATACCTGCGCTGTAGAGGCGCTTGGGTGTTAGGTAGGCAGCGTGTAAATAGTATAGCTGGACCAGACGCAGCCTGGCTGAGGTGGTGACTGTTTTGGGTGCCATCAACACGTCTCTCCAGTCTTCCTCTTCAAGAGGTCCTATCCATTGCTCCCATTGATTCCTTAACCGGTCTAATGTGTTTGGAGTGTTATTAGTTAGGGAGCGGTAAATATGAGAGATACCCCCCTTTCCCAAGTTACCTGTCA
This sequence comes from Calotriton arnoldi, assembly GCA_963921515.1. Classification (NCBI taxonomy): domain Eukaryota; kingdom Metazoa; phylum Chordata; class Amphibia; order Caudata; family Salamandridae; genus Calotriton; species Calotriton arnoldi. Next base: position 1,688,480 of record CAWUFW010000963.1, read on the forward strand.
TAGTTTGCACCTCAGGGGGACTGTATTCCGGGAGCGATGTGCCATTTGGTACATGCATGTGGAGGGCGTGACGTAGTTGCAAATATCTATAGAATTGTGAGGGATGTAGGGAATAACGGGTTTGCAAGTCTTGGAAAGTGCGGATATGGTCACTCGTCCACACGACCCCAAGTTGTGAGATGCCAATGAGGTCCCATGTCCGGAATCCCTCCAATCTGCTGACCTCCCGAAGCCAAGCTCCCTGCCAAAGTGGCATATATTGGGTCATCTCATTCATCCATTGGGTATGGTGCAGGCAGGTGCGCCAGGCTAGGAGAACCGCTTGCGTCACAGTTGGTAAGGTTCTGGGGATAGAACCCCCATACATCATCGCCTGGATCCTGGGTAGGCCCAGGTCGCTTAGTTCCACTATGAATGCTGGGTCCGACCAACCACCATTGATCCAATCATGAAGCGTGAGTAAGCGGGTTTCCAAGTGGGAGAGATATAGATCGGTCATGCCCATGCCTCCATCAAAGGGTGGAATCCGGCATTGGGACAGGGCTATGCGATGTCTCCGCCCACTCCACAGGAATTTAGTGGTCAGACTGTCGAGCTCCCTGAACCAGGTTCGCGGAAAGTGAAATGGAGTGTTTTGGATCATGTAAAGGAACCTGGGGAGTACCATCATTTTAAAGATGGCAATTCTTCCCAGTGGATTGAGTGGTAACTTCTGCCACTTGTGGAGGTCGTCCCGGGCTTTCTTCATCAGCGGGGTGACGTTGAGTGACCAGGCGAGATCAGGGAGCAAGGCCACCCAGATCCCCAGATACTCAAATGACTGCCTTCTGATAGGTATCGTGGATTGCCAATCAAAGCAGTCCCTTGATAAGTGGAGGGGGACCAGGACGGATTTGCTAGGGTTTAGTTTCAGACCAGAGACTTGTCCAAAGAGGTGCAGTGCCCCGAGGCAGTGGGGGCCGGACTGGACCGGTTCGGCTAGAAAAAGCAAGACATCATCCGCGTATAAGGCGATTTTGTCTTCTTCAGAGTTTGGCGAACTCCAACCTTGAATACGATCGTCCGATCTTACAAGACATGCCAAGGGCTCCATCGCCAGGGCGAGCAGGAGCGGTGAGAGGGGGCAGCCTTGCCTCGTACCCCTCTCAATGGAAAATAATTCAGAGTGCCCCGTTGACTAACACTCGTGCTTGTGGGCGAGAGTATAACACTTTAACTATGTTACGGAAGTGTTGGCCCATGCCCATCTCGATCAGGACATCTTCTAGATATCGCCAGTCTATGGAATCAAACGCCTTTTCAAAATCAATAAGAAGACGCGCTAAATAAGGGGTCAGCGATTGGCGATTGGCGATTTGCTAGGGCTAGGTGGAGGCGTCTGAGGCAGTGTCTGGTCCCACGAGATGGCATGAATCCACATTGGTCGAGGTGGACCAATTTGGAAAGATACGGCTTCAGTCGGTGGGCTAGGATCGAGGCGAATATTTTAACTTCCGTGTTTATGAGGGAGATTGGACGATATTCGGCGCAATTTGAGGAGGGAGGTTGCGTTTTGGTGATTACCACAATGGTGGCGGCGTCTGTTTCCGGTAGAAATGAGCCGGTCTCAGCCGCTTCAGCGTATATGTCTAACAGGTGCGGAACAAGTATCTCCCGGTAGGAAGCGTAGTACTCCTGTGGGAGACCATCGGGACCTGGGGTTTTACCTGATGCGGAGCGTGAGGTGGCGTCATTGATTTCTTCCTGGGTGATAGGAAGATCAAGGTCTTTTGCTTCAGTTTGGCTTAGGCAAGGGAGTTGGAGGTGTTTTTGGGTAAGCAGGTCTGAGAGAGAGAGTTCAGAGCGTTGCTTGAAATAGAGTTTGGAGTAATAAGCGGCGAAGGTCTGGGCTATCGCCGAGGGTATGCGATGAACGGTACCTTCTGGGTCTGTGATCTCCGGGGTGATACGATTGGCCATTGGGTATGTGGCCAAGCGATGCAGGAGTTTCCCATTCTTGTCCCCCCACCCATACACTCTGGCTATAGAGGATCGCCACAGTAGCTTGGCGGCCTCTATGAAGACTTGCTTGATTTAATCTCGCAAGTGCATGAGTTGCCTCTCCTGTACACCTTCCAGCCGTTCAGCCGTCCGGCTTTCAAGGAGAGTCGCTTGGGCCTATAAGAGAGTGATTTGAGTGTCCTGAGCTAGGCGTTTGAGTTTGAGTTGACCCTTGGCGAAGCCACGAATAGTGGCTTTGCCTGCTTCCCATAAAGTACCCCGGGGAGGGGACCGAATCGTGATTAGTAAGAAAGTATTGTTGAAGCTCTGCTCCTATGGCTTTCTTAATGTCTTTATCTTGGATGAACCATGCATTCATCCTTCATATCGGACGAAGTGTGTCAGGGGCGTCCCCCACCCTCAGGAACATAGGTGAATGATCAGATATGCCTCTGGGAAGGATAGTAATATGTCTGATTTTCTGACAGTCTAGTGCAGGCATAAAGATATGGTCAATTCGTGCGTGCGCGTGGTGCGCAGCAGATGTGTGGGTATATTGTTTGGTCTGAGGGTGCCAGATTCTCCAGGCATCGCATATGGCGAGGGTGCTTGCCCAGTTAGTGAGGAGTCGCGCATGAGTGGATCTCATGCTGGATGTTGAACTCGTGGTGTCAAGGCCTGGGTGCATGACTGCGTTGAAATCACCCCCAATTACCGTCAGCCCTGGGAGTAGTGAGGCGATAAGGTCTGTGGTGCGTAACTGTAATGGGTGGAGAAATCTGGGTTTATGTGCTACAATTGTCAGGGCCCAGTCTTAGTGATGGCACATTCCTCACAAATGGCTACACCCAAAAGCCATTGTAGGGTAAGTTTAGAGAAGGATGGAGGATTGTGCCTTTTCAAATTCTGATGTATTTTTGATAAATGATTTCCAAGCGTTCTTTGGTGATTTTCAAATGCATAATATTTATTTGTATTCTCATGAATAGGGCACAAACAAAGTAAAGAAACAGCCGACACGTGTTTCGCCCATATGGCCCATCGGCCGAGGGCTTTTTCAAGGCTTTCAACAAGCAGCGCTTACCAGGGTTCGTGGCAGACGGTCGTGTGTCTAGAAGTAAGGTGAACAGGTCTCTGCGGTCCCAGGAACAAACAGAGTTACAGGGCACATCAGCAGTTATAGACCCTGACTCATCTCCTGACGTCAGAACGCTTGGAAATCATTTATCAAAAATACATCAGAATTTGAAAAGGCACAATCCTCCATCCTTCTCTAAGGTCTGTGGTGCGTTTTAAGGTCGAAGTGAGTAGTGATGGAGGGGAATATATGGAGAGCAAGTTGAGGGCACTTCCTCCCACTGACCCTCTAAGGGCTTTGAAGCATCCCGGGGGGTCGTTAGTGGCCATTGTAAGTGTAAAGGGAAGGCTGCGTCGCATGAGGATTGCCACACCTCGTGAACCTCGGGTAAACCCTGAGTGCCAAGCTTTGTCATAGCCATATCATGCTAGGAAGGGGCAGTTATTGCCCATGAGGTGTGTTTCTTGGTGTAATAATATGTCGGCTGCCTGGCGTTGGGCATACCGCAGGACTGCTGTTCGTTTAACCCTGTCCAGTAACCCGTTGACATTCCATGATAGTATGCAGAGTTAGTCTCCGCTATTACATATGTTTGTCATGGTGGATAAGGGTTCAGAGGGGGCCTGAAAGGCAGGGGCCCGGTGTATAGTCGTCTATGTTGTGTGTAGATCTTGGGGGTCTGGGGATGTTAAGGACCAAATGGGCTGCAGGGTCCTGGGTGATTTGGAGCTTGTTAGAAATGGGGGTCTCTAATTGGCAGAGGTAGGTACCTTTGTCCAAATAGGGACCCTTGCTTCTAGTCAGGGTAAGGGGGATACACTCCTAAAATAACCCCTGCTCACCCCCTTGGTAGCTTGGCACGAGCAGACAGGCTTATCTCAGAGGCAGTGTGTTAAGCAATTGTGAACACATACAGTAATACAGTGAAAACGCTACAAATGGACACCACACCCGTTTAGAAAAATAGCAAATCTTTACCTAAACCAACAAGACCATATATGATAAAAATTCAACATACAATACTCTTGAAAAATAGTACTTGTGCAAAATAACCTTTAAATTGGCGGAAAATCAATAAAGCACAGTTCTTCCGACTCGGTAGCTCCTCCTGGGGCACCCACGATACTCAATACGACAGAGTCTAACAATTCCAGCCGACCGCGTCGATACGGGCCAGCTAAAGCGTCGACAGACTCGGACACAGTACCTTTCTTGTTGCGACCAACACGTCGGTTCGAGTCGGTCTGGGCAAATGTCGCGGTCGTGTTGTGAAGCAGAGCGTTGCGGTAGGCGGTGTCCTCACGATGCGGTGCAGGTAGCAGCTCGTTGACGGAGTCGGTGAGACCAGGGTTTGCGTTGAAGGGTGAGACGGGGCTCGCTGCGGTGCTGGCAGGTCACGGTGCGGCGATGGAGCCGGTTGATGCTTGGGTCGGGCAGCGACGGAGTCGGTGATTCCTTGCAGCGTGTAGCAAAGCGTTGCGGAGTGCGGTGCCCTCAGGACGCGGTGCAAGCAGCGGCTCGTTGATGGAGTCGGTGAGACCAGAGTTGCGGTGCGAAGCGAGGCGTTGCTCACGGCGGTGCTTTCAGCACATGGAATCCTGCGACGGACTCGATGACAGAGTCAGTTACCCTTTTCTTCTGCTGCGACGATCAGAGACGGTGCCCACGGACACGGTGAGGTCTTTGCTGTTCCTGAGACCTCGAGAACAGGGGGCAAGCTCAGTTTCATGCCCTTGGAGATCTTTTCTTCAAGCAGGGTACAAAGTAAGCAGCAAAGTCCTTTTCTCCTTTCCTTGGCAGCAAGTAGCCACTGCAGGTCAACCCCAGACAGCAAACAGCACAGGGGCAGTAGTCCTCCTCAGCTTCTCCGGCTCTTCTCTTTGGCAAAGGTTAAACTTGATTTCCCAGAAGTGATCTAGAAGTCTGGGGTCTGGGCCCCTCTTTTTATACACAAAAATCCTTTGTTCTCTGGAGGCAGAGAGTGTCTGTACCCAGCCAAAACCAGTTCTGTCCTCCCTGGTGCAGCTTCCTGGCAGGAGGTGGAGACAGCATTGTTGAAGACAGACCAGGCCCATTCAAGTGAAAGGAAATCTCCTCCCCCCTACTCTAAATGCAGCCCAGGTCTATTCAGCCCAGCCCTGACTCATCAGACTTATGGAGCTGCTGCCCCTCTCCAGCCCTGGCATCCAAAAACCAGACATGCAATACACAAACCTAGCAGAGGCACCCTGGATGGTTAGGCAAGAAAATACCTACTTTCTAAAAGTGGTATTTTCAAACACAGAATGTAAAAATCACCCTCACTAAAAGATGCATTTTAACATGCTGAGTTCAGGCATACTAAACTTTATTTTTCTACCTTGTTCCCAGGGCCAGTTATGTTTATAAGATGTTATAAACAAACTCCCCATTCTGTCCTATGGGAACAGGTAGCCTTGCAACAGTGAAAAACGAAATTGGCAGTAGTTCAGTATCAGGACATGCCACACACATAAGGGCATGTCCTACATTTCACATACAATGCACCCTGCCCACAGGGGTACCTTGGGCCCACCTTAGGGGTGACTAATATGTAGAAAAGGGAAGGTTTAGGGACTGGCAAGTGTTTGTAAATGCCAAGTCGACATGGCAGTCCCAGACTGCACACAGGCTCTGCAGTGGCAGGCCAGAGTTACATTTTACAGGCTGCTTCTGTGGGTGGGACAATCAGTGCTGCAGCCCACTAGCAGCATTTGATTTACAGGCCCTGGACACACAGTGCACCATACTAGGGTCTGACAAGTAAATCAAATATGCCAATCATGGAATCACTAATCCATAACAACAATTTACAAAGGGAGCACTTGCACTTTGGCACTGACCAGCAGTGGCAAAGTGCCCAAAGCAACTAGACCAGCAAAACGGAGTCCAACCCACAGTAAAAGCACAGGAAGCCAGGTCTAACACGTGTCCCCTCCAGCTGAAATGTGGGGAGAACTACCCACCCTCTTGGGAGTTCTCTTCACTAAGGTGGAAAAATCTGGACAGACCATCAGCATTGGCGTGTTCTGTACCAGGGCGGTGTTCCACCATGAAGCCCATCCCCTGTAGCGAAATGGACCACCTCAACAGCTTTGGATTCTCACCCCTCATCTGCATCAACCATCTGAGGGGCCTGTGGTCTGTCTGAACCCGGAAGTGAGTCCCAAACAGGGATGGCCTCAGCTTCTTCAGCGCCCAGACCACAGCAAAGGCCTCATGCTCAATCGCACTCCACCACTGTTCCTGTGGAAGTAACCTCCTACTAATGAAGGCTACAGGTTGGTCTAGGCCCTCTTCATTCAGCTGTCAGAGCACAGCCCCCACACCATGCTCTGAAGCATCTGTCTGCACAATGAACTCTTCTGAGAAGTTGGGTGCCTTAAGCACGGGTGCTGTGCACATGGCAGATTTCAGGGCATCGAAAGCTTTCTGGCAGGTGTCAGTCCAGTTCACTTTCTTGGGCTGCTTCCTGGAAGTCAGCTCTGTCGAGGGGCAACAATCGTGCCATACCCCTTGACAAAGCTCCTGTAATACCCTGTGAGTCCTAAGAAGACTCTCACCTCTGTCTGGGTCTTGGGGGGTTCCCAAGCCAGAATGGTATCAATCTTGGGCTGTAGGGGCGCCACCTGGCCGCTCCCTACCTGGTGTCTCAAGTACACCACAGAACCCTGCCCGATCTGGCACTTACGCGCCTTGATCGTGAGGTCTGCCCTCTGCAGAGCCTTCAACACTTCCCAGAGGCGGTGCAGGTGTTCCTCCCAAGTGGCACTGAACACTGCGATGTCATCCAGGTAGGCGGCACTGAAATCCTCCAGTCCAGCCAACACCTGGTTGACCAACCTCTGAAAGATGGCAGGGGCATTCTTCAACCCAAAGGGCATCACCAGGAATTGGTAGTGCCCCTATGGCATTGAGAATGCTGACCTCTCCTTTGCCCCATCAGTTAAGGCAATCTGCCAGTACCCAGACGTTAAGTTAAACGTGCTGAGGTACCGGGCAGCTCCCTACCGATTGATGAGCTCATCAGCTCTGGGGATGGGGTGCGCATCAGTCCTGGTGACCGAATTGAGCCCTCGGTAGTCCACACAGAACCGGAGTTCTGGTGTGGCACCGGGTGGGGCAGCCTTTGGGACCAAGACCAGTGGGCTGGCCCATGGGCTGTTTGAGGGCTCAATCACCCCTAGCTCTAACATCTTGGAGACCTCCTCCTTGATGCAAGCCCTGACCCTGTCAGTCACTCTGTAAATTTTGTGCTTTACAGGAGGACTGTCCCCAGTGTCAACATCATGGACACACCACTGAGTGACACAAGGGGTCAGGGAAAACAGAGGAGCAAACTGTTCCAACAGTTGGCGACAGTCACTCTGCTGTTCAGAAGTCAGGGCGGGGGAGAGTGATACACCGTCCACTGACCCATCGTGCTCCTTTGCAGACAGGAGGTCAGGAAGAGGCTCAGTCTCCTCTTCCATCCCAGCATTTGTTGCTAGGAGCATGCCCACTTCGGACCTCTCCAAGTGGGGCTTCAGGCGGTTTACATGCAGGACCCGAAAATGGTTCCTAGGAGACTGCAAGTCCACCAAGTAGGTGACGTTACTCTTGCGCTCCACCACTTCAAATGGTCCGGTCCACTTATCCTGGAGCACACAAGGCTCCACTGGGGCCATGACCCAAACTTTTTGTCCAGGCTGAAACTTGATCAGTGTGGCATTCTGATCATACCAACGTTTCATTTCCTCCTGGCTGGCTTCCAGATTCGCCTGAGCGAGTTGTCTGAAGCGCTTAGTCTGGTTTCTGAAGGCCAGCATGTAGCTATATACATCCTGGGGAGGTTTACTGGGAGCTTTCTCCCAGCCTTCTTTCACCAGACTTAGAGGTCCTCTTACAGGATGTCCATACAGGAGCTCAAAGGGACTGAACCCTAATGACTTCTGCGCTACCTCTCTGTAAGCAAACAAAAGGCATGGTAAGAGGACATCCCACTTACGCCTCATGGGTTCGCCAAGACCCATAATCATGCCCTTTAGGGTCCGTTGAATCTCTCAACCAGCCCATTACCTTGGGGGTGGTAAGGAGTAGTGAACTTGTATGTTACACCACACTCCTGCCACAGGGACTTCATATACTTAGATATGAAGTTGGTACCACGGTTGGACACCACCTCTCTGGGGAACACCACACGGGAGAAAATCCCCATCAACGCACAACCCACCATGGGGGCCATCACAGTCCAGAGAGGGATGGCTTCGGGGTACCGGGTGACATGGTCCACCAAGACCAGGATGAACCTGTTGCCCATGGCTGCCTTGGGATCCAGAGGCCCCACAATGTCAATACCCACCCTCTCAAAGGGGGTGCTGACCACAGGGAAAGGTTGGAGAGGAGCCTTACACTTCCTCCCACTCTTGTCACTTGCCTGGCAAGTCTGGAAAGATCTACAATGAGTATCAGAGTGCTTGCGCATTTGGGGCCAGTAAAAGTGGGTGACAAGCCTTTCAAAGGTCTTGTCTTGCCACAAATGCCCTGCCAAAGGCACATCATGAGCCAGACCCAGTAGGAAGGCTCTGAAGCGCTGGGGTACCACCAGCACACGGGATGACCCAGGCTCAGCAACCTTAGGCTCGCTATACAGGAGACCATTCTCCCAGTATATCCAATGTGATCCGGACTGATCACCTGCTGCCTGGTTTGCAGCCTGCTGCCGCAAACCAATAAGAGAAGGGCACGTCTGCTTCTCCTGGCAGAATTCTTCCCTGGAGGGTCCTCCTTCCTGCTGCCAATGGGTCAGCTCAGGCAGGTCCCCCAGTTCAGCCACTTGTTCCCCTGTAGGCTCCAGGGCATTACCCTCAAGGTTTGCCTCTTCCTGGACCGTGGGAACTTCGGGGGCCAGTTTCCCACGCCCCCTGCCTCTTCTCTTTCTGGCAGGCACCTGGGCCACTCTTTCAGGCTCCAGGTCCTCTTGAATGCCCATACCGGCTACCATAGACCGAGTGGTCACACACGCCCACTCAGGCAGACCCAACATCTCCAAATGAGACGTCTGCTCCACCTTCGCCCAAGGGGAGCTCTCCAAATCATTGCCTAGCAGACAGTCAACAGGCATGGCTGGCCTCACAGCTACTTTCAAGGTACCTGAGACCCCCCTCCCCACTCAAAGGGAACCTGTGCCACTTTGCAGAAGCACTCTGAATTGTCAGCGGCAACTACTGGGTAGAATGCGTTGGGGACCACCTGCTCTTCAGACACCAGCCGACAACTGACAGCTGTCACACTGGCTCCAGTGTCTCTCAGAGCCTCCACACTATGGCCATTGATGGTCACCCACTGCCTGTACTTTTTAGTGTTATTAGGCAGATGAGCTCTTGGGACCATCTCGCTGTCTCCTAAAGAGACCAGGGACATTTCTGCAGTACCCCACCCATCTTGGGCACTCGACTCCTCCCCCAAGGCTACACTAGCCATCTGCCGGGGCGGTGCACCAGTGGGTGCAGTGGTAACATTTTTGGGACACCTAGGATCCCCTTGGAAGAGGCCCACCTGACCACAACCATAACAAGCCTTGGAACCCCTCTGAACAGGCTTACCTGTCGGGACCCATGGCTTCTTCTCAGTGGGTGGCTGGGAACCCTTAGCTTGGTCCCCTTGGGGATTACTTTGGGGCCCTTTCTGGAACTCCTTCTGTTTACCCTTGCCCCCCCCACTCTTCTGCTGGGGACCCTGCCCACCTTTGGCGGAGTCTCCCACACAACCTTTTTGGACCCTGGTGCTGACCCAGCGGTCCGCCTCCACAGCAAGCTTCCTGGGATCAGTCAGCTTACTGTCAATCAGGTGCTGGCATAGTTCTGGAAAACAATTATCTGACAAGTGCTCCCACGCAACCAAATCATAGAGCCCCTGCAAATCATTCACCTTGCTACCCTTCACCCAACCATCCAGTGCTCTGCAAAAATAGGACACATACTCCACCCAGGTACTTGACTCCAGCTTCCTACAGTTTCTAAATGTCTTCCTAGAAAGCTCTGGGGTCATACCTGGCTATCAAGGCTTCCTTCATGGGGGCATAGGACATCTGATCCTCAGTGGGAAAGTTCAGCAAGGTTTCCCTCCCTTCGCTGACAAAGCGGCCCCACAACCCCGCTCTCCAATCTTTCTGAGGGACCCGGTGGGACCTCATTGCTACTTCATAGGCCTTGAACCACTGACCAATGTCCTCATGCTTCATAAAATCCTTAATAACATCTTTGGGAATGTATACCTTTCCTTCCCCAGGCACTGATGGTGTGCTGCCACCAGAGGGATTGATCTCTAAACTCTTTGCTTTCAGATCTAACTCCCTCAACCCTCTCTCATGCTCTAAAAGCATCCTCTTTTCCTCCATGGCCAGTTTCTGCTTTTCCAACTCCAATTTCCTATTTTCTATGTCACCCTCCTTCCCCAGCCTGAGCTTAGCAAGCGCCCTCTCATGCACCCTATCTCTCTCTCTGTCCTCCAACTCCTCTGGAGACAGACCCCTTTGAGAAACACTGCTGCCATCCACGGAAGGTACCCTCCCTCCTGGCAGTGTCAATTGCCCCTCCTGTTGCTCATCCACATTCTCTGCCTCCACCAGAGGCTCCTCATCCTGCCCAATGACATTTCTGGATTCCAACCAGGCCCTCAGCGCCTTTTGGTATTCATCCTTCCTGGTGAGGCTTTTCACAGAGACTTTACATTTTTTGCAGATAGCTTTCAGTTGAGACACAGTGTAGGTTTCCACCCTATGTTCCTCAAATTCGATATCAATGGATGCAATGGATGCTGGCTTGGTCATGATGACAAAATTGGCAGTTCTTTACTTTGCAGAAAAAACAATCCAAGGGAAAAGTTCAGTAAAAGTATGTGGTCACGTAATGGTCTGCACTATGCTAGTAGTGTACACCAATCACTGTATGTAAATCACAAATGCAAGTCCAGGATCCTCACCGCTGACCACCAATGTTAGAAATGGGAGTCTCTAGTTGGCAGAGGTAGGTACCTTTGTCCAAATAGGGACCCTTGCTTCTAGTCAGGGTAAGGGGGATACACTCCTAAAATAACCCATGCTCACCCCCTTGGTAGCTTGGCATGAGCAGATAGGCTTATCTCAGAGGCAGTGTGTTAAGGACTTGTGAACACATACAGTAATACAGTGAAAACGCTACAAATGGACACCACACCCGTTTAGAAAAATAGCAAATCTTTATCTAAACTAACAAGACCATATACGATAAAAATCCAACATACAATACTCTTGAAAAATAGTACTTGTGCAAAATAACCTTTAAATTGCAGGAAAATCAATAAAACACAGTTCTTCCGACTGGGTAGCTCCTCCTGGGGCTACCGTGATACTGAATACGACAGAGTCTAACAATTCCAGCCGACCGCGTCGATACGGGCCAGCTAAAGCGTCGACAGACTCTGACACAGTACCTTTCTTGTTGCGACCAACACGTCGGTGCGAGTCGGTCAGGGCAAACGTCGCGGTCGCGTTGTGAAGCAGAGCGTTGTGGCAGGCGGTGTCCTCACGATGCGGTGCAGGCAGCGGCTCGTTGACGGAGTCGGTGAGACCAGGGCTTGCGTTGAAGGGTGAGATGGTGCTCGCTGCGGTGCTGGCAGGTCACGGTGCGGCAACGGAGCCGGTCGATGTTCGGGTCGGGCAGCGACGGAGTCGGTGATGTCCTTGCAGCGTGTAGCAAAGCGTTGCGGAGTGCGGTGCCCTCAGGACGCAGTGCAAGCAGCAACTCGTTGACGGAGTTTGTGAGACCGGGTTGCGTTGCGAAGTGAGACGTTACTCTCGGCAGTGCTTTCAAGACACAGAATCCTGCGACGGAATCGATGACAGAGTCGGTTACCCTTTTCTTCTGCGACGACAATCAGAGACGGTGCCCACGGACACGGTGAGGTCTTTGCTGTTCCTGAGACCTCGAGAACAGGGGGCAAGCTCAGTTTCAAACCCTTGGAGATCTTTTCTTCAAGCAGGGGACAAAGCAAGCAGCAAAATCCTTTTCTCCTTTCCTTGGCAGCAAGTAGCCACTGCAGGCCAACCCCAGACAGCAAACACCACAGGGGCAGAATTCCGCCTCAGCTTCTCCGGCTCTTCTCCTTGGCAAAGATTCCTCTTGATTTCCCAGAAGTGATCTAGAAGTCTGGGGTCTGGGCTGTTCTTTTTATACACAAAAATCCTTTGTTCTCCGAAGGCAGACAGTGTCTGTACCCAGCCAAAACCAGTTCTGTCCTCACTGGTGCAGCTTCCTGGCAGGAGGTGGATACAGCATTGTTGAAGGCAGACCAGGCCCATTCAGGTGAAAGGAAATCTCCTCCCCCTACTCTAAATGCAGCCCAGGTCTATTCAGCCCAGCCCTGACTCATCAGACTTCTGGAGTCGCTGCCCCTCTCCAGCCCCTGTCATCCAAAAGCCAGACATGCAATACACAAACCTAGCAGAGGCACACTGGATGGTTAAGCAAGAAAATACCTACTTTCTAAAAGTGGTATTTTCAAACACAGAATGTAAAAATTACCCTCACTAAAAGATGCATTTTAACATGCTGAGTTCAGGCATACTAAACTTTATTTTTCTACCTTGTTCCCAGGGCCAGTTATGTTTATAAGATGTTATCAACAAACTCCCCATTCTGCCCTATGGGAACAGGCAGCCTTGCAATAGTGAAAAATGAAATTGGCAGTAGTTCACTATCAGGACATGCCACACACATCAGGGCATGTCCTACCTTTCACTTACAATGCACCCTGCCCACAGGGGTACCTTGGGCCTACCTTAGCGGTGACTAATATGTAGAAAAGGGAAGGTTTAGGGACTGGCAAGTGTGTGCACTTGCCAAGTCGACATGGCAGTCCCAGACTGCACACAGGCTCTGCAGTGGCAGGCCAGAGTTACATTTTACAGGCTGCTTCTGTGGGTGGCACAATTAGTGCTGCAGCCCACTAGCAGCATTTGATTACAGGCCCTGGGCACACACAGTGCACTATACTAGGGTCTGACAAGTAAATCAAATATGCCAATCATGGAATCACTAATCCATAACAACAATTTACAAAGGGAGCACTTGCACTTTGGCACTGACCAGCAGTGGCAAAGTGCTCAAAGCATCCAAAATGGAGTCCAACACACAGCAAAAACTCAGGAGGTAAAGGCAAAAATGCAGGGGAGACCCGCGCCAATGGTGCCAGGTCTAACAGAGCTCATAAAGGCAAGAGTTCTTAATGTTGAGATATAAAGAATTGCAGTAATCCAATCATGAGGTGACCAGGGCGATGATGACAGAAGGGCGAAGTTCTAGGGGAATGAAGAAAAGTTTTACTCAGGATCCTGATAATGAGGAAGCTGGAGCTGGTGGTATTGCTAAGTGTCAAAACTCAGGGTGTTATCAAAGATGACACACAGGTTTTTGGCTGATGTGACCGGAGTGGAAAGGGGCCCGCAATCCTTCAGCCACTAGATGTTGGACCAGATTGACTCCTGCTTGCCCAACACTAAAACCTCAGTTTTCTTTGTGTTCATTGTTAGGGTGTTATCCTTCATCCACCTGCTGATACTAGTCATGCATTGTTTGAACCTCCCTGCCACCGATGTAGGATCGTTGGAAATGGACACAAGGATCTGTCATCAGCCTATGACAGTATATGGAACCCGAAGGAGCACAACTCTTCTGCCAGTGGAGTCACATAAACATTAAAAAGGGTTGGGCTAAGGGATGAGCCCTGGGGCACTCCACAGAGGTTAAAGACGTCTGCCCTGAAACCCCCGCAGCTGACAATTTGTATTCTGTTGGTTAAGAAAGAGCAGAGAAGCTTCAAAGCAGTACCATGTACACCAACTTGGAAGAGACGTTGGGCCATCCGTACCAGCGTGACGGTGTCAAATGCTGCAGATAGGTCAAGCATCACCAGAATGGCCACCCCCTTCTTCCCCTGCCAATCCACATGGCGCCAGATACTGTCTGCAGCCACGATAAGAGCTGATTCTGTACTGTGGTGTCTCCTGAACCCGTTTTGCGAGGAATCAAGGACATCATGAGTCTCAATGAATTTGACTAATTCCTGGTTCAACTATTTTTCAAGAATCTTAGCAGGAGCTGGTAACAGGAAAATGGGGCCGAAATCTTTCAAATCATCAGGACCTACGTTAACTTTTTTAAGAAAAGGAGTCAAATTGCTTTTTTTCATGAGCCGGGAAAGATTCCTGATTGCAGCGTGAGTTTGTACACGTTTTGCAAAAAAGTTGGCGATCGAGTCAGGGGCAAGGACAGGGGTCCGATGGAGATCCAGATTTTAAGCTAAGCAGTAGGTCCTTGCTTTGCTGCAGGGAAGTAGGCAAGAATTCTACGAGTTGATTAGGCTGAGAACAACTAGTAGTAGTTTCAGAAAGAGACTCATTTTCTACCGGCAAAGTCCGAGTAGATATCAGGATTTTGTCCGGGAAGTAGAGTACAACTCTATCGCAGACGTTTTGAGATGACTTCAGGGAGCCCTGGGAAGGGGGGAGTGGATAGCTCTTTCACTACATTAAAAAGTAGTTTAGAGAAGTTGTTAGAGAGAAGGCATCCAGCTTCCTTTATACCATGCATTTACTGCATGTGGAATAATCCCGTACTGCTGGTACACTGCAGAACTTGTTCTTTGAATGAGGGAGAGAAGAATATGTTTTGTCTGTGAGTGATACCTGTGCCCTAGCTGTTCTCTTGTTGGGATTGGGTCTTTTGCTGCTTGTGTAGTTTCCTCTTGTTTCTGCTCACAGGTTTATGGAATTCAGCAGCTGATAAAAATAAGTGGAGTTCAGCTTTCCTTTCAGAGGTCAGGAAGGAATGTCAGAAATGTAAACAAACCAAATAAGAATAAGATTGTTGAAAGTGTATTTATTTTTAATGTATACAGTTAAATGATGAGGGGGGCTAGATCAGGGCAGGTACACCCTTAATGCTAGGTAAGGCAGCTGCAGTATGGTGCCACGAGCAGGGGGAGACAGATTAGCCAGATTGCAGTAGGGACTTTCTATTGGGTGGGAGATAGGGGTGAAATCATCAAATTCACATCTTGCCTAAGGGGACCAAAGTCCTAGCAGCACTGTTTGTCGCGGCAATTCTTGGTCATAACTAGGGCGAAATGTTAATTATGCTGGAGTAATTTCAGTAATTACGCATTACTCTTGTGATGCAAAATTACATGAATAATTCAGCTTGAGTAATTAAGAGTAATTTGGAGCAAAAATCCTACTGCAGGAGCACTGGAACAAAGAACTTAGAGAGAACAAGCGACTACCGGCTACCGCTGTTCATGTCCTGTAGCATTTAGTTCTATTTTCTTACTGCAAAATGCATCCTCTGGCCCATTTTGGATGCAAGGGTGCATTTTGCACTAAGAAAATAGTGCTAAATGCTGGATTACGTTTCTCACACAATTACACATAATTACGAGTAGTTTTGCGGTAATTATGAGTAAATGCGCTGTAGAGAATTACACCAGTTACGCCCACTCCTAGTCATAACCCTCTCTCCCTACTATGTGTCTGACTGCAAGTCAACTACATCCCTCCATTATTGCTTTAAGCCAAGTCATGTGCCTTTTGTTTTTAAATATTATGGCACCATATATGCCGTAATGGCAATGTGTGCTATATTTGGATAATTTGCCAGCTGGCATCATGTCAATATCTGTAACATGTTCACTAAAGTATGATGCCCAATCCTGTCTATCGTGTGACAGGGAAAAATCTGTAAGTACCTCTAGCTCAGGCACCCCAAGCACCCACTAGCAAAATAGGCAACCCAGGGGCATAGCTTGGTCAATAAGCTTGGGGGAGGAGGGGTGAGCTTCAGATTTTCCGACAATCAGGCTGGCATAATGTTTAAATATATTATAGGCCAAGCAGGGTACATGAGAGGAGCCTAAGGGGCAGTGGAAAGGGAGAGGAATGCAGATTGGTAGGGGTACTAAGAGAGAAAACACAATATTTTGCAAAATAACCAATATTCTGAGGACTTCCAAAACTAAGAGGGAACAGTGTGTGTGAGTTCTTGTCTGTGTGTATGTAAAAGTCCTTGGTGTAATCTGACTGACATCTCACAATACCCAACTCAAAGCACCTGTACCCAACTATTTTTCAGAAAATACATTTATTCGGGGTGGGTTCCTACACGGTCTAGGGGAATCTGACTGTCGGCCGGAGGCTTTCCTGCACATCATCGTAATAGGCTCCTATGTTCTAACTGACATTTTCACCTAACTATAACATCCCATTACCCTTTGGTTTTTCAGTGAATTTTAAAGATTTTTTTAATGTAAAGTAACATATTACTACAACCAATTCCAAACTATAAGATCCCTTTAACCTTTGCAGTTTTTCCGCGGATTTTGGTGACACTTTCTTGATGCTGAGGAATATGAGGACATCTCTTCCCAACAAAGAAGTACTTACTTCACCTGTTTGATGGAGATTTGCCTCTTTGTACTCTCGTCATCTTCTCTATAGGATTCATGTTATCATAAATTTCTGGATAAGGACACACAAGGAACAATCACACTGCCAAAACGCACACAAGGTCTCTGGTGACATTTCCTTGTGTTCCATTACGCAGCTGTAGTGTAGAATGCGTACTGGACATTTACCTTAGGAGGTAGCACTTAGTAATTAACCAATAGAAAGCGCTCCACTTGGGTAGATCTTTTGTGCAGAACTGTGGACTCTTTTGGGATAAAGGTGCAGGTGCGCTTCATTTGTAGCCCAGTCACTGACACAGCTACTGACACACCCACAAAGGAACTAAGACACCCACTCACACACTCAGGCACTCACCCACCTACTGACAGTCCCATTCAGACACGATACACCCACACAGAGACCCACTCACAGACCCACTCACAGAACTGCTCAGACACTCTCACACACACTCATAGACCCACTTAGACACTCATGCATCCACTCACAGATGCACTCAGACACTCTCACACCCACTCACAAACCCACACAGACACTCATGCACCCACTCACAGGACCACTCAGATATTCTCACAGCCACTCACAGACCCATTCAGACACTCGAGCACCCACTCAGAGACACACTCTGACACTCATGCAGCCACTTACAGAACCACTCATACTCTCTCACACCCACTCACCAACTTACTCACAGACACACTCAGAGACTCACACACCCACTCACAGACCCACTCAGAGACTAACACACCCACTCACAAACCCACTCAGGCACTCATGCACCCACTCACAGAACCACTCAGATATTCTCTCAGCCACTCACAGACCCATTCAGACGCTCGAGCACCCCACTCAGTGACCCACTCATACACTCATGCACTCACTCACAGACTGACTCACACAGTCATGGAGGCATTCGCAAACCTACTCAGACACTCTCACACCCACTCACAAAGACACTCAGACACTCATGCAACCACTCAGACACCCACTCAGACACTCACAGACCCACTCACACACCCACAGAGACACTCATACAATCACTCACACACTCACTTGCAAAGATTACAGGAAGGAAATAAAATTTTAAAAACCTTAGAAATTCACTTAAAAAACCAAAGGTTACAAGTATGTTACAGTTAGAAAATAACATTAAAAATACATAGAAATTCACTAAAAAACAAAGGTTACAGAGGCATTATAGTTAGCAAATAACACTAAAAAAAATCTTACAAATTCACTGAAAAAAACAAAGGTTAAAAGGACCTTATAATTATGAAGTTAAATTTAAAAAACCTTCAAAATTCGCTGAAAAAAACAAAAGTTACAAGAACGTTATAGTTAGGCTGATATTTCACTCGTACAAAACCATAGAAATTCAGCAGTTATAGTTACCTGAGCTAACTATAACTTACACCTCTGCAATGCCTGGCTTATTACCTCACATATTACATCACTCATGACATGGTCAGTGACATACATACATAAACAAACAACACCAAATCGCTTCGTCCGTCCTTTCCGACGCACATGAAGAGAAAGGGGCTGCAGCTCAGTTTTGTTTCAGCATGTTTTATTCACGCAAAAGCAGTAAAATCTGCATGACGCGTTTCAGAGCAATGGCTCCTTGGTCACGGGTCCCAGTTGAAGGTGTAAGCCGAAAAGCGTTGGCATCCTGGTGTTCTGTGCCTAATCACTAATAAAGAATCCCGCTGCGCCTGTGTTGTCCGTTGGGGAATATATCGCACTGGTGTGGCTGGCTATATGATCGGGGAGGGTAGTGGAGTTGAAATATATATATATATATATATATATATATATATATATATATATATATATATTTTATTATTATTATTTTTTTTTATCCAAAGGTGCCCAAAGCATCAAAAGCGCACTCGACTTGACAGAGGAAACCAAAGGTTTATTTCATGAAAAACCGGCATTTGCATTCAATTTTATTTTCCTCTTCCCAACGCGTTTCAAGGCTCCTGCCTCTTAATCATGGGTAATTGGCATACACACAGCAGATGACTCAGAAAGTTTTCCCTCGCAGCATGTCTGATTTAAATACCCCCAGTGGGCTTTGCGCAGTGCGAAAGTAAGTCAATTTCATGCTGGGACTTGTAGTCCAAAAACAGAGTCACTTACGATTTTTAACCCTCCAGTGGGCTCCGCTGTGCACATGTTGCATTTAATCCATTATTGCCTCCAGTAGGCCATGAAGCTCGTGCAGGTTTAATTTATTCCCCTCTGAAGTGCTGAAAAGAGACCGGCAAAGTTCCGTCTCCAGCCTCCCAAAATTGAGGGATGGTGCAGCTTTTCACGGCAGGGCTGCCGTGTTACTATTTTAATCCAAAGGTGCCCAAAGCATCAAAAGCGCACTCGACTTGACAGAGGAAACCAAAGGTTTATTTAATGAAAAACCGGCATATATATATATATCCCAACTCAACAATAGCCCCAATGGAAAAAGCCAACCAGCAGGTAAATATTTCAATCCTTTTATTGGAAACAACTCGCACACAAGCAGCAGCTTGAATGTCAGCATCCGCGTTGAATACCAGGCCAGACGCGTTTCGGGAACAGCGTTCCCTTCTTCAATGACTCGTATTGCTCAATTACCAAGACAGCATTTCTCCGAGCCCAGCCGCGGAATGAAGCCCACCGCTTGTGAGCGGGCCTGAGCTGGCGCCTAGATGGTGTCAGCGTGATTGGGAGGCAGCACTCAATTCAGTATATATATATATCTCTCTAAGGTGTGAGCCAGGCAGTTGGAACCACCAAAATGCATTCCAAGCCATTCGCAATAAAATTCATTGGCTCAAAATTCCAGCCATGTTGGTACCTTTCTTTATTGAGGAAACAGGAGTGGGCAAAGATATCTATAGCTCTTTATATATCTCTCTCTCTATATATATATATAAATATATATATATATACAAATTGAATTGCTCCTTCTGTCTCCCCTCGCCCAAGGCAGGCAGATCGTCGTTTCGCCGGCGGAGCGTGCCGGCGTTTATTATTCTTCCACACTGAAATTAGACGATCACAACGGGGTTATTTTCACCACCAGATCTTTAATTTTCAGGAACGCGTTTCGCCTGTCACAGCAGGCTTGCTCACACACTGAGGTGTGGGACAGGTGTGTATATATAGTGTATAGTACATTTTAACAAGAAAGAGAAGCTGGACTTCATTTGGATAGTCCTACATTTTGAGTTTACATGGCGGCCATCTTAGAATGACTTTTCATTTATGCACAGGTTGCGGTAATATGCAAACATATCAATCGGTTATTATGACATATATATATTCTTGACATAGTGCCATAGTTCGTATTGCATGCACGACTATCTAGAGTTTGTGTCATAATTGACAATATGAAAAATCCTCTGCATGTTAGAATATGAGTATGTAATCCTGCATAGTGAGTTCACATGGCACCCATTTCGAAATGGTACTATAGACATGCACAGTTAGCAGAATTCTGCAATTGTTACACAATCGATTGATATTGCATGTGTCTAGTTACGACCTAGTGTCGGTATTCTACCTAAGATTCTTAAAATCAGCAGTTAGTTTCACTGTTGACTAAGAAAAAGACCATGTGCATATATTGGTATATTAATGGTATTGATTGATATTGCATGTATCTAGTTACGACCTAGTGTCAGTATTCTACCTAAAATTCTTAAATTCAGCAGTTAATCTCACTGCTGACTAAGAAAAGGACCATGTGCATATATTGGTATATTAATGGTATCGACATAGTGCCATATATGATGTCATCTCTCAATTAGATATGACCAAATACATCCGATATTCTCATGTTATATAGTGTCCCACACAATTCTAAAGCCAAACTAAACTGATTATAAAATAAAGCAAAAATTATATACAATGAAGTGCTTTCCTATTTCCCCAATTCACTTCTACATATAAATATATACAGTAAAGAACACAAATGTCAAATTAGGAACAAAGGGTTCTCTTATCTGTAGTCCGCAACGAGTGCAATCTTTATCACTTAAATCCGTGACCTCGAAGAAAAGGGTAGGGGAAAGTCTCGAGTCCTCTCTGGAGTCAGCCCCTTCCTTTCCTCCTGTGATTAAAAGAAAACAGAGACATAAACATACCATTAGTTAATGTAATGGTTAGGGTTAAAAACTAATTCCACATATATATCATACATAATGGTCTACTCAAAAACTTAGATACATCAGGTTGAAGTCCTGTTGAAGTCTACCGATACAGTATACCTAGATTCCAAATTCACTCATGGGGTATCAAGAATTAGTGTTCGTGTAAATGTACACTTAACTCTTCATCTTGATTGTGGCCCCCAGGGTATTTGGTTTGTAAGTTAATGATATGCCAGGATTGTCGCTGCCTAAGTTGAAGCTCCCTATTGCCACCTCTCCTGTTGTACTCAATCTGCTCTATTGCATAGTATGTCAGAAGCGAGCTATTTGAAAGGTGGTACTCAGCGAAGTGTCTTGCAACAGGGTAGTGTGGGTCTCTGTTGTTGATCGCCCTAATATGTTCCATTACTCTTTTTTTCGCTGCCAGGGTCGTACTGCCCACATATCGTAGTTTACATGGGCATTCTAGAATGTAAATGACATAATTAGACCCACACGTAAGAAACTGTTCTATACTTATCTCTGATATAGGTGTTTGGTAATTTTTTCGCATGTGCCTATTTCGGCATGCTCTGCAATGCCCACAAGGGAAGAATCCCTTGAGGTTTAGACGAGTGTTCATGTGTTGTTTAGTTATGTCTCCTTTCATAAGGATGTCTTTTAGATTCTTCCCTTTCCTCTATGTTATCAGTGGGCGTCTAGGTAAGTCATTGGCCAGAGTGGGTTCACATGTCAGGATATTCCAATTTTGGTTTAGGATTTTAGAAATTTTGCTGGATTCTACATTGTATGTCAAGATAACTCTGGGTTGGTTTTCTTCTCCTACCTCCGTTCTTTCTTGCAGTGTCTGTTCTCTAGGGATTTTGCTCACCTTATCTTTAGCTCTATTAAGAACCCATGTTGGATATCCTCTTTCTCTGAATCTGTTGAGCATGGTTTCCTGTTCTGCCTGAAAATCTTCTTGGGTACTGCAATTTCTCCTTGCCCAAAGCAGTTCCCCAAATGGTATGCTCCATTTTAGTGTCTCTGAGTGGCTGCTTAGGGCATGGAGGAGACTGTCCCCTGCTGTATCCTTTCTGTGTAGTTTGGTGCAGATTTTATTCTGTCTTACCTCCACTATCACATCCAAGAATTCTATGGCTATCTTACTGATAGTGTACGTCAATTTAAGATTGTAGTTGTTCTCATTTAGTCTATCAATAAACATTTTAGCTGTTTCTTCACTGCCTTTCCATATGATGAAAAGATCATCGATGTATCTGAGCCATCTAATGATCTTTCCTTCCATTTCCTTATTCTCTAGACTATTTTGAACTTCTTCTTCCCATACCCCAAGGAAGAGATTTGCAAAACTTGGAGCAAAGCAAGTCCTCATTGCAGTACCGAGGACTTGCTTGAACATGGTACCATTAAATATGAAAATATTATTAGACAAACAGAATTTTATCATTTCTAATAACATCATTGTATGTTCCATATAGCACAATTTCCTTCTTTTCAGAAAGTGGTAACAGCATTTTACACCTAGTTCGTGGTCTATAATAGAATATAGGGAATTGACATCCATAGTTATCAGTTGGAAGTCTTCTTCCCATGTCACGTCGTTTATTTTGCTCAAGAAGTCTTTAGTATCCTTGGTATAGGATGGTAGGGTCAGTACATATTCTCTGAGGAAATGGTCCACATATTTAGATACATGTTCAGAAACACATCCTATAGAAGATACAATAGGTCTCCCTGGCAGTGTAGTGGCATTTTTGTGGTTTTTTGGGAGGAGATAGAAACTAGGGAGTTTCGGGTAGTCTTTCTTGAGATAGCAGAATTCCTCCCATTGTAGGAGTCCTTGATCTTTCCAGGAGGTCAACATATTCCATATTTTTGTAATACTTCCATTGTATTCTTCCATATTGGTCTCTCAATTGAACTTAGGGTCTCTCAATTGTTTATGTGCTTCCTCTATATACATATTTCGATCCCACAAGACAATATTTCCACCTTTATCAGCTGGGCGATTACCAAACTTTCATCTTCCGCTAATGATTTGACCATTTCCCATTGTTTCTTGGAGAAATTACCGAATATGTTATTTTCTTTCTTTCTTTTATTTTTTTGGCGAAATTTCATGAGATCTTTCATCACTGTCTCATGAAAGGCATCTATGTTGTCGTGTGGTAAATTAGGGTAGAAAATAGATTTGGGTTTGAATCCGGTTCTTGCTGGTCGGTCCGTGATTATTTCTTGGGTTTCTATATTGGTTTCACTGTCTGGGTCATCATACAGGTCCTGTAGTGTTGTTAGTGTATTGTGGTCACCTATGCTGATAAAGGGTGTTTCATCTCTCTCGATTGGTTCAGTGTTAGTATTCATTGTCTGGTTAGGTGGTCTCATCCATTTGTTGCTATGCCATTTTTTGAGTTTTAGTTTCCGGACAAACTTGTAAAGGTCTATCCTGGTTTCGGGGTAATTGAAACTACTAGTGGGGCAGAAGGAAAGTCCTAAGCATAGTGTTCTTTTTTCTTCCATGCTAAGCGGTCTGTGTGATAAATTTACAATAGTTTTATTTACCATTTCTTCTTCCATTATTGTAGTTGTCTTGGACCAGTTCTCTTGGTTCCCATTGGTCCTTTTCCACGTCCTCGTCCTCTTCCTGATCCTCTGTCTGATCCGCTGTCGTCTTCGCCAGTTCCTTCCGCGTTTCTTCCTCTTCCCCTTCTCTGTAGGCCTCGACCTCTCCCTCTCGTTTTTTGGCGGTTGCACCGTTTTTGGAATCTGCCTCCCTGTTCGCATGAGGCGACATTCCTCTAAAAAATTTGTTTGCGATCTGCTTCCACTGTTGCCATCGGCCATCCTGCCACTTGTTTCTGGTGTATCTCCCTCCGTGTCACTACTATTTATTGATTCTGTTGCGCTTGGTATTCCAGATATTTCATCTATTGTTTCTCCCTGGGCCAGTTTTTCATACAGATGGTCATATTTCTGACTATATGTCAGAATTCTGCCACTTTCATAGTCTCAGCAATCACATTGTAATTTTCGTTGTTTTCGTGCTTTTATGTCATTTTCGTATCTTTTTAGTCAGCCTTTTAAATCTGTCATGAATTTATTGATTACTTCTTGTTCCTTATGTTTCGTCAGTTCGTCTTCCAGAGCTTTTAATTCTTTTATTATTCCATCTCTATCCTCCCATGCATATTTTATAAGGATCATCAGCATTTGTTTTGAACTTTGGGCTGAATTCTCTGCCCATTCTTGTAGCATTTTGGGGTTGGGGGATTCATACGAGGGTGTGGTGTAAATTCGGAGCCCGCGAGGTACCATTTCTTTCTCAACGTAGTCTTCTAATGATGTTGCTTCCCACCATTTGGAAGTTTCGGATTTTTTAAGTTTCTCATATCTCCTTAGTTTTTCTTGTAGTGAGATGTCTTTGGTGCTAATTTCTTTATTTCTACTTTGATTTTTATTAGGAGCTCTTGCGAAGAGGCTCAGGGCAGCTGTCCTTCTTTCTGTATCTTCATCCATTTTTCGTGTATCCAGGCACGATGAATCTGGTAATGAGTACTAAATATCTGTGAATGTCAAAAGAGTGTTTGGCTGAAATGAAAGGGTAGGTGAAAACGTGGCCCCTAATTTCTCTGTTACATACAGAGAATCCTGCTGCAATTAGTGCACTGTGCGTACCAAAGAAATATGTTGCGGTACGATCTCATAAATATTTCATTAGATAATCTCCGAGGATAAGTTGATGTTCGAGTGCAGTAATGCCAACCGTTTCACAGTGCCCCTCAGTAAGCGTAATTGATCGTTTAATACGCCGTTATGTTTATTCTTATTTTATATCCCCAGGGGTTCTGCTCGCAGTTGGTCTCAAAAGAATGAAAGCAGATTCGTAAGTTTGGTAATGCAATGTTCAAAGTGATTATTCTTTGTGTTTTATTGCGATTTGTAACGCCAATTGCCTTCGCCGGAGCAAGTATTTAATATGTACACTCAGTGTCAAATTTCTTAATATCTTGCTTCTATCTTTCGGTATAATTGTATAATTGTTCCTCATGTTGCGAGGGTGCCTCAGATTCCCCCCGGTGATCAACACTACCCTGTTGCAAGACACTTCGCTGAGTACCACCTTTCAAATAGCTCGCTTCTGACATACTATGCAATAGAGCAGATTGAGTACAACAGGAGAGGTGGCAATAGGGAGCTTCAACTTAGGCAGCGAGAATCCTGGCATATCATTAACTTACAAACCAAATACCCTGGGGGCCACAATCAAGATGAAGAGTTAAGTGTACATTTACACGAACACTAATTCTTTATACCCCATGAGTGAATTTGGAATCTAGGTATACTGTATCGGTAGACTTCAACAGGTGGAGCATTGATGTATCTAGGTTTTTGAGTAGACCATTATGTATGATATATATGTGGAATTAGTTTTTAACCCTAACCATTACATTAACTAATGGTATGTTTATGTCTCTGTTTTCTTTTAATCACAGGAGGAAAGGAAGGGGCCGACTCCAGAGAGGACTCGAGACTTTCCCCTACCCTTTTCTTCGAGGTCACGGATTTAAGTGATAAAGATTGCACTCGTTGCGAACTACAGATAAGAGAACCCTAAGTTCCTAATTTGACATTTGTGTTCTTTACTGTATATATTTATATGTAGAAGTGAATTGGGGAAATTGGAAAGCACTTGATTGTATATAATTTTTGTTTTATTTTATAATCAGTTTAGTTTGGCTTTAGAATTGTGTGGGACACTATATAACATGAGAATATCGGATGTATTTGGTCATATCTAATTGAGGGATGACATCATATATGGCACTATGTCGATACCATTAATATGCCAATATATGCACATGGTCCTTTTCTTAGTCAGCAGTGAGATTAACTGCTGAATTTAAGAATTTTAGGTAGAATACCGACACTAGGTCGTAACTAGATACATGCAATATCAATCAATACCATTAACATACCAATATATGCACATGGTCTTTTTCTTAGTCAACAGTGAAACTAACTGCTGATTTTAAGAATTTTAGGTAGAATACCGACACTAGGTCGTAACTAGACACATGCAATATCAATCGATTGTGTAACAATTGCAGAATTCTGCTAACTGTGCATGTCTATAGTACCATTTCGAAATGGGTGCCATGTGAACTCACTATGCAGGATTACATACTCATATTCTAACATGCAGAGGATTTTTCATATTGTCAATTATGACACAAACGCTAGATAGTCGTGCATGCAAAACGAACTATGGCACTATGTCAAGAATATATATATGTCATAATAACCGATTGATATGTTTGCATATTACCGCAACCTGTGCATAAATGAAGTCATTCTAAGATGGCCGCCATGTAAACTCAAAATGTAGGACTATCCGAATGAAGTCCAGCTTCTCTTTCTTGTTAAAATGTACTATACACTATATATACATACCTGTCCCACACCTCAGTGTGTGAGCAAGCCTGCTGTGACAGGCGAAACGCGTTACTGAAAATTAAAGATCTGGTGGTGAAAATAACCCCGTTGTGATCGTCTAAATTCAGTGTGGAAGAATATATATATACATATATATATATGTAAGTTGCTCGTTTGCAAAACAATCCTTTGAGAATAAAACGAGAGTAGACCCAGATTTTGTGTAATTTTCAGTTTATTACACCGAAGAACCAGTCCGCCATGACGCGTTTCGGCAGATCCCTGCCTTGATCACATATATATACAAAAAAACTCCTTCACCTTCAAAAAAGAGTCCTGTCACTCATATGTGTATATATATATATATATATATATATATATATATATAGATAGATAGATAGATAGATAGATAGATAGATATAGATATATATAGATATAGATATATATCTATAGATATATCTATATATATATATATATATATAATATTATATATATATATATATATATATATATATATATATATATCAAATATATATATATATATAGTTACAGAGAATATAGTGCAAAGTCTCGTCTACAGGACATGTTGGATTCATGCTTAAGACATCCAAAATTCATAAGTAAAATACTACGATAATGATGAGCATTTTAGAAAAATAATAATAGTACCATCACCTTCCAAATTTACGACTTTTGACTGTTGTTTTTATCAAAATATTAACATAGTGAAATTAATATACATACTCTACTCAAGGAATTCGGTGGAACTCAAAGTAAAAAATCTAGAAACTGAGTTCCAGGATCACCTCAAACCCCTAAATTCACAAATGATAGTCCTAATTTCAGTTTTAAAATCGATGTAGGAGTTGATATATTCCGAATAATATTTTTTTTGCACTGTCTTCCAGCATATGAGCGAAGCCCTTTAGTTTGGTTTCCCAAATGACATATTCAAGATATTGCATATGCCTTCATCTTGTTTACTTCTGCTTCACAAATTCGTTTTAGTGGGCTCTTTGGCACTTCTCACTTATTACTTTAAAATTTCTTCAAAGCGCAGTAGGCTGCCAATGTCCTCCTTTAAAGTTTTGCGAAATGAATTTTAAATGAGGTCTTCCAGAGTGGATTGCTAAGTGCGCGAAGCATTGCTTAATGAATGACATTACTGTTATTACTGAAGAGGATCTAAATGTGAATGCGAATTTAAGAGGCATAATTTGTTGAAAAGTAGAGTTTGTACCTCTCAAGTTTCAAATTGCGTGTAAATTGTGTTTGCGGCAGTTTTGAAATCCCATGTTGTCTGCTCGGTGAACTCTAACCCTGAATTTTGCCAAACAGTTCCCTGGTGACAAAACCTGGGCAAACTTGCACAGCCAAAACATGACGGTAAAGCATGTGGCAAAGATCACTACTGCATGTCATTCCTTATTACCAGAAGATAACTTTAAACTGGGCACAAAAAGTGAAACCGTGTGGCAGTGGTGTGAGCGGTGTCTGTGTTATTCTGACTAGGGGTGCGGAAGCTTAGTTTAGCCCCCTGCACTCATGCTTGTGTAAGAATGGTGTCATCGCGAGTGTTCCGTTGCCATGGTGTGACTGGCAAGGACATTTTAAAGAGGTAGTGAGCATCTGGTCTGAGCAGGGTGTGTCACCCTGTTCCTGATGAGGAATTATATTGCCTTCTACTTACCCATCTACTACTAGAGGTTATCTAATAAAGAGACTATAGAATAGAGCATAGGCGCTGGACGTCGGGGTGCAGGGGCGCTGCAGCACCCCAGCAAAATAACAATGGCGCTTGAGTCAGGAAAATGGCAGCGGTGCAGTGAGGACGAAGCTGGTCTGCAGAGGTGAGCCTGCCGTGCGTTTACTATTTTGGCTGACTGAGCCTCTAGATCAGGTCGTGGGGATGCCGGTATTTTGGACCTCAGGGGTCTGATGGTGCTAGAGGTGGCAACTTTCCCCCTTCAAGGTTTAGGTCCAAAACAAGACTGTTGTTTATTAATTGAGGCTTTGATTACCTTGCGAGCTGGGTCCAACATCCAAGGGGATAAAATGGGAAAACATTTAAAACAAGCGAACACTATTGCAAAAGTTGACTCTGCAGCAGGGCTTAAAGCAAAAACTCACTTAGCCCAGGCAAAAGCGGCATCATAGTAGGCTAGAGTTGAGAATACTCCAAATCGACCTTGCCTCAATTCGAGTCTAGAGAGCTCTGAAGAAGAGCTGCCCAAGCTTCACCAAGAGGGGGTGGATCCCGCTGCACAGAGGCTAATAAATGGCTCAACTAGCGTGGAGAAGGAACTGGCAGTTGAGTCCACAGCAGGTATAAACAAGGATGTAATGAAAAATCCTAAAGACTTTCTGTTATTTTCCAAAAAAGCGTTTCAGCCGGCTTTGGCCAAATCCACAGCATACCCATTGCAACCTATAGAGGGGGGGCCAGTGGACGCGCCAACCAGCCCTTTGCAGACTTTATTTGCATCTTCATGGGCCTAGGCTCCGGTGCAGGCTCCTTCTGCAGTCTCTTCGTTATCACAAAAACCCGGTCAATCTCTGCACTGTCAGACTGTTTCATCAATACCACTGACTCAGGCCCCGGCACCGGTTCAGTCACCCCCTGAGGCTCAGGCACATCCCCAGACACAGCCCCAGACGCTTTGTAAGGCCGTTTCGGATTTCTCAGGTCAGCTATCTGGAAACCAGAAGCAAGATGGGAGGCTACAACAGGGCGAGTTTGACTCATCAACCGAAGGAGCTAATACTCAACAGATCGATATAAAGATCATGCTGAATCTTATTTTGGAAGAAATAAGAGAAATGAAGAAGTCTCAAGAAAACGAGATAGCCTCCCTCCACCAGCGTCTTGGGAAAATCGAAGAGGCTGTGGCCTGCTTTCCAGCTAGAATTCAAGAGGCTGAGTCAAGGATTGCCTTATTGGAGGATCAAATGAACTCGATGCTTCTGAAAGTAAATGAGGAAGCGAAAGATCAATCAATCAATCAGGGAATTGTAAGCGCGCTACTCACCCGTGAGGGTCTCAAGGCGCTGAGGGGGGGGAGGGGGTCCGCAGATCTGTTTAGCCGAAGAGCCAGGTCTTGAGGGTCTTCCTGAAGGTGTTCAGGGAGGGGGCGCGTCTGGTGTCTGCCAGTAGCTCGTTCCAGGTCTTGGCTGCAATGTGAGAGAAGGATCTTCCGCCTGCTCTGGCTCTGTAGATGCGCGGGGTTTCGGCCAGTGCGAGGTTGGAAGATCGGAGGTTTCTTTTGGGTACGTGGAAGTTGATTCTGTCGTTGAGGTATTTGGGTCCGTTGTTGTGTAGGCATTTGTAGGCATGAGTGAGGATTTTGAAAGTGACTCTATTCTCCACGGGGAGCCAGTGGAGACTTCGTAGGTGTAGGCTGATGTGTTCGTGTCGGGGGATGCCCAGGACGAGTCTGGCGGCGGTGTTCTGTATTGTCTGGAGTTTGCGGAGTAGGGACTTGTTGATGCCGGCGTAGAGTGCGTTTCCATAGTCCAGTCTGCTGGTGATGAGTGCGTGGGTGACTGTCTTCCTTGACTCAGGGGGTATCCACTTGAAGGTCTTGCAGAGGATGCGGAGGGTGTTGAAGCAGCTGGAGGTGATGGCGTTGACCAGTCGGTTCATGGTGAGTGATGGGTCGAGTACGATGCCGAGGTTCTTGGCGTGGTCTGAGGGGGTAGGTGGGCTTCCGAGGGCGGTCGGCCACCAGGTGCTGTCCCATGCAGAAGGGGTGGTACCGAGGACGAGGACTTCTGTCTTCTCGGCGTTGAGCTTCAGGCAGCTGTTGGTCATCCAGACTGCGACATCTTGCATTCCTTTCTGGAAGTTGAGTTTGGCAGTGGTGGGGTCTTTGGTGAGGGAGATATGACCTGGGTGTTGTCGCGGTAGGATACGATGTTGAGGCCGTGTTGTTGGATGATGGCTGCGAGGGGGGCCATGTAGATGTTGAAGAGGGTGGGGCTCAGTGATGAACCCTGTGGGACTCCGCAGGTGATTTTCGTGGGGTCGGAGAGGAAGGGTGGGAGTCTGATCCTTTGGCTTCTTCCGGTGAGGAATGATCGGATCCAGTCCAATGCTGTTCCTTGTATGCCTGCGTCGTGTAGTCTGGCGACTAGTGTGCGGTGGGTGACGGTGTCGAAGGCCGCTGATAGGTCAAGTAGGATGAGGGCTGCGGAGTGGCCTTGGTCCAGGAGGGTGCGGATGTCGTCTGTGGCGGCGAGTAGGGCGGTCTCTGTGCTGTGGTTGCTTCGGAATCCGGATTGGGACGGGTCGAGGACGGCGTTCTCTTCAATGAATCGTGTCAGTTTCCTGTTGACTGTTTTCTCTGCAACTTTGGCTGCGAAGGGGAGGAGCGAGATGGGCCGATAGTTTTTGAGGTCGGTGGGGTCAGCTGTGGGCTTCTTGAGCAGGGGTCTGACTTCTGCGCGCTTCCAGTCGTCTGGGAAGGTGCCTGTTTTGAAGGTGGTGTTGATGGTGCGTTGTAGTTCGGGTGCGATGGCGGCCGCGGCTCTGTGGTAGATGTGAGGGGGGCAGGGGTCGGTGGGGGCCCCCGAGTGGATGCTCTTCATGGTCGAGGCGGTGTCTTCGGCCGTGATCGGTGTCCAGTTGGAGATGGTGGGCTGGCTGGTGTTTCTGGGGGGCGGGGGGCCGTCTGTGGCGCCTGGTGGATGGTTGATGAAGTTGTCGTAGAGGTTTTTGATCTTGAGGTGGAAATAGGTTCCAAGCTTGTCGTAGAGGTCTTAGGATGGGGTGATGTCTGTGGCTTCGCTGCGTAGGTTGGTGAATTCCTGAATGACACTGAAAAGTTCCTTGGAGTTGGTGGAGTTTGCCAGGATTTTGTTGTGGATGAAGTTCCTCTTCGTGGCTCTGATCTGGTTGTGGTAGTCCGTCATGGCGTCCTTGTAGGTGGTGTGGTTTTCGGTTGTCTTGGTGTTTCTCCAGTTCTTCTCCAGGCGTCTGCAGGTGCGTCTGGCTTCTTGGAGAGCGGTAGTGAACCAGGCGGCTTTCCTGGGGCGCTGTCTGTCGGGGTCGAATAGCGGGGCGAGCTTGTCTGCGCAGTTGAAGATCCAGGTGTGGAGTTCTCTGGCTGCGTCGTTTGCGTTGTTTGCGTCAGGTGCCCAGGTGTGGTTGTCTCGGGTGGAGTTAAGTTGCTCGCCGGTAACCTTGCTCCAGTTCCTTCGAGGTGGGCGTGGGGCTGGTTTGGGTGCCTTGGGTTTGTTGATGGCGAAGTGTACGCAGTGGTGGTCGGTCCATGGCGGCTGCGTTGTGTGGCTGAATTGGACACTGTTTCCTGCCGCGAAGATGGGGTGGAGGGTGTGTCCTGCTCTGTGGGTCGGTGTGTTGACGAGTTGTTTAAGTCCAATGCTGGCGAGGTTGTCACGAAGGATAGTGGAGTTGGGGTCGCTGGGGTTGTCGTGGTGGAAGTTCAGGTCTCCAATGAGTATGTAGTTTGCTGAGGTGATGGTGTGGGGTGCGATGAAGTCGGTGATGGTGGTGGCGAAGGGTGTTTGGGCGCCGGGGGGTCTGTAGATGAGGGTTCCTCGGAGTGTGGCTTTGGGGGTGGTCTGGATCTGGAAGTGCAGGTGTTCGGCGGAGGGGAAGGGTTCGCTGGAGGTGGTGAGGCAGAGGGTGCTCTTGTGGGCGATGGCGAGGCCCCCTCCTGGGTGGTTGGGGCGGTCTTTCCTCTGGATCTTGTATCCGTCTGGGATGGCGGTGCTGATGTCGGGGGCGGAGGATGCGTAGGTCCAGGTCTCTGTGAAGAAGGCGATGTCGGGCGAGAGAGAGTCGAGTAGGTTCCAGATTTCCATGGCGTGTTTGTGTACGGAGCGTACGTTGAGGAGGATGCATTTTAGGGTGTTGCCGGTGCTGGCGTCGGCGGTGTTGGAGGTCGGGGTGGCAGTGAGGGTCTGGCGGCAGTGGAGGCAGGAGAACTGGCCATGGGTCGTGTTCGTCAAGGCCTGTTGGCATTCTCTAAGTCTTCCAGGGTTGAGTGCGAGGAGGGTGGTGGTGTCGTAGCGATGGGTAGTGGGAGGTCCAGGGTTCCTGGTGCTGGCCGCGGTCGGGTCGCGGACGGGCGCAGACGGGCTTGCCTTTGGTGCGCCTTTGAGGCGCCGGTGGCGCACCAGCTGTGCGCATCCGCGGCGCGACAGCGCAGCGGCCGACATTAATTAGGGGAGGTGGGAGGGAGGAGAGGCTGGGAGGCGGGAGCGGGGGAATTCCGGAGGGGAATTCCGGGGGGGAATTCCGGGGGGGAGGGGCCGAAGGGGCAGCAGGGGCGAAAGGCGAAAGGAACCTAGAGAATAAACTCGAGGAACTTGAAAATCATTCTCGACGATCGAACTTACGCCTAGTCGGAGTACCTGAGGGAAGTGAGGGAACTCAAACTCTCCAATGGGTTCAGTCGTTTATTAAGCAGAAGGTCTTGCCCGAGTTTACTGGTGACCTCACGATAACAAGGGCACATCGAGTTCCCTCACATCCTTTACCTAACTCAAAGATCCCACGCACTATCTTAATAAACTTTGCTGATTATCGCATTAAAGAAAAGATTCTGGCTAAGGCAATACAGCAGAGACAATTCTCTATTACTGAGGTCTCAAAATGTCGAATTTTTTTTTCTGATATGTCTGTGGTAGCCGCACACAGGCGTAAAGAGTTTGTGAAATTATTATATCTTTTTAAAGCTCAAGGGGTGCAGGCATCAATAGCCCAGCAATCAAAGCTTTGAGTTCTTGTAAGGGGGAAATTTCATATGTTCTCTACTATAGAGGAAGCCCAGGAATTGTTGAAAGAGATCTCATCCTCAAAATGATAATGTGTTTAACTTGACGCTAAGGGTCTCCAGGGTCGGGGGGAAGAGGGTCACCCAGGGGGCAGTTCCAGGGCACCCCATAGCGAAGTAGGGGGGGGTGAGATGTGGTCGGCAGGGTCTTACACATTTCCTGGGGGGGGGTGTTGGGCGGGGGGGTTAATTGCAGTAAAAAGAGCAGTGGCAAAGGGCACAAAGAAAAGGAAAAACAGGGTTTTGAATTTTGATCGATTATCGTTGCGATTTAAATCATAGAAATGGTTAATAAATGCCGTGTTATGTCGGTAAATGTGAATGGTATGCTAAACAAACAAAAATACGGAGGGCTTATAAGATGGCTGGCCTCTTTTATGCCTCAAGTTCTCTTTCTCCAAGAAACTCACCTTAAAACTTATTCACCTAAGCTCTTTCTGCCAAGGGTATTCTCAAACGCCTTTTTTTGCGTCAGCCGGGCTGGCAATGAGAGGAGTAGCTATCTACTTTTGTAGAAGTATGGCTTGGGAGTTTGTCCAAGTCAGGAAAGATCCTCAGGGAAGATGGCTATGGGTTATGGTGAAATTAAATGGGAGTATCTTGAATTTTGTCAACTACTATGGTCCGATTATGGATGATGCTTCAGCTTTGATGAAGATTAAGGAGTTGCTTAGGGGAGCCCCCGGTCAGATCATACTTGGTGGGGATTTCAATTATATCCAAGATTTTAAAAAAGACACGTCTAATAAGAACAAGAAACAACTGAAGCCAAAGACTAAAAAGGTCCTTGATGCCATAATTCACGACTACCAGTTGATTGATCTATGGCGCAATACCAATTTGCCTACAAGTAATTACACATGCTATTCCCGTCAATTTCAGACGGCATCTCGTATTGATTTCTTTTTAACATCTCGGTCCTTGAATTTCATAGAGGCAGAAATTGGGGCTAATTCATTCTCAGACCACTCCTTTATTAAGCTTGATCTAGAAATCGAAGAGGGGAAGAGGGAGAGATCCAGGTGGCAGATGGATCGCCTTCTTCTCCATGATCACCAATGGGTAGAAGGCTTAAGAGAATGGATACTTGAGTATTTTAGGATCAATGAGGGGACGGTAGAACCATTCTCAGTATGGGGGGGGTTCAAGGCAGCTGTGTGTAGGCAAATGATTGCTTTTTCGGCTGCTCAGTCTAAAACACGACGTATTAAAATAGCTGAACTCCAGCAGGCAGTCGAAGTTGCTCTAAATCAGAGAAATGCCCCTCAATGTGTTCAGCTCGAAAAGGCTAAAAAGGTGTTGAGGGAATTTTTCTTATTAGAAGAAATTAGCTGCTCCCGAACCTTTCAACAACGGGTATATGAAGAAAGCCAAATGGTTGGCAAATTGTTAGCCGGGTCTACTAAAACCAGACAGGAAGCGGCCCTAATTACAGAGGTCGTAGACCCCAAGACCGGATCTGTAGTGATGAGTAGGGATGGGATTGCTCAAGTTTTCATGGAGCATTATCAACAGCTCTATACTACCAAATATGCGGTCAGGCAAGATTCTATACAGAACTACTTCGAGGGTGTAAATCTCCAGAGGTTGTCTAACTCCCTCGTGGAGCAGATACAAATTGATATAACAGGTGCTGAAATTCTGGCAGCCCTGAAATCTATTGCCGGAGCGAAAGCCTGCGGAAACGACGGGCTACCTATAGAATTTTATAAAGTATTCGCAAAGGAGTTGACCCCCTTCTTGACAAAGCTTATCAATTCTATAAAGAATGGTGGTGCTGTTTCCTTAGTTTTTAAAGAAGCTATTATTGTTAGCTTTGTGAAAAAGGGCAAGAATCCCAAGGATGTTAATTCCTACAGACCAATCAGCCTTCTCAATGCTGATTATAAAATTCTAATGAAAATCTGGGATCAGCGTTTTTCACCCTTAGCACATGAAGTGATTCACACAGACCAGTCTGGGTTCGTTGCCGAGAGGTCCATGTCCTCAAATACAGGATTTTTAATACAGGCTCTCGATTTTTTTAACAATAACTGTACTGCGGCATGTATTATGATGGTAGACGCCGAAAAGGTGTTCAACCTGGTTAATTGGAACGCCCTCTTCTATAGCCTTGGTAGGTTTGGGTCCCCCCCCAGGTTACCAAAATGCTCCGGAATATCTACCAGGGGGCTCAGGCACAGGTGTTGATAAATGCAAATCGAGTAGGGACAGCAAATATAAACCGGGGGACGAAACAAGGGTGCCCGCTTTCTCCTTTATTATTTACTTTCTATATCGAACCCCTAGCTATTAAAATTCGCGACAACGCAGCAATTAGAGCTCCGATTCCGGGTATGTCTAAACTAAAGCTGTTTGCGGAGGATATTATTTTATATCTTAGTCCGGAGAGCCAGAATATAGACCTGGTCTTAACAGAATTTAGCCAATATGAATTGATTGGGGGCTATAAAATAAACCAAAATAAAACTGAAATTCTAATTTTAAATTCTGATAGTGATTTTCTTTCCGCAAATCTCAAACATCAAGCCGTTAAGTCGGACCCAATACGCTATTTGGGGATCTATGTCTCTAATCAATATGAGCAGCTATATAAATTGAACTACGTAGTCATGCGGGGTAATATTAAAAAACTGTTGGAAAACTAGTCGCTTTTACCACTAACTTTGATAGGCCGCGTAGCCCTCATCAAAATGTCCATACTCCCCTTACTTGTTTTTCTTTTTATAAATATACCCATTAAAATCAATATTAGTTACTTCAAAGAGCTGGAAACAATGTTTAGACAGTTTATTTGGAGTAAGAAGACACCCAGGGTTAAACTTTCGGCGTTACAATTAGATATTAATCAGGGTGGGTTAGCATTACCACATATTCGTACATATTACGAAGCGGCTATTTTAGATTTAACAGCTCGTTTGTTGGCAACAAATGGTTTGATAGACAACTTTTTTGGGGATAAAATGGTGCAGGAAGCCGGCTCGCATATCCCGATATTTCTAAAAAACCTCTAAACTCCCCAAGAGGACAAGATATAAGACTCTGCAGGAATATTCCGCTAGATTACAGTCCTTTTTTAGGCAAGCTGGTTCTTCTGGGTTTTACTATTTAAAATTAGGTGAATGTAAGCTAGAAGAGCTGGGGCGCTTTGCAATCCAGAATAGAGTAATTGCTTGGCAAGAGGTTCAGAATAGAAGTGGCGACCGGAGCAAGCCCGGCTTTTTTGAATATTTACAGATTCTACATTTTTTAAGTAAATATAATTTCTCATTTAGTGGCGCCCCGTCTAAGCTGGTAACCGCTCCCTTTGGAGCAAAAGTAAGAGGGGTGGGGAATTGGTACCGTCTCTTGTGCACTCAAAGTGAATCTTCACTGGTCGAGAAGTTCTTAGAAAGGATAACCCGGGAACCTCAATGTGCCTTCTCGAGTCAGGAGTGGCAGGCTATATCTCAGTTAGGAAGTAAGGCTTTAAGAGCAGCCAACTTCAAAAGAATGGCCTTTTTGTCCCGGTGGTTGGCATACTATACACCCAAAGCTCTCAATAAAAAATATCCAGAAGTAGAGAATAGATGTTTCCGCTGCTAGGCAGAAGGGGAAGGGGCTTGGCTACATATATTTTTTATGTGTCCAAGAATAGGGCCTTTCTGGGTTGAGATCTTTTCGGCCATAAGCCGTGCGGTCCAGAAGAGGGTAGATCTAGAGGCTGAGGTCGCCCTCTTCGGTTTTACTAGATCTAGGGCAAATTTGACAAAAGCGGAGGAGACTTTTCTAGCCATTTCCTCCCTTGTTGCTCGCTCCCTAATTGTTCAGAATTGGAAGTAGGCGGAACGGATGTATGATGTAACAACGCGATCATTTAGATCGCGGTACATTACATCGCTGTTTTTACAACGCAAGTCGTTACCACGACTTGCGCTGTAGGGCGCTGGACTTAGGAATAGTATGATTTACTATTTCAACTCCAGCCTACGTACAGTAGGGAAGGTGTTGGAATAGGAAATCACACTATTCCTTAGTCTAGAGCGCCCTCCAGTGCAAGTCGTGGTAACGACTTGCGTTGTAAAAGCAGCGATCTAAATGTACTGCGGTGTTTTGACCGCGTTGTTAAGGTCGTTTCCCCGGCGGAACCACCTACATATGTGAGGTGGTTAAATAAGATGAAACGGACCAGGATTTTTGAAGAAGCATACGCAAGGCGGGTGGGCGCTACAAAAAAGTTTAATGTGATTTGGAAATATTTAGTTTATCTCGAAACCTCGACGGATTAGTAGTTTTATCGATACTTTAAACAGGATCATCTAAATCATAAGGCTGGGGGTAATGTGTTCCGGGCTTCCGGCAGATGTAGCACCTTAGCACTTTAGTACTTTAGCACTTTAGTAAGTCTGTACTGTATATTCGCAAAAAGTTGGGATATTAATTTAAATACTCCAAAAGATGGGTATGTTCCCAGATTATTGCTGTAATATGCTTTTTTGCACTTTTTATGCACTTTTACTGTATTGGTTTTATCCATGTCTTGTATGTTTTGATCAAATGCTGTTTTTTAAACCCCCCGATATTTATCTTTATTGATATGCCCTTGATGCTCTGCTCAATAAAAAATTTAAAAAAAAAAAAAAGAATTCGGTGGGACTCAAAGTAAAAAAAACTAGAAACTTTGTTCCAGGATCACAGCAAACCCCTAAATTCACAAATGATAGTCCTAATTTCAGTTTTAAAATCGAAGTAGGAGTTGATATATTCCGAATAATATTTTTTTTTTGCACTGTCTTCCAGCATATGAGCGAAGCCCTTTAGTTTGGTTTCCCAAATGACATATTCAAGACATTGCATATGCCTTCATCTTGTTTACTTCTGCTTCACAAATTCGTTTTAGTGGGCTCTTTGGCACTTCTCACTTATTACTTTAAAATTTCTTCAAAGCGCAGTAGGCTGCCAATGTCCTCCTTTAAAGTTTTGCTAAATGGATTTTAAATGAGGTCTTCCAGAGTGGGTTGCTAAGTGCGCGAAGCATTGCTTAATAAATGACATTACTGTTATTACTAAAGAGGACCCCAATAAACTGAAGACAGAGTGTTCTGGGCAATCTAAATGTGAATGCGAATTTAAGTGGCATAATTTGTTGAAAAGTAGAGTTTGTACCTCTCAAGTTTCGAATTGTGTGTAAATGGTGTTTGCGGCAGATTTGAAATCCCATGTTGTCTGCTCGATGAACTCTAACCCTGAATTTTGCCAAACAGTTCCCTGGTGACGAAACCTGGGCAAACTTGCACAGCCAAAACATGACAGTAAAGGATGTGGAAAAGATCACTACTGCATGTCATTCCTTATTACCAGAAGATAACTTTAAACTGGGCACAAAAAGTGAAACCGTGTGGCAGTGGTGTGAGCGGTGTCTGTGTTATTCTGACTAGGGGTGCGGAAGCTTAGTTTAGCCCCTTGCACTCATGCTTGTGTAAGAATGGTGTCATCGCGAGTGTTCCGTTGCCATGGTGTGACTGGCAAGGACATTTTAAAGAGGTGGGGGCATATTTACAAGCCCCTTGCGCCACTTTTGCGCCGCCGTTGCGTCACGCATGTGACGCAGCGGCGACGCAAACCATGCGCCGCGTTGCGCTATATTTACAACGTGACGCATCTAGGGAGATGCGTCACGTAGTAAACCCCTGCGCCACATGAAACCTGCGTCAGGTTTCATGTGGGCGTCACCGGCGCAGGGGGCGTTCCGGCGCAGGAACGCCTCGGAAAAGTGACGTAGTGAAATCTACAAGATTTCACGTAGTCACTTTTCCGATGCTGGTGCGTCAAATCCTTACGCCTGCTTCAAGCAGGCGTAAGGATTGACGCACCATGTTAGGGATAGGGAAGGTTGGAACAGTGCTGGAGTTGCGTCGCGCTTGCGACACAGCTTCAGCACTGCGCCAACCTTCCGCCGGCAGATGCGTCACGCATCTGCTTATCCTTGCGCCACGTTGCGCCGCATTGTAAATGCGGCGCATCGGACGTGGCGCAAGGGTAAACTTGCGTGACACATTTTCCCTGGCGCATCCCTGCTGATATGCAGGGATGCGCCAGGGAACGTAAATATGCCCCGTAGTGAGCATCTGGTCTGAGCAGGGTGTGTCCCCCTGTTCCTGATGAGGAATTATATTGCCTTCTACTTACCCATCTACTACTAGAGGTTATCTAATAAAGAGCCTATAGAATAGAGCATAGGCGCTGGACGTCGGGGTGCAGGGGCGCTGCAGCACCCCCAAAATAACAATGCAGAAGTTTAGAAAGTGAATGAGCATTAAAGATGCCTTTAAATTTTCATTTTATCATGTTGCATTTACGATGCCATCAAAGACAGGAGTGAAATGTCAGGCTATGTCTCCTAACAAATAGCTGTTTATTCTTTTATGCTCTTATAGGTAACCTGAGAAATGTCCTAATGTTCTCCGATATAGCATAGTGGGCATTTTGAGGGTGCTTACTCCAGCATTTTGATCTGGCTAAGAAGGCCATATGTTCTAATTGGCTGCGGATCACAACCTCTTGACCACAGGACACTGACAGCTATTCATTATTCGTGGAAGTCTGGTGGTTCATTCTAATGTGCACTGATGCAGGCTTTCAATAGTAGCTCATAAAGATGGAGTTCAAGCTATAATTGGAATGGGCGTTGGGCATGCACTTAGAAAGCAGATGGCACAGGTATGCTGCCTTGGCACATTTTCATCACCACTAAAGCCTCAGATGAATTTAACCCCTTCGCTGCTAGGCCTTTTCCCCCCCTGTGCTAAGCCTTTTTTTGGCTATTTGGGGTAGTTTGCGCTTAGGCCCCTATAACTTTTTGACCACATAAGGTATCCATGCCAAATTTGCGTCCTTTTTTTCCAACATCATGGGGATTCTAAAGGTACCCAGGGTTTGTGGATTCCCCTGGAGGGGACCCAGAAATTAGTCAAAATACAGCTACATTTTTATTTATTTTTTTGAAAAATGGGAAAAAAGGGCTCCAGATGAAAGCGTCTGGTTTTTTCCTGCAAATGGTATCAAAAAGGGTTACTGTGCTGAAATCACCATCTACCCAGCTTTCAGGGGCAAGCAATCTTTTGTCAGAAAACCAAACATTTTTACACAGACATAGCCTATTTTTGCAATTTTTTGTGCTTTCAACCTCCTTCCAGTTAATGGTAGAAATGGGTATGAAAGCAATAATGGATCCTGGAAAGCTATACATTTCTGAAAAGTAGACAAAATTCTGAATTCAGCAAGGGGTCATTTGTGTAGATCCTTCAAGTTTTCTTTATAGAAACAAACAGTAAATATAGGAAAAATTGAAAATTAGTTGAAAAAAACAGCCATTTGTGTCAACGTTTTCACCTGTAACTTCTTCTAATTATGACAGCTATTTGAAAGCAATATACCGTTACATCCGCTGGACCTTTCTGGTTGTGGCGATATATAGGACTTGTAGGTTCACCAAGAAACCGACGAACCCAGAGCCAATAATTGAGCAGCGTCTTGCAATGTTTTTTTATTATGCACCGGGTATATAGCAATTATTCTGGGAAAATTTATACATGGAAAAATCGGTATGAAAGACACCTATGTATTTCTGAAATGGGAACAAAATATAGAGTTTAGAAACAGTAGATATTTGCACATTTCCGAAATTGGGAGTACCCATACTAGCATGAGAATTATAGGTCATTTTTCAAAATGACTTCTTTTTTACACATTGTCTTTCATTTGGAAGGCAGAAATGCATCGAAAGTCAATAGGTAATAACAGTTGCTCTACACTCCTGTGTTACCCTAAGTCTCCCGATAAAAATGGTACCTCACTTGTGTGGGTAGGCCTAGTGCCCGCGACAGGAAACGGCTCAAAACGCAACGTGGACACACCACATTTTCACAGTGAAAAATGACCCTTTTTTTTGCAAAGTGCCTAGCTGTAGTTTTTTAACCCTAGCTCTGCCGGCACCTAGGGAAACCTAGCAAACCTATACATTTTTGAAAACTAGACACCCACGGGAATCCAGGATGGGGTGACTTGACTGGCTCTCACCAGGTTCTGTTACCCAGAATCTCTTGCAAACCTAAACAATTGTAAAAAAAACATATTTTCCTCACATTTCTGTGGTGGAAAGTTCTGGAATCTGCGTGGATCCACAAAATTCCACCCACCCCGTATTCCCCAAAGTCTTTCAAGACAAGCATTTACAATGCAATAGGTGTCGCACTGACATTATTTTGAGCTATTGACATTGTAAATGACATTGTTTTTGGTTTTGTTTTTCTTTTGTAAAACATAAATAAAATGCATTGTAATTTAATATGATTTAATTTAACAATGCCAATTGCTCAAAGTCTTGATAAACGCCTGCCAACTCACAGCATTTCTTCATAGAAGCATAAAAAATAAATTTAAAAAAATCACCTTAAAGATATTGTGAGCCTGTCAACACGTGCTCACAATTTATTATCCCAATATTAGTATTTATTGAACAAGCAATTGTGAAAGCAGTGGGAACTATTAAATAAAACCCACACGACCATTATATTTCGCACCTTTGAGCCAAGTGATTTTCGCTGTAGTCTATACCATAAGATTTGGCATGTCAGAAGTTAACCTGAGAAAAACTGACATTTTAAAACGGATTTTCTTTCTGTATTTCTTCATAAATAATATCGGTCTAATCTATTTTAGTATGGCCGTTGCTTAACAGTACAGAGAAAGATCCTGTAAAGAAGCGTCACCTACTTGAAAATAAAATGTTAACTGAAACCCTAGAGACAAAAAACGCTAGACATTAAATACAGGTACAAAAATAGTTCTGTCAAAACCATAGCACCTGAAAGCTAACCTCCGATACTAAAGGCATGAAGAAAACATCTGACGTCAAAGTCCATTCCTATTAAGCCTATTTGTCATAACAACTAAAGCAATGAATTACTGCTTTGCCGTGCCTCATAGACCTAGGGCGCTCTCAGCTCCTACTCACGATGCGTGCATTAGCACAACCACTGCAGAGTCGACAGCACCGGCCACAGTACGCACTGAGTCCACACAGACACTTCTCACAGTCCCCACACTGGCCTCAGCACAGCTGCCGCTCCCAGCACAGCCAGGACTGCCCAGACACCGCTCCCAGCACAGACCTCTGAGGCCGATACCTCTGCAGGAGCACAGAG
Source organism: Calotriton arnoldi (assembly GCA_963921515.1). Taxonomy (NCBI): domain Eukaryota; kingdom Metazoa; phylum Chordata; class Amphibia; order Caudata; family Salamandridae; genus Calotriton; species Calotriton arnoldi. The sequence goes on from CAWUFW010000963.1 coordinate 1,730,593, forward strand.
CCCCGCACCTCCACTTTTCATCGCACGTATACTGCTGGAAGCACAGACGATACTCACAGCAGCAACTTACAGCACTTACACATGCACAGATCTCTTCTTGTGTACATACAGAATCTCACCACAGACCTCTCTTTCTAGACACTTCCCCGCACGAGCAGCTTTCCTGGGTGTGTGCCGACTCCTCTGTGTGCAGAGACACCTACCTACCTCTCCGGGCACAGACTTGTCTCTCAGCAGAGACGTCTTACTGCGTGGATCCCTCTGTCTCTCTCCCGCCCGCCCTCTCTCCAGACGCCTTTACACGCACAGACACCAACCCCAGAACAGGATTATGCCCACACCTCTCTGTCTGTACGGACACCACTGTGCACATATCCTTCTCGCTGCACGGAAGCCGCCTCTGCACTAACCCTCCGTGCATGGACACCTCTCCGTGCACGGATATCTCGCCCACCTCCGGAGCACAGCGCTCTGGTTGGGTCGCCGGTGGCCGGCAGGAAGAAATCCAAATTGAAATCTAATGCGATATTGAACGAGTAACGACGCCCCCCTCCCGTGTGCGCCCCCACCCTTCTGCACCAAACCACCTTTGGGAAAACTCGGTAGAAATGTCCCATCCTTCTTTGAGGCTTGGTGTGTTAACTTGTGGATATCAGAAAAATAAACAGAGAAACAAACTATTTTTGAAATAAAAAATTAAAACGAAAAACACATTATGTTTGGCTATGAATGCCTATGCATGTATACATCAATGTATGAATAATGAGAAAAGAAATTAACTTCCCCGCACGAGCATCTTTCCTGGGTGTGTGCCGACTCCTCTGTGTGCACAGATACCTACCTACCTCTCCGGGTGTTGTGTCGTGGCTGTGACGTAACAGCCGTGCCAGTGAGGGCGCCCCCAAGTGTCCATCCCGATAGGGATGTTTGTTGAGGCTCCCCTGCCGTGACCGGGCCGTGTGGTTTGGACCCGGTCACGTGACCTGTTTTCAATAAATACGACCACCGCGGACATGACGTCAGTAGACGCCTGTACGCGGTGGCCATTACACCCCACCAAACAGGCTCTGTGTATTTCTTGGCATAGGCCTTACCTCCTGCCTCCTGGCCAAAGATATTGAGTGCCCATATCGTCGGGCATAACACAACACTGGCGACGAGGGTGGGCGTGCTCCAGCCGTGTTTCCTGTGCTGGGGCGGCCGCGTGCGGACGAGGACGGTCCCGCGGTGCTCGTGCCCCGTGCCGCTCTGCTACCGCTGCTGACACCCGACGCTGGAGGCCTCCGCGCGCCAGGTCAGAAGCGCTGTCACACGCGCTACCGCTGCTCTGGGCCGGCCTCTCTCCACCAACGCTGACGCAGCCCTCCGCGCCTGAACTCATCGGCAGGGCGCGCGCATGCGCGCTAGTCACGTGGTGTCTGCAGCGGCCTGAGAGGTCGCGGTGCTGCTCCTGGAGTTCCCGCTGCGCAGGAAGATAGTGCATGGTGGCGGCCGGTGTCTTCCTACCCTGGTAGTGAGTGTTTTTCACCTCACCACGCTGCCAACAACTCCGTAAGTTTGCAGGGGCTACACACATCCTGGAAATAATAAGGGGATAAGTCATCTGCCCTCAGTGAGAGTACTTGAACTGGCAGCGACATCACTGGCACGCTCCTGGTCACAGTGGAAGCAGGAATCAGGCTCACAATCAGTGTGCTGGCAGTAGGCTACATTGCAGTGGTTCATAATGTCTACAATTCCCCCAATTGAACCATTTGTGGTGGAGGGGTCTCCCTCTGCCCAGGCGTCACGATGGAAGGAGTGGGTGGAACGACTCATTATCTTCTTTGAAGCCACGAAAGTCCATAAAGATCAGAAACGGGCGATGTTGCTTCATTTAGGAGGAAAAGACATTCACCGCATTACCAAGACTCTTGTAGAAGCAACGCCCAAAACTCACATCACCCTCATTAACGCGCTCACGGGCCACTTTGAACCCATGGCCAACCAGGACTACGAGCGCTTCATTTTTCGTCAAGCTAGACAGCTACCGGAAGAATCACTCGACACATTCCATGGTAGGCTCAAGCTCCTGGCGTCCACGTGTGGGTTCAGAGATGAGACGGAGGAAATCCGGGGGCAAATTATCCAAGGGTGTGCCTCGGCGAAGCTTCGCGAAAGGATATTGGAAGAGTCAGGCAAACCATTAGCGGACATCTTGACCCTGGGACGCACGAAAGAGCTGTCCAAGGCTCGGGCAGCGCACATGGAAGCGGCACTGCAGTCACCTGTCAAAGCGGAACCTGTCAACGTGATCACGACAAGGCCGGCGGACAGTCGCAAACAAAAGCCATTCACCGGTGGATCACGAGGAGGTCACCGATATTGCGGATACTGTGGTGGTCCACCTCACAAGGCAGCTGAGTGTCCGGCGAAGGGCAAGAAGTGCACAGGCTGTGGACGATTCAACCATTTCGAAAAAATATGTCGCTCCAAACAGTACCGAAAACCCAAGCATGGAGTCAATGCGGTACCTGAGGGAGGCGGTGAATCAAGTGACATGGACGACGACGAAGAAGACGAAAAGGCAGTACACAAGGTGCACATGATTGGGGCCGCGTCTAGCGGAAGCAGACGCCTGCCACAGTGCTGGATCCAGGTAGGCGCACAAGACATCACGGCTGTCGTGGATACTGGAGCCACCATCAACATAATGGCCGCCGCTCTGTACAACTCCATGAAGCCCGCACCTGTTTTACAGCCCACCAGAATCACGGTCTTCGCATATGGACAGGACAAGCCGCTGGAAATGAAAGGGAAGTTCAAGGCCACTTTGACGCATGACCGCAAATCCATCACCACCGTGGTATATGTCACCAAGGAAGGACAAGGTATGCTTCTGGGATGTCGAGCGGCAGAGGATCTAGGGATTGTATCCTTCGCATTCGGGATCCACCAAGAATCAGTCCAGCACATACTCCAGGAATTTGCATCAGTCTTCAAAGGCATTGGAAAATATCGAGGAAAAGAAATACATCTTCACATCGATCATACAGTGCGGCCTGTGGCCCTGCGACACCGACGGGTGGCTTTCCATCTACGCCCCTTGGTGGAACAGGAGTTACACAAGCTGGAGCAAGCGGGTATAATAGAGAAGGTGTCTGGTCCCACGCCTTGGGTTTCCCCGATTGTCGTCGCCCGGAAACCAAAGCAACCGGGAGCCGTCAGGATATGCGTCGACATGAGGTTGCCGAATGCAGCCATCAAAAGAGAGAGACACATCACCCCGACTATTGACGATTTGATCGGAGAGATGGCAGGGGCGTGCTGGTTCTCCAAACTCGACCTGCGGTCAGGTTACCACCAACTGGTCCTTGATCAAGAATCCAGAAATATCACGACCTTCTCTACGCATGTCGGACTTCGCCGGTATACCCGGTTGAGTTTTGGAATATCTAGTGCCGCAGAGGTGTTCCAAAACGTGATCCACGAACTGATCATGGACATCCCTGGAGTCATTAACGTGAGTGACGACATTATGATACACTCTAAGTCCATCCCGGAACATAACGCCCGCCTGGTGCAAGTGCTCCAGCGAATCAAGGATGCTGGATTGACACTCCACAGAGAAAAATGCGAATTTCTCAAGAACAAGTTACAATTCTTCGGATACACCTTCTCGGCTGATGGTGTCAACCCGGACCCAGACAAGGTCAAGGATGTAAAAAATGCGCCAGCCCCAATCAATGTCACCGAAGTCCGCAGCTTCCTTGGTATGGTGAATTATTGTGGGCGGTTCATCAAGGATCTTACGACCCTCACTCAACCCCTGAGGGATCTCACCAAAGATTCAGTTCCATGGGTGTGGGGAGAACCGCAAGCCAAGGCGTTTCAAGACATTAAGGATGCCTTGTCCACCGCTACCACGCTGGCATTTTTTGACCCACAGAAGCTTACGATGGTCGCCGTTGATGCAGGACCAAAGGGACTAGGCGATGTACTCATGCAACGCCGCACGGCTGAAGAGGACTGGGCCCCGGTGGCGTTCGCCAGCCGCTCGCTCACTGACACCGAGCAGAGGTACTCTCAGATTGAGAAAGAGGCCATTGCAATCCACTGGGGGTGTCGCCATTTCCACCTTTATGTATACGGAAAGCCGTTTGTGGTGGCTACTGACCACAAGCCCCTCCTGCCTTTATTCTCTGGCACCTCGTCCAAGCCTCCACCGAGAATAGAGAAATGGATGCTGCAGCTGCAGAACTACAATTGTCGAATTGAATACCAGCCAGGGAGTCGCAATCCAGCGGATTATCTTTCGAGACATCCCCGGAGTGCTACAGCACAGGAAGAAGAAGATGCTGCCGACACAGAAGAGTATGTACGGTGCATCACAGAAAGATCCTGCCCTTTACCTCTCTCTATGGATGACTTGAAGAGTGAGACGGATAGAGATGAGTGCCTCCAAAGGATCAAAAAGGTGATGAAGCATGGCAGCTGGCACAAAGCTCGAGAAGGGTGGAAGATACTTACGGAGGAAGCTCGAAGAAGACTGGAAAGTCTGTATCATGTCCGTGAAGAGTTGACGGAAGACACCACAGGATGTCTCATGAGAGGGCATCGACTGGTAATTCCCTCCTCGCTAACTGCCAGGGTGATTCAACTTGCCCATAGTGGTCATCAAGGGATGGTGAAGACCAAGTCGCGACTGCGCACCAAAGTATGGTTTCCCTTGATGGACGAGCTAGTAGAGGCTGCCGTTCGAGAATGCCAGTGGTGCCAGGTGACGGGAGAGAGCCCCAAACCTGCGCCCGTGGTCACTGAGCCAAGACCCCCTCGCCCTTGGATGAGCGTAAGTCTTGATTTTGGAAGCCTGCCGGACGGGAGACACACTTTTGTGGCCATCGACGACTACTCCAAATATCCCGAGATTGAGATTGTGAACACTCTCAGCGCTGCTGAAATAATCCCGAAGATAGAAAAGGTGATAGCGACGCATGGTATATTCCAAGAACTCAAAACGGATAATAGGCCGCCGTTCCAAAGTCAAGAGTTAGCCACATATATAACGGCATTGGGTGTCAAGCACCGGCGAATCACTCCCCGCTGGCCGCAAGCGAATGGGGAGGTGGAACGTTTCATGCGGACCTTAAATAAGGTCATCCGCATAGCACACGAACGCCGCCAACACATGGAATTGGCTCTATTCACATTCCTGAGGAATTATCGACAAACTCTCCACACCACCACGGGCCTGGCCCCAGGACACTTGTCAATGGGTCGGGTGGTAACGGATTCCATCCCACATAATCCCCGGTGGTGCCCGGAGAACCCTGACGACTGCAAAATAGATGAGCAGAGGCGTAGAGTGCATGAGCGAGTCAGTCAGCACCGAGGAGCTCGACAGGTGAATCTGCAACGAGGAGATAAAGTGCTGCTCAAGAACCGCTTGAACAAAGGCAAATTCCATCTCCCGTATGAAAGGCGACCCTGGACTGTCATCAAAGTACGAGGTACCAGGGTGATGGCTCGTAGAGGTGGAGAAGTGGTAACTCGGAACAGCTCCCACTTTAAGAAGTGTCATTTCACAGATAATCCTATGGTAGACTCAGGGGCGGTGAGTCAGAGGTTGTCCCCTGTCGACACTCAGTTGCTGCCCGTAGCCGAAGAGGAAGCGGACACTGACTTGTCACCGACACCAGGAACAGATCCTAGTTTGCACATGAACACTGACACCGGAGTGGCTGAGCATGATGAAATGCCGGTGAGTTCTGGGGAGTCCTCACCCCGAACATCGTGTGAGGAGGTTGTAGTTGAATCAAGTGGGCGGGGAAGCTGCCAGTACCAGCTCCGACGTAATCCTGAGCCGAACAGGAAGCTGAGAGACTACTTTACGTAAGACTGTTCTGTTATTGTTTTGTGTATTTTTCCTGAAGATCCACATGGTACATACCGAGCGAGGTATGGGTGACACATGTTGAATGGACTATTGTTGAACTGGTTTTTATTCTGTTTTTGGGAGGAATGTTGTGTCGTGGCTGTGACGTAACAGCCGTGACAGTGAGGGCGCCCCCAAGTGTCCATCCCGATAGGGATGTTTGTTGAGGCTCCCCTGCCGTGACCGGGCCGTGTGGTTTGGACCCGGTCACGTGACCTGTTTTCAATAAATACGACCACCGCGGACATGACGTCAGTAGACGCCTGTACGCGGTGGCCATTACACCCCACCAAACAGGCTCTGTGTATTTCTTGGCATAGCCCTTACCTCCTGCCTCCTGGCCAAAGATATTGAGTGCCCATATCGTCGGGCACAACACAACACCGGGCACAGACTTGTCTCTCAGCAGAGACGTCTTACTGCGTGGATCCCTCTGTCTCTCTCCCGCCTGCCCTCTCTCCAGACGCCTTTACACGCACAGACACCAACCCCAGAACAGGATTATGCCCACACCTCTCTGTCTGCACGGACACCACTGTACACATATCCTTCTCGCTGCACGGACGCCGCCTCTGCATTAACCCTCCGTGCATGGACACCTCTCCGTGCACGGATATCTTGCCCACCTCCGGAGCACAGCGCTCTGGTTGGGTCGCCGGTGGCCGGCAGGAAGAAATCCAAATTGAAATCTAATGCGATATTGAACGAGTAACGACGCCCCCGTCCTGTGTGCGCCCCCACCCTTCTGCCACCAAACCACCTTTGGGAAAACTCGGTAGAAATGTCCCATCCTTCTTTGAGGCTTGGTGTGTTAACTTGTGGATATCAGAAAAATAAACAGAGAAACAAACTATTTTTGAAATAAAAAATAAAAACGAAAAACACATTATGTTTGGCTATGAATGCCTATGCATGTATACATCAATGTATGAATAGTGAGAAAAGAAATTACAGATTACCAAATCCGAATTTAAATAAATGCAAACCTTTGATAGAAAACAGACTAAACAAGCGAGGTCCCGAAAGTGAAAGAGGACCGCGCTGCAGCTGGAGCATGGGGATCTCTTGTCTTTATGGGGCCATGTGTTTCTAATTAGAAACACATACACATGGCCCCATAAAGATAAGAAAGTGCTTTGCGACAGCAGCAAAGCAGGCCACCGAGTCCGGATCGGAGGCGAAAGGGCGTGAACCCAAAACCCTCATTTGCAATGGCAGGCCACCGTTTAGCATAAACGGTGACGCCAGCCAATGGAAATGAGGGGCGGGGCTTCAAGCCCTCTTCTCAAACTCCTCTTGAACAATAAATCTCGCTGCGAGAGCTGCGCATGGCGCAGCAATGCTAGGCGAGACCTAAAAAACGGTACCTCACTTGTGTGGGTAGGCCTAGTGCCCTCGACAGGAAACGGCCCAAAACGCAACGTGGACACACCACATTTTCACAGTGAAAACTTACCCTTTTTTTGCAAAGTGCCTAGATGTAGCTTTTGAACCCTAGCTCTGCCGGCACCTAGGGAAACCTAGCAAACCTATACATTTTTGAAAACTAGACACCCAGGGGAATCCAGGATGGGGTGACTTGACTGGCTCTCACCAGGTTCTGTTACACAGAATCCCTTGCAAACCTAAAAAATTGTTTAAAAAAAACACATTTTCCTCACATTTTTGTGGTGGAAAGCTCTGTAATCTGCGTGGATCCACAAATTTCCACCCACCCTGCGTTCCCCAAAGTCTTTCAAGAAAAACGGTACCTCACTTGTGTGGGTAGGCCTAGTCCCCGCGACAGGAAACAGCACAAAACGCAACGTTGACACACCACATTTTCACAGCGAAAAATGACCCTTTTTTTGCAAAGTGCCTAGCTGTAGTTTTTGAACCCTAGCTCTGCCGGCACCTAGAGAAACCTAGCAAACCTATACATTTTTGAAAACTAGACACCCAGGGGAATCCATAATGGGGTGACTTGACTGGCTCTCACCAGGTTCTGTTACCCAGAATCCCTTGCAAACCTAAAAAATTGTCAAAAGAAACACATTTTCCTCACATTTCTGTGGTGGAACGTTCTGGAATCTGCGTGGATCCACAAAATTCCACCCACCCTGCGTTCCCCAAAGTCTTTCGAGAAAAACTGTACCTCACATGTGTGGGTAGGCCTAGTCCCCGCGACAGGAAACAGCACAAAACGCAACATGGACACACCACATTTTCACAGCGAAAAATGACCCTTTTTTTGCAAAGTGCCTAGCTGTAGTTTTTGAACCCTAGCTCTGCCGGCACCTAGGGAAACCTAGCAAACCTATACATTTTTTAAAACTATATACCCAGGGGAATCCAGAATGGGGTGACTTGACAGGCTCTCACCAGGTTCTGTTACCCAGAATCCCTTGCAAACCTAAAAAATTGTTAAAAAAAACACATTTTCCGCACATTTCTGTGGTGGAAAGTTCTGGAATCTGCGTGGATTCACAAAATTCCACCCACCCCGCGTTCCCCAAAGTCTTTCAAGAAAAATGGTACCTTACTTAGGTGGGTGGGTCAAGTACCCGCGACAGGCAAGGGCCCAAAACCTATTGAGGCGACATCAAAATTACCTATCACAAACCAACCTGGTTTTGGAAAGTGGGTCCCATGCCTTTTTGGCCCGGGGCTCGGCGGCCACCTAGGGAAACCTACCAAACCCACACATTTCTGAAAACTAGACACCCAGGGGATTCCAGGGAGGTATGGCTTGCATGGATCCCCCAACGTTTTCTTACCCAGAATCCCCTGCAAACCTGAAATGTTGCTGAAAAAATCACTTTTTTCACACATTTTTGTGTGGGAAAGTTGTGGCATCACTGGGCTGACACAAATTTCCTACCACCCAGCGTTCCCCCAGGTCTCCTGATAAAAATGGTGCCTCACTCGTGTGGGAGGCCCAAGTACCCGCGACAGGCAAGGGCCCAAAATGTATTGAGGCGACATCAAAATTGCCTATCACAAATCGACCTGGTTTTGCAAGGGGGGTCCCATGAATTTTTGGCCCGGAGCTCCGGGGCCACCTAGGGAAACCTACCAAACCCACACATTTCTGAAAACTAGACACCCGGGGGATTCCTGGGAGGTATGGCTTGCGTGGATCTCCCAACGTTTTCTTACCCAGAATCCCCTGCAAACCTGAAATTTAGCTGAAAAAATCACTTTTTTCACACATTTTTGTGTGGGAAAGTTGTGGCATCACCGGGCTGACACAAATTTCCTACCACCCAGCGTTCCCCCAGGTCTCCCGATAAAAATGGTGCCTCACTCGTGTGGGAGGCCCAAGTACCCGCGACAGGCAAGGGCCCAAAACGTATTGAGGCGACATCAAAATTGCCTATCACAAAACGACCTGGTTTTGCAAGGGGGGTCCCATGACTTTTTGGCCCGGAGCTCGGCGGTCACCTAGGTAAACCTACCAAAACCACACATTTCTGAAAACTAGACTCCAGGGGGATTCCAGGGAGGTATGGCTTGCGTGGATCCCCCAACGTTTTCTTACCCAGAATCCCCTGCAAACCTGAAATTTAGCTGAACAAATCACTTTTTCCACACATTTTTGTGTGTGAAAGTTGTGGCATCACCGGGCTGACACAAATTTCCTACCACACAGCGTTCCCCCAGGTCTCCCGATAAAAATGGTGCCTCACTCGTGTGGGAGGCCCAAGTACCCGCGACAGGCAAAGGCCCAAAACGTATTGAGGCGACATCAAAATTGCCTATCACAAAATGTTTTGGGCCTTTGCTTGTCGCAGATACTTGGGCCTCCCACACGAGTGAGGCACCATTTTTATTAGGAGACCTGGGGGAATGTTGGGTGGTAGGAAATTTGTGTCAGCCCGGTGATGCCACAACTTTCCCACACAAAAATGTGTGAAAAAAGTGATTTTTCAGCAAAATTTCAGGTTTGCAGGGGATTCTGGGTAAGAAAACGTTGGGGATCCACGCAAGCCATACCTCCTGGAATCCCGGTATCTAGTTTTCAGAAATGTGTGGGTTTGGTAGGTTTCCCTAGGTGGCCACCGAGCCCGGGCCAAAAGTCATGGGACCCCCTTGCAAAACCAGGTTGTTTTGTGATAGGCAATTTTGATGTCAGCCTCAATACGTTTTGGGCCCTTGCCTGTCGCGGTACTGGGCCTCCCACACGAGTGAGGCACCATTTTTATTGGGAGACCTGGGGAACGCTGGGTGGTAGGAATGTGTCAGCCCGGTGATGCCACAACTTCCCACACAAAAATGTGTGAAAAAGTGATTTTTCAGCTAAATTTCAGGTTTGCAGGGATTCTGGGTAAGAAAACGTTGGGGATCCACGCAAGCCATACCTCCCTGGAATCCCTGGGTGTCTAGTTTTCAGAAATGTGGGTTTGCAGGTTTCCTAGGTGGCCACCGAGCCCCCGGCCAAAAAGTCATGGGACCCCCTTGCAAAACCAGGTCATTTTGTGATAGGCAATTTTGATGTCGCCTCAATACGTTTTGGGCCCTTGCCTGTTGCTGGTACTGGGCCTCCCACACAGTGAGGCACTATTTTTATCGGGAGACCTGGAGAACGCTGGGTGGTAGGAAATTTGTGTCAGCCCCGTGATGCCACAACTTTCCCACACAAAAATGTGTGAAAAAGTGGTTTTTTCAGCTAAATTTCAGGTTTGCAGGGATTCTGGGTAAGAAAACGTTGGGGGATGCACGCAAGCCATACCTCCCTGGAATCCCCTGGGTGTCTAGTTTTCAGAAATGGGGGGGTTTGGTAGGTTTCCCTTGCTGGCCGCCGAGCACGGGGCCAAAAACCGAGGTGACCCCCTTGCAAAACCAGGTCATTTTGTGATAGGCAATTTTGATGTCACCTCAATACGTTTTGGGCCCTTGCCTGTCGCGGGTACTTGACCCACCCACGCGAGTGAGGTACCATTTTTATCGGGAGACCTGGGGGAATGCTGTGTAGAAGGAAATTTGTGGATCCACGCAGATTCCAGAACTTTCCCACACAGAAATTTGAGAAAATAGTGATTTGTTCAGCTAAATTTGAGGTTTGCAGGGGATTCTCGGTAGGGAAATGTTGGGGGACCCACGCAAGCCATACCTTTCTGGACTCCCCAGGGTGTCTAGTTTTCAGAAATGTTTGGGTTTGGTAGGTTTCCCTAGATGGCAGCCGAGCCCGGGGCCAAAAACTCATGAGACCCCCCCCTTGCAAAACCAGGTTGTTTTGTGATAGGTAATTTTGAAGTCGCCTCAATAGGTTTTGGGCCGTTGCCTGTCGCGGGTACTTGACCCACCCACGCGAGTGAGGTACCATTTTTCTCAGAAGACTTTGGGGAATGCGGGCTGCGTGGAATTTTGTGGATCCACACAGATTCCAGAACTTTCCACCACAGAAATGTGAGGAAAATGTGTTTTTTTTTTACAAATTTTGAGGTTTGCAAGGGATTCTGGGTAACAGAACCTGGTGAGAGCCAGACAAGTCACCCCATTCTGGATTCCCCTGGGTGTCTAGTTTTAAAAAATGTATAGGTTTGCTAGGTTTCCCTAGGTGCCGGCAGAGCTAGGGTTAAAAATCTACAGCTAGGCACTTTGCAAAAAAAGGGTCCGTATTCACTGTGAAAATGTGTTGTGTCCACGTTGCGTTTTGGGCCGTTTCCTGTTGCGGGCACTAGGCCTACCCACACAAGTGAGGTACCATTTTTCTCAGAAGACTTTGGGGAATGCGGGGTGGGTGGAATTTTGTGGATCCACAATGATTCCAGAACTTTCCACCACAGAATTGTGAGGCAAATGTGGTCTTTTTTTACAAAGTTTGAGGTTTGCAAGGGATTCTGGGTAACAGAACCTGGTGAGAGCCAGACAAATCACCCCGTCCTGGATTCACCTGGGTGTCTAGTTTTCAAAAATGTATAGGTTTGCTAGGTTTCCCTAGGTGCCGGCAGAGCTAGGGTTCAAAATCTACAGCTAGGCACTTTGCAAAAAAAGGGTCAGTTTTCACTGTGAAAATGTGGTGTACACGTTGCGTTTTGGGCCGTTTCTTGTCGTCGGCACGAGGCCTACCCACACAAGTGAGGTACCATTTTTCTCGGAAGACTTTGGGAAATGCGGGGTGGGTGGAATTTTGTGGATCCACGTAGATTCCAGAACTTGCCACCACAGAAATGTGAGGAAAATGTGGTTTTTTTTAACACATTTCGAGGTTTGCAAGGTATTCTGGGTAACAGAACCTGGTGAGAGGCAGTCAAGTTACCCCATCCTGGATTCCCCTGGGAGTCTAGTTTTCAAAAATGTGTAGGTTTGCTAGGTTTCCCTAGGTGCCGGCAGAGCTAGGGTTCAAAATATACAGCTAGGCACCTTGCAAAAAAAGGGTCAGTTTTCACTGTGAAAATGTGGTGTGTCCACGTTGCGTTTTGGGCCATTTCCTGTCACGGGCACTAGGGCTACCCACACAAGTGAGGTACCATTTTTCTCAGAAGACTTTGGGGAATGCAGGGTGGGTGGAATTTTGTGGATCCACGCAGATCCCAGAACTTTCCATTACAGAAATGTGAGGAAAATGTGTTTTTTTTAACTAAGTTTGAGGATTGCAAGGGATTCTGGGTAACAAAACCTGGTGAGAGGCACACAAGTCACCCCATCCTGGATTCCCCTTGGTGTCTAGTTGAAAAAAATTTACAGGTTTGCTAGGTTTCCCTATGTGCTGGCTGCGCTAGGGCCCAAAATGCACAGGTAGGCACATTGCTAAAAACAAGTCTGTGCCTAGTGGGCTTTCTGCCGCCCTGAGGGGGAATCGGGGGGGGGGGGGTTGCCCCGATATGCACCCAAGGGGGGCAGAAAGACTGTGGCTATGTTTTTGGGGGGTGGAGGAATTGGTATGCCCATTCTGGCTCGCCCCCACCCCCACGCATTAAAAAAGCCAGCGTAATCGCTGGCGCCTAGTGGGCTTTCTGCCCCCCCAGGGGCAGATCAGGGGCCACTGCCCCCATCCGCCCCTCGGGGGGGCAGACAGACTGTGGCATTTTTGGGGGAGGTGTGGGCATTGGCATGCTCATTCTGGGCTGACCTCAACCCTGAATAAATTTTTTTTTTTAAATCCTGAGGCCTAGAGGGCTTTCTACCCCCCCCCCCAGGGTGGCAGATAAGGGGCAATTGCCCCAATATGCCTCCGGGGAGGGGCAGAAAGACTGCGGTAATTGTTTTTGTTGTGGGGGCATTATCATGCCCATTCTGGGTAGCCCCCACCCCTACATTATAAAAAAAAAAAAAATCCCTGGTGCCTAGTGGGCTTTCTGCCTCCCCCGGAGGCAGATCAGGGGCTATTGCCCCCAACTGCCCCTGGGGGGAGCAGAAAGACTGTTGCATTTTTTTTGGGGGGTGGGGCCATTGCCATGCCCTTTTTGGGCAGCCCCCACCCTAACGTCAATAAAAAAAATCCCTGGTTTCTAGATGGCTTTTTGCCCCCCCGGGGGGGGCAGATTGGGGGCTACTGCCCCCAAAGACTGACATTTCTCTGGGGGGGGTGGGGGCATTGCCGTGCCCTTTTTGGGCAGCCCCACCCCAACGTCAATAAAAAAAAAAATCCCTGGTTTCTAGTGGGCTTTCCGCCCCCCGGGGGGGCAGATTGAAGGCTACTGCCCCCATCTGCCCCCTGGGGGGGCAAAAAGACTGACATTTCTCTGGGGGGGGGCATTGCCGTGCCTTTTTTGGGCAGCCCCAACATCAATAAAATAAAAAAATCCCTGGTTCCTAGTGGGCTTTCTGCCACCCCGGGAGGGCAGATTGGGGGCTACTGCCCCCAGATGCCCCCCAGGGGGGGCAGAAAGACTTATATTTCTCTGGGGGGGGTTGGGGGCATTGCCATGCCCTTTTTGGGCAGGCCCCCACCCCAACGTCAATAAAACAAAATAATCCCTGGTTTCTAGTGGGCTTTCCACCCCCCCGGGGGGGCAGAAAGACTGACATTTCTCAGGAGGGTGGGGGCATTGCCATGCCCTTTTTGGGCAGCCCCCACCCCAACGTCAATACAAAAAAAATCCCTGGTTCCTAGTGGTCATTCTGCCCCCCCGGGGGGGGAAGAAAGACTTACATTTCTCTGGGGGGGGTGTGGGGGCATTGCCATGCCCTTTTTGGGCAGCCCCCACCCCAACGTCAATAAAAAAAAAAAATCCCTGGTTTCTAGTGGGCTTTCTGCCCCCAGGGGGGGCAGAAAGGCTGACATTTCTCTGGGGGGGCACTGCCGTGCCCTTTTTGGGCAGCCCCCACCCCAACGTCAATTAAAAAAAAGAATCCCTGGTTTCTAGTGGGCTTTCCGCCACCCCCGGGGGGGCAGATTGGGGGCTACTGCCCGTATCTGCCCCCCAGGGGGGGCAGAAAGTCTGTAGCAGCCAAACAAATATGGGGGAGCAAAGGCCCTTGCCCAAGGGGCCGCTCCCCCCTCCCTGGCGCTAGTGGGTGGATCCCTGCTTGGGGATCGCCCTCCTGGGGTGATCCCCAAGCAGGGATCCACTAGGAAAGGGTACCATTGGAAAGGGGAGATTCTCCCCTTTCCAACGATACCTCTCCCATCTTTTTCGGTGCTCGGGGGACTGAGATAGCCCCACAAGCACCGAAACTGAGAAGCTGAAACTAAGTTTCAGGTTCGATTTCGTTGCAATGACGATAGCGTGCCATGCGCGCGATCGTCATTGCAATGAAATACCAAATAATGCCTGGGGAGGTTGGGGAAGCTCTTCCCCACCTCCCCAGGCAAAAAAAAAAAGGGAAATCCCTCTGCTGTCTGCAGCAGAGGGATTTCCTGAGCATGTGCTCATGACGGAATGGTTCCGTCATGAGCACACTAGAACTTGTGCTCATGACGGAACCATTCTGTCATGAGCACTGAAAGGGTTAAAGAAAGCGGCCATAAAAACATCTCCACGGCCAGGAAAGGCATGTTTGCCTTTTCAGACTGCAAGCAGCAAGGAGTTTTGAATTCTATGTTCCCACCGCTGTGTTATAGCTCCCAAGACGTCCAAAAACACATCACTATACTTTCCGAGGAGGAAAACAACTAGAGAAGGAAAACAGGAAGAACTAAATGCAAGGGACAAACCTTCATAAGCAACTTTACATATTCGCCCCACCAGCATACCGACATAACCATCATAATGCCATGAATAACAAGAACAAAAAGTTAATCTCAAAAACAAGTGTGTGTATGCTGTCACCAAGACAGAGAGATCATTGCCCACCTGCCTCACCAGCCGAAAGTTCTTGTGCTCCTGTATTGCTAAAGTCTCTGGTGGTACTGGATCAGTTCTGTTTGGGGAGAAGCTAGAAGTACTCCTTCCTGTGCTTTATTATATGCGGCAAAGGAAGCATGCAGTGCCCTGACCTCTGTTGTACCTGTTCCGTGTGTGAGAGAACCTCCAACAGTTGTACCTTTTTTCTTCTACTTGGGAGCATGCAATGCTGATATCCCTGCTGAACGAGCTCTTTGTTTTGCACATGTGTATATAAGGAGATTGCACTGTACATATATATCTATATATATATTCAAGCCCAACTCTGTATTCACACCCATTATGCCCAGAGACGGTTTAGACATGTTTTCGGAACTGGGAACCTCAGACTTGAAAAGACTTGCATTTGAATCAAGTGGAAGATTTCATGCCGATTATGCAGGTCGGATGCGAGGCTATGAAGCAGTCATACACAAGATTTCAGCTAGAAAAGACATTGTGGTCAAACAGTCCGACAAGGGGGGCAACATTGTGTTATGGCCCCTGTCTCTGTGTGAAGCTGAAGCATACTCACAGCTTAATGATAGGAGCTGTTACAGTAAAATGCCCCCCAACAGCTTCAATTTGATTAAAGAGGGGTTTCATACCGAATTGAATAGGTGGCGGGGGATGGGACTGCTTACTATTGAGGAACTCAAATTCCTAAAGGTAGAACATCCAGTTATCCCAGTCCTCTACCTCATCCCGAAAATCCATAAGCATGCCACCAATCCCCCGGGGAGACCTATTATATCTGCCATAGTGTAGTTGTTTGAGAACACCTCTAAATACATAGACCACTTTCTTCAGGAGCATGTCAGGAACCTCCCATCGTTTATTCTTGATACTGGAGACTTCCTTAAGAAAATATACGACATAGCCCGGGATGAAACATACGTCTTTATGACCTTAGACGTTTCATCCCTGTACACCAGTATCAGACAAACAGGGACTGAAGGCTGCCAAATATTTTCTAGGACATAGACCAATCAGTGCATACCACCACACCATGATGCTACTCCAAATGATGGAGTGGTGCTTACAGAACAACTTCTTTCTGTTTGACAAGCAACTGTACAAGCAGACACAGGGGACCGCGATGGGCACTTGCTACGCCCCCAGCTATGCCAATTTGCATAAGGGCTGGTGGGAGGAGCAGGTGCTCACTGCGGAATTTGCAGATGAATTGATGGATAACGTTGTGCTATGGTCCCGGTACATCGACGACCTCTTCGTATTATGGAGAGGTACAGTCGAATCTGCAAGGGACTTTGTTGATCGCCTCAATACTAATGAACTCAATCTATCATTCACCAGCAATATCAGTACCAGCCAGGTTGAATTCCTTGATCTGAAAGTCTATGTACACAACAACCGTATACAAACTAAGACTTTCGATAAGGAGACTGCTCGTAATTAAATCCTTCATGCGCAGAGTTTTCATCCGCAGAAATTAAGGCAAAGCATTCCTTATGCTGAAAAGCTGCGCATGAAACGTAACTGCAGTGAATTTCACTCATTGAAGGAAGTTCAGGTGGACTTGGATCATAGATTCCAAGCCAGAGGCTACAGCCCGGCCTTATTGAGAAATACACAGACCAAAGTACAGGCTATACCTAGGGAAACTCTGCTGTTCAAACAACAGGACCATTGCAAGAAAGACACACAAGGGGGCGTGGCCAACTGCTGAAGGGAATGGCCGCACCATAGCCGAGCTCCGCTGCGCCACTCCCGAAACATCCGTATAACATTGTCTGCCCCGGCCAAATCTCCTTTCCAGGGTGCTCGACGAAGCTTGCAGCTGCTGCCCCGTGATCGTACGAACTTTGGGCCAGATCGAAGGGGCCCCTGTGCAGCTCTGGCCACCGCTTGCACTGCCCGGCACGGCTGTGCTGGGGGGGAGTGTCGCTCCTCGGCAGAGGAGCTCTACTGGACGCCGTGGCTGAGGCCTGGGCCACAATTCGATGCTACGGGGCGGACAATATGCGCTCGCACCTCGGTGCCACCGGACGCACAGGAGGCACCCGGCGGAGCTGCCCGGAAGGTTGGTGGACGCTGGGGGGGGGGAGGATCCAGAACCGGCTGAGGCCAAATCCCCGCTCAGCTGCCATAGTCCACAATTGACTGGGACTCTCAGAGCGGAAGAGGGCTTCCCCGCGGCCCCAGAGAATAACGCTGCCCTTAGATCACCTGCCCAGTCACACCCAGAATCGGACCTGCGGGCCGCCATCGCGGCCAAAGGCACATCTGTAAGCGAGTCGGGAGTAGGGGGCCACGAACAGGTGAACCCCCTTGAGGGGGGAGAGGGACTGAACGACTCGTGCATTTGCTCCCGCGGGGCGCTGGAGGTCCCGAGGGGCTGAACCATCCTGCTTGCTGCCTGCTGTGTCCACTCAGCCTCTGTGTGTGTCACCCAAGGTGCCCTGCCGCATTGCGGCCATATTCCTCGGTCGAGAGGGGTGACGGCCATTATAGATCTCCGGGGGCAGTAATTGATTGGTGCTCCTACTGGTCGCCTGTCCTGGTGCTGGAATTAAAGTGGAGGCGGTGGTACCATCCGGAGGTGGACTATTAGCACTGAGGACCACTGACCAACGAGGCACCAGGGCCTCCGGTTATTACGTTACTGTGGGCGACCAAGACTCTGGACGCTGCTGAGAGGTGCTGCCCAGTGGTACCTCGACTCAGGGGTTGGGGTGCTCTTTGCCAAAACCGACAGGCCGGGTGGGGGATCCCACTGCAGGCATCGGTGAGTAGCTGGCACGTCCCGGCCCTCCACTGCACCCTCTCTGGCAGAGCAAACATGGCGACGGGCTGCAGTGGACGAAGTGCCATGCAGGCAAAGTTGGACAAGTATGCGTGGCAGAAGAATCAAGAGGAAGGCCGGAGCACCGCCACGACCCAGAGTGAGAGCCCAGAACCCACAAACAAAGACATTTTAGCGGCAATAACCACCGTACGGACCTCCCTCGAAACTCGGATCGACACAGTTGCCACAGAGGTTGCCTTGATCAGAGAAGACATGCGGAAAATGGCAGATCGAGTTAGTTCTGTTGAAAACATCACTAAAGACTTGGTGAATGACTCAGCCCTCCTCAAGAAACAGGTGACCAAACTTCAAACTTCCCATGAAGCGATGGCCCTGCAGCTGGACGATTATGAAGGTCGAATGAGGCGCAACACCGTTCGGATTCTTGGTATACCGGAACGAGCGGAGGGGCAGGCAGCCGACCTGTTCGTTGAGGAGCTGATCCTACAGAGACTTCAACCACGAGGTCTATCCAAGTGTTTCTCCATTGAACGAGCCCATCATGTGCCTGGGGGTAGGGCAAAGCCGGGAGCCCCCCCACGACCGCTTCTTGCCCGAGTGTTTAACTTTCGGGACCGTGATGTGATCCTCCAAACTGCGCGGGTGGCCCCCCCACTGACATTCGAAAACAGTAAAGTGTCCTTTTTTCCAGATTTCACCTTGAGGGTCCAAAAGCAACGTCGTAGCTTCCTGGAAGTGAAGCGCGCTCTCAGAGACCAGGAGGTCAAATACGCCATGTTGTTCCCAGCAAAACTTCGGGTTGAATCGGATGGCAAGTTGTGGTTCTTCACGAGACCCGAGGACGCTTGGGGCTGGCTTGACGGCTGGCGTACAGTTGGTAAGCGGTCACACAAATCCACACCTGCAGCCGGCGGGGCCAGTGACCGGCGTCAACAATGACGGTCCCCTCCCCATTCTGATTCAGAGACTCAGAGCCCAACGGGGTGAATGCGAACATTGGACAAGTAAGAGGGGCTGTCTACTGAGTCTTCGACTTTCACACTCAGCTGCGGAGTAAGTGTTATACTCAAGCTGTAGTTCTTCCCCGCCTCGACTGGAGGAATTGAACTTTTTCTGTTTGATCCTTTGTTGACCTTATATATCAGATACATAGGCTATGTCTTGCACTGTGTAACCCGACATTCGTTTAAGTATGTTCCGCCCTTGGGGCTTATTGGCCGGGGCTAGTCTTCTAGGTTTGTAGATTGTTGCTCTAGGAAGTGGGGTTGTTCACGTACCCGAAGTTGATGAGGGAGGGCGACAGGCACTCTGCAAGTTGGGGGTGGCGGGTGGTTCTAGACCCGTTGTGCAGGGAGGCAGGGTGGGGGGGTCCACACTGGGAGGGGGGAAGGGGTTTGTTATTTATGTTCCTTTTGTTTTTTGTATCAGTACATTGTCATGCTTGGTTCTCCTGTGAAGCAACTGGTCCCACTGTTCCTTGTGAATACGAACTCCATTTGAGCCGTTCTTGTCCACCGCCTAGCTTTGACCATGGGGTGGAGGGGTGCTTAGGAGGCCCATTGGCTGCTGGGTTCCTCAAGATGATTTCTTTTCCCAGCAAAACGGTTAGATGGCATCTGGCGTAGCTCTCAACTTATTGACCTGGAATGTTAACGGCCTGGGGGACAAGATCAAGAGGAGTATTGTGTTGCAGTATATCAAACGGCATGATTTGGACATTGTGATGCTCCAGGAGACGCACTTGGTAGGGAACTCTTGTGGGGCCCTGAACAGATATGGGTATCGAATGATAGTTCACTCAGGATTTTCTTCAGGCTCAAGGGGGGTGGGGATCCTCCTCCGCAAAGGCTGCCCATATATGATACACAACACCTGGACTGACGCGCAGGGTAGATACTCAGCTGTCACGGGCACCTGGGAGGGACGAGTCCTTATCATAGTCTCCGTATATGCCCCCCTGGGTTACAGCGATTGACATTACGAGACGTAGGGAGCTTACTATTGGAACTACCCTTAGGAGTGTTGATACTGGGGGGTGACTTTAATTTAACTATGGATGGTTCTCGGGACCGTCTCCCACCCCGAGATGATCCACCACGGGGCTCACAGCTCAACGAGTTCGCTAACGCCCTCGGCGTTGTGGACATCTGGAGGTGGCTTAACCCGCTCCATACTCACTTCACGTTCCAGTCGGGGGCTCACAATAGCTAGTCTCGAATCGACTACATGTTTACACATGCACAAGACATTCATGCTTTCATTATGTCCAGATGTTTAGCACGCGGAATCTCTGATCATTCGCCCATTCTTACAACTTTCGGTCTGAAGCAGGCCAGGCGCCACGGTACCCTTACTGTACAACCGTGGGCGCTAAAGATACCACACATCAGGGAGGCGCTAATTAAAGATACTGATTACTACTTTGCGGAAAATGTGGGGTCCGTTGATTCTGCGGGGACACTTTGGCGAGCGTTTGGCACTGTTATCAAGGGCAGGGCACTGTCGTTAATGGTGGGACATAGGACTGAGCGCTCCAGGAGGGTGGTAGAGATGGAAGCAGATATTTTAACCAAGGAAGAGGCCATTGCACGCGCCCCCGATTCTGAAGCCCAACATATTTTAAATATGAGATGGCAGGACTATAGGCAACTTCTCTTAGAAGATGCCACAGCGCGCTCCCTAGCTACCCGTCACAGAATCTATGAGCAAGGTGAACGCACGGGTAAACTCCTGGCGTGGCTGGAACGGAGGGAACAAGCCTCGAGATGGGTCCATGCGATATCTGGCCCTAACGGCGTACTTCTCACCGACCCCCAACAAATTGCAGACACCTTTGCTGCCCATTTTGAAGCGGTCTATAATAGGTCGGAAACATCTCAGGCCCCGTTGTCGGCTGATCTCCTGGCTACTATAAATGTGGTGAGCCTCTCCCCACAAGATAGAGATGCCCTGGAAGTGGACATCACTGAGACGGAGATTCAGAAGGCCATTCAGGATGTCCGCTCCGGCAAAGCGATGGGCCCCAACGGACTCCCTATCGAGCTTTTTAAACCCATGGCTGCTAAATTAGCGCCTCACCTGTTGAATATGTATACAGAATGTTTTGAGTCGGGACTCCTTCCGGCCGACATCCGGACCGCCTCCATTGTGGTTGTCCATAAACCAAATAAGCCGGCGGACGACTGTAAATCCTACCGTCCTATCTCCCTCCTCACCGTCGAGGCTAAGATCCTGGCCAAACTACTGGCCAATCGACTCCTTCCTTATATCACCGGACTGGTCCATCCGGACCAGTCCAGATTTATGCAGGGAAGGAACACAGCCCGAAATCTGCGACGGGTGAACGGGGCACTTGGTAGACTTGGCACTATCAGGGAAGAAGCGATCTTGCTGTCATTAGATGCCACTATGGCATTTGACACTATTGAGTGGGATTTCCTTTTTGCTGTACTAGCGCTCATGGGGTTTGGACCTAGGGTAATAAAATGGATCAGACTGCTGTACACGCACCCTACCGCACAAGTCACCGTCAATAACCATCGCTCAGCTACCTTCTCCCTCCGACGGGGCACGAGACAAGGTTGCCCACTGTCTCCACTGCTCTTCGCCCTTGTATTGGAACCACTGGCCGTCTGGGTTAGGGGTGATCCAGAAATACGGGGACTGAAATGGACGGTAGACCATGAAGACCGCGTCTCGCTGTACGCAGATGACATTCTTCTCTATTTGGCCTCTCCTTCGCGATCCCTGCGGCGTGTACTTCACATATTTTATGTATATGGCGCCCATTCCGGATACAAGATTAACTGGTCTAAATCTCAGATGTATGTGCTATGGGGCGACCCCCCCCCTCCGGTCCTCGGGGCTATACGATTCCGGTGGCGTCTCAGGGCTTTCGCTACCTGGGTATCTTTGTGACCCCGGATACTAACCTATTCTTTTAACAGAACCTGCTGGGGCCTCTCCAACGTCTCAAA
Organism: Calotriton arnoldi; assembly: GCA_963921515.1. Lineage (NCBI taxonomy): Eukaryota > Metazoa > Chordata > Amphibia > Caudata > Salamandridae > Calotriton > Calotriton arnoldi. The sequence continues at coordinate 1,752,505 of CAWUFW010000963.1, forward strand.
TCGGATGCCCTACACTGGCGATCTCTCCCTCTTACTCTCCTGGGGCGGGCGTCGCTTTTTAAGATGCTCGTGCTCCCGCGCTTCCTCTATGTGTTACAGAGCACTCCCAATTCTATCCCAGACTCTTATTTCTCCAAAATAGATAGCGTTGTGAGGGGACTACTGTGGGAGGACCGTCCACCACGTATTGCATTGAACAAACTCACCATGGGGTGGTATGACGGTGGCATAGCGTTACCAGACATACGACTTTATTATCAAGCTTCGCAACTAACCGCAATAAATAGGTGGGTGTTTGGTCCACATGACGACCCAAATTTCCGCACAGATCACTGGCTCATGGGGAAGGGCGGCTATAATAGAGCACTATACACTAATCCCCGTAAGCTTAACTTGACAGGCCCTACAGCCCGTACGGTTGAGGTCTGGCATGGAGTCACGAGGAAGTTGGGTTGGCATAACCGCTTGACTAAAGCGACACCACTCTGGGAACCCGACATATTGGGATGGCTCAGTAAATGCCCTGGGTTTGATAAATGGGACACAATTGGGATATCCACAGTGTGGGTGAAGTGGAAGCTAGCCACGTTCGCCGACCTTCAGACTAAGTATCAGTTGACACAAACTGAGACCTTCAGATACCTCCAGATCAGTCACGCCATCTCGGCGGCCATGCCTAAGGGGCTCCCCCTGCCTGAGTCTTCCCCCCTAGAGGTCCGGTTGATACTAGACCCCATGGACCAAAAAGCAATATCCCTCACCTATAAGAAATTGGTAAATAACCGTACTGACCCGATGCAGCGACTACGTGTGGGCTGGGAGGCGGACCTGGGAAGTATCGATGATGAGGAATGGCGTGACGCGCTGGCCTCCCCCAGGGAAGTGGCCATCCCCATGAGACTGCGTCTCATCCAGCTGAAAATTCTCCGAGTCTATTTTGATGCTAAACTCCTTTTTAGACTGGGTAGACGGCCTGACCCGCTCTGTCTCCGTCATTGTAATCAGACTGGCACCTTCGTTCACATTCTATGGGAATGCCCACAAGTTAAGCATTACTGGGATAAAGTCACACAGCAAATGGTAAGGACATGCGATAAGTCCCTAAAGCCATCTCCCCAGCTCTGTCTTCTTAATATATGGGAGGCTACTGACCTTTCCCAGGCAGAGCAGGCGTGGGCGTCGATGGGTTGGGCCGTCACGAAACGGAATATTGCACAGAAATGGGGGGTGGACACGGTCCCAACTCTGCGCGACTGGGCCAAAGACATGGACAGTGCAATGATTGCAGAGAAGGCGGTGTTCAAGGGTAGAGGCTGCCCCAGGAAATGGGACCATAAATGGGGGAAATGGAACAAATACAGAGGGGACATCTGCATCTCTCCTACTATAGAACTGCAGCGTGAAAGACACACTTTGATATCTCTACTAACAGATGCTGATGAACCCTCTTCTCCGACACACTAAGGGGGATATATCCGTAGGGCCTCATTCATTTTATACTTTACTGATGTATGTATTTCCTCGGCTTAGTGATTCGTCACATAGGTGGCTGGACATTGCCCGGAGGCGGCGACATGGTGGAACCTGTGTCTATTGTCATGCTGTTGTAAATATGATGGAGTCATTTATTGGGGGCCTGACTATTGCTTTGATATTGCTCTGTACCGATATTATTTTTTTGTTGAAAATAAAAATTGTTTACACAAAAAAAAAAGACACACAAGGTACTGTGAGAATGGTCACAGGATATAACACATACCAGCAAAGAGTGAGGAATATCCTTTACTCGCACTGGTCACTGATACGCAGTGATCCGATAATTGGGTCATCTATGCCTAAACATCCTCTCCTCTGTTTCAGGCGAGCAAAATCCATGAGGGGGGAACTATGCACCACTAGCCCAGAGATGGTCAGATTGGATTCATGGCTACCTACATCTCCTGGGTTCCACAAGTGTCATAAGTGTAAGGCATGTACCATCGGCCTCAACACTAGTGAAATCCCCAGTCCACTGTGCAACACGCCTCACAAGATACGACAGTCCTACAATTGTAGAAGTGACTTTGTTGTTTATGTGTTACAATGCACGTGTCCTAAGATATATGTGGGTAGCACTAAGCACATGGTCCACATCAGGATCCTCCAACATCTTCGTGCAATCAACAAGGATGACAAAACATACCCGGTTGCACGACACATCAACAAACACCATGGGGGCAACATTACGGACCTGAGATACTTTGTCATAGATTCTGTCCCCAATGACATCAGGGGCGGAAATAGAGAGCTTAAATTGCGCAGACTGGAGTTGTGTTATATTATCTTGCTGAACAGTAAGATCCCTCACGGTCTTAACTCAGACGAAGAAATGTACATACATCTGTGATAGCACTTACCCACATTTATGTGGAGATCCCTCCCTGCATACCTTTAGCCCAGTTCTAGTATTTAAGCCGCACGCAGAAATTAATCTGCAGGTCACTTTCACTATTTATTGTTTTTTTCACTTGAGTTTTCTCCACTTGAGTGGGCTTTGCAATTTTATATATGCACTTACATTAACGTTTTTCTACTAGAGATCTTTTGAAATCTTGGCTGGCATGCCCCTGGCCCTTTGGCATGGTTTGGCAACTGTTAGCATCAATGGGACACTTGTCCATGGATGGCTCACTTATGACATAGGTGGTTTATGCCCAATGGGGATGCAGTTTGAAGTATTTGTGGGTGTACCTTCCCCCTTTAAAGTATTTTTCTCCACAGTGTCAAACTACATCACATGTAGGTATGTGTAGCTAATATGCTTTTGCTTTCATGTGCTTTCATTGCCACTCCTGCTATTATGCCTCTCACATGGGACTTAGGTCGTGAATGTGCCGCCAAGTATGCTCTCTATTCTGATATTTAAATGCAAGGTGTGAGTTAGATTGCATGTAATCATACTAAGATGTACGCGATTTGGAAACTCCTTGCAAGAAAATCTGTTCAATTAATTTTCTTTAATTCTAAATTTTAATTTGGTCAAAAGATTTATGTCCATTTATATTTGGTTCTGTGAATGTTATTAATTCCAGGCATCATGTGGGCAATTTTGTCGTGTTGTAACATGTTACATTTTGTATTTCGTTTTGTCATTATAATTTCTTGCAAGCCCTTGTCACTTTCCATTGTTGTAGCGTGCACAGTATGTTTTCTGTGGCCACTCTTCAATTTGGTAAATCAAGTAGTATTTAAAGGCCTGTCAATGGCGGCCGCGCTATGTGAACAAGGTGGCTGTGTCCAACGAAACGCGTCGTCCAGCGTTCATCTCTGCCTAAAATAAATTACCTCACTGTTACTGTTTTCTGGTTGTCGGTGCCTGCTTGTATCTTGGAAGGAGCAGGTCGTTTTGCTGATATATATATATATATATATAGATATATATATATATATATATATATAGTCACTAAAAAAACAAAGGTTACAGGGATGTTATAGTTCAGAATTAGCATTTAAAAAAACTTCGAAATTCACTGAAAAAACCAGAGGTTACAGGGACGTTATAGTTAGCAAGTAATGTGGGGTGAATGAAACTCTGGGTGAGTTATGGCGCTCCAAGTATACATCCTAGTGACAAGAATGTCTTATTTGTGTTTGCGGTGCTGCAGGAAGGAGGAATCACCCATCCCCTTCAAATTTGGATCTAAACGATCTGTTCAGATAAACAACAATATCCAGAGCACACGCCAAAATATCACAATTAATGTACACAATTAATACACAAAGTTCTCTCGTTCTTTGTCTTTAATTTCTTGACTTCTATGCCCAGCCAACACATGTTTCTTCATCAGGGGAGTTCCACACGACTTATTCAGGGCTAGAAAGATATAATAGATGTGTCACGAAGTGCCCCTGCATTTTGATAGAATGGAAGAAGGAGGAGAGGAAACCGAAACAATACCTCCTATTGTTTCTCCCTTTTCCTCCTTGCAGCCAACAAGTCCTTTACAATGTGCTGACATCAGCGGGAACCACAGCCCCGCAACGAAACCAATTTGTCACTGACCGGATTGGATGATGACGTGAAGCCTTCAAGAGAACCTATCGAGGAGAGTGCGGGCCCTTTAAGAAGAGACCCGGAAGCAGAAACACTGGCGCGCAACCCGAACGACAAAGGAGGCTCAGGTCCAAGACGCCGAGAGGAGGAGGAGAGCGGAAAAGAAGAACTTGTGGCGAACGCACAACCGGCGAGAGTCTGCCTGCTACAGAGGCCCTCGGAGGGAGAAGCCGAAAAGAGGAGCGAACAAGGACGAGCAGTATCCTGCCACGTCCCAGGAGGGACGTGGCTATCACAGGTGCGTGGCCGGTTACAAACTCTGTTGAAATAGAGTTAGAATAAAGAGAAGTCTGGGAGGGCTGGAGATTTGCAGGAAGAGGAAGCTATAAAATAACAATTGTATTTCTTTTTTTTTTTGGGCACTGGTGATGGTCGGGTGCGTAAAGCTGCTCAATCCCCTCACTCCCAGATACCAATAATCGCTAATTGATATAAAAAGAAAGGGGTGATATACTTACCAGAGTCCCGTTTTGTTTCCGAGGGGGCAACATCAGGGATCCAGATCCACAAAGGAGAACCTGAAGAGCCTGGGGAGGAAAGAAGAGACAACAAGATGATCCACATTCTGTCGTGTGGTTTGTGGCCTCCTGGTCTGCCTTGCTACGTTGACTTAGGCCTGGCTGCCATGAGGCCTTTTTGCGCACGTTCCTTTGTGCCGTTGTTTTTCAAGCCTCTGCTTCTGCCCGGCTATTTTAGCACTGTCTGCATTTCTATCTTTCACCTTTTCTCCTGTTCCCTTTTGGGCTACGTCTGCACACCATGTACAAGGTCGAAAAACAACGTCCCTTGTTCCTGCTGATTTGGCCAGTCCCTCGCACTTAGACATAACACTCTATGTACAGCTGCCCTGGAGAAATTTGTGTGCTTTTAATATTGTGTTTTTCACTGTTAGAGACACTTGGAGAAAAACCTTTCCAGAGAGAAGAGCTGTATTTGTCTGATGATGTAAATCTTGCATCTAGATATTGAGGTATGGGGGTTCGCTAGTCAAAGCCCAGAGGTCTTCTATTTTTATAATAAACTAGCTACTAGCACGGGGAGGGTGGTAAGGTCATTTAGCCCTATATCCACTGCTTTATGAAATGCTTTCCCCGTTTGTATTCTATGGAGTTGTAACTATGCTGCTTATGTTATCATTATGCATTATGCTGATAGTACTGGCACGTGTACTGTATATTAGAGCACGGTAGTTGAAATAAACATTTTAAACTATACAGTGTCTCTTCTTACGCACGTTGTGGACAGGTATGAGTGAGTTATGAAAGGGTGTTCTTGCTACTGCGAGTCCTGAGAGAGAGATACCGTGTTCTGGGTTGTCTAATCATTGGTAGCATTGTTGCTAATGAGACGCTACAGCTAGTCGGGTTGGGGTGTTAGGTGCTAAGGTTTATGGTTGGCTCACCACCACATTCCGAGGTCCTAATATCCTGTGCATAGCTCTGTGTATGTGCAGAATCCCTACAACATGGCGCAACCAACGAGTGGGCTGCTTATCTGCGAGACGCTTGAGTAGTACTTGTGCTTGTCCACAACTCCCTTCGCAGACGCTTCCGGAAGCGTGTGTGACGGTGATACCTCCTATATTGAGGTTTTTATAGGTTCTTTCAAGCTTGAAGTTGTTAAAAGGTTTTTTAAACAAAGAATACCCTCTATTGTGCTGCCTCACATTAGGTTGTCGAGAACTTTTAGCCTGAAATGGCTGTTCAAATTGCGGCACATAGCCGCGCAGCGCTCCGGGCTCACTTAACAGTGTATGGAGTGCCTGACGCGGGTGTCGATCTGATCTTTGTGGTACAAGCAGATCCAGCTTACCACTTTGAGGTGTTTTACTCTTGGGTCACCTTTCCAGCGGTGGATGGGACTGATAATATGTTCCATGAATATGAAGCCACCGTTGTTCCTAATCACTATAGACCGTATAGGAATCTTGAAGTACCGCTCACGGCTTGGCAACACCGTGTTTGGTTTTATGGTGCCCTCCCCCAACCGGTTACCGCGGTTCGTTTAGGCCCCTTATTTATTGTTGGGGCCACTTGGCCTGTCTTGGCCGGGTATACCCCACATCCGCGTTATATGACGGTGGCAGTCGCTGAACTGCGTAATATGCATTCGTCTTTGATACGCGTACATAGAGCTTTAGTACAATATGTTACAGGCAACATCCAGGGAGCCCCGCCTGGAGTTGCGGCCCATCCAGCTGTTGCAGGCGGTGTAACCATAAGTCCTATCATGGTGAATTCGGTGATGGGCAAGCGCCCACAAAATAAGGATTGTTTTCCTTATTGGCTTGCAGAAAAATTCAACCAGCTGGAGGCAGTTTTTCCAAATACCTCTCCCGTGGAAAAACACAGAATTTTGACGATTAGTGTACCAAAAGACTTAATCCCCGAGTTGGCAGACTGCAACAACTGGGGTAGGGTATTCGCAGCAGTATATGCGAAGTGTTTCGGCACTCCTTCCATGACGGTTCTCCCTCTGTAATTAAACATGTGCAGGATGAGCATGGCCCTGAGGCGGCTGTGGAATTAGGGATGAGACTGGTGGGAGTGTTCGACGTAGTGGCTGATTTGATCCTTGCGAATGTCAAGGGCGATGCAGTTAACTTTCAAGTAGCTAATGCTTTGGCTTTGGTCCCAGATCCGGACAAGCCGCGCGAATTACCGAAAATTATTGCTCAGGCTTACAAAACCATTGGTCGCAATAGCCTGGGAGTTAAGCCTTTTGCTAAATCGCAAACACAATCGCAACATCAACCAAAAACTCAATCTGAGAAAGATGAGAAACCAGTTTTTACTAAAAAGAGCTGGAGGTTGAAAAAACAGGGTAAGCAACAGAAGAAGCCGGGGTCGCGAGGTGCATCCCCTGTTTCTGTCTCTTCTGAATGCACATATAATTTGCGCGATAGGGCGAGAATTAAATCTCCAGAGAGATTTCAGGTCCCTGATTCGCGTTCTCCTCGTTCTTCACAGGCACCAACATCTTCGCAGGCTGGTGGAGGAGATCGCCAGGATAGAGGAAGGGGTCGCGAGACTCCACAGGGACGAGACCAACCTCGACAACAGGTCAGAGGGAAGGCTGAAGAATTTCAACGTTCTCGCCCACAGTTTCAGAAGAAGAAGGTTGCCGCTGTAACAGCGAGATATGCCACAGACGGTGAGAACGAGACTCCTGAATTGGACGTGGGCAGTGACACTCCTAGACAGCGCCGCGGAAGTTACCATAGTGCGGGAGGCGCTACGTCCTCATGTGGAGGCGACAGCAAGTGAAACATTCATTACTGTCGAGACGGCAGACACCAGAGTGGCTCCCCCTGACAGACTATATAATATTGTAATTCAAATCGAAGGTGACATACAGCGTGTTATTAAAGGGATTTTTTGGGAAAATCTGACCTCTTCATACGACATTTTGTTAGCGGAGGCGGATTGGCCGCCCCCATTCGTACTTGCTGCGCATAAAGGGGAGGAGGTAATCCTTCCGAGCTTTTCTCGTCATGTCCCAAAGGACAAAGCGGAGGCTCTTGCAGCTGAGTGGGCTGTGCCCTTGGCTCCAGCGTTATACCGCAACCACGTGGGATGGGATGAAGATTCACCACCCCATGAAATTCCTTTGCGGTCGCTGCCACAGCCACAACCCAAATATCCCATCAAACGGGAAGCTAAAGGTCCCGTTTCCGAAATTCTGACCCAGTTAGAATATCAGGGAGTGATTGAAACATGCGTGTCACCGATGAATAATCCCCTTTTCGCGGTTTCTAAACCCGATGGATCGTACCGCTTAGTTTTGGATTACCGGCATTTGAACTCTCATTGTCGGACCTTTGCGGTGCAAAACACACATAGTTCTGCGCTAGTAGACAGTCTTGTTCGTAAAAAATATAAAACTACACTTGACCTATCCAATGGATTCTACACGCACAAATTGGCCCCGGAGAGTAGCCAATGGAGCGCTTTCACCTCCGGTGGTAAATTATTCAAATTCCGGCGTTTACCTATGGGCTACAAGAACAGTCCAGGCGTATTCGCTGCCCGTGTTGTCTCTTTGTTAGACGGCATAGACCCAGATGCATGTTCGTACGTCGATGATATCTATCTGACAGACGACGAATTATTCCCGCATCTTTCCCGAGTGGACCGCATTATTCTCGAATTTGCGGTTTTAGGTTATAAGTTTAACTTTGCCAAATCACACATTGCTGAATTTACTGTGTTGTTTCTGGGCTATGAGCTCAACAATGAAGGTAAGGGCTTAGCCCCCCATTTTCTGGAGAAATGTGCACTTTTGTGCCCTCCGACCACTCTGAAGAAACTTCAGTCTTTACTGGGTTTTCTGAACTTCGGGCGTACTTACATTCCCGAATATGCCCAGCGTATCAAGCCACTGTATGCCTTGATACAACCTAACTTTTCGAAGTCATGCTGGCTTCCGGAGCATTCCTCCATTCTGCAGTCTTTGCAGACAGACCTACTTGAGTCTAAATTCTTGTTGACTCGTGACAACCACACAAACCTGGTGATTAGAATCATTCCTAGGGCAGTGAGTTTCACGTACTTGACCTTTAACGAAGGTGACACAGTACCGATTGCATACAAGTCACATCTATACACTTCTGCAGAAATGCGCTTTTCCTCTGTGGAGAAAGTTTTAACTGCAGTGCAGATGGCGATTCTGAAGGAACGCGCACTGGCACAGGGAAAACGCATTTTGGTGGTAACACCGTATCCTGCCCTATAGGCAGTGACGAAAGCAAGTGTTCCGAACTCTAAAGCTTTGCACCCCCGTTGGATACAATGGGCAACATCTTTGACGTCTCCGGATGTCACTTTTATCTTTGATTCTTCTCTTCAGACTCAGGAGTTTTTACAGTATGAATTCGTTCATCCTCCTCCTCTGTCCTTGCTACCGCTTGAGGAATACGAATGTGTTATTTATACCGATGGTTCAGCACAACCGGCCACGGGTTCCAAGCATGCTTATTCAGCCGCATGTGCTATTGTTGCAGGTACCTTTGTGAACGGAAAGTTCAAATCAACTGTAGTGCATACACAGGCACTAGGGGACTGTACTGCACAATTGGCCGAGCTGCGCGCATTGGTGCTAGCACTTGAGTTCGCTAATCCGGATGTGACCACTCTTATTGTATGCGATTCTTACTACTGTGTCCAGTCTTACAATGACAATCTATTCTTTTGGTTACAAAATGACTATAGAGATGCAAAAGGCAGCACAATCAAGCATAAAATGCTTTGGGTTCGAGTGGCAGACTTGCAACAGCGTCTGCCCCTCACACAGGTGGTTCACACCCTTGGCCACCAGCGTGTGGGCGCACACGCTGTCGGTAACGGTTTGGCAGACGAAGCTGCCAAATCAGCAGTAGCCACGTGCTCAGTCGCAGCAGTTACCAGATCCATGTCTAAAATAGATTCTGATATTCTAGCAGATATTGCTGCGACAAAGGAAGGTGCTAATTACCCTAGGGGTTTCCCTTCAAAATACTCTTATCAATTAGGTCCCGAACAGGCTCCTTACGTAAGGATTCCAAACGTTGGGGATCGGCTGATTCCCAACGCAGACCGCAGACTTTCCTTGATTACTGCAGCACACGAAGGCATGGCTTCAGCTCATGCTGGGGTGTCTGCGACAGTTTCCATCTTGCAGCAGCGTTACTGGTGGCGTGGTTTATACAAACAAACCCGTACTTATGTGCTTTCTTGTGATGTTTGTCAGCAGATTAAGCCTTCCACGGTTACACGGCCACCACAGACCCCGCTCTGCATTTCAAACAGACCTTTTGGGTGTGTTTACCTGGATCACTGCGGTCCATTCTCTTCAGACACTGCATATAAATATATCTTAGTTGCAGTGGATTCGTGCACACGTTTCATCTGGGTTTGGCCACAACGAAGTGCTGACGCTCGAAATGTCATAAGGGATTTGCGTGTCTTTGTGGGAATTTTCGCCTGTGGCACCTTCCATTCTGACCAAGGTCCAGCGTTTGCCTCTAAGGCTTACAAGGACGCAATGGGTTCACTGGGGGTGCGGGTGAAATTTTCATCACCATATCGGCCTGAGGGCAATTCGATTGTTGAACGAATGAACCGTGACTTAAAGCAATCCTTGACAGCTAGAGTCTTAGGTACTGGCAGGAACTGGCTGGCCCACTTGTATACCGTACAACGTGCACTTAATAATCTCCTGAGAAGACCTCTGGGTGGGCGGACCCCATACGAAATGCTCTTTGGCATAAGAATGTTTGTGCCTGACCTTGATGGTCTAGACATGGCGGCGCAATCCGCCATCTTTGATGTAGATAACCATTCTAGTATGTTACAGGACTTACAAGAAGCCCGAGACAAACTTGCAATCGCACATTTACCTTCAGCCACAGATGCTGCACTGCAGATTCCGGTTGCCGGCTGGCTTCCGAAGATTGGAGATCTGGTTCGAGAGAAGGTGGAGAACAAAAAAGAATTCGGCCCCTCTTATCGTGCACCGGTTCCAGTCCTTGGCTTGAAGGGAACTCGTACAGTCATCTTACCTCCGCTTCCTGGTCGCAAAGGGAACAGATACATCTTAGTGGAAAATGTCAAGCTACAACATCTGGCCGATCCTGAATAGTGTTACAACAGCGGTCTCTTGTCCTGTCATTTCCTGGACAAATGTTTGTGGCTCTCCTGCCCGAACGATCACTGATGTTGCCATCGAGATGGTAGATTTGCCTGATCGCTTACTCGACTACCCGGACTCCCCCTGCAACGACGAGTCTGAGTATACCTATCCCGCTAACGAGTCGGTGGCACACCTACCAACAACGCCACTGAGCCCAACAAGTTATTCCTTTGACTCGGATTCCACCTTGTCGCTTGTCCCGTCCAAATTCAGCATTCTTGTATCCTGGTTAAGAGACAATTTTTTGATCCCCCCGTGGACATACATCTGGTTGGTACTTTTCCTGATTTTTTTGTTCATGTCTATTGGCTTTGTCACCGTGTTTTTTCTGCTCATCAATGGACACTATTTGCCAGAACGCTCTACGGTGAACTCTGTCGCTGGAACTTTGGCTCCACATTCTTCATCTCATATCATGAAGCGAGACCACACATTTGTAAACATTTCGGCTTTTCCAGTCGCTGATGGCATCGTTTGGGATGCGGTAAACTTCCAAATTCATGGACCAACCGAAATTATTAATGTACCAAATGTCCTTCGTGTTTCAATGGGTGATGTCGTAAAAAGTAATATTCATTCTGACGATTGGGATGTGCATGCAGTTGAAGCATTATTTACTGATTTGAAATATTATGCTGCTTTTCATGCTGAAGATCTGTACATGAATTCTGCAAGTTATGCTGATTTGTATTGTTACCAGCATTGGGTCAACCATTTTCTCCATAAACCCAGTACCCTTCGGGGTTTTTTTAATTACACCCAATGGGAACATTGTCCGACTCCTTTGCCAGGTAGCTCCCAAACTCTTAGAAATAAGTTGACTTATTTTACCGATTTTAACAGATCGAACCCTGGGTCCTATTTCTTTAAATTAAACACTTCATCTACACAGAAAATCATGTTAACCCATACAAAATTGCTATATTCAGGCTCCTTTTTAAGCGCCTTAGCTGTGGGTGGGTATGAACATTGGCGTGACACCATTGATTTAAAATCTATTTGGGGCTCCAAAGCATGGCAGGTACAGGGCACAGAAGCCTTGCACCGTGCTTGCCTCATCCCAGCCCAAATTCTATTTTTAAATCAGACCATCTATCAAACGACATGTTGGGGTTTGGCTACGTCCAAACAATTGAATGCCCCATCCTTTCCGGTTTTGTCTTCCACTCCCAACGAAAGTTTGTGTTTTAACCTGTCCCTTACCGAATTGCAAGCTCTGTTTCAGAACAATTCGTTTAATGTCTCTACGCTTGTTCAGTCACCCTGGTTGGCTTGGCCGATAGCATCTAATGCCTGCCAACTGCGTTTCCATGACTCAGTTCCTGGTTACAAACAGGATAGGCCGGATCCAAGGTTTTCTGACTCTCGTACTGTGACAACATATTCTGTTGGCAAATTATGTAAACAGTGGTTGCAGCACTCTTCCCTGGATTCTGTTAAACAACATTTATCCCTCCTATCAGGCAACATTGATCTGTCCGACTTTGTTCTGGGGCCTCGTGGCCCTCGACCGAAGAGATTCATTTATGAGACTTACAATGAACTCTGGAAGCTTTCGCAAATTGAAGCTGCTTCCCGTCTACGGGAAATAGATCAAGCAAATTTAGAAAAAGTGCTTGCTGTTGTTGACAATAGTATTAATACCCTGTCTTCCCGCATTTACACATTAGAGAATATTATTTCCTCTGTTGTTGATATTGTACAAGATGATGTTTCTGTGTTGTATCATGGTCAAAATCAATTGCGTTCAGTAATGCAGTTTGCATGGACTTTGCAAACTCTTAAAATGGGGAAGGTTCCTTGGCAATTTTTGAACACCTCTGCCTTATTCTTACCTTTTAATTTAACTGAGAAACAGCGGTTCATGTCCATGAAAGATGCAGCTTACACTCTGTTACATATCGAAAAGATAATAAAAAGCATAATAAAAAGTGGTGTAAGAAAGGAACAATAAAAGACAGTTTGAAAAGAAACTGCCGGGTCCGGAGTCTTTACCTATCCATACAATAGTCACAGTTTCACAAGTTTGGTGTCAGAAGTGGGATCACATCCATTTGTTTGAACAAAATGGAGAACCTTATACAGCATCTCATTAAAGGACAAGAGAAATTAGAGTGGGCAATGGAGCGACAGATGACTGCCGCACAAGCTGATCGTGACCTTTTTAAAGCCTCAAAGACCCAGCAGATAGAATGCATTCAGAAGATGGCAGAAAAACAGGTTCAGATGGGAACTCGAACCCATGCCCGTCAAGGCGCTCCAACAGGATACCCCAGTGTCGCCCTCCAAAAATATATTTCGGGGGAGGATCCCGATGCTTTTTTGTTGAATTTCGAATGGGGAGCAAGAGCCTGTGGGTGGCCGGAGGCTAAATGGCCCTTTTTTCTCACCCACTCCTGGTAGGAGAAGCTCAGGCAGCATACCAGGTAGCCAATCCAAACGGGAATGCATCGTCTAAGGAAATCAAGGAGATTATATTGGATCATCTTGGTATGGACCAGGAGGCTTATAGAGTCCGATTCAGAAAAGAGAGGGGCTTCCCAGGAGACAATCCAAAAACCCTCTTCTTTAAACTAAAAGCTGCAGCGGATAAATTGCTGAGACCGCACAAAAGTATCAAGGAAGAAATAATGAATCTCATTTACTTGGAGCAATACTTAGAAGCTTTACCGTACAATACCCAACGATGGTTAAGACAGCAACTGCATCTCACGGTTGACCAAGCCATTGAGATGGCAACCACTTTTGCGCGGGCTCACCCAGAACCTCTTTTTGGGGAATCGGAAAGACTATCAAGTCCCTCAACAATACAGGGAAAAGGAGAAAAGAAGAATCCCAAGACAATGACAGAACTACCAAAAAGAAGTCTAAGACAGAGGTCTTACCCCCCAGAGGACCACACTGTTTTGACTGTGGCGAGTGGGGCCACATAGCTCGACTCTGTCCGCACAAAAATAAGACAGAAGAACCTATGGATATTAGCTATTTACCCCGGTCCCTTGTGTATACAGAAGAACTAGGATCATACTTCTATGTAAATCTCTACGTTAATGGAGAGAAAGTTACAGCATTATTGGATTCAGGCTGTCGTCACTCAGTTGTACAAAAGTCCCTGGTAAAACCCTCCCAAATATTCCCTAACGCTCACATACCTATTCGCTGTGTTCATGGGGATGTTAAGATGTATCCCCTAGCAAGCATTCCCGTTCAAACACTGAAAGGGTCATTGATACAAGTTACACTAGGGGTGATGGATAGTCTCCCGGAGAAGATCATCCTGGGAACGGATAATCCTACCTTCCTTAGTCTCATGACCGAAAACCTCAAAAAAAAAGGAATTGAGCAAAAACCTACCCCAAACCTACTTACCCAAGCCCCATGGGTCTCTGACAGATGGTTTCGTTATGCACAAACCCAGGATCCTGTCCTGAGTGTGGCCTGGCAGCAGGCGAGAAATCCCTCGTCCTCCTCCAACAATACTTACCCTCAATTCATCATCAAAAATGACTTGTTGTATCGTCTAGGGAGACAAGATGACTTACCTCAGTTAGTAGTGCCACAACCCTTCCGAGAGCAAGTGCTTTTTTACGCTCATGCCCATCTTTTAGCTGGCCATTCAGGGGCCTTAAAAACCACTCAAAACGTTTTGAGATATTTCTATTGGTCTGGTTTCTACTCCCATATAGCCAAATATTGTCAAGAATGTGAGATCTGTCAGAAGAGGAACCCCTATAAACCACCATCTGTACCACTTCAACCTCTTCCTATAATAGGGAAACCACTTGAGAGGGTGGGTATGGACCTTATAGGCCCCCTTCCCAGATCCGAAAAGGGACACCTATATGCACTCGTGATAATAGATTACGCAACAAGGTACCCCGAAGCCTTCCCCCTACATACTCCTACTACCGTCAACATAAGTGATAAATTACTAGAGCTCTTTTCCCGGGTAGGATTCCCCCTTGAAATCCTAACCGACCAGGGGACACCTTTTGTGTCCCGTCTTATGGGACAAATTTGTAAAACCCTTCAGATCTCCCACATAAAGACCTCGGTATAGCATCCTCAAACAGACGGTCTGTGTGAGAGGTATAATGCTACTCTGCAGTTAACTCTCAAAAAGATGTTAAGCACTGAGGGAAAGAGGTGGGACCACCTCCTACCCCTCGCTCTCTTTGTCATAAGAAGCCAGGTACAAAGCAGTCTTGGATCGTCTCCCTTTGAACTCCTGTATGGGAGACAACCACGGACACTGCTGGAGATGACAAGGGAAGCTTGGGAATAAGAAAAACCCGAAGACAACCAAGATCTCCTAGATTATACTCAAGGACTGAAATCCCGTTTGCAAAAACTAAGAGACTTTGCCCACGCCAATCTTGAAAGAGCCCAAAAACAACAACAAGCCTTCTATAACAGAGTAAAGAAATGGAGACACCTAAAGGTGCATGATTGGGTGCTAGTGCTTTTACCTCCTTCTCTGACAAAGAAACAACCCGAGTGGAAGGGCCCTTATGAGGTTATAGAGAAGATAGGCCTTACAACATACAAAATACGGATCTCTGCCCGGAAAACACAGATTCAACACATTAATCTTTTTAAAAAATGGCTAGGAGCCCTTCCTAAAAATAATAATGTATTACTTATAGACCCTGGTTCTTCTTCTCTTAACCACCTTGTTATTAACGAAGCCTTGACAGACGCCCAGAGATCATCCCTCCAAGGAGTTCTAACCGCTTTTACTTCCATTTTTTCTGACCTCCCGGGCAAGACCACCCTGGTAGAACACTCAATAAATACCCCTCCCGGGAAAGTAATAAAGCAGCGCCCTTATCGCATCCCAGCCGCTAAACGGGATGCTATTTCCACAGAAATAGAGAACATGCTATAGATGGGAGTTATAAAACCGTCCAATAGTAATTGGTCCTCGCCCATTGTGATCGTATCAAAACCAGATGGTTCAATTCGTTTTTTGTATCGATTTCAGGGCAGTAAATGCCATCTCAAAATTTGATTCATATCCTCTTCCCAGGATAGACGAGTTAATTGAAAGACTGGGGGAGGCCCAATATATTTCCACCCTTGACCTTACCAAAGGATATTGGCAGGTGCCCCTCAGAGCCGAAGACCGAGAAAAAAACGCCTTTAGCACTCCATCTGGCCTTTTTGGTTCACAGTACTCCCTTTAGGGTTACATGGGGCCCCTGCTACATTCCAAAGGCTTATGAATAGAGTTCTTCACAATCATCAGTCATACTCGTCGGCCTATCTAGATGATATTGTAATCTTTAGCCCAAATTGGGAACAACATCTTCTACACTGCCAGAGGGTGTTTCACGCTCTACAAGTAGCGGGACTCCACATAAATGCAAGAAAGTCTAGGTTAGGCTTCACTATAGTCCGGTATCTCGGATACCTCCTGGGAAATGGTGTCATTGCACCACAACAAGAAAAGGTTAAGGCCATTCTGGATACCCCATTCCCAACTACCAAGAGAGATGTCCGGGCCTTCTTGGGTTTGTTAGGTTATTACCGAAGATTCATAGCCCACTACTCAGAGATAGCAGCCCCATTGACAGACCTCTTAAAAAAAGATGTGAAAGCGAAGGACCTATCAAACCCTCCCCTAGCTGCCCAAGTTGCGTTTCAGAAACTTAAGTCAGCTATATCGTCTAGCCCCATCCTAATATCTCCCAACTTTAAAGAACCCTTTATATTACAAACTGACACTTCAGATAAAGGCTTGGGTGCCGTTCTCTCCCAGAAAACTAAAGATGGCGTTGAGCTTCCAATACTATTCATTAGCCGTAAACTATATCCCCGTGAGCAGAAATATCCAGTGATTGCCTCGCCGTTAAATGGGCTATAGATAAATTGTGATATTACCTAGAAGGGTCTCCATTTACTTTGTACACTGACCATGCACCATTACAATGGATGAGCTGCAATAAAGGAAACAACTCCTGTATATTGCGATGGTTTCTGTCCCTACAACCTTTTGTGTTTGAGGTCAAACATCGGAAAGGCTCTGAAAATGTGACTGCAGATTTTCTTTCCCGTTTTCCTCATTTCCCCGAACGAGAAAAATCTGGGGGTGGGGTATGTCACGAAGTACCCCTGCATTTTGATAGAATGGAAGAAGGAGGAGAGGAAACCGAAACAATACCTCCTATCGTTTCTCCCTTTTCCTCCTTGCTGCCCACCAGTCCTTTACAATGTGCTGACATCAGCGGGAACCACAGCCCCCGCGACGAGACCAATTTGTCACTGACCGGATTGGATGATGACGTGAAGCCTTCAAGAGAACCTATCGGGGAGAGTGCGGGCCCTTTAGGTTCGCGCAACCCGAACGATGGAGGAGGCTCAGGTCCAAGACGCCGAGAGGAGGAGGAGAGCGGAAAAGAAGAACTTGTGGTGAATGCACCACCGGCGAGAGTCTGCCTGCTACAGCGGCCCTCGGAGGGAGAAGCCGAAAAGAGGAGCGAACAAGGACGAGCAGTATCCCGCCACGTCCCAAGAGGGACGTGGCTATCACAGGTGCGTGGCCGTTACAAACTCTGTTGAAATAGAGTTAGAATAAAGAGAAGTCTGGGAGGGCTGGAGATTGGCAGGAAGAGGAAGCTATAAAATAACGATTGTATTTCTTATTTTTTTGGGGCACTGGTGATGGTCGGGTGCGTAAAGCTGCTCAATCCCCTCACTCCCAGATCCCAATAATCGCTAATTGATATCAAAAGAAAGGGGAGATATACTTACTAGAGTCCCGTTTTCTTTCCGAGGGGGCAACATCAGGGAACCAGATCCACAAAGGAGAACCTGAAGAGCCTGGGGAGGGAAGAAGAGACAACTCGAGGATCCACACTCATTCTGGCATAATAAAAAGTGGTGGAAGAAAGGAACAATAAAAGACAGTTTGAAAAGAAACTGCCGGGTCCGGAGTCTTTACCTATCCATACAATAGTCGCAGTTTCACAAGATGTCTTTGTTGTACAATAAATGTAAAACGCTATATCAAACATCCCATGTCAGGATAATATACGGTTCTGAGTACACACCATAAACAGATGGGTGTGCATAAGGTGGAAAACCATGGAACACATTTTTGACCTTCTTGTCGGTCCATGTCTAGCAACAACCCCACAGTGACAGTGCAATATTTACACACTCGATCAAAAAAATGTAGGGATCTAAGTTCCTAAGACGTGGTGCAGTTCTGAGAATAATTAAATGTGTTGTTATTCTGTCGTATCAACCCACGGCGTGCGTCCATAACAAACCATGCAGGTGTCACACACAGCCTTCTTTATCCGAATAAACATACCTGTATTCCACCAATGTCTCATAGCATATCCAACCTGTAGCCAAATATTTAAAGACAGAGAGGGGTGGTCTACCAAGTGCCGTATCAAGTGCAAACAGATTTCAAACTAAGAGCTCTAACTGGAGTACACTTCTCCTACCTCCAAGCCAGTTATATTTCTAGCCCTGAAGAAGTCGTGGGCAACTCTCCTGTCTCCTGCCGACGAAACAACGTGTTGGCTGGGCATAGAAGTCAAGAAATTAAAGACAAAGAATGAGAGAATTTTGTGTATTAATTGTGTACATTAACTGTGATATTTTGGCGTGTGCTCTGGATATTATTGTTATAGTTAGCACCAGATTTCACTCAAACAAAACCAGTGAAATTCAGCTGTTATAGTTAGCTGAGCTAACTATAACTCGCGCCCCGAAATGCACTGCTTATGACCTCACATATTACATCACTCATGACATGGTCAGTGACATCACTGATGATATCACTGATGTCCCGCGATATTGCCCTGGGGACCCCATCTCCCGGGGCATGCCCATTTGTTAAAAATAATTGGGAGGGGGACCACGTGGCCCCCCTCCAGTTGCCGATTTCGGCCCAGGGACCCCATACCCGAGGGCCAGGCCTTTATAAAAAAAATGTTTTACAAGGGAGGGGGGCAACTGCCCCCCCCCCCTCCCCAGGCTTATTTCGGCCCTAGGGACCCCATCCTCCAGGGCCAGGCCTTCATAATTTTTTTAAAAATGGGGAGGGGGCCTGCGTGGCCCCCCTCCTCAGGGCGATATTGCCCCAGGGACCCCATCCCCCAGGACATGGCCTCTCGTTGGGGACCACGGAGGGCCTCAACGGCCCCGCAGTCCCTGCCAGCTCCCTGCCTCCTGCGGGAGCCGGCATTGCTTTTAGACAGAGGGAGTTGAAAATATGCAACTCTCTCTGTCCAAAAGCATTTCTGCTCCGCTTCATGGAAGCAAGAGCATTTTACATGCTCTCGCTTCCATGAAGTGGACTGGAGTTTGCTATGGCTTGACGGGAGTGGTGCTCTCGCCAAGCCATAGCGATCTACAATGTTCCGCGGGTGGGCACCCCGGGACATTGCTGGAGCCGGCCCTGGGGGGTGGCGGTCCCAAGGGCCATCTAGGGCTCCTGGAGGGGGCCTACGCAGCCCCCCTCCCATCTTGTATATATCCTCAGGGAGGTGGTGGTCCCTGGGGTGGGGCGTCTGCAACGGACCCCCTTGGTGATTTGATTTGTGCCCCGGGGAGGTGCGGTCCCCAGGGCTGCGGGGAAAGGCGTAGGTGCCTCCCCCGCTTTTTAAAAAAAGAATAAAAAGTGTGTGCACGGGGGAGAGGTGGCGTCCCTAGAGCTGTGTGGGGGTGCTGGAGCCCCCCCATGCATTATAATGTAATATCCCAGGGAGGTGGCGGTCCCCGGGGCTAAAGGGGACCGCGCGTACCCCCGCATTTTTATTTTTAATTGGTCCCCTGGCCCACCCGGGAGCCTAATTAAACAAAGCTCAACAACCCGCGCTTCGTTTTAAAAAAACATTTTGGCGGGATTTGCGGATCCAACATGACTCCCGCTGAACTTTGTTTTAAAAAAATGCTTTTTGGGCCCTGGGGAGGCCCAAAGGGTCACGGTGTTTCTACCCTGCCCCCTTATCTTTCTTTTCTTTCTTTTTTTCTTGTGACTCAGTTCAACCAAGTCACAAGATGGCTGCCAACACTTCCTGGTTTGAAGTGTTGGCAGCCAATCAGATCTGAGGCACGAGATCAGGAGAGGTCATGGATCCCCCGCGGCCACAGTTGTATATCTGACAAATCTTTAAATTTCTCAGGAACCACTGAATGGATTTACACTATTTAACAAAAAGAGTGCTTTCTGGAACATGAGCTACATTTTTTCCAAATTTGTTGTAATTCCGTTCAGCAGTTTCGGGCTGTAGCAGTGTCTAAAGTTTCCTATGACAATTAACATGGAGAAAAAGCGTTTTGGGACCCTCCCTTTTTCTCGGCCCCCGCTTGACGAATCACCCCGAAATGTTCAAGACAGCAGCTGAAGTGATGTCCCGATAGTTTTGAGAATTTCGCGACGATTCATTAAACGACGCCAAAGTTATTGGCAAATCAAAAACCGCTTTTCCTATGGAAACTAGGTCCTAACTATAAATACCTACTGGTGAACGCCAGTAGGTAATATATATATTATGGTGTACTGCTGCAAAACCTTTGTGAATTTATTTTTGCTAACTCTGGATGAATTTCTGCTTTAATAATTATACTCCTGTAGTTATGCATGCCGAAAATCCAACGCCTTTGCTCAGTGGCACATTTTTGTCGTACAAGGAAAATATTTTTCACTGCGGGGAAAATCCTTTCTCTTCACACCTACGAGTGTTGGGGTGTTTCTTTTCTCAATGGAAAGGAATTTTCTCTGACAATTTCCAAGGTGGATTGGCGTTGCAGAAGTTTAAGATTTCCCAATCTCTTAAGTTTACAGCTGTTGTCAAACTTGTCATGTAAAAACTAGCCTTGGCATTCCCACTCTTCAACCCCTTGTAGTGAGGTACATCAGGGCCTGTTCTGAGTCTCAATTTTTTGTTTCACATTTAGCTTGGCTTGTTTTTTTGTAGTAGTGCTTTACACTTATACGATAATGTACTGAGAAGCTATTATACATGCAGTTCATTTCTTAGTAACCATTATTATCATGTTATTCGTACACTCTGTCCAAGGCTAGGCACATAGAATGCGATGCCCTTGCATTTACATTGTCTAGTTGGAGACTGTTCTAGGCCTCTAGACAAACCATCGCATCAGCTCTGCACCTTTGACACAGTGCGAACAGTGCTTTTTTTATGTAAACATCCTCTTTGCTACATTCGGCAGAGGAGCACTTCTGCTGGGATTGTCCTGGAACGCAGTGCACTGTGACTAAGCTTCAGCCCTGCTGACTCTGAACTCTATCCTGCAAAAGACGGTAGACTACTCTCCATCAGACTTCCTTTCTTGCACATCATACCCAGGTATGGTGGGTTAGGCTATCATAATGGATCTGGCAGAGGGTATTCCCACTATGCTCTTGATAGTATAGGTAGTATTAGATAAGAGTATAATCATATAGTAACATTATTATGGTTTGTTAGAAATGGAGGTCTCTAGTTAGCATTGGCTTGCACCATGTTCAAGTAGGGACCCTTCCTTCTAGTCAGGGTAAGGGGATTACCCAGCTAAGATAACCCCTGCTCACCTCCTTGGTAGCTTGGCACGAGCAGTCAGGCTTATCTCAGAGGCAATGTGTAAAGTATTTGCACATAAACACACAGTAACACAGTGAAAACACTACAAATGGACACCACCCAGTTTAGAAAAGTAACCAATGTTTATCTAAACCAAACAAGACCAAAACTACTAAAATACAACATACATAAATCAAGACATCACTTTTAAAGTCTTAAAACAGTTTAGTTCATATAAAACTAGTGGTGTGTCACTTTTAGCACAAAGTAAATGGGAAGCGTCAAAATCAATGATGAAAACAGGTGCAGGGGAGGTCTGGCGCCGTAAAGCAAAGCGATGCATTGGTTCCTTACACGCAGGGAAGGTGATGTGTCGGTTCCTTGCCCCCAGGGGAGGTGATACGTCGGTTCCTCACTGGTACGCAGGGGAGGTGATGCGTCGGTTCCTTACAGTAAAAGGAGGTGATGTGTCAGTTTCTTACTGTGGGGTGGGGGGGTAACGCGTTGATTCTCCGGACACACAGCCTCGGTTCCTTACTGAAGTCCATCATCGATGTAGACTTGGCACAGGTGCGATACGTGGTGGAAGTCAATGAGGTGACGGCAAACAGGCGCTGCATCGATTTCTTCAGTCAAGGTCCACAATGTGTTGATCTTCTCAGCCGCACAGCAGGGCCAGCGTCGGATTCAGTGCGGTGGTCTCAGACTTTGGAGACATGGTGTGCTGAACTCGTGCTGCAGAGTTTCTTCAGCAGCGGGCAGGCGCTGTGTCGATTCCTTCAGCCACACGGTGGCGATGCATAGAAATTTCTCCCGCACAGCGGTGTTGCATCGGAAAAACAGGCGCTGGAAGGGCGATGCGTTAATCTTTCAGTCTCTTGCAGCTTTTTGTAGCAGGAACAACCTCCAAGGGCCCAGAACTGGAATTGGCACCACTTGGCAGGTCAGAACTCCCAGCAGTGGAGTTCAGGGATGCTGCAGGTGAAGTCTTTGATGGTCCTGAGACTTCTTATCCGGAGGCAAGCACACACAAGCCCTTGGAGAAACTTCACAAGCAGGATACACAGCAAAGTCAGTCTTTTTCCTCTCCAAAGCAGAAGCAGAAACTGCAGGCCAACCCAGCAAAGCAACACACATCGAAGGGGCAGTATTCCTCCTTACAGCTCTTCAGCTCTTCTCCTTGGCAGAGGCTCTTCTTGATCCAGAAGTGTTCTAAAAGTCTGGGGGTTTAGGTCCAAAATGTATACCCCTTTTGGCCTTTAAAGTAGGCAATATTCAAAGGAATGTCTTTGTTGTGCACACGTTCTTGTCCTGCCTGTTCTTTGCTCCAGACACACTCCATGGGGCGGTGGAGACAGCATTGTGAGGGGACATGCACAGCCCTATTCAGTTGTATGTGACAACTCCTTCCACCACTCTAGCTCAGGAAGGCCTATCAGCCTGGTGATGGGCCATCAGGATAGGGAGGGCACACCTCAACTCCCTTTGTGTGACTGTCTAGAGTGAATGCACAAACAAACCCAGGTCAGTCTAAACCTGGCGTTGATTCCACAGATAGGCGGAGGCACAGGATGGTTCAACAAGAAAATGCCCACTTTCTAAAAGTCAAAAACCAAAACAGTTGGTGGTTGTGTTTTTTTACTTGTCACACAAGATCATTCTATTTAATAAACATGACCTGTAAATCAGTCAGTCAGTCAGTCAATTCACTTTATTCGATACTAGAGTAATAGAATCATAAAAGTACAGGTAAACACAGTTAAAAACAGCCATACAAATTTTTTTTAAGAAACCAGTTGAAACAGTAAAAAGGTTTACAATTCATTCTCAGATATTATGGAATCGCCTGATCTTCCGTGATTGAATTAAAAAAGACGCCACAGAGAAACAAACCATAGGATCAGGCAAAGATTGTCAAAAGTACATAGCTACACGACATTGTTTAAAATGATATTGACACATCAGTGGCAATATAAATCTTTTGCGGGGTTCCATGTAGAATTTACAAAAGAAGAAAATGTGCAAATTTGTTTGTACAGAAACAACATCGCAAGGACAGAATGGTAAATCATTTATGGAATAAATTCCAGCTGGATGGGCCAACATACAAGGAATAAGATTCAGTCAAAATCTAATTAAAAAGAATCTATGGCGTGAGTTTGTCACAGTGAATAAATATGAAGATGACCCTTCCTCTGCCATTGGTCCCTCTAAATATAATTTAACCAATACTTTTATGTAGTTTGTCTTCAGTCTTTCATTGGCCCTTTGATTAGGGAAATGGGATTTGATCTCCCGTTTTGAGATATTGGAGCAATCACTGGGGGAAACAAATAAACGCTCTAGCCCAAGAGAAGAAAGAGTGGATTTGATATAAGGGATCAACAGGATCCATCGGGCATACTCCAGAGATAGGCAGCCTTCAATTAGCTTTTGGGTGACATGAATAGATTCCCTTCTCCAGATAGAGTGCCACAAGATGATTGGAGCCAAACTAATTGTATCGGTAAGAAATGGGACATCTAATTCTATATTGGAAATAAAATTGGAGCAGCTTACGGGGATCCCTACTAATTTTTTCCAGAAGGTGTCTTCTATGGTCTGGAGGACTGAGGGGTTAGTATAACCCCATATGCCTGCCCCGTAGGTTGCTACCGACACTAATTTGGCTGCGTAGACTTTTTTAACCATGTCAATTGGTTTAGCACCCAGTTTTTTAATAAGAGAATAAGGAGCAATAATACTTCTCTCAAGTGATAAGCCCCTTGAGGTGATCATGTTGGACCATGCTAGTTGCCTATCAAATGTTACACCTAGGTAGGAAAAAGTGTCGGTATGGGCTATTTTCTGACCAGATATATGGAAGTTTGGGACCTTCCTGTCCTTACGGCCAGTGATTAAAATAAAAGTCTTGGTCTCATTAGTTTTTAGTTCTAGTTTCTGCATGTAGTTTACATAAATATCTAGTAGCATTTGCAAGGCCAGGCCTGTGCGGGCAATCAGCACTGCGTCATCAGCATACAGGAGAATTGGGGTGCGTACATTGTTGATTTAGGGGACGTCTGGAGTTAAGTCCGACAGGGGAGCCTCTACCTCATTAGGATAAATAGAAAAAAGAAATGGGGCGAGTACGCAAACCTGTCGTACACCCCTGTTAATTGGAAACGACCTGTAAATCAATTATAACATTTTATCATCCTAACATTACATTGCTCAATATTTAAGAACAGAGAGTGATAACAAAAAGAATCGCAAACTTATACAAACTTTTTCCATATCCCAAAATAAATCACACATTAATAAACAAGATGACACAAATCAAAAATAGCACCAATCAGTGTTCAACCAGTCCAAAGTTATAAACCAGAGCGACCCCTTTTAACGCTCTTGGTGCCAATAATGGGTTCCAAAATCATCAAATATGGAAAATGAAAAAAAAAAAATTGCTTTTCATAGAAAGTCCTTAGTCGTCCTCCATATTAGTGTAGTTTGAACATGAAAACCCAAAATTAATAGTCAACGCGTTTCAAACCATATATATTATAGGTTCTCCTCAGGACCAGGGCTGGATGATTTCTTAGATGTTCAAATATGATGTAAGAGGAGGAGCCTCTTTCATTCGTGTCCGTGTTTTCTATCTGGATATGATACTGAGTGGCAGCGAAATGCAGTCCTACATGGTGACTGTGCTTCATTCCTTCGTTAGGAAATCTTTTGAAGAATATAGAGCTTTGACTTTTCGTTGAAAAGCGAGTGAACAAGACTTCAGTTTTCCTTCACTCCAGCTTCAGTTTGATTTGCAAATGGCGATCTGCTGCTTTCTAAAAGTGGCATTTTCAAACACACAATTTAAAAACCATCTTCACTAAAAGATGTATTTTTAAATCCTGAGCTCAGGGAGCCCAAACTCCAAATCTCTATCTCTTACCAGTTGGAAGTTACACTTGCAAGATGTTGCAAGGCAGCTCCAATGATAACCTATAGGAGAGATCGTCTTTGCAATAGTAAAAAACTAAATTAGCAGTATTTCATTATTAGGATATGTAAAACACACAAGTACCTTTCACATACACTGCACCCTGCCATGGGGCTACCTTAGGCTTACCTTAGGGGTGCCTTACATGTAATAAAAGGAAAGATTTGGGCCTGGCAAGTGGATGCACTTGCCAGGTCGACATGGCAGTTTAAAACTGCACACACAGACACTGGAGTGGCAGATCTGAGACATGGTTGCAGGGCTACTTATGTGGGTGGCACAATCAGTGCTGCAGGCCCACTAATAACATTTGATTTACAGGCCCTGGGCACCCACAGTGCTCTTTACTAGGGACCTATCAGTAAATCAGATATGCGAATCATGGCTAACCAATCCCAATTACAATTTACACAGGGAGTACTTGCACTTTAGCACTGATCAGCAGTGGTAAAGTGTGCAGAGTTCTAAAACCAGCAAAAACGACATGCAGCACACAGTCAAAAACAGGAGGTCAGAAGCAAAAAGACAGTGGAAAGACACTCCAAATATGCCAGGTCTAACATGGTTTAATTTTTATCTTTTTCACCATTCTTGCAATGCTGGTTACAATGCTTTGTTTCATCTGCCTAACAATTTCAACTTACACTTTTTATACAAGGGTACAATTGTTTCAATAAATATTTGAAAATATATTTTTGTTTCTTTCTTGTGTTCATCTTGGGCATGCAAAAGTAACAACGAAAGGGTAGATCTGCTTTCAAGATTTCCCGGGGGAATAAGAGTGGTCATGTTCGAGGCTACTGATACCATCTGGTACTCTGGTAAGGTTAGCGGTTCAGATGGGGCACTGTGAGCTAACTAGAAATTGGACCAGCATTTTTTGATAATATGTGTGAACTGAGTCCCCATATTCTGAAGTTCATTATGTGCAGATACACAGTCCTACTTAATTTGAAGGAACCATACAACATGGTGCCACCAACTTTCTAGGTCAGGAGCTTAGATAATGGGTCTCCTGAGTAGTTCTTGTGTGCCCAAGGTCTCCTCTTCACCTTATACGGAGACGTCTGTGGTGTTAGGGATTAATCTTCCTCAGCTTAATAGGAAACCCCTATTTTAGTCTGAAGGTTGTTCAAGCTTTAACCTTTAAAAGAGTCACCCTACTATAGTGTTTTCGTTTCTTTGAATTCCATTCATTAAATATGGCGCTAGCAGTTATCATTCCTGTTAACTGTCAACATGCTGTTACAGCACAGTTACTAGCACAAAGGCGCCCTATTGGGGGTGGGGATGTTATCTTCGTGGCTGAGGCCCACAAAGCATATAAACACAAAGTATTTTATTTGTGGGTTCACTATTCTGCAGTCAATGCCACTTCACAGGCATTTCACACATACACTCCACCTGCAGTGCCTGGTCAATATAGAGGTTATGAAGATTTAGAAATACCAGTAACATATCAGGAACATCAAAATTAGTTCCAAGGCGCCCTCCCACATCCACTAAACAATGTAAGACTGGGTCCACTCAGCAATGATGGGGCGATCTGGCCAGGCTTAGTCGGCTATACAGCATGCCCACATTTAGAAACGAGAAAATCGTCAACAAACAACTGACCCGCTACCTCGAGGAGAACAACATCCTGGACCCTTCCCAGTCCGGCTTCCGCAGCAACCACAGCACCGAAACCGCCCTCATCGCCGCCACCGATGACATCAGGACCCTGCTAGACAACGGAGAAACAGCAGCCCTCATCCTCCTGGACCTATCAGCCGCCTTCGACACGGTCTACCACCACACACTACGAACACGCCTTCACGACGCCGGGATCCAAGAGAAGGCCCTGGACTGGACCACATCCTTCCTTTCCGGCAGAACACAAAGCGTCCGCCTCGCCCCTTCCGATCCAAGGCCACCAAGATCATCTGCGGCGTACCCCAAGGCTCCTCCCTCAGCCCAACGCTGTTCAACATCTACATGGCACCCCTCGCCCACGTCGCCCGACAGCACAACCTCAACATCATCTCCTACGCCGACGACACCCAGCTGATCCTCTCCCTCACCAAAGACCCTCACACCGCCAAAGCCCACCTCCACGAAGGAATGAAGGCCGTCGCCGAATGGATGAGGACCAGCCGCCTGAAGCTGAACTCGGACAAGACGGAGGTCCTCATCCTTGGTTCCAACCCTTCAGCCTGGGACGACTCCTGGTGGCCAACATCACTGGGAACAGCCCCGCCACCCACCGACCACGTACGCAACCTAGGGGTCATCCTCGACCCCACCCTCTCCATGACTAAGCAGGTCATCCTCCGAATGCTCCGCAGGATCTTCAAGTGGATCCCCACCGAAACAAGAAAAACAGTCACCCAGGCCCTCGTCACCAGCAGGCTGGACTACGGAAACGCCCTCTACGCAGGAACGACGGCTAAGCTCCTGAGACGGCTGCAACGCATCCAGAACGCCTCTGCACGTCTTATCCTCGACATCCCCCGACGCAGCCACATCACACCCCACCTGAGAGACCTGCACTGGCTCCCTGTCAACAAGAGGATAACCTTCAAGCTCCTCACCCACGCACACAAAGCACTCCACAACTCTGGACCAGCCTACCTCAACAGACGACTCAGCTTCTACACCCCCTCCGCCAGCTCCGCTCGACCAGCCTCGCCCTCGCCACAGTCCCCCGCATCCGGAAAACGACCGCCGGCGGCAGATCCTTCTCCCACCTCGCCGCCAAGACCTGGAACACCCTCCCCACCAACCTCTGACAGACCCAAGACCTACTGGCCTTCAGAAGACTCCTCAAGACCTGGCTCTTCGATCAGTAGCAGCACCACCTCCCTCTTCCCCCAGCGCCTTGAGACCCTCGCGGGTATGTAGTGCGCTTTATAAGTGACATGATTGATTGATTGATTGATTGTACTCTCTACATAGCTCTAGTTAAGATATATAGATATTTAATGCAGTTCGTTATGCATACAATAACAGCTGCCCCAGCGCAGGCTGTTCAAGCTGGACTGCCACAGTTAGCTGTACCTGCAATTAGTCCAGTCATTATCAATGCATTTATGGGTAAAGTTCCCACCAAATGGGAAGCAATTCCATTTGGGATTGCACAAAAAAAAAAACAGCTTGAAGCAGTGTTTCCCCATACAGGACTCCAAGACAGATATAGAATTCTCACAATCTGTCTACCAATTGGAATGGTTACCGTAGTAGAGGAATGTGCAACTTGGGGCACAGTCTTTGCTGCAATATACACCATAACACATGGTACGCCATCCCTTGCTGTTTTGCCTGAGGTGCTAAAACAGATGCAAAATGAATACGGGGCTGCCTCTGCCCTGGATTGGGGTATGAAATTAATCTGCAACTTTGCCACAGGTTTCTCAATTATTTTAAATACCATGAAAGGGGAGGCAGCAGCACTGGCAGTATGCCAACACCTCGTGCAGGATCCCTTATTATTGCTGAAAACTACATACCTCTATAGGTCGAGATAATTAGGGAGCCAAGCCTAATAGGCCCCAGCTTAAAGGCAGTTCTGAAAAAGATAATACCAAGTAGACACCTGAGCTTTCTAAAAAACACTAGGACAAACAGAAAAATAAAGATAGAACAAAAGCAGAGGGTGGATCTCCACAACCGGAGCCCACTGAAAAACGTTATAATTTACGTAGCCGTGATACACTTAAACATCCTGATAGGTATCAGTACACTGATACACGTCCTTCTCCTTCCTTTCAAGACTCACCCGACAAATGTCCTGAGAGAGGGGATGACTGGAACGCAGGCACGTAAAGTATGTGAAACTGAGAAAGGACTCGCAACACTCATCTGACATCATCATAAAAAAGGAAGAAAAACTTCCACAACAAAAACCCCAATTCAAAAAGAAGAAAGTGGCAGGTATTTTCACAAAACTTCCCACACATATTGAGAACATTCCTTCAGAATAAGACATGGAGACTGACACTTCTAGACAACACACCAGAGGTCACGATGGTACTCCGGAATCTTCAAGAGTTTCTGGTTTTGAGTGCAACTAATGAATTTATTCAAGTTGACACACCAAATCAGCAGGTTATCCCTCCCGACAGACTTTATGATATGGACATCCAAATAGAGGGTGACATACATGTACTATTAAAGTAATTACACACTACTGCCCTATACACACACTCTTCATATTTGCACATTTATAAATCTATTGTTTAATTGCCCTTTTCTCACACCTATTGCCCTCCTCCTTAATATTCTCCCACCCCTATTCCACCCTCTACCATTCCCCCTACCATTCCCCCTCTCTCCTCCCCTAACACCGACCCCCCACCTCCTTTCATCTCTTCCCCTTTCACCGAACCTTATACTTTCATAAGGCCTTTGAGGATTGCCTAATCCCTCTCCGTCTCATTACGAGCCACACCGTCCTGTCCCCCCTTCTCCTCTCTTGCTCTGACCCCCTTCTCCTCTCTTGCTCTGACCCCCCTCTCCTGCTCTGACCCCCCCTCTCCTCCTTCCCCCACTGTCACTGTATACTCTTGCCCCTTCCCCTTCCTCACCTTCCCACTCATCTCCCATCTAGCGCTGACTTCACTCCTGTCCTCTGACCTCTTCCCCCACTGTCACTATATACTCTTGCCCCTTCCCCTAACTCACCTTCCCACTCTTCTCCCCTCTAGCGTTGACTTCACTCCTGTCCTCTGACCTCTTCATTGCATGCCTTGCCCTCTCACATTTCTCACCAACACCACACTGACCCAGCATGCCCCCCGTCAATCATACCCTCACCCCCCAAGACCCCTCTCTCTCCAAACACGGCCCTAACTCATGGTCCATTCTATACCCCACGAATCTATCAAAAAACGCTCAGCCTCACTTCCCCCATTAAAACCAACTACATCTTTTACTCTAAACGCCCCTCCAAATGGAAAAGCATCTTCCTACAATATCTCCCAGTCACCAACTCAATCAAAATTCCCTATGGCTTCAAATTATCTACCACCCCCTCACCTGCCTTTCATGGTGAAATTGACATCTCCATTTTTAAAATGGGCAACATCCTCATCCAAGCCACTGAATTCCACCTCACCACATTTGAACAACACTTCAGCACCTTAGCCCTCCAACTTTACAAATCCGCTCCTAACCCTCCCTCCTCCCATCCACACAACGCCCTACCGGTCTCTCCCCTACATCTTACACTCCCATTCCTCCCCTACAGACTACACCATCCTCCAAGCATTAACCCCACTCTCCCCCTCCACTGATATCTCTCCTGCCAACACCACTCCTTCGCAGCCCTCCATTTTTCCGCCCCCTACCGACCTCTCCTCTTCCTGATATCCCCACTACACATCCCCGCTCCCAATCCCCCACGCACTCTAGCATCCCATCCTCTCCCTCCCCTAATACTCTGATTCCGTACCCCCTGCCTTCTCTCCTTTCCCCCCAACATGAATCCCATCCTCTCCACCCTGAATCCCCTTCCCCTTCCATGCCACCTCCGGCCCCATCATCGCCCCCTCCGAAAACTTGTTCTCACCCACAGAAATACTTATCGCCCCTTAACCCTGAGGATGTCCCTCTCCTTAGCAGTCACACCCTTCTAACATCCCTTCCCCCGTCCCCTGAGGTCTGGTATCTCCTGTCCCCCTTCACACATCCTTTCACACCCTTAAACCGTAGCTTTCCTCCTACCCCCCCACGGTCCTCTCACCAATTCCAATTAACAAACCCCCTTCCAAAGCCAATACTGAACACCCCCATCCCCCTCCTCCCTTCCGATAATGTCCCACCTCACTCTTATAACCCAATCTCTACACAACATTGAACGCGACATCTCCACATTGTCTAGAGATCTCTCTCGTCTTCGAATAGATTTATATGCCCAAAGAACCAGAACCCTCCCTTATCGGGTTAACGCCCCTTGGACTGGCCAAAAAAACACCACCATCTACAAACCTTGGAGAATGACTCCTCTCCACTGCTGTTTGCATAGACCTCTCTGCACCTCCTGCCATCTCTCCCTGGCCGACATCACTGACCTATGCAACTCCTACCGCCCCAACTCACCAATCAATAATCCTCCACCCCCCTACCTCAACATCCCCGTTATATTGGGGACAAACAGAATTCCCCTCTCTACCGGCTCTCCCAGACCCCCTCCTCAACTCACCACCATCCACTCTTGCCCTCCCCACAAATGTAATCCCAAACCTCTCGCATGCATGCTTGTGAATTGTCGTTCCGCTGTCCGACATGCCACCGAAATTTCTGAAACTATCCTTAGTGAATCCATTGACATTGAGTTCCTAACGGAAACCTGGCTTATCGACCATTCTACGAGCATTCTTGACCTACTCTCCCCTCCAGGATATTCTATTCTTAGAAAAGACAGACATGACAGAATAGGTGGTGGTTTAGCCATCATCTTCAAAGACGAAATTCAGATCTCACTTGTTAACAATTCCGAACACTCCACCTTCGAATACCTCGAAGCTGAACTTAAAGTTCAAGGTTCCCACCCAATTCGCCTACATAATATCTACCACCCTCCTGGAGATCCTCTACCCTTCGTTGATGAGGTATCCAACCTTCTGACACAATCCTCAATATCTAACTCTAAAAATCTCTTCCTTGGAGATCTTAACCTCCATTGGAACGATACCGACGACCCCACTATCACCCTCCTCACCAATCTTCTCGAGATCAATGACCTAATACAACTATGTCAGTCCCCGACCCACACTAAAGGAGCCATCTTAGACGCTATCATTACCAATAAGGACCTGGCTTTCTTGTCCAATATCATACCCATCGACTGGTCTGACCATCATCTCTTACTGTTCACCATAGCTGCCATGGCACCTCCCCCCCCCACCAAAATCATAAAACCTATGAAATTGACCAGAAATCTTAACCTTATCCCCCCTGCAGTACTCGAGTCCAAACTCCATGCTCAACTTCTCCTCATCCCTCCCTCACAAAACGCAAATGAGCTTACTGAGCACTTTAATAAAGCAGTCACAGATACCCTTGACCAATTGGCCCCGCTGAAACTAAAAAAATCAAAGAACTATCCTGTCCAAATCATGGTTTAACTCAGAGCTTAACAAAGAAAGACGTACACTTAGACTGACGGAAAGAACCTGGAGACAGCATCCCTCTCCCTCACATCTGGCTCTCCTCAGACTAGCTAGATCATCCTACAAGAAACACATTTTTAACGAAAAGGCATCCTTCTTCCGATCTCAACTCGATCGGGCAAAGAACAGACCAAGAGAATTGTTCAACATTGTTCGTAACCAAACTTCCTCCGCACCGCCTATTCCATTGGCTTCGACGTCCAGATGTGAAGAAATTGCTCACTTCACCTCGGATAAAATCGTGAAGATAGAACAATCCTTCCTCTCAACTCTGATCCCTACCACCCCCCAAATCACTCCTGACATCCCCTCTATAGCTCTCTCCACACTCTCCACACCCCCTGATCACACTAATCACACTTCTTCCCAACTTACTCCTTTTCCCCACCCTCACCTTTCCTTACACACACACATAATACACCCCATAATCTCTCCCCGCACTTACCCATAATCACTCCTCTTGAAACCAATCACCCTAATTCACAACTAAAAAACAATGCCTCTTGGCATAATTTCCACCCTGTAACTGAACGTGATGTTTTTAACATCATTTCTAAACTTAAACCGTCCTCCCACACCAAAGACCCCCTCCCCTCCAACCTAGTCCAAGACCTAAAACATATCATTACCCCATCTTGGACCTCTATCATCAATACCTCCCTTGCCTCGGGTTGTGTCCCCACCTCCCATCAACTTGGACAAATCACCCCCATTCTTAAAAACCCTACGGCTGACCCCAATGACCTTAACAATCTCCGCCCCATCTCTAACCTCCCCCTTCTTTCCAAAGCCCTTGAAAAATGTGTCCTACTCCAATTAGATAAACACATTGAAAAATTCAACTTACTGGACCCCCTACAATCTGGTTTTAAGAAAGGCTGCAGCACCGAAACTGCTATGCTCAACATTGTCGACGACATACACCACTCCCTTGACAATGGCGAGACCTGCCTACTAATCCTCCTTGATCTCTCCACTGCATTCGATACGGTCAACCACGCGGCTCTGCTTAATGTTCTCAGAGATCGTTTCGGCCTCAATGGCACGACACATAAATGGTTCGTCTCCTACCTCCAACACCGATCACAGCAAATTAAAATTCACAACTGCCTATCAAATCCCACTCTGGTCTCCCTTGGAGTTCCCCAAGGATCTATTCTCTCTCCCTCTCTCTTTAACCTTTTCATGGAACCCCTCACCATTATTCTTAAACAAGCTGGGATCAACTACCACCTCTATGCCGATGACACCCAACTCTACCATAAGATCAAAACCCACGCTGACATCTTACACCTTAACAACACCCTCACCAAGATTCAATCCTGGTTCCAATTAAATCATCTCAAACTTAACCCCCAAAAAACTGAAATCATTCTCTTCTCCCCTAAAAACAACCACCTCCCAATTCAAACCTGGATCTCTGATCTCAATGCCCTCACCTGCTCCCTATCCCTATCCAACTCAGTAAAATCCCTGGGTATCTCCCACGATAATAGCCTAACCCTCAATGTGCACATCAAAAACTCGGCTAAAGGAGCCCTCTTCACTCTCCGTCATCTAAAGAAAATTAAGCCTTTTATCCCAACTGAAGACTTTAAACTAGTTGTCGAATCTCTTGTCCTGTCGTGTATTGATTACGGCAACGCCATCCTCACCGGAATCCCCAAGATCCACCTTGCTCCTCTAAAATCTGTGCTCAACCTTGCAGCAAGGCTCATCACCGACTGCAAACGCTTCGACCACATCTCCCCTGCCCTCAAAACCCTTAAATGGCTCCCCATCGAAGGCAGGTCCGCCTACAAAACCGCTTGCATTACACACAAAGTCCTCCACCAAAATACACCTACATACCTCGCCAACAAAATCTGCAAAGCGGGCAGCACACGACCCTTAAGAAGCACTAACGTTCTCCTCCTAGTCCCACCCCTACTAAAAAAGAAATCCACTCAGTCCCGCTCCTTTTCCGGCAATGCCCCAATCATCTGGAATGCCCTCCCAAAAGACCTACGATGTAACCCCTCCTACTCCAGCTTCAAAAAAGAACTCAAAATGCTTCTCCTCAATAAATTTTGGGGTGTCTAACCTGCGCCATGATCCAACGCCTAATAGACCCAAACTCGCCCTTTTCCCCTTCCAGTCTCTCTGGCCCCCCCTTCATTTCTAACGTTCTCTCTCCTCCCCCGTCCCCCATCCCCTTGCCGCCACATGCTACTGGCGCTGATTTCACTCTTACCTGACTCTCTCTTCCTCTAACTCTCTCAGTACTTTTACACTACTGTCCCTTCCCACCTAAGTTTCCCCCTTTGCATCCCTCCTCCCTGTTGCTCGTCTAACCTCAAACCCCCTGCAGCCCACTTGCCTTTCCCCTTCTCATACCACCATTCGAAATCTGATCTCCCACTTCCTGGTTTTACTGATGTATATTGCCCTCGCTCTCTCTATATGTGTTTTGTGATGTATGTCAGCTTAAGCTGTTTTTAGTTTTTTAACATGTTGATTTTTCATGCTGTTGTTTGATTGTTCTATACTGTGACCTCCTTCCTACCCATGTAAAGTGCTCTGATACCTCCGGGTCCAGCCAGCGCTATATAAAACTTCTAAAATATAATAAATAAATAAAATAAAATAAAGTAATATTCTGGGAAAATTTAACAACCATCTATGATATTCTCTTGGCTGAAATACATTCATCGCCTGAGTTTGTCAGAAAAGTCCCACGAGGAGAAGATGTAATTATATCTTCCTTCTCTGTTCTTGTTCCTGAAGTTGTCAAACAAGCGTGTGGCGCAGAAAGGGCTCTGGCACAAGCCCCGGCATAATACCGTAATCACATAGGCTGGGATTAGGACTCACCTTATCACATTATACCAAAAAGGTCCAGCCCGTAGGTGCAATCATAATACCCAATTCAAACATGAAGCAAAATGCCAGGTTAGGGAAATTCTATTACAATTAGAGTTTCAAGGCATAATAGAGCATTGTATTTCAGCAATGAACAATCCATTATTTCTGGTAGCTAAACTGGATCATACCTATCGCTTAGACGTAGACTACAGACATTTAAACAGTCATACATGCACTTTTGCAATTCAAAATTCACATAGCGTAGCCCTAATGAACAACGTAGTTCGCAAAAAATACAAAACCACAATGGACATTTCCAATGGCTTTTTCTGCTATAATATAGCGCCTGAAAGTAGAGACTTAATGGTATTTAGCGCTTTAAGAGTCCAGAAAAACGTCTGCTGACTTCCCAGGGACTTCCTCCCCTTAAGTGGAACTTACTTATGAAGTAATGACACCATCATTGGGTAATATTGCACGTGAATAAATGGATTTATGAGTGGAAGATCTCTATTTGTGAACACCTTGAGCTGCAGCACATAAAGTTGTGTGAAGTTTTACTTATGTGATGTCTAATATCTTGCAGCAGCCTTTGTTGATTGTGTGTGTTTGAGAAATACTTTCACTGCTGCTGCCAGTATGGCACTGGTGCAATGCTTGAGGCAGTGAGCAAGTTCTGCATGGTGCTGATGTAACTGTTCTGTGTGTGTGGGTACATGTGCACCTGTGTATACTCTGTATACTGTGAGCAAATCTAGATACACTGCTGTGCATGTCGCGTATATTTAATACAGTTTGTAGTGTTGCTTGTATCATATATCTTTTGTGTGTGAGAAAAGCTTGCACTGTTAAGGGACAGTTTGGAGTATCTTCTATTTATTTCTTAATTTTTACTTGTGATCTTGTAAAAAGCAATAGAGCTACGTTGCGGCCTTTGACATGCTACCAGAGTGGAACATGTCAAAGATAGTTGAAGTCTAACTGTGCGAGAATGGGTATTCTTCAACCGCTGTCTGTGTAATTCAAGACACTCAGTCATATGCTAACCTGAAAAGAGTTGTCTGACTTGCAGGTTTTTTGGTACTGCCCTCTGGTAAGGGTTTGTGACATGCTCCCCCTGTCCATACCTCTGAGGGTCAATCTAGTATTGCTCAGTAGTAGCAACAGCGGAAATATGTAGATATTGAACAGTGGCTGTGGCAAGGAGGGGGTCCCAGGTACGCCATATGTTTACCTCATGAACGGATGACACTACTGCTGTAGTCCACACCTGTTGCCGGTGGTCTGTGAGGAGGGAGCGGATTCCCTTTGGTGCATTGTGGTCCACGGTGTCATCAGCCGCGTAAGTGCAGCTCGCGCATCTTCATCATCTAGGCCGATAAGGAGTTGGTGTCTGATGTTTCTTATAGTGGTTTTGTACCCTTTCTCAGTCTGAAACCTGACTGATGGTCATGGAGAGGCAATTTATGTCCCAAGTCTCCTTGAAGTTGCCTTGCGACTTCTCTTTGCAGCAATTTACTGGATATTGGCAGTCTTACCAAAAGTTGTTGTGGGTCTGACCTTGATTTCTTTCAGAAAGATGTAATGGGGAAAGGATGTAGCCTTAGGCAAGAGCTGCTGACTTTAAAGTTGGGGAACCTGGTTCGATCCTCGGCGTCGGCTCAGCATCCTGTGATTCTGGGCAAATCACTTAATCTCCCGGTGCTGACCAAATAAGGAATGTGTCCTTGTGTAAGGTACCTAATGCTCATGTAAAGCGCTTCAATACCTTCGGGTTGAGTTCGCACTACATAAATCTGCAATAAATAAAAAAATGATGGCATATCGTTTATAGAGATCTGGACAGTACCCTTTGTGAGGGAAGCATTCATTGTGTGTGTGACATTGATAGCAAGGTGTGGGAAGAAGTGTTTCCTGTGGATGGCACCACACAAGGATGGCAAGGTATCTTAGATTTCTTTAACTATAAAAACAACATTACTATTTTTCTATGCCAATTCCTGTTTATATTTTTGAATTACTATTATGACCTCAAACATTATATTTGTTTCCCTTAAGACTTACTGACACTTGAGCCTGAAGCCTGGCTCAACTTCAAGCTTTCAAGTGGCTTCTGCCTGTCTGCCTCACCCCGCCTACCCTGATGTGGTGTTACAGCCAGAGCTGCAGAGTTTGGAACTGGGGAACCAGGTTCAAGTCTAGGCATTCGCTGAACATCCTGTGATTCAGGGCAAATCACTTAATCTCCCAGTGCCTATAACAAAATATAAAAAATGAATGTGACCTTGTATAATGTAACTCGTGCTTATATAAAGCATTCCAGTGCCTTCAGGCCAACTTTGCACTATATAAAAACTTCAGAAAAATCCACAAAGAAGTACAAGCAAAGTGTTAATGTAAAAGGAAATACAAATAGGTACCCATTTAGTGGCAGATTTGTACAAAGGGAAACCAGAAAACCTGGATAAACCGCAGCTTCCCGGTTTAAAATGTGTAATCTTAGGCACAAAAACTCCTTTTTGCTCATTATCCTGTATGAAAGCACTTTCAAATATGTGAGTTCAGAATAACAGCTGCACAAAAACCTTTTGTGTTGGATTTAACAGACTATACAGACCCTCCAGGAATTTGCGATTTGCAAAAAAATCGCAAAATCAGCTGTTTTGTAAAAAGGCCACGATTTTTACGAAACTGCCCGCGAAATGTGGAGAAAGCGATCATTTTTTCTTTTTTGACGAGGGAATAATTCTGGAGTCTGCCTTCTTCTGAGGGAGTGCATAGTGCTCCCAATCAAGCGCCCTTCAAGAGCACCAAATATAAGGCCCAAATTCATGCAGGTGTTGAGAGACGAGGAGCTTTACAATGCGAGCTACACAAAAAAAGCTCTGTCTTGTTTTGTCTTTCCACTGGTTCTTTATGAGGTGGGAATTCTCTACTGCCATCCTGTGGAATTAAGCCTGCAACACGCCAGCTTATTACTTGGGAATGCTGGACTACATCACCCAGAATGCTCTTGCTTTCTACAATCATGACAAAGAAGACTACAAAGGATTCAAACTTTTATTCGGAGGACATTGAACTTTCTGAAGGAGCCCTTAAATTGTGTAATTTTACAGCTCAGTACTGACCAGTATTCAGAGTTATCGTGGCAGGGGCGGCAATGTGGGGTTATTGAGGTGGTGCGATGCTCCTCGGCCTTAAACCTCCCTGCATGTGCCACTCCTGACAGCACAGAAACTAATGTACTGTGCTGGCCATGCCCATAGTCACCCCCTCTCCATTTGGAATCATTTGTACAGACAGGGAGGCGGGGTCACATTATTTAACTGCACCCACCACCATTAATTCCAGTCCCTTGTAGGTCCCAGGTTTCTTTCGGTGCGCAGTGTACAACCTGGGTTTTAGGCAGGGCCACTGGAATTATGTGGCAGGGGAGTACTAAATTATAGAGCAAGAACATGCAATTTACGTGGCGTAATGCGGCATATCTTGTGATAGTATCACTTTATTATTTTTTCATGTTCACCTTTTGTAAACCTGTCTGGGGAAAGATTTCACCTCATTAGTGCCGGTTTAACAACTAAATACAGCATTAAGCAACAGAAAAGGAACCAGTCAACTTTAGCAACAGTCCATCCATTGCATGGGAACACATTTCACAACCTTTTCAGTAAATTTTGATTGGGGTGGGCAGAACTCGCGGAGTAGAATTTTGTGGATTTACATCAAAACTCAGGGAAATTCCACAGAGTTCAGCGAATGGTCAGAATTAGGCACGATTTTTAGCGCTGGGAGCTCGTTCGGCGCCGAAAAATCAGCATTAACGGCACTACGCTGTGCGTCAGAGGGCGCTGCTTCTTGATTTGATTTTGCTGCCGCGGGGACGAAAAGGTAATTCAGATGGGAATAACAGCGGTAGATCATGGAGTAATGAGTATATTGTTTGTTATTTATATGCCATTTCCGCCATGCATCGCTGAGACCAACTGAGTCAGCCCAGCTGGCCAGGACTGTGGATCTTGAAGCTGGAAGGAGCTGACAACCTCTACGCATGTGTTCACGACCCCAATACAGTGTCCCCTCACGAGTGTCATATGTATGGGGGATTCTAATAGTAGCTCAGTTACTTTATGGAGGGTACTATTAGTCATGCTGGGGTTGCATTTGCATTTAGAATGGACCAGGTCAGACCTTCCTGTGTGCCTGTTATCATAGCAAACCTACCTGGTTGGGACTCAGCTGTTGCCGGAGAACTCAGCGAGGACTCCTACAATGCTCCCACAGGGATGCGAAGCGCCTTAGTGTAGTTGTCCATTTTTCCTTGCTTGGGGTTTGCCTTGTGTCATGACAGAAGAATGCAGGCAGTACGGTTCTAGGAGGTTTTAGCCAGTCCTGAGTGAAAGCTTGTGTCTTCCTTCGTGGCTTACTGTAAAAGACCCAGAAGGTGCAATTGATTGCAACTTGGTATTCTGCTTCACACTGACAACTTCCTCTTAGGTTTTAAGATGCCTCTGTGTATTATGCACTAGGAATAGTACCAGGGTGTTAGGTGTATGCTCAAGTCGACCTATGAGGACTGGACCAGGTAAGCAGGAGGTGACCTCCTTATGCAGTCTGTCTCATCTATTTGGATCAGCCACTACGATCCTGCACACTAGGATGCCTGAGGAAGAGGTGACCTGCCTCACGGATCCTGGAGGCAGTGGTGCCCTGGCAGGGGTGCATACATGGGTGCTAGAACATCCCAGACCAAATATAAATATATTTATTAAGAAGATATATTTGCAAATTGTTTATACATACAATAATAATCATAAATAATTAAGTATAAATCATGTTTTTTCAAAGAAATAATAAAAGATAAAAAGAAAAAAACAAATTTTTTCAAAATCTCACGGACCCCCAGCAGTCAGACAAACCTCATCCAAATATCTCTTCAATCGCTCCACTCATACACAAACCTCTATCATCCAACCAACCAAAGTAAATATATACAAGGATTGCGTAAGCAGGAACAGGAAATACCACCTAAAATTCAAAACATCAAATACTTCAATACAAAGGTGCATATATTCAGCAATCAAAACAACAGATTCTTCCCATGTTGTAAGCAAATTAATAAAGATTTGCATAACATTCAGTTTGATAGATAATACAAGGTTAATGAATAGCTGTCAGCATGTCTTGTTTTCTTTGAAAAAACACGATTTATACTTAATTATTTGTGATTATTATTGTATGTATAAACAATTTGCAGGTATTTCTTCTTAATAAATATATTTATATTTGGTCTAGGTTTGGTGTTGACATTAATAGCTAGGTCAAATATGAGGAATGATCATCCCAAGTAAGACGAGATTTTCCACCAGATTGTATAAGTTAGGGCAGGGTAGTTCATTTGCATTTCATTGGATTCCTTTCCCTCAATCCCGCCCAATAAGTACCTCAGGGTCCCTCTTCGTTTTTAGGTCTCGCCTGAGCCAGCGCGCATGCGCTGCTCTGCGAGGCTTCTAGTGAGGACTTCAAACTCCGACCACACGCTCGTGCGTGTGCTTTTTCACGCTATTGGCCTTTGCGTGCGTCTTTCTAAGAAAGACAGCACGCAAATGGCCAAAGACGGCAGCATGTCCCGCCTTTCTTCTAAAAGTTAACTCCCACGGTCTAAGGCTCTCGGGAGCGAGCAGCGGCGCGCTGCATGCTGCATTCCAGGAGGATCAGGTTACTGATTAACCACGACCGCACTTGTTATTTATTTATTTTACAACAGCGTGGCAGTTGCAGCTCGTATCCTTTTCGCACTGTTCTTTTCTTTATCCTTTTTCTTTCTTACATTTTAATTAATCATTCTAACGATGCCATACTCCATCTTAGAAATATACATTAAAACTGCCTGACATGCATTATGATACATTGGCACATACATCACGGCGCATGAGCGTGCAGGCATCACAATGCATGGTGGTCGTCTTGGAATGGATTTCCTTTAATATGCAACTCATTCCAAAATTAATGGCCATACATCTAGATGCATGTGTTCGTATGATGGTGGCAACTGGTATTAGTAAAGCCAATATCTGAACTATTTAAACTGAGACTTATTGACTTTGCCAACGCCTGTTTTTCTTGTCTTTTGGGACTTCTAGTCCTTATTTTATAATATGATTAACAGATGTGCAAGTCCCAGAATTCAAAGGCAAACCATGCCTAAATGAGTATCAGGCATAAACCTGTGAAACTCTTCAGGGGAGTAACACAAGCCCTCGCAACCCCCGCAGTGCGTGTATTCTTGACATTACACAGGTGTTAGAAGTGTTAACCTTTACACAGAGACATCTCTCGGGTTGCACACATGTTAGAAGTGTGCACTTGCGCTATGGGTAGGCTACCCGCTAGACAGAACCACGCTCCCACCACTATGCTCCTTTGGTTCATCTGTACATTTTGTATAGCAGAGCTATCTCTCAGATTGCACAGACATTTCCTTCTAAGGCCTAGCCCCCAGGCTACACTGCTTCTATATAATGACTGATTAAACATAAGTCAATCAAGTGAGCAGGCCAGGATCACAATGAGAGTCAACAATGAGCTAGGGATTTTTCTTTTTAAGCTCAGCCTCAGCCCTTGTTAATTCTGCTCTG
Source organism: Calotriton arnoldi (assembly GCA_963921515.1). Lineage (NCBI taxonomy): Eukaryota > Metazoa > Chordata > Amphibia > Caudata > Salamandridae > Calotriton > Calotriton arnoldi. The sequence continues at coordinate 1,794,420 of CAWUFW010000963.1, forward strand.
GGCCCCTCCTTTCCAATTTTCTGATTGACCTGCATCTGGGAATATGAACTCACATAGGCTGCTTTGATTACTTAAATTAGTTTCACTGATACAGAAAATCTGCTTCTTGTATTAGTGTTACGTCTTTATATACCCACTCGCCCTGTCTTTTAAAATATTACACGTATCTTTGCTTTCTACTCTGTCTCTTTCTCTTTATTTCTTTCATTCTTTCTACCTCTTAATCCAAACACCGGGCTCTAAAGGACGCGTCTTTACACCTGGACCCCTCCCTGCCCCCTAAATACTAATATTGCCCATATTTGCCAACAGATGGTCTGGGTGGTGTTGATTTAGGGGCACTCTCCTGAACCAGGCCGAGCGGGTTGCAGGCTGTCTCCGTGCCTGTGTTTTCTTGCTCTCTCTCTCTCGTGCATTTAACACGAGGACTTTCCCGCTGGGTTTTCCTGGCGCCGCTAACATCTGGCTGCACCTCCCCCCCATGCGTACTTTCATTCTCTCTTTCACTTTCCATTTCCCCTCAAGCCTGCACGCTCCACCACCTCCCCACTCACTCATTAAGTTATCACTTTTGTTTTTAATTAGGAAATATTCTTGGCAGTTGCTGACGTGCCTCTGGCTTAGTTCTCATCAGCTTTTGTAAAGTGACTCGACTATTCTGCCACCTCTCTTTCTTATCCACGCACTTTGTCTTCTTCTCTCTGCTTTCTTCGTGTCTTCTCCTTCCTCTCTTTGCTGCTTTCTCACCCCAGTTTCTAAATGTTCCCTCTTCTGGTCTTTCTGCCTCCGCTCTTACTTTCTCCTTTTCTCTCCTCCCTCCACTTTTCATATCTAATTTCTTTACTTTTCCTCTCCCTCAGCCCATGCTCTTCACCCTTCACCCTTCCTCTCAAATGTCTCTCTACCTTCACCCTTCATCTCACACTTTCACTCTCGCCTACTCTTGTTCTCACCTTTTCTTTTCTTCCTCTTGTCTCCCTCTCTTAGTTTGATTTTTTTTGTCTTCCCCCATCCATGACGCAGCATTGCTCGGTCAGTGTTATCAACCGCCTATGCTCGCGTTGGGCCTGTTTGGTCTGGATCACCCTTCTAGGGAGTCCTATCCTCCCTGCTGCTGACTGGAATATGCTTCTGTTGACTGCACCCAATAGTTGGTTGTGTTCCATTGACCCCACTTCATTTCCCCCCCTCCTCGTTTGCCCATCCTTTCCGCCTCCTCCGCTCTCCCCTTCCCTGCTTTACCACCCCAATTGTTTGCCCCCACCCCCTCTTCCGCTGCTCTCTGGCTCCTGTTTGAGAAGTTATTCCTCCTGCCCTGCTCCACCATACGTGCCAATCCCTGCAAATAAACGTGTGACTCTCTCTTCACTTCTTGTAACGTGCTGCATGGCTAAATACTTACAAGGCGAGACCTATTGGCTTTGCCAATGCTTGTTTGAATTGCAATATCCTGGGGGGTCTGACTATAATGTTAATAATCTGGGCCATGTAGAGGGTTTACATGAAAACTGCCTTTCCTCGGGGCATGGTCATGGTGGCAATTTAGACGAATGCTTAGCCCGTAGCCGCCGGCCCACTGGGGCCAATATACTTCAGCATCCACCTGTCCCTGTCCCCTGCCCGGTCACTGCTGGATGGTCGGGGGGACTGGGGTCTTGATTTTGCTTGGCGTGGGTGCCATTGGGGGCCCTCGGAGCAGGATCGCTTCCAGGCCGCTGTTCGTGGTGAAAAAGGTGAGTGGAAGGAGTTGGATAGTGTTGGCACCTTGACCAGTTGCCGCTGACAGTACGGGCCCCAAAGGAATGAGGCGAGGCTGGGGAGGTTGATCGTGGCCTGAACAGCACCGGGACAGTGCGGGCTGCCATTTTGCCTGTTTTCTTGGGGCAGCCTCGGGACAGCGCTGGAGGGGAGTGCTGTGCCCTGCCTCTGTTGGACGCTGCAGATGTCTTTCCCTCTGCAGACGGACGCTTGACAACTGGGGGCCACGAGGAAAGCCCTCTGCCTGGGACTCAGTATTGCTGCTCAGCGTGATGTGGGCTGGCCTGGGGGTGAGCCTGTGGAAATGGGCAGAAGGCCGATTGAGGAGCCGGTGCTTCCTGAGACAAAACGGGGGATGGTTGGGTTGCCCCCCAGGGGCGGTGACCTGAGCAGCAGTGGTGATATTCGTAGCATTGGGGGTGCTCTGGAAGTTGGTGGTAGAGAGTCGGGCCCGGTGGTCCCTCCATGGTGGCCTTGACACTGAGGTGTAAAGACTGGCACTGAAAAAACCTTGGAGGAGACTGTGAGCGAGACAGAGGGAGCTGGCTTGGAGTTGGGGGTGTTCCCTAGGCGAGCTTGGCTTCCCCCTGCAGGGGAGGAGTAAGAACCAAAGGAGGTGCTATGTGACTGCTGGGTGCTAGACCCCTTACACCTCAACAGGCCTGGAGAGGGCAGCTCACTGGACAGCAGACTGGTGGGCGCGAAGCCTGCCAGAGGGTGAGATCCGCTGGTGACATGCTGCTATCAGGCCATGGCAGTGGCACGAGTGGCTAAGAGTGCAGCTGGAGCCAAAGCAGCAGGGGTGAGGGAGGTGCATTTGGGAGAGGGCTCTGGCAGGTGTTGGAGGGCCACTTCCCTGACTGGCCTGGCTGCCCCCCTTTGGTGGTGGAGTGAGCATTCAGGGGGGCCTTTTGTGACATTGGGGCGCTGGGCCCCCTGCTTCTTGCTTGGCCTGGAAGAGGTAACCCCCGCCCTATGAGAGATGGTTGTAGGAGGTGGCGATAGCTGCTAGTGGTGGTGAGGGGGCCTGGATTGATCACCCTCAGTGATGGTGCACTAAACAGGGGGGCTAGCCTCTAGTGAATGGTGTGGCAGGGGCCCGTGAATCGCCTTGTCCAGCTATGGGCATGGAGGCCCACATGGCCACAATACAGGCCGCTATTCACCATATGTAGGACGCTTTGGAACACAAGACTAAGGCTGCGGTAATTGAAGTGGGCCTTTTGCAGGCGACCTACTCCAAACTGGCTGTGAGGGTCATGGATGTGAAATCGACAGCGAAGTGGCTGCCCCCTGCGGAGGCACATCATGAGGTCTGCCTGGCTGCAGAAGGAAGTGAAGGTCCTCTCGGCAAGGTCGGCAGAGGGGCGAACCCGCACGAACAATGTCTGACTAGTGGGGGTCTTGGAGAAAGTGGAGGGCCCCTCGACAGAACTATTTGTTGAGCATTGGTTGGTTTCTAAGGCAATCGGGGACAAGATGACACCACTGATTTTGGTGGCGAGGGCGCAGAGAGTCCCTGGCCGGCCCCCAGCACCTGGAGCACAGCCTAGACCCATCGTGCCTTGCCTTCTTAACTTCAGGGATTGTGACTATATCCTCCAGGTGGCCCGAGCACATGAGCCTTGGCGGATTCAAAACAGTCCAGTGATTATTTACCCGGACTACACAACAAAGGTCCAGCATTAGCATGAGTCTTTCTTAGTGGTCAAGAGACACTTGCGGCATCTCCAGCTTAAGTATGACTTGCTGCTCCCAGACAAGCTTCGGGTGGAGGTGGGCCCCACGGCATATTTCTTCACGGAGGTGACAAAGGTGTGGGACTGGCTGGCGCAGCAGGGTCATCCGCTGCCTACGGGTGAGACTGGTGAGAGATTCCCAGAGTGGCAGTCTCAGAGGTTGCAGAGGAGCCCATGCCGGGGGAAGAGGGGAACCCCAGGTGGTCTCAGAGATACAGGGGGACTTCTACAGCACTCAGCGAATCATTGGGAGGTGCTGGCTCCGGCCTCGGGCCACCTAAAGATGGGTCAGCGACCTCCGTTGGGGAGGAGGAGGTGGACCTCCTGAGGGTTACACCCACTGCAGATAAGGTCCTCTGAGAGACTGTATCTACTGGAGCAGTTTTGGTGGACCTTGAAAAGGTGATAGGGGGATTAGTTGGGTGTGGGTGGGGTGGATTTCTTTCCGGAGAGCCTTGAACCAGCGGGACTGGCCACATTGTCCTTTCCGGACTAGAAGATCATGGTGGTAAGCAGTACATCCAGTTTGGGGGAGGTGACAGGCGCCTCGGTCGTTGGGGGTGCGGGTAGTTCTACACCCGCGGCACAAGTTGGCAGGGTGAGGGGGCAACAGGGAACAGTTTAAGGGGGCTGCGGCAGAGTTATTGGCATTGCAGACCAGATGGTAGATGGGGGGGGGGTGAGAGAGTGGCATAGAGGACAGTCCATGGCAGGGACGGGCTCCCAGCACATAGCCGGGGGCACATCCCTTAGAATCCTTTCCTGGAATGTGAATGATCTTGGTAACAAGCTGAAGCGGGGTGGTGCAGTGGTATTTGGTGAGGCAGGCCCCAGACCTGATCCTACTGCAAGAAACACACCTCAAGAGTTCCCTTTGTAGTTTTTTGGGGAGGGGCAGGTTTCGGCCTTTGGTTCATGCGGATTACTCAGCTAGGGTCCGGGGGTTGGCATTTTGGTTCATAGGTCCATACCATTCCAGGTGACACAAACATGGGACGATCAGTCGGGCTGTTGGGCGGTGGTGGGTGTCTCATGGAATGGGGAACATCTGATCGTGGCTTCCTGATATTGTCCTCCCAGACTTTAAGGGCCTGGTCTGGAGAGCATGAGGAAATGGATTGCAGACTGTCCAGAGGCTGTGCTGCTGGTAGGGGGGTTCCCAGTGATGACCTGAGACTTAGTTATTTCTTATAGGCTATGGGTATGGAGTACCTGTGGCTGGGGTCGAGGCAATTCTCCTGTGGACAAGTGTCTTCCGGTCGCTGGCTCTCTTGGATTATTTTCTGGTACTGGGGTTGTCGCGTTCGAGATATAGGAACACTGCCTACTTGAACCACTCCCCGATTGTTACAGAGCCGTGGGTTCCCAGATCCCGTCCTGGTCCGGGATCGCGGTTAGACCCATGGGAGTTGACAGACTGGTATACCCGGCACCATCTATCAGAAGTGTTGGGGAATATTTCTGGGAGAACTAGGGGTCTGTGTCCTCAGTTGTGGTACTTTGGGAGGGGGTCAACTGATCGCACACATGGCAAGTAAGAATAGAGTGAGGCACCGCAGGGTGACAGCTGGAGAAGGCGTGGTTGGAGTAGAAGGCTGCCAATGTGGAGTGGCCAGACCCGGAGAGGTCTCAGTGTTTGACTCAGCTGCAGGAGGGCTATAGGAGACTGGTCAACCAGGAGGCAAGGACACTGTACCGGATGCAGTAGAGTAGCCTTTATGAGATGGGCAATAAGGCGGGAAAGATGCTGGCATGGTTGGCTCAGAAGGAGGAGAGTCAACTGTGGGTTTCATTGGTTTGTACGCAGATGGGGGAGAGAGCAGAATCGCCTGTTGAGATAGCCCAGGGCTTCACTTGTTATCTTCGTACTCTTTATATCTTCCTTCTCTCAGGGGAGGTGCGGGAGTGCATGCAAGGGTTCGTGTGCACTCTCCTTGTGCCCTTAGCTGGGTAGGGAAGCTCAGGAGGTGCTTGAAGCAAGACTCACAGAGCAGGAAATTGCAGACGCTATGTCCCAGCTCAAGAGTGGGAAGGCCCCGGGTCCCAACAGCTTCCCTCTGGATTTTATGAAGTGTGTGAAAAGAAAGGTGCTTAAGCCCTGCACACTCTGTTTTAAAAGGCCCAGTGGGGCGGGGGGGTGCTTTTTCAGGATTTACGGCAGAAGCAGGTAGTATTGATCCATAAGCCTGGGAAGCCTCTGGAGTAGTGTGCCTCATATCGACCAATTTCCCTCCTGAACGTGAAGATCTGGCAAATCGCCTCTTGCAGGTTTTAGAGGAGGTGGTGACTCCAGGACAGTAGAGGTTCATTCCACATAGCTCTATACACCGCAACCTCTGGCAGCTTTTTGGGTACCTGGCCCGGCGATTTTGTATTGCGGAGCCGGCCCTTCTTCCGGCATTAAATGCTGAGAAGTTTTTTGTTTCCATGGAGTGGCCCTAACTCTGGGCTCTTCTTACGAATATGGGCTTTGGACCGGGATTCCTGGTCTGGGTGCGACTCCTGTACCATGGACCAACGGTGAGGGTGAGGCTTCACAGGGTGTTGTCAGAGGTGTTCGAGCTGGGTCCAGCAACCTGGCAGGGGAGCACTCTTTCCCCGTTGCTCTTCGCTGTAGCAAGTGGAACACTTGTGGCTTGGTTCAGGCCGTATGTCCGGTTGTGGGGACTCTGCTGGAATGAGGACTGGGAAGATATGGTCTCCCTTTACACGGATGATGTTCTACTTTACTTGGCACAGCCGGACCGCTCATTGCCTAGGGTTATGGAAAACCTGCGGATTTTGGGGCTATTTTCTGGCATTATAGTTAATTGGGGTATATCCAGAGCATACCAGTTGTCCAAGTGGACACCGCAAAGGTACTGGCTTCAGCCGCTGGTGTGGTCCGACCTTGGGTTCACTTACCTGGGGATATATGTGACTGATGACTGCAATTTGTTCTACGAGACGAATGCATGGCAGATACTGAGGAACTTTTGCAGAGACTTGGAGCACTAGCGGCGGCTCCCCCTGTCTTTATTGGGCAGGGCAGCCTTATATCAAATGGATTATCTCCCCAAGTTTTTCTACATGGTGCTGAATCCTCTGTTCGAGATCCCAGACTGTGTTTTTTCAGGCGGTGGATTCGGCAGAGGTGGAATTCTGAGCGGGGTTCCAGCTTATCAAGTTAAAGCTACTGCACTGGGCATTTTATACACGCATGCGGCTTCCAGCGATGGGGAGGTGTGATTCGGATCGGAGGGACTCTGGACAGTGGGTTCATTGATACACACGCTCTGGGAGTGTCCACGGATTAGGCCTTTTTGGGAGGGGGTCCAGAGTAGACTCTCAGAGGCGGTGAGGGAGGCCTTGGTGCTCACTCCCCGGTCGGTGTGCCTGGGCATCTGGGGCGTGGTGACGCTGGATAGGTATACCCTTCTGCTCTGTAATGTGTGGTTGGCGGTGGCTAGGAGGGATGTGGTGCGATAATGGGGCTGCGCCATCCTTCTGATGCCTCGGGACTGGGAAGCCAACATGGAGTGGTGTAGGTGGGTGGAGGAACAGCTCTACCGGGCGCAAGGCTGCCCGCAAAAGTTTGCAAAGGTATGGAATTGGTAGATCGCCAAGCAGGTGGAATGATCCTGGTGGGCTCGGAGGGAGTGGCGAGTCCCAGGACAGTTCGTGAGGTGGGTGGCCCTGCAGTAGTAAATACTCTAGGGCTACTTCAAACCATTAAATCCCTCAAACCATTATGAGGAGAAAAACAAACTATAGTGACACTAGAAAATTAGAAAAATGAAGAGATTTATTTATTAATTTATCTTTTTCTTGTTTTTGGATAAGTATAAAAACATGTATTAGAAGTAAAAACAATTCATACAGAGACTAACAAATGTACAACATTCTGACTACATTCATTCACAACCACAAACATACTATAAACACATGATCATATTGATATATATGATTTTTTTCGTCAAACATGATAAAATTTATAAAGACTATAGCGAACAAACAAGCAGCAATAGCACTATGATGAAAAATAAACTTTTTTAGGTGGTGTCCAAACTGACTCTCACGCGTTTCGACAGAAACACTGTCTTCATCAGGAGTTCCACCGCAGAATGTTGTGCTCTGTAATGAATAATATATATATCACACAGATATAATTTTAAGTGTCACTATAGTACATTATTATAATATTTTCATATTGTGGTAAGGACCCATAATTTAGACTGATATACTCTCTTTTTATAAAGAAAAGAAAGAAAGATAAAAAGAAAGAAAAAGAAAGAAAAAGAAGAAAAGAGAAAAGAGCCTGACAGACAATTGACATAAATACAAACATATAAATAATCTCCTAATCAACATATAACAATGCGAACGTGCAAATGGTCACTATTACTAGTGATCTATATTCTTTGTGTGAATTCCAAATTAACAGTACCAAAAACCCCTAACTAAGGAAGAATAATTAACGTCCCTGAATGAAGATTGAATCAAAAAGACATAAACATATAATGTATTCTCCATGATAAGTATTTTATGTAGAGAGATATATACATGATGATCAAAAATGTGCTCAAAAGGCACAAAAATACTGAAATTTAAAATGTGTGACATCACAATAATAAAAAAGATATATATTACCAAGTCTATCCAGCATCTGTGTGCAAACAAATGAACTGTATAAATAGTTCAGGTCAGAATAGGATATTGTATCATAAAGAGTTTATACTCATCATCCAGGATGCATCTGTGGAATTCTAGGGGGATATACCAAAACAAAGAAGAAAAAGGATAAGAAGCTTTCCATTACTCACTATGTACATCCTTGAATATAAACAAATATTATAACAACCCAATTAATTTTCATGTTTACCTTGTACAGTTAGTAACCTTTTTCAAAGGAGAAACGTTTTAATATGATGGCCGACTCCTCAAAAAAGAGGCCCTGAAACAAAGAAAAGGCCCAGGGCATCAAATGTAAAGACACGCAACAAAATAATTGTAAGAATGTCAAAAGTTGAAACTGCCTCTATAGATATCAAAGAGGGCAAAACATACCTATCAAAATCAAAAATCAAAAATAACCAACAAGCAGAACCAATAAGAAAACGCAGAGAAGTATTTTGGATTTTTACATTGAGTTCACACATCAATGGGCTAAATTCTGACATCCCATGGGACCAAGCGATACGCTATAATGACTAGTATGGTCAGTGATCCCCAGATATAGGCTATTTGTGTTTCTGTCTATAGGTATTCGATTTCTTACATCTTGCTGTACGTCTATGGACATGTACACAACCATCTGGTGGCGATACTTATATGTATGTCTAACCAATGCTGGTCTCCGGTATGGGTTATTTGTCCATTCCATTGGTACATCTGCTTGTTATCTTAATCTTGTTGTATGTTCATGGATATGTGCACATCCTTTGGGTGGCGATATTTTTATATATATGTGATGGAGCAGTAAAAATAAAAAATTTAACCCCTAACAAATTATATAATTAATTAATTAAAAATGTTCGTTTAAATGTATTAATCAACATTGTATATGTGGGAATGGTAATATGCTAATGTACGTGCTAAATAATCTACTAATGAATGTCCGTGTGTCTAATCATAACGTAAGAATAAAAAGCGTACTAAATAAAATAAATGCATGTTTGTGCTTCATAGAAATAAAATGTGTCGTTGCAAAAACAATAGTGATGGTAAGTAAGGAGCAGCTTAAATGTCGCTTTTTGCTAGGTAACAACTAATTGGGGTACGTAGACGGGAGGGAAACGAAAGGGATATTTTTCTCTATTTTAATTATGGTTTATTTGCCTCAAATTAGTGCTTCTAAAGTAGAACCGAGTGGCGAGATAAAATGGCTGCCAGTGGGAAGATGTGCGCAGGCGCAAGGGGACACGTGGTACGGGATGAGATTGAAGAAATCTGGAGCCTCGTGATGTCTCTGAGAGGCTAGGATGCAAGAAATGGTCAAGGCTGGTGTGACCTAATTGAACTGATAGTGTGCCGTGATGATCAGGAGAGAGTCCGTGGGAAAGGAGCCCAAGAGAAAGGACAATGACTGCGGAGTTCTTGAATGTGTCAAAAGAAGATACAAATGGACTGATCGAATCGGATGGAAATGTTTAAGCGTATGGGAAAGGAAATGATCCAAGGACCCTTGAATCCAAGAGAACTTGATTAAAAGAATGAATAAGCTGACATGCATGGACCAATGAAAGAAAAGCGTGATATTAATGTTGCAACAGTTAGTTAGCAAAGTTAGAATTGGGGTATAAGAGGGCCTACTCTTAGTGGGAGGGGGTCAGTTGCGGTCAGTTGCAGTTGGAGAGTTGCAGAGTTGCAGTCAGTTCCAGGGAAGTTCCAGAGAGTTCCAGTCAGAGTTCCAAGCAGTTCGAGAGTCGGGGTTTGCAGTAGAGGAGACGGGTTGCAGGTAGCTGATGCTGACGAGCTGAAGTTGCTGTTGCTGTCTTAACTTTACAGTTGAGTATGAGAATCAGGCTATTTCTAATCCCAAAGTTAGGTTAGAAAACATTAGGCTAAATTAGGAAGCTAGGCAGGTAACTAGGGTTTTGGCTTCATGACAAAATTTCCTTTTCTGCAATAAATTGATTATGCTTAATAAAATTGTGAATTTAAGAATGAATAATTGAATAAAGTATTAAAATTCTTTCCATGCTTTTAAATTTATATAAAATTTAAGATTCTTTAAACCCAAAATGACTCAGTGGTTATTTTCCTAAATGATTGTGACCTGAGTAATTGGTTGATTGTGATTCAGCTGGTCTTAATCACTATGAACTAATTTCTTAAATGAATGATTCATCGACAAAACAATGAGCAGGAATATCTTAAGAAATAACTAAAAGAAAGTGACAAATTAAGGTAAATAGATATCCTTGCTCTTCCAGCGGTACATAAAATGGTGTTCTCCATTTAGTTCTCATGTTTCTCCTAGGAGTACAAAATTTCATAAAGGTGTAAAAGGAAAAATCCAGGAGTGTGCGTGTGTGTTAGACGATGTTTATGGGCCCCATCGTCATGTGGATATGAGAAATATAGTTTGCCCCTGGATGACCTATAAATAACCTAGGAGGAAAATAGTTTTTATTGTACGCGCTGCATCAGATTTCTTGGTAGCAGAGTTATGGTTTTCTATAGATTAGTTTAGTGATTATTGTTTATTGATTATTGATTATTTGATGACTAACACTATATGTTGAGTCGCGTTATGTTATATGTAAGTTTTCACGCTTCTGGGATGTAGGAAGTGGAACACGTGTGGCAAGAGAAGTCACATGGAATTTGGTACATGGTCTGAATTCATTTTGGTTATAACACAGGTTGTGTTATGTTAGGGATTTCGGTATGAAAAGTGTGTAAATGAAATAGCAAATCACGTTTACTTGTGAAACTTTGGCCTTAATTCTCAGGAGCCTAGTCTCCACATGTGTCTTATCCCCAGAGAAACGAGTAAATTGTTTGTTTGAAAGAAGGGTAAGGTAGAGGGAAGTGCTACTTTATCGGCGAAAGTAAATAATTCTGTGGTAGGGTAGAGGTAAGCGCTGCCTACTGGAAAAACAGGATTCTTGTGTAAAAGGACAAAGCTGTCACTTTGTTTAGCGAATCAGACTATGGAATTGTTTTATTTGTTGTAACTAACGAAGAAAACTGTAAAAAGAAAATTGCCGATAAATTTTGTAAAGGAGGGGTAAAGAGTAGAAGTGACGTGGAACAGTGCCGCGCTAGGATTGGTTAGTGCACTAATCACGTGAATACAGAGCAGGAGTAACGTAGAAAAGTGCCGCGCTAGGATTGGTTGGTTCGCGGACGGTGGAAATTGTTCTGATTGGTACGTTAGTGTGAATCGCGCTGTAATTGGACGAAGTTCCGTACACAGAAACAGCGTTAGAGTAAAGAGAAAACAAATAGAAAACATGCCGTATTACGAGTATGAAAGGGAGAGAACGTCATGGACGACGAAATTGAAGAATTTCTTTAAGAAAGACAAAAAGGTTGTGACTAGAGAGGGACAAGTAATTCCTCCGCCGAAATCAGCAGCTTCACATATGATGCTGAAATATGGATATCATACGTGCATATGGTTGGATAATTGGGTAAAATATACAAAGAATGATGGAGCATTGGCTTTTCCTGAAAATGGTTCTTTTAATGTAGCGATTTTACGGAATTTAAAAGAAAAGATGCTTAAATTGGAACCTAGACCTAGACCGACACAGTTTGAGGCTTTAACAGAATGGGAAGATGAGATGTATGAGAAAGAAAGATTCAGAGGTATGAAAGGTTATGAGTTCGTGCCCGGAAGAATGTGGGGAATGAATCATGAGGACAGAATAAAACGATGGAGATGTGCTAACATGACAGGAGGTTTGTTTCCAGCTTTTACAGTTGAGGAAGGGACTAAGAAAAAACGGACTGAGAAAAAGAAACATTCAGAGAGAGAAAAGTATATGCATGAGAGCGAAACGGATGACGAGTTGCTGGAAGATATATTAAATAAAAATCCACCTCCGTATCAGCAGAATTCTACAGTGGTGACACCAAATGCGCCACCAATAGAAGCTATGCGAAATGAAAGTCCAGAAAAAAGACAAGAAATAAATAGGTCACAAGAACAAATAAGAACTTCCCAAATTGAGGGAATAGAAAATGATAGTGCAAGAGAATTGGCAAGGACAACAAAAGAACTAACTGAGAAAATTAGAGAATTAACAAAGAATATGGAAGCAGTTACCGTACCCGTAACAATAGGTCCAGTAATACCAGTTTTCGAGAATCAGAAAATTGATGAACGATCTTTGGTGATTCCCTTGAGTTCGCAATTCCAAAGAGAAAAGGAAAGAATAGAAACAAGTCCAGGTACGAGCAATTTGACTAGTGCTTACAGACCAAGTCCACCTGAAAATTTGACAGTGAATGAGTGTAGCGGTAGGAAAATGCCTATGGTAACTGAATCTGCAACAGTGACACCTGAAAAGAGTGGAAATTGGACAGAAATAAATAGTACTCCTATAGGTCCGACTCCTGATGAGTTAAATGAGTGGATAAAAGCTTTTAAAATAAAAGAAACGGAAGAAAAACCATTAGATGTGATCAGATTGAAGATTGACATGGAAGAATTAATTCTAGGAACGATTGGTACAGAAAAGATAAAGAATTATCAGGATGATGAAATAATGTTTCTGTGCAAAAGTATAACATGGAGGGCAAAGAATTTACATGACAAACTAGAAGAAGTGGCCGGTGAGATTGGAATAGATTTTGCAAAAGTAAAAACGTTGCAGAAACCATACAGAGTAGATTTTTGTGAAAAAGATATTGAAAATTTGAATACAGCAGGAAGGCTGACACAGATAAAAGAGTTGATTGTTTTGTTGAGAAAATGGGGTGATGTGGACAGATGGAAGGTTAGATGGACAAAGAAGAATGAGAAAAGTGTAGACAAAGGTTCATTGGCTTTTATGATAACAGAAAAGGAACATGTTGTTAAAGAGTACCCTATGAGAGAAACTCCAGGTGGTAGTTATGTGCATGTTCCCTGGACTAGGCAGGACATCCTGTCATTTACAAATGACTTTCCAAAGTTAAGAGAAAAGCCAGTTGAGTGGTACCGACAGGTAGAAAGGTTTGTAAAGGTCTCGAAAGTGTTGTGGATAGATTTGGATGGATTGTTTGACATAGTGGTACCAACGGATCTATGGTCAGAATGTAAGATTACAGTTGACTGGCCAACTACAGAATATCCAAGAGATCCTAAGACAGGAGCTCCAGGACCAGATGTGATGAAGAAATACGATAAGGTGATTACCTTTTTGAAAAATAAGATTCCTCCAAAAGAGACAGATTGGGTTAAGATTGATAGAACTACACAGGAAAGCAAGGAGAGTGTACATGCATATTATGAGCGATTGTTGTTGGTTTTCAAACAGTATAGTGGTTATGAGGAATTAAGTGAGAAGGATATGAGTCATTTTGTATATCGATTTGTATTTGGCTTGAAACAAGAAATAAGTGATATGATTAAGCAACATATGATAAACTGGCAGAATGCAAGTGTAGATGAGGTGCTGAGGTATGCTAAGTATTGTAGTGATGAAATAGAGAGTAAACAGCGTAAGTTGAAAGAAAAAGCAATGTGGGCACAAGTGAAAGTGGCAGAGAAACAAGAAGCTCAATTGGATAATAATAATGGAAACGAATCAGGACAGAATAAGATGCGACCAAATATAGGTAAAGGAAAAGGACAAGTGAATCTAGAAGAGGCAAAGAAGAAATGGCCATGTCATAATTGCGGAAAATTGGGGCATTGGAGAAATGAGTGTAAGTTCCCACCTAAACCTAATCCGGAACATCAATCATTAACTCCACAGGTGCAGAATGAGGTAGTTGTTCAACAAAGTCAGGTGCCACAACCACCACTTCCCAACACTGTTAACCAGCAAAGATACAGTACAGAAACAGGATTCTACGGAGGAGAGCAGGTAACACAGTTGCCGAGAGCAGCTAACATTTCCCAGTATTGGTTGCATCAGAGTGAGGATGACCCGGATGAAAGTTTCTGACGGTGCGCAAGAGAGGGGAAAGAGTGCGTGCTTGGCGCAACTCTAGAGGTAGATCAGTCTGGTCCCTTTGTGGATGGAGAAGTGAATGGAGCAAACGTAACATTCCTTGTCGATACTGGAGCTACCCGTTCTACTGTTAGGTCAGTGGAAATTCCGAACCTTCCTCTCTCAGGTGAATGCATCCAAGTGGTAGGAGTTGCCAATCAGCAGATTAAAACCCCACTTACTGAGTTGGTAGAAGTAAAAATTGGTTCTTTTAGAAAAATGCATAAATTTGTAGTGTGCGATTGTAGTCCTGTAAATCTTCTAGGTCGTGACCTCTTGTGTAAAATGAATTGCACAATTTATTGTACACCAGATGGAATTGGTTTTCAGACTTCAGATGAAGATGCTTTGTATAAAGTAACTTTGATGAATCAGGAACCTGAAATGAATGGGTTATTTCCTGCATTTGATGCAGGAAAACTTCCAGAAGAATTAAAAAGTACAGTGAAAGAAAGTGTGTGGGATTTTACAGGAGAAGACATTGGATTAATGAGAGAAGTTGATCCTGTAAAAGTGACAGTGAAAGAAGGGATAAGTTATCCAAACACGCCACAGTACAAATTAACTCCAGAAATAATTGAAGGAATAACTCCTGTGATAAATAAGATGATTGAACAGGGAATTCTGAAAGAAATCATGAGCAGTCCATGTAATTCACCTATTATGGGACTGAAAAAGCCAAATGGAACATACAGAATAGTACAGGATTTGAGAAAGATCAACAAAATAGTTGTACCATGCTGTCCAATAGTGCCAAACCCTGCAGTGATTCTATATCAAATTCCGCATGAAGCTGAGTGGTACACTGTGATAGATTTGTGTCATGCATTTTTCTCTATTCCTTTGCATCCAGATAGCCAGCCATTATTTGCATTCCGTTTTGGAGAGCGTATTTTGGCATGGTGCCGAATTCCTCAGGGGTATACAGAGAGCCCCTCAATTTTTAATCAGATTCTAAAGAAATCTCTGGAAGATTTAAAAATGCCAGAAAAATCAGTGATGGTGCAGTATATCGATGACCTATTGGTGGCATCGAAAACCAAAGAGGCATGTGTAAGTGACACAATTGCTTTACTGAACCATTTGGAGAAAAGAGGACATAAGGTGTCCCCTTCAAAATTACAGTTTTGTCAGAAAGAAGTCCAGTATTTAGGACATAAAATTGAGAAAGGAGTGCGGAAAATAGCGACAGAAAGAGTAAGAATGATTCAAGGAATGAGAGCACCAATGACTCAAAGAGAGGTAAGAATGTTTTTGGGAATGGTTGGATATTGTCGACAATGGATAAGTGGATTTTCTTTGATTGCAAAACCATTACAAAAATTGACAAAGAAAGATGTAAAAGACCCTTTTGAGTTAAACAAGGAAGAAATGAAATCTTTCAAAGAATTGAAAAAGAAACTGTGTGAGGCCCCTGCATTAGGCATGCCTGATTATGAGAAGGATTTTGAGTTATACTGCAGTGAAAGAGATGGATGTGCATTTTCAGTACTGGTACAAAAACATGGCACCATGAAGAGGCCTATAGCTTACTTTTCAGCTGTTTTAGATCCTATAGCAAAAGCATTGCCTGGATGTTTGAAAGCAGTTGCTGCTACTTGTGTAAGTCTGGAACAAAGTGAAGGTATAGTGATGGGGTATCCACTGAGAGTATATGTTCCCCATTCAGTAGAAATTCTTTTGACAAGAACAAAAACACAGTACATGACACATAGTCGACTGACTAAGTACGAAAAAGTCATCTTGAGTGCAGAAAATGTGACCATAGATAGATGCATAAATGTAAATCCTTCGACATCATTGCCAGATGAAGAGAGTATAATTGAACAAGATGAAGTAGATCATGATTGTCTGAATGTGCTGGAATATTGCACAAAACCAAGAGCTGACATAAAAGATGAACCGTTAAAGGAATCCGATTATGTCATGTTTGTAGATGGTTCATGTTTACGCACAAAGGAAGGAGTGTTAAGCGCAGCTTATGCAGTATGCACAGTGGCAACTGTAATGGAAGCGTCTTGTCTGAAAGGAGTTAGGTCTGCCCAAGTTGCGGAACTAATTGCTTTGATTCAAGCATGTAAATTGGGGAAAAATGTACGAATCACGATTGTGACCGATAGCCAATATGGTTTCGGCATCGTACATGATTTTGGCCAGATTTGGTCACAAAGAGGATTTTTGACATCTGCAGGAACACCTATCAGAAATGGAGATTATGTTAAAAAACTGCTTGAGGCGATACAGCTGCCTAAACAAATAGCTGTAGTGAAGTGCAAGGCGCATAAGAAAAACGAAGATTACATAGCGGTTGGCAATAATTATGCTGATGAGATCGCTAGATATTGTGCGGAAAACATGGCGTCCCTGAACAGAAATAGAGAAAGGGAGCATGTCTCTTGTCCTTTGCTTTTCACTAATGCAGTCGAAACATGGGATGAAGTAAGGCAGTTACAAGAAACAGCAAGAGATGAGGAAAAGGATTACTGGATTAAAGCAGGATGTAGAAGACAGGAAGATAATGGAGTGTGGGTATACAGAGATGAAAGACCAGTTATGCCTGATAGCATGATTGCAGACATGGCACGGATGTACCATGGACAAGCTCATATTGGGAGAGATGCAATGATCAGACTTTTTAGACAAACTTGGTATAATCCAAAATTCAGAGCCATTGCTGAAAGTCTTTGTCAAAGATGTCTTATTTGTCAACAATTTAACCCAGGAAGAAAAACAGTAGTGAGTCTAGGAACAATAGGACGAGAAGGAGGTCCATTCACAAGGATACAGATGGATTTTATTGAGATGCCCCCTAGTAACAGATTAAGATATGTTCTGGTGGTCGTCTGTTTGTTCTCTCGTTGGGTGGAGGCATACCCCACAAGAAGGAATGATGGAACAACAGTGGCAAAACTTATGCTACGAGAGTTCATTCCGAGGTATGGTTTTCCAGTCACAGTTGAGACAGATAGAGGAACACATTTTCAAAATGAGTTGATCCAATTGATTTGTGAAGCATTGAGTATTAAACAAAAACTACATTGTGCTTACAGACCCGAAGCTTCTGGGGTAGTAGAGCAGATAAATGGAACGATTAAAAACAGATTAGGAAAAATGTGTCAAGCTACAGGACTCAAATGGCCAGATGCACTGCCTCTTGTTCTGATGACCATCAGAAGCATCCCTGAAAAGAAAACGGGACTCAGTCCTCATGAAATGATCATGGGACGAGCAATGAGACAAGCCCACGTACCAGTCAACAAGTTATTAACAATAACTGATGATCTAATACTGGATTATTGCAAAGGACTGGCTGATGTGGTGCGTTCTGTGTTTCATCAGGTTGGACCGGATGCGACCACTCTTGAAAGAAAACCAGCCCACGACTTGAATCCAGGAGACTGGGTCCGTATTAAAGTCCACAGGAGAAGAAACTGTCTAGTTCCGCGTTGGGATGAGCCAAGACAGGTAATCCTAGTAACAACGACTGCTGTCAAGTGTGCAGGAGTAAAGAACTGGGTTCATGCCAGCCACACAATCAGAATTCCAGAACCTACAGATCGACATGTGAGTCGACGTCTGGAAGTGTGGGATAAAAGTTTAACGGCGGGAACAACCAAGATAAAAGAAAGGGTGCCAGAACTTGAAGATCGACCTGAAAGTCGACATCTGGAGACCCCAACGGAAAACACCTCTAGAGAAGAAGAGGAACAAGAAGAAGAAGAAGAAAGAAATTCAGAAGTTCCAGAACTTGAAGATCGACCTGTAAGTCGACATCTGGAAATATCTGACACAACTTCAGGATCTGACGATTCAGCTGCAAATTGGGAAGAATTCCGAAAGAGAACTTGGGGTTATAAACCAATTAGAGAAGAAACTGAGCAAGAAATTGAGTTAGATGAACAACCAAGTACAAGTTATGGTGGAAATCATTCAGAAACAATATTAATAGATGAAGTAGGGAAAGAAGTACACAAAAAGTTAGAAAATCGAGAAGAACCCCGAGGAGCAATAGGGATAGATAGAAAAACAGGAGAACAGGGAAATTCAGAAACAGGAAAGGAGGAAAACACCAAATCGGAAGAACCCCGAGGAGGGACAGTGATAAGGGAAAACGAAAAGGAGAAGACAGATCCACCAGTAGGAGATGACGAGATTATAAGTTTCAAAATAAGAGACAATAGTGAGACAGTTGAAACAGAAACAGAAGAAAGTGGAGGAGAGGAAAAAGCAAAGACTGAATCAAGAAAAAGAAATTGGAGGTCGGAAAGAGAAGAAAGAGAGGGTGAGGTCAAAAGGCCAAGAAAAGGAGAAAATTGGCCCAACAGCTATGTAAGAAAATTGAGATATAGAATAATAAGAGCAGAAGATGAAGATGCTGAACAAGTAAATGAAGTAACAAGTCAAAAGGGACAAGAAAAACCAAGTGGAAAAAGATTACAAAAGTCCAAAAGGACAAGGAAAATAAATTCAAAATTTAAGTCACCTGAGTGGCTGTATATTGCACTAACAGATTACAAAGGAGAAGAAGAAAACACTCACGAAAACCAGAGACTGAGAAGTCGGATGGGAAAAGGTGAGATGCAACAAAAGGACTGAAGTGAAGACTTAAAGTGCTTCTGCCGGACGTGACAATTTTACTGGATGTGACAAATCACCGGATGTGACAACGAAAGAATTCTGGAGAGAATTAAAGAAAGTACCAAGCAAAGACTTTTTGAAAGCAGAGTGGCGTCTAAGTCATTTTGAGGTGTAGTGACACAATTTTCTGAAAATTTAACAAATAGAAAAAGAAAAATGGAAAATAATGAGAATAGAAGAGATAAATGTGATTTTATAAAGAGATGGTGCAAAATGTGCTGCTTTTGTACAGGGTTATTAATGACCATATGGATAGTATTAGCAATCACAATTCCTATTAGTGTAGCTGTGATAGAAGCAAAGAATGATACTAAACAAGAAAAAGAAACTAATATTAAAGAACAAGTTGTTTTAAGAAGTAGTGCAGAGTTGCATAAGGATAGGTCAGTAACAGATTTCTCAAAGAATGTTTTTACAAAGTTGTTGTATGAGTACGTAAAAACAATGGAAGTGAGAGATTGTTATGTTTGTATGCAATTGCCTGCATCAGTATCTGAAGGTGTGACTTATCATCACTTACCTTTGACTTATGGAATAACATGTAGTGTAATAGCAAGTTTATTTTATAAAACAGGTAGATTAGAATCTTATTTTACTGATATAGATAAGATATTTGCAAACATTCCTGTAGTGCCAGAACTTAACAAAGTAAAACCAGCAAAGGTTTTAGGAGAATTCTTTTAGAACATAGAAAATTAACGTTAGAAGAAATAGTTAGTAACAACCTTACCTGTGAGTTAAGGAAAGAAGAAAAAGTATTTCTAGACATGGTTGAAGAAAGAAGAATGAAATTTCAAAAAGAAGCAATAAAAGAGGAAGGAAAACGTTTATGGACGTTTGAGGAAGGAAATCATGAAGGGAAAAAGATAAATGCAGCAATGACATTAGACTGGCCACAAACAGGAAAGTTGTGCATTAGGAGAAATAAGACAGTCTATGACAATTACTTTGTAGGTTCCAGTGTCTGCCATGACAATTATCAAATCCTGGGAGGTTGGGGATTCAAAGGTGGAAAAGATCCAATATTTCCAGGTATCTATTATATTTGTGGGAATAGAGCTTATTACAGGTTACCGGACCATTGGTATGGAACTTGCTATGTAGGCCTGGTCTTTCCAAAAATCTTTCACATGGACAGAGAAGAAAAGGGAACATACAAGATGATTAATAGATTTACACGTAGAAAGAGGGAAAGTTTTTCAGAAATTGTAGGAGATATTTTTGGAGCATTGATACCAGCAGTGGGAATATCTTTGAATGCATTTAAAATTCGGAAGTTATCCACAGTAGTAGATCGTTTGTCTACAGATACTGCGGGAGGGTTCTTAATGGTAAATACCGAAATGGTTGCCATGAGAGCTATGGTGATGCAAAATCGGCTTGCCCTTGATATTCTTTTGGCAAAAGAGGGTGGAGTCTGTGGAATGTTGAAAGTCCAACATTGTTGTACTTACATTCCGGATAACAGTGAAAATATACAGAAGTATATTACAAATATTACAAGTCTGCACAAAGAATTAGTCCCACTGGAGGTTGAAAGTGTTTTGGGAAAACTTGGTAGAGGGTTTTCCTCAGTAGCAAATTGGTTAACTAGGATGAGTAAACTAGTAATAGGGAAAGTTATAATAGTAGCAACTATAGTGATATTGTTAGCCATGACATTGAAAATAGTAATAACATGTATAAAGAGAAAAGTAAGACAGAATAAGATAAGAAGAAATAACAGAATAATGAGAGAAAGAGAGAGAGAAATGGGTGAAATTGAGTTGGAGAAAATGAAAGAAAGCATGTATAAAGAGACTAAAAGGCAAGATGAAGAAGAGACAGAGATATGAATAACAGAAAGTAAAGGATGAAAGACATGCTGCCTGAAAAGAAGTATGACTTGGGTTTTATGTGGTGATTTAAAAATCACCAAAGGGGGATTGATGGAGCAGTAAAAATAAAAAATTTAACCCCTAACAAATTATATAATTAATTAATTAAAAATGTTCGTTTAAATGTATTAATCAACATTGTATATGTGGGAATGGTAATATGCTAATGTACGTGCTAAATAATCTACTAATGAATGTCCGTGTGTCTAATCATAACGTAAGAATAAAAAGCGTACTAAATAAAATAAATGCATGTTTGTGCTTCATAGAAATAAAATGTGTCGTTGCAAAAACAATAGTGATGGTAAGTAAGGAGCAGCTTAAATGTCGCTTTTTGCTAGGTAACAACTAATTGGGGTACGTAGACGGGAGGGAAACGAAAGGGATATTTTTCTCTATTTTAATTATGGTTTATTTGCCTCAAATTAGTGCTTCTAAAGTAGAACCGAGTGGCGAGATAAAATGGCCGCCAGTGGGAAGATGTGCGCAGGCGCAAGGGGACACGTGGTACGGGATGAGATTGAAGAAATCTGGAGCCTCGTGATGTCTCTGAGAGGCTAGGATGCAAGAAATGGTCAAGGCTGGTGTGACCTAATTGAACTGATAGTGTGCCGTGATGATCAGGAGAGAGTCCGTGGGAAAGGAGCCCAAGAGAAAGGACAATGACTGCGGAGTTCTTGAATGTGTCAAAAGAAGATACAAATGGACTGATCGAATCGGATGGAAATGTTTAAGCGTATGGGAAAGGAAATGATCCAAGGACCCTTGAATCCAAGAGAACTTGATTAAAAGAATGAATAAGCTGACATGCATGGACCAATGAAAGAAAAGCGTGATATTAATGTTGCAACAGTTAGTTAGCAAAGTTAGAATTGGGGTATAAGAGGGCCTACTCTTAGTGGGAGGGGGTCAGTTGCGGTCAGTTGCAGTTGGAGAGTTGCAGAGTTGCAGTCAGTTCCAGGGAAGTTCCAGAGAGTTCCAGTCAGAGTTCCAAGCAGTTCGAGAGTCGGGGTTTGCAGTAGAGGAGACGGGTTGCAGGTAGCTGATGCTGACGAGCTGAAGTTGCTGTTGCTGTCTTAACTTTACAGTTGAGTATGAGAATCAGGCTATTTCTAATCCCAAAGTTAGGTTAGAAAACATTAGGCTAAATTAGGAAGCTAGGCAGGTAACTAGGGTTTTGGCTTCATGACAAAATTTCCTTTTCCGCAATAAATTGATTATGCTTAATAAAATTGTGAATTTAAGAATGAATAATTGAATAAAGTATTAAAATTCTTTCCATGCTTTTAAATTTATATAAAATTTAAGATTCTTTAAACCCAAAATGACTCAGTGGTTATTTTCCTAAATGATTGTGACCTGAGTAATTGGTTGATTGTGATTCAGCTGGTCTTAATCACTATGAACTAATTTCTTAAATGAATGATTCATCGACAAAACAATGAGCAGGAATATCTTAAGAAATAACTAAAAGAAAGTGACAAATTAAGGTAAATAGATATCGTTGCTCTTCCAGCGGTACATAAAATGGTGTTCTCCATTTAGTTCTCATGTTTCTCCTAGGAGTACAAAATTTCATAAAGGTGTAAAAGGAAAAATCCAGGAGTGTGCGTGTGTGTTAGACGGTGTTTATGGGCCCCATCGTCATGTGGATATGAGAAATATAGTTTGCCCCTGGATGACCTATAAATAACCTAGGAGGAAAATAGTTTTTATTGTACGCGCTGCATCATATGCATCTACAAATAACACTGGGTGTTTGTACATATGTATTGGATATTTTTTTACATATAACATCTTAGGGATCTCCTCTTAAGGTTGTTTGATTTTGTTGATTAATGTACTCACCGTTTTTTGCATCTTGTGTGCATGGACGTGGGTGTAGCGGTTTGGATGCGGTGCTTGCATTTTCACTTGAGTGTCGCCGGATGGGTGCGCATGTGCATCGGGACTGTTTTTGCATGTGGCTATGTGCGTTCACCTCTTTGGATCTTTCGTTGTGCTGTTGGGATCATGGCACTTTCTGTTTTTGGGTTTTCCCCTGTCTCTTATTGTGTTTGGCCGGGCTTGGCTCCGCCTCTCTCATCATGTGATAGGGTCATATGACGTTTCTCCGATAGTATCTATAGCTACGGTCTGGTCCTGTTTTTGACAAGGTCACATGACTGTTCCCCAATAGCATTTAATCTATTGTTTGTTCTTGTTTTTAAATTTTCCCTGGTTTCTGTGTCTGGCCGGGTTTGACTCCGCCTCTCCCATCATGTGACAAGACCATATGACTGTTCCCTGATAGTATTTAAATCTATCGTCTTTTTCGCGCCATCAGCTTTTCGGCGTTTTCCAGCCCTTCCGGGTGGCGTTTATATAGAGATTAGAGCTGCCAACCTGTTTGGATCGTTGATACCGGTAAGAATAGCGTGAGAATTCGCGGGTCCTCTGCAAACACTCTGGTGTTTATTATTATCTATGAGTGTGGAACTATGCATGTGTATCGGGACACACATTTCTTTAAGGGGAGGTAAAATCCACATAAAATAGAGGCTTTCATTTTGTTATGCCACCTGTTTGGGAATACAGCTTCTGTTTCCATAATTATTTACCAACTGCTTCCAGTTAGAAATAGTCTCGCTTTTGAGACGGTATAGCTGTAATCGCTCTTTACGTGTCTGCCCATAAGTTTTTTAATTACAATCTTGAAACTTTTCGATTATTCTGGACGTTTGCGATATCGCTTGAACACTATAAATAGTCTTACTATATTTATGTAAGGCATTACGTTATTTCACCATTCTGTCTATATAAATAGCTACCTTGTTGTGAGTATTTTCCACTCGTGGAACACTCCGCTTCTGTTGTTCACTTTTTAGTATCCATTTTTAACCATCTGAAGGACTAGCAGCTCGTCTGTCCTGCTGGATACTTTTTATCGAGTAGGTATGTTTTGCCCTCTTTGATATCTATAGAGGCAGTTTCAACTTTTGACATTCTTACAATTATTTTGTTGCGTCTCTTTACATTTGATGCCCTGGGCCTTTTCTTTGTTTCAGGGCCTCTTTTTTGAGGAGTCGGCCATCATATTAAAACGTTTCTCCTTTGAAAAAGGTTACTAACTGTACAAGGTAAACATGAAACTTAATTGGGTTGTTATAATATTTGTTTATATTCAAGGATGTACATAGTGAGTAATGGAAAGCTTCTTATCCTTTTTCTTCTTTGTTTTGGTATATCCCCCTAGAATTCCACAGATGCATCCTGGATGATGAGTATAAACTCTTTATGATACAATATCCTATTCTGACCTGAACTATTTATACAGTTCATTTGTTTGCATAC
Organism: Calotriton arnoldi; assembly: GCA_963921515.1. Lineage (NCBI taxonomy): Eukaryota > Metazoa > Chordata > Amphibia > Caudata > Salamandridae > Calotriton > Calotriton arnoldi. The sequence goes on from CAWUFW010000963.1 coordinate 1,818,396, forward strand.
AGATGCTGGATAGACTTGGTAATATATATCTTTTTTATTATTGTGATGTCACACATTTTAAATTTCAGTATTTTTGTGCCTTTTGAGCACATTTTTGATCATCATGTATATATCTCTCTACATAAAATACTTATCATGGAGAATATATTATATGTTTATGTCTATTTGATTCAATCTTCATTCAGGGACGTTAATTATTCTTCCTTAGTTAGGGGCTTTTGGTACTGTTAATTTGGAATTCACACAAAGAATATAGATCACTAGTAATAGTGACCGTTTGCACGTTCGCATTGTTATATGTTGATTAGGAGATTATTTATATGTTTGTATTTATGTCAATTGTCTGTCAGGCTCTTTTCTCTTTTCTTCTTTTTCTTTCTTTTTATCTTTCTTTCTTTTCTTTATAAAAAGAGAGTATATCAGTTTAAATTATGGGTCCTTACCACAATATGAAAATATTATAATAATGTACTATAGTGACACTTAAAATTATATCTGTGTGATATATATATTATTCATTACAGAGCACAACATTCTGCGGTGGAACTCCTGATGAAGACAGTGTTTCTGTCGAAACGCGCGTAGAGTCAGTTTGGACACCACCTAAAAAAGTTTATTTTTCATCATAGTGCTATTGCTGCTTGTTTGTTCGCTATAGTCTTTATAAATTTTATCATGTTTGACGGAAAAATCATATATATCAATATGATCATGTGTTTATAGTATGTTTGTGGTTGTGAATGAATGTAGTCAGAATGTTGTACATTTGTTAGTCTCTGTATGAATTGTTTTTACTTCTAATACATGTTTTTATACTTATCCAAAAACAAGAAAAAGATAAATTAATAAATAAATCTCTTCATTTTTCTAATTTTCTAGTGTCACTATAGTTTGTTTTTCTCCTCATAATGGTTTGAGGGATTTAATGGTTTGAAGTAGCCCTAGAGTATTTACATTCATGTATTTTCCCTGTCTAGGTGTACTTCTCATCAATATCAGGGGGCCCCTTCACTTTGCAATTGGCTCTGCAGTAGTCCCTTAGGACTATATGAACTGAGTGTTCTCACTGTGTAGTTTGCTGTACGATTTTAGTAGATGCTGCCACAAGATTTTTTTTTGTGTACTAGAACCGCAGTCACCTGGGGGGTTTTGCTGGTTTGATGTAACGTTTTATTTGTTGTGTTTTGTGATAAACTTCAATACAAATATTTCTACAAAAGAAATTGACTTTCTTCTTAGTTCACTAATGGTTTATGTATAAAAATCTATCACTTTTAATATTTACGTTTCACTGTAGTGCAATAAAGTGACAGAGTAATGTCAAAACTTCCACATCTTTAAGAAATATACTTTTTTAATTTTGAAAACACTATATCATATTTTATTTAAAGGTCTCGATAAATATTGCTTATTTTGCAAAATATTGTGTTTCAAATACTTGTAATGATGATACCAGGCAGATGTAGATGAAAGCGGTGGTGATTTATTAAGACAAGAATACATCCATCCAAGGAAGGGGCACTGGAACAACTGACAGATAGAACACGTTGCTCCTATGACCACATAACATTCCAAACCTCTAGCTTGCACATTACCACACATCTCCCTTTTTATAAAACAAGAAATAATATAACACAATTAACAATATAGTTGACTATACAAAACAAGAAGATTCCTTTTTAGTGAAAACCAAAATATCATCTTGAAATATAGCTACTTGATTGATACCATGAAACAATTCAGTCATCAGTCTTTGAAAAACTGCTGCTGCTATGCCAAAAGGCATCCTGCAAAAATGGAAAGTGCCCTCTGGGGTGACGAAAGCAGTGAGATGACGGGGGGCTCTGTCTAATTCGACTTGATGGTATGCCGATCTAAGATCCAGTTTGGTGAACCAACTGGAATGACCAATCTTTGTGATCAGATCTTCCATTCTGGATAAGGGAAAATTGTCTACCGAAATGGCCTCATTGGCACTTCTTAAATCTACACACATCCTGAGTTCACCTGTCTTCTTCTTAGCTAAGACTATGGGAGAGAACCATAAAGTGCCCTCAACTTTCTCAATGATGCCTTGCTCACACATGCTAGATAACATATCTGTTAGTTCTGTTCTGACACTCAAAGGGATATTGCGTAGTTTATGTTTCACAGGTGCAACATCTCGCTTTACTTTTACTGAATAAACAAAGTCAGTTATTTTCCCCAACTTATCTTGAAAAACTTTTTGAAATTTGCTTTCCCAGTTGTTGTCAACATTAGTGACACATGTAATATCATGTTTTTCAATGGTAATAGGATTACTAGAACCCGGTCTAATGGTTAAATTGAATTCAGCTTGGTGAATGAGACCTAAAACATTAATGCCTTTGTGTGCAACATACACTTTCCCATTGATAGAGGAATGTAAAAGTTTGATAGATGACCAAAAGTAACCAATCAGATCAACTTTGCTACCTTAAAAAAATACACTCATTAGATCTGGAGGTAGTAAAGGTTGTTTACTCCATAGCTGGGTGTATTTAGTGTGATCTACAATGGTGATGCGAGCTCCGGTGTCTATTAAGAGTTTAATTGGAGCTTCATTAATCCAAACTTCAATTTCTGTATCAGCTACTGGGGCAGAATTATCTTGTTTCACACATCTCACACCTAACAGCAATTCTTTATGTGTATCATCCTTCTCGTGGTCATCAACCTCATGGTCATCGCTGATTACACAACTATCAGGATTGTTGTATTTACCCCCTCTACACACTTTTAAGAAATGGCCCATTTTACCACATTTCTTGCACTGTTGCCCATGCGCAGGACAGTGTTTGAAAGTCAAAACATGATTGGGTGACCCACATCTAAAACAACTAACTCTCCGTGATTGGAAAGTTTGGGGGTTAGGTTTGAATATATTCTTATTCCTTTTGTTTTCTACAGTGGTAATTGGTTTGTTAATGACTGCACCTGAAATGGACGTTTTATTAAGAGATTCTTCTAAAAATTTCACATCCTGACATGAACCCTCAATACTTTTAGCTATGTCAATAGCTTTGTCTAAAGATGGATTTTTGCAATTAAGAAGGTGTTCCTGGATTTTCTTGGAGTGCATCTTACTACCAATTGATCTCTGATTAATTGTGATGTGAACTCTTCAAATTCACAAGCTGCAGCTAATACTTTTAGAGCAGTAACATATGTGTTGATACTTTCTGAAGGTTTTTGTACCCTAGTAAAGAATTTAAATCTATGAACGACTAGATTTTTTGTCTTAGAAAAGTATTTATCAAGTTGAGCAATGGCAGTGTCAAATTCATCAAGTTCTGTGTCGTCTAAATCTTCATATTCAGGTAAATGGTCAAATATGTTTTGACCTTCAACTCCTAAATGGTAATACATTAACCCTTTTTTCCGGTCTGGTTTGAATTTTGTGGCGTCAATAGCCACTAAATATGCCTTGAAAGAACAAATCCAAATTTTCCATTCTAAAGGTGGTTCCCCTGGTTCTTGTAAAAACAGTGCAGGTGGTGAAATACATTGCATAGTTTCTTATTAGTTGAAAAATATTTAAAAAAAAAAAAAATTCTAAAGTGTACAAAGTATAGATTGCTGATGAGTTGTACAAAGCGTGCAAATCGCTGAAATATGAACTTGCCCAAAGCGTGCAAATCGCTGATAAATTTGCACAGGGTATGTGGATCTGTTCAAAATGTGAAAATCGTTGATAAACTTGCACATGTATTCAAATCACTTGGATGTATATTGAAAGTAAGCGTGCAAAGCACTGACTTACAGATTTGCACAAATATAATTCGACGATGGTTTTGTGTGCACATCACAGGAAAAAAATGTGCAGTGCTGTTGAGAACCACTGGGGGCAGTGTAGCGAGATGGCACTCTATCATGTATTTGGAGAAAGAATGTAACTGGATGAAGAACAGCAGCTCCGGGACTAGATGAAGAATAGAAGCTCCGGGTTACTAGCAAGATGTAGATATGGCTCGCAGTTTAAGGCAAGTTTGAGCTTAAAGTTTGACACGTCGTGGGTTCTCGGTTCTCGGAAGGACAATCAGCCTATGTTGGATTGTGAGTTTTGCTACACACGAGCTAGAGGCTGTGTCCTTTGTTTGGCCGCAAACTTAGCTATGCTCGAGCTGAAGGCTGTGTCCCTTGTTGCATCATGAGCTTAGCTGCGCTCGAGCTAGGGAACAAACAGCGCGAGGAGATTGGTTTTTAAAAGGAGCGGTAGCTAAGTAACAATCGCGACGAACAAATGATGAGTAAAGTGAAGCTATTGTAAATTTTTGTGTTTTCTTCAGGAAGTCTTTAATAAACAAAACGCATAATGTTTTGTAATTTAGAAGAAACAGTATTTTTGAATGGTTGCTAGGTAACCGGTGCGATAGACGGTATCACAAAACTTTCCCGATTTCTCTTGAATATCTCTGACGTAAAATAGCAAGAAAGAGGGTCTCACCTTGTGTGTTCACTTACGGGTGAAACCAACAGTTGGTGCTTGTGACGGCGAACTGCTCTCTGGCCCCTTCCAGCCCTTGTTCCGGTTAACTGTCTGCGTAATGGATGGATGACAGTTCAACGAAGATTTGCCAGTCTAATGAAAGTCCGCCAGGCAGATAACTCCCAAATCGTTGCCAGTTATGTAATGATGATACCAGGCAGATTGAGATGAAAGCGGTGGTGATTTATTAAGACAAGAATACATCCATCCAAGGAAGGGGCACTGGAGCAACTGACAGATAGAACACGTTGCTCTAATGAGCTCATAACATTCCAAACCTCTAGCTTGCACATTACCACAATACCCCTAACAATGCACACTCCTCTTCCTCTCCTCTGCCTCTTACGCCTCCCTCACTCCCCCTTCTCATATAATAAATTTTAATATGATATGCCAGCACAATAGTTGGAAAATCAGATGCTCACAAACCCCCAGCCAATCTTACTAAACTATGCCTGTGGGGGAAAGACAAGCTCCTTGCACTGCACAAATAACATTCCTCATCTGTGTGTGAGGGAAGCTTGCCAGGGGAGGCTCCTCTGTAATGCCCCTCCATGCCACAGAATTGAAAAATAAAATGGTAATAAAGTTGGTTAATTACCATTTTATTTTTCAATATAACGCCGCCCTGACGCTCAAGTCAGGACGGGGTCGCTGCTGAGTGACAGCAGCAGGGAGGAGGGTGGGCTGCCTCAGCACTTTTCAAACTGTGCATACCACTTTGAAACCTCTACCCAACTGTCTGAAGAGGTTAAAGTAAGTGCAGGGCTCCAGTGTCCTTTGGAGCGGCGAGTGAGTCCGCTCCCTCCAATCAGTGCGCTGCTCTCACAGCATGAGAGCAGCACCAGGATTGGCTAAGGCACTTCTCAAGGGCTCGCGCTGCAGAAGGAAGACGTGCAGCGAGGAAGGGGTCGGAGTCTGACGTGTCGTAGGTAAGTGTTTTTTATTTTTACCCACCACCCATTTGCTCGCCCCACCACTCTCTATAGATGCCAGTTGCCACTGAAGCGTGCACTGTTTCAGCCTGTGGTGTACTTGTTATGTGTGTGAAACTTGCTATGGTGCCTCTTGTGATGTAAATGTCCTACGTGCGAGAAGGGTTTGAATAATATCAATACCTTTTAAAAAAGAATGATCAATACACCAAGGGACAAAAGCGGTTCTTGCACACTCTCCTCCCTTCCATTTTTCCCATGTTCTCCTCCGCGTGAGATTCTAGCGGGAAACAGGCCCTCGGTGTTGGCGCTCAGTGTAGTTCCACCCCCACGCTCCCTGGGCCTTTCCTTTCTAATGGCCGCGCTGTTGTTGATGGTCAGGCTGTTTTCGTTTCCAGGGTTGCCCTTAATCCCCTTTCAGTTTCTGCACAAGGTAAAAAGGAGCATGGGGATAGCAGCAGGGAGACGCCAGGGGTAGGGGACCCAGGCAGCCAAGTTTTTTTTGCTTCTTTATGGAAATAACCTTCTTTTTAAGTCTCCTACGGTTACCTCGCAACCCGGAGTTGTTCTAGATGGAGGGATGCACAAGGGAGCAGAGGGAGGGCCGGATACCAGCCCAGGAGTGATGCAGTCGCTGGCGAGGTGGAGAGAAAGCCGCCAAGAATGAGAGGTCAGAGGTGACACAGCGTCAGAGATTAACATGAAAGCGTGTTTTCTTTTATATAATACTGGGAGAGTCGGGTTTCTCTTGCTTGTTTTAGTTCCGCTTTCAATAATGTTTTGCTTGACAGAAAACCGTATAGCCCTTAACAATTCTTGTTTTTCAACTCCGAACATGCAGAGTGGAAATCAGATGGCTGCAGGCACTTCAGAGAATTAAATTTAACTTTTGCACATAGTATTATCTGTGCCAACTAGATTGCTTTCTGATAAGGGTAAATCAAAATACAAGAAATCTTGCCTCCCTTTGTAATTGTCTATGCTCTCCAAAAACCAGGACATCTAGAAACTTACGGAGACATTTTTTGAGAAAACAGGACTGCCCCAGCAAATTCAGGACGTCACGCTAACTAATAATGTCTTCACTTACTACATACAGTGCTACACTGGCACATCCCAAAAACCTATGAGACAGACTATATGTTAGCAAGGCAGACAAAATCAGTGTTTTAGAGCTTGTGCCATTTTATTAAACTTTGCCTAGCTAAAAGAAGACATTACAGCGTTCTCAAGTTGCCTTATAAGTAGATCATTGTGCCTGTTTGCATTCTGGGACTTGTAGTCTTGCACCTATAAAGGTAAAAACAGAGCTAAAAGTACCAAAGCCAAATTATAAAACCAACAACCTCTCTCCTTCATTCTCAGGTGTTGTGAAGAACCTAACAGGACAGCTCAGGAGCTCGTTAACTTAGGGTCTTCTTAGATTCTGATGTACTCCTCTTTACATATTGCTGTGCTACTTCAAAGAGACTCTGCAGCACAGCAGGAGAGTCTTTAAAACGAATGCAAAACAGTTTAGATCAAATGTGCACGCTTACCCGCCCCTCTTCCAAAAACCAGAACATTTGTCAGTTTTAATTAAAACTGCCTGGATGCTGGGACAGTCCACAAAAAAAATGGGACTGTTCAGGTAATTCTGGGACACCTGATCACCCTATGTATCCTTCAATCAAATGGACAGAGAAAATAATTCAGAGTAAAGGGGCTGCATGTAAGTTATAGGCAGATGATGTTTCCGAAGCATATGAAGGCTGCTGTTTCACCTGGTTCTATCCTTGTATGACGTGTAAAAAATCAATGTGTAAAATATCAAACATGAAAGCCTTACACGCAGGATCCAAAAGCATCCGTCGAACATTCTCCATAATATAAAAATAGATTTGTGTTCACAAATTCTTTTCATCTGAAAGAAGTGTTAATTAGCAGGCTGCAGAGCCACACCAGTGGTAGCAATGTCCAACCCCCTTCAACCAAAAAGAGCCATAACTTCTTCGAAGTCTCTGGGAGCTAATTCATAAACTGTATTTTATAGCATGTTTGGAAATACAAAGTACGACTCACACACCACAATTTTTTTTACACTTCTCTGAGCTCCGTGGCAGTCATTTTGATGTTCATTCAGCCGGTGTGTAAAATAACTTGCCAACTGAGCAGGACACAAGTCTTGCTCACATCGTTGCCGCTACCGGGCCTGCACTGGGCCACATGTACAACAGGGTCATATGAGCTCTATTAGAAGTGGTGGGACTTGAACTTTCCAAAGGGTGTGGAGATCAATAAAGTTTCACACTAGGTGCTGTTGAATTCATGATGATGGACAGTTACCAAGTTCAGCTAACCTGACTGACTAAAAAGAGTCACATTGACTGTTGACATGGGGGCCCGAAGGTATGTATCTGGACTCACCGAAGCATTCATGTGATTTATTGACGAAGCGTTCATGTGAGTGATTGACGAAGCGTTCATGTGATTGATTGACGAAGCGTTCATGTGATTGATTGACGATGCGTTCATGTGATTGATTGACAAAGCGTTCATGTGATTGATTGACGAAGCGTTCATGTGATTGATTGACGATGCGTTCATGTGATTGATTGACGATGCGTTCATGTGATTGATTGACGAAGCGTTCATGTGATTGATTGACGAAGCGTTCATGTGATTGATTGACAATGCGTTCGTGATTGATTGACGAAGCGTTCATGAGATTGATTGACGAAGCGTTCATGTGATTGATTGACGAAGCGTTCATGTGATTGATTGACGATGCGTTCATGTGATTGATTGACGAAGCGTTCATGTGATTGATTGAGCGTTCATGTGATTGATTGACGAAGCGTTCATGTGATTGATTGATTGACGATGCGTTCATGTGATTGATTGACGAAGCGTTCATGTGATTGATTGACGAAGCGTTCATGTGATTGATTGACGAAGCGTTCATGTGATTGATTGACGAAGCGTTCATGTGATTGATTGACTTGCCCCCTGTCATCGTGCTTTAGAAAGGACAAAAGCCATAGCAACATAACCAGAAAGTTACAGGTAACAGGATTTTGGAGAAGGACCTTATGTAAATATGTTTTGCTTCCCAGTAGAACATAATGGGCCAGAAAAGAACATAGACATGTTTCTTTGACGAAGTGCAAGACCTCAGCTTTGCAAACAAATATTGCCAGCCTGTCCTGATCCCTGGGTGTAGACAGTGATCTTGGTGAAACACACGGCTGCCAGGGGACTTCTGGCAACTTCTGTTCTTTGTGCTAAGAGCAGTAGGACCTAGACCGGGATGCAGTTGAATAACACAGGATGCCGCATAACTTTTGCCGACATGAACCATGGGAGTGTTGTGCAACAGCTAGGATCAAATGCACCAAAGGAGAAAGCAGTGCACACCGTTTACCCCGCAATGGACATATGGAACAGTAACAAAACTGCGCACTGTAGGTGAATCACTGTCCAATGGCCCTTTTTCATATAGCCAGACTGGTTGGTTACTAACGTATTCATTGTCTTACAGGATATTCATCGGGGTCGAACCACAACATTGTACAACAAGGATTTTATTTGAATTCTTGGTGTTTGAGTGTTGATTTTTGACCATTGATATTAATGTTGCCTGTGAGTGGTAAATGTCTCTGGATGCTGTGTTCTTCATATTGCCTGGACCTTGTTGTGCAAGTGGAACCCTGGCCCTTTCTATGCGTCTGCAGCAGCGGCTGCTCCATTTTCTCCCAAAGTATTTTGCTTGCCAGAAGTAGTACCAGAGCAGGTTGAACACTCAGGGATTTTATTGCCAAACCTACAGGTTCAGTCTCAGATTTGAAGGAAGGAGCCCCTGTATTCTAAACAATTTTACCATACGGACCTTGGCTGAGATGAGCACGATGCATGCTGAGCTAAAATAACTCACCCACAATATTGCCTGGTGTGTGAACAATTTTTCAAAAACCGTTGTGCTCCTTTGAAATCATGGAATGCTGTCCGGTTTAGATTTTATTTACTGGCTGTGAGCTGTCATTTTGGAGACAAATTGCATTGTTGCAATTTTCAAAAGCAAACATTTCCATGAAGAACTTCGTCTTTAAATATTAAGTGGTGGAGGTCGAATACAAATGGATTACAATAGAAAAGATTCAGCATGCCATCCCTTACCACTGCCACTTTCAGAAGTTGACTGGCAACTTCCGTATTTGCTGTTTGTCATGCTCGGTTTGTTATTGAATAATGTAAACTCATTACATAATTTATTATATTGAAACAGAGACACCTCTAGAAGAGAAACAGAAAGTTTGAAATCCCTTTGTATTGGTTTAACATGATAAAAACTAACTAGTAATGATATATGATTTAAGGAAAGTTATTGGATTATTTCAATAATCGTCCACCTCTTTACTCCTCAACCAGGTGCAGCCCTTCTGTATCTCCATCGATAAAATCTGAGGGGTAGAACATGTAGTAAAGTGGCACTTGCTTATTTGTATCAAGTTTGCCTTCTTCTCTCTCATTTTCCATCATTCAGTATGGTCTGCGTTTGATTAAGCACTGCCCTTTCATTTTGTGGCTTTGCTTCTCAACAGATCTTTTGGAAACACCGAGAAGCTGTGATTATTGTCTGCTAACAATCCGAGTCCTATTTCTAAGACCAAGGCAAAGTACCCTATTTTAGAAGCTATGTGGTAGGATATTTTGAAACCATATTTATTTTTTTATATTTCATTCATTTACACTGATTGTGTAAGTATGTTATTAAGAATTAATGTTTTATATTCAAAGCTTTACAATGCATTGTTTACATTTGAATTTTCTAAACACAATTAGAAGTGCCATGTGAGTAACTTCATGACATGAAGTCACCAACACTTTTCCCAAATTCCTCCAATTCCTTCAACTTTCGTCTTCCTCTTGCCCAGTTGTTAGATTAAAATCACTAACTCCCAGAAGACAGCGGTGCAACCAGTGACTAAAAGGACATATCAGAATTAGTTTTGAGGTAATTTTCGTATACATAGAAAAGATAACTTTGCTCACTGGGCTGCCAGAAGAAAATTATAACTAAAGCTCATCTGCAAGGTATAACATCAACGACATTTGATCTGATAAAATGTATTTTTGTGAGATAAGCTTCCAGGCAAAATCTTCTTTGCAGTTCAGCTTTTGAGATCGGTTTTAATTTCGATCTGTCTGCGCTTCACTATCTGACTATGTCACTTGGAAGTGGAAGAGAAACCTTTTAAAACTGCTGCATCTTGGGCAGCGTGGCCTGATGCAGAGGAAAATGGCCACCTGAGCTTGAGCTTCGCATCCTCACTGCAACATCATCATCTCCGAAATGAGCCAAATGCACTAAACACACTTCAACTACAAGGGAAAGTGCTCCGTAGCAGGTGGGGAAGGCGGTGCAGGCTCCAAAATCACTCCGTGATGCCTCCACTCTGCAGGAACAACGCGACTGAGAAACTGGCTGTCTGTGGCCTATAGCATGGCCGCCTCTGTACCCGTAATGCGACGAGGCCGCAACTAAAAATCCGGCGAGATCGCCCCGGCTGGGACGAATACCCAACCAAACACTAGTATTCCTCACACACTAAACAGCACACTCCTACACAATACTAGCGTTTGGTTGGCTGTAAGTGTATGTGAGGTGACAGAGGTCAATGCACATGCATTGCAAGAATGTAGAAGCAGAATTTACAAGATTAGGCATGCGTCTAGTTCCTGAGGGGCTGGAAAGCAATACAAGAAGACATAACTTAGAGAGTGTTTGTCGGCTGTAGAGTCGTCTTCGGGTGAAGTGTCTGTCATATGGGTGCCCATAGGTGTCTTTGTCTTGATGCGGTGAAAACAAGTATATACTCAAGCTATATACTGCTCCTACAAGAATCTAAACTCTTTCTCTCAGGCATCTCCATCCCTTAATGCCCCATTGATCTCTAAGGTCATATGTTCATCTGCATACAAGAAGAAGAATGGGGTACTTACTGTCATCACCAAACAGCCAAACTATTACGCTCTCAGATCAAAACGGGAGGTGGATACTCAATAAACGATCAAAATCTGGTAAAGAACTTTATTTGTTGAACATATATGCACCCAATACTAACTACATAAATTTCTGGAAACATATTGACAAACTGATTGCTGGACTCCCCAACGACTCCTGACTGATAGAGGCGGGTGAATCCAACCTTCCATTTGACCCCACCATAGATCCTAGCTCGAGAACCAAATTCAGGCCATCCTCATCCCATAAACTTTTCCACAATATATATTCCAGCTACTCTCTTGTAGACACCTGGTGTATTTAGCACCCAGACACCGGAGATTATACTTTCTACTCTCCCACCTACAAATCATTTTCCAGAATTGACCACATATTAGTATCTAAGAACCTGGCTAAGATGATCACTGATTCTTCCAACCACCCCAAATGATAAATCCTGGTGACGTAATCCTTAAATATTACAAGACAAAACCCATTTGGAGAAGATCCGCGAAGCTAATAAAAACTTCTTTCAGGACAATTCTCCTGAAAGACTGCTCTCCAAAGGTGCGTTGGGATGCCTTCAAGGCCACTATTAGGGGGTTATAATTTGAATCAGCTACCACATTAATCCCACATTAATAAATCTGCAAAAACACAGATAAAACAGTTGGAACCTAAAATTAAACAGGTAGAATTCAGGCATTATTTTGAGAAAGCAACTCCTCTCTTAGACACCATAAACATCTGGTAGAATTTGGCGTTTCAATGACGAGTCCATTAAGGACACAACAGCCAGGGATTCTATCAATACTGAACTACATTAAAGATAATTCATCTGCGAATGTCTCTCCCACTGCTTACTGTTAAGGCAATCGTCAGAGGCTCCCTAATTGAGATCCAATCTAAATTGAGCAAAACCCATGAAGCCAAGATGTTAGGTTTAGAGCAAGAAATTAAAGCTCTAGAAACCGGTCATATCTCCAACTTGGATTCTGACAACGACTAACAAATGCGAGTACAATATGATACTGAGCGAGAAAGCTGGGGCTTGGATCAATAGATACAAGAGTTTGAAACTGTGTGAAGCTAATAAAGTCGGGAAAATGCTGGCATCTTATCTGAAACCTAAATAAAATTAAAAAAACGCACTCAAAGACAACTCAACATGACATGAACAAACCCAGGCAAAATTCTGAAAGTCTTTAGAGACTTTTATTAGTTGCTATATAAAGATGATTGCGAATCATCCCTTGATAAAGGCAAGGAGTCCTTAAAGAAAATAAACGTACCCACCATCACCGAAGAAGATAAGAACTACCTTGACTCTCCGTTCACTTCAGATGAGATTACCACAGCTATTAGATTCCTGAAACCAAACAAAGCTCCAGGTCGAGATGGCTTCACAGCTTCCTTTTATACAGCATTTGCCTCCAGTCTCAGCCCTACACCATTAGATCTCTTCCACCACTTTGCAAACTCAGGTTCTGTCACCTGTACTGCAAGTGAAGCCACCATTGTAGTGATCCCGAAGGAAGGTAAAGACTCAACCCGAGCAAAAAACTACAGGCCCATCTCCTTATTTAACCTTGACGTGAAAATATATGCTAAAATGCTATGTAAAAAACTGGAACCCCTTCTACCATGCTTAATTAGCCGAGCTTTGGTTGGTTTTATGAAAAACTGTTAGTCCATCGACAATACTCGCCTCTTGTGCCATATCCTTGAAAAAGCCAGAGGCAATATCTCCGAGACCATAGCGATAATATTAGATGCTGAAAAGGCCTTTGCTAGAGTCTCGTGGACATTTCTCTATGAAACCCTTTTAAAATTAAATCGAGGGGAGACTTTCACAAAGATGATAATGGCTCTATATAGTGGCCCTTGTGCCTTTGCTCTAGAAAGGGGAACAAGGCAGGGTTGCCCTCTCTCCCCCTCTCTATTCATTTTGGCCCTTGAACCCTTACTCCATAATCTCCAATCAAACAATACGATTTCCGGTATCACCTTTAATAAAACCATTGTAAAGAGGCGGCCTTTGCAGACAATATCTTAATTATGAACTGGAATGCACACCAGTCAATTACAGTGTTAATACAAACGATTGATGAATATCCACTAGTTGCAGGAAACAAACTTAATAAAGACAAATCCGAAGTAAAAGGGCTAAATAATCTCTGTACTAGTGACCTCTTGGATAAATAAGGACTGGCGTGGCAACCTCAGTTTTTGAAATATTTAGGCATAGAATTTGGAGCAGAGCTGATTGAAATCCTAGAACTTAATGAAAAACTGACACTAAAGATAATAGAAGATTTTCTAGCTGGGTGGAATCCCAAAATGCATTGCCTGGTGGGGTTGCAAAGAAACAATAAAAATGATGGTGACCCAAATAGTCAATTTCCTCATAAGTATGTTACCACTTACCTTTGTCCGAAGACTTTCACCAAAAACTAGACAAGATGGTAGGGAAATTCATTTGGCAAAATAAACACCCCAGAATAACCATCAAAAAATATGACTAACCACAAATCTAGGTGGAGTTAACCTGTGCGATTTCAGGAACTACCAAACTGCATTCCTAGCCAGGCAGGGCTCCGTATGGCTGTCTCAGCATCCAGACTACACCCCCGCATGGCTCCTGCCTTGGTGATCTCCACCCCTTTATGCTTTTATCCACCAAGATCAAACCCCCCCATCCAGCCAAATATATCTTTAACAATACAAAAAGAGCTCTTATGAAAATTGACAAACTCCTGGAAACTCCATTTAGCCAGTCTAATTTGACTTCATTATTGAATAATCCCAAATTTAGGATCCAAGGCACGCTCGTGTATTAACTCTCCTGGTCATCCAAGGGCATTCACTTCTTAAAACAACTAGGCTGGAAAAAAACTCCTCTCTCCTTTAAAGAAATCCAACAACAGTATAATGTACTGGACTTGGGCTTCTACAACTTTCTTAAACTCAAAACCAGTTTATCTAAATCAAACTGCTCCTATGCTGACCCTTTACTACCCACATTTATCTCAGCCTTCACCAAAACTGACCACCAAACCTCTAAATTCTATCCCCTTCTGAAACCAAAGACCACACATCTAAACTCCAATTTACTAAAGAAATGGGACCTGTCTGATTCAATCCCTACAGATAATTGGAGTCTGATCTGGAAATAAGTCACTTCACATAAAATCGCCTCTGCCCTGTCCCAAACTAAATACTGGCTTCTACATAGGCCATTTTGGACTCCTTCACAACTCCATAAGATGTCACTCAGAGACAATCCATTGTGCTGGAACTGCAACAAAGACACCGGGACCTACCATACCTTCTCTTTTATTGTTGTGCTGTGTCTCACTTCTGGGACCGGGTGTTCGATTTCATTTGGTCCCTATTTGGGATTCACCTGAAAGGTGACTTCACATCACTCATCCATGGTTTCCTAGACCCTCGGGTCCAGTCAATTATTCATGGTCTGCTGATAGATATCTTGCTGACTGCAGCCTGTTAATCTGTACTTAATAATTGGAAAAACACTTTTGCCACCTCTTTCAAATCTTGGCTGAATTGGATTTCTCATTTAAAAGGTGCTGATAACATTGCCCTTCAGCACTCTCCTTGGAGACCGCTGTCCAGACCTGTATGGCCGACAATGGATAACTATTTTGCCAGCTTCAAACCCCCATGAACGCCCATGTGAACGCTCATATACACCACTCATGAAATATCCGATTGCTAAAAAGATTCCCTACCTATCTTCTCTCCATGCTAATAGCCCCACACCAGAGGGAAGAACATTGATTGCACTTCCAAATGTTGTTTTTGTTGGATAATGTCCTCATGCCCTTATACTACATCTAAAGATACTCTCTGCCTGTTTCACCTGGCATTGCATCCCCCTACGTGTTATCTATCAATGATCACCTTTTGTGCTTCCTAAAGCCTGTTCAACACAATGTCTGCTATCCGTGGGATATATGGACAAGATCACCCTCAGTATGTAGATCCGAAAGGCGTAAGGGGGCAGGAGAGAGCCGGGATTGCGGAGACATTCGCCAACCACTTTGAGCAGGTTTATGTCCCTTCTTCTGCATCCACCCAGGACGCAGCAGCCAAATTACTTTCCACTCTGCCCCTGCCAGTGTTGGATCCCCAGGATGTGGCGGAGCTTGAGGCAGCCTTGACTCCTGACGAGGTATCTAAAGCGATCGGAGCATTACAATCCGGAAAAGCCATGGGCCCGAGCGGCCTTCCAATTGAACTTTACAAAACTGTCTCCTCGACGATTGCCCCGTTTCTCGTACGAATGTATGACGAGAGTGTTACTCGAGGTATCATACCTGAAACGCAGAGATTAGCAAATATTGCCGTCATACACAAAAAGGGAAAACCCCCTGAGCAATGTTGTTCATACAGGCCTATTTCTCTCCTGGACCCAGAGGTAAAAATATTAGCTAAAATTCTGGCCCTCCGCCTCTCGCCCTATCTCCACAAACTGATACACCCGGACTAGTCCGGCTTCATGCCTACTAGGAACACCGCGCTTAATCTCAGTCGCCTCTTCGGGGTACTGGACAGGGCCTCTACCATACAAGAAGACTCCGTGATAATGTCTTTAGACGCCAAGATGGCTTTTGATATGATAGAATGGCCCTTCCTGTTTGCCGCACTCGAGAGATATGGATTTGGTGGTCGGTTTTTATCCTGGGTGCGTCTACTTTATTCAAAACCCCTGGCCTGGATCACAGTTAATGGTAGCAGGTCGGAAATCTTTGAGTTGGGAAAGGGTACGAGGCAGGGCTGTCCCTTATCACCACTGTTATTTGCTCTGGCACTTGAACCTCTGGCTTTATGGATTAGAGGTGACCCCCCTAATTCGGGGGCTTAATTGGTCGCTGGAGTGGTCGGATAAAATCTCCCTCAATGCCGATGACATCCTACTCTATTTAGCCAGACCCCGATTTTTGATTCACAGGATATTACATATCTTTGCCCTCTTCCAGAAATACTCCGGTTATCTCATCAACTGGGATAAATCGCTGGTCTACGTTTTGAGTCGGGAACCTCCGCTCCTTCCCACGGGTTGCTACGCTAAAATAGTTGCAGACGGTTTCCGATATCTCCGTATATATATTACGAGGGATGCAAGGGTCTTCCACCAACGCAATCTCTTGCCTCCCTTACACCGCCTCCGATCTGACGTGCAGCATTGGAAAACACTACCTCTTACACTACTAGGTAGAGCTGCCCTTTATAAAATGATGCCACTTCCACGCTTTCTTTACGCCTTACAGAATGCACCATATTTAGTCCGACCTCAATATTTTCAGTCAGTTGACTCCAAGGTACGAGCTCTACTTTGGAACAACGGCTCGCTCTGAATCGCTCTCACCAAGCTTACAAAAAGCTGGTATGATGGGGGTATCGCTTTGCCAGCCATTAAAACATACTACTGGGCCTCACAGTTAGTGGTCCTTAATCACTGGACACACCGACCTATTACAGACCCGGCATATAGAATGGACAGGCACAATATGTTTGCAGGTAATTACTTGAGGGCACTTTATGGAGGGACAAGATATACACCTAAATACACTCCGACTTCCACCACGGTCTCCATCTGGCATGCCGCAACCGCTGCTTTGGGCTGGAAAGGTAAAATTACACGGGTTACTCCGTTGCTAGAGTCCTGTCAATTAGGTATGCTCTCAAGGCAGCCGGGGTTTGACAAATGGGATCTGATTGGCCTCTCTAAGGTTGGGGACCTGTGGGCGGGGGGCGGGGTTGTCCCATTCGGCGAGCTACAGACACAGCACCAATTGCAGGGGGGGAAACCTTTAGATACCTTCAGGCAAGAAGCGCATTATACAAAGCAATTCCCAAGGGTCTGACCTACCTGTCTCCTCACCTTTGGAGGATAGGCTATTGGATGATTACCTCCCAGAAAAAGCCATCTCATTGACCTATCGTAAAATTCTCAATAACTTACCTGAGACACATGACAAAACATGTACAAGATGGGCTGACGATGTAGGGGACATGACCGATGAGGATTGGAGGGAGGCCCTAGTCTCACCCTGGGAGGTGGCTATCCGTTCCCGCTTCAAACTTATACAGCTAAAAATACTCCATAGAGCCTACTATATTAGTTCGGCACTTGCTAAAATGGGCCTCCTCGACTCCCCGGTCTGTCCCCGTGGCTGCGGTTCCACAGGCACCTTTTTACATCAATGGTGGGAATGTCCTGTCCTTCAAAAATACTGGGGTAGGGTTGTGCCCACCATGTCCCAGATATGCCATAAACCTATTGAGGCTTCCCCCCGGCTTTGTCTTTTGAACATCTGGGAACCCACCGACTTGTCAAGAACTGAACAAATATGGGTCTCGTTGGGCTGCATGGTGGCAAAACGCAATTTCGCCAGAACATGGAAGGGGAGAGTTAAGCCTCAATACATTGATTGGGAGTCCGACATGGACTGGTGCATGCAAGCGGAGCGGGTGATTTATGAGAGCAGGGGATGCCCGGGCAAATGGACGAAAATATGGGGCCCCTGGAATGAGAGTAGAGGTTTGCTATGTGCCCCCTTTGGTGAGGCTTCCCCATTTGTTGTTGACAATGAGACGCTGTAAGATTTTAATAGATAACCGAGATCATGAAACACCTGATTGTGCTACCGACCCGCCGTGCTGAGCTGTATTTAAATGTAATTTTATATTGCGAGCTTTGTATATCTTGATGACTGCTTTTTACTGCATTTGTTTTGTTTGTATTGTTTTATGTTGATTCTCTTTTAATAAAAAAGATTTGTTAAAAAAAAAAAGATCACCCTCAGTACGGTCATGCCTCACATATTGTTATGCCATTTAATGCTCTTGCCTTTCTGTTCTATGTTTTGTTTTCATGATTTACCTTAAAACTTATTTTGCGATTTTGTATGTATTCTTAATAGAAGAATGATATACTGTACCTGCTCACAACACACAACACTATGTGAAGTGTACTGCTGTATCATGACTGCCTTTTCTTTACTAAAAAATGACAAAGATTGTTGAAATTAGAAACTTACTGTAATCTGCTGACAAATTTGAACCCAGCAAAGTACAATCAGCCGTCCATCTTACCAAGATCGGTCAATTAAGTACCATTAAATTGGATAACTAAAACATATTGTTAAAAGCACTTAGAAACTGCATAAGAGCATTATCAAGCGCTATATAAAGATACAGAGATCAAAGGGGGATGTGGCCTAATGGCCAGAGTTGCTGACTTTGGAACTGGGGCACTAGGTTCAAAATCACTGACGGGGCTATTAGCACAGGTAAGTTACATTGTGAGTAATTTACTCTTACATTTTAGCATAACTTTACTACTTTTGGCTATTCACAATATCTTTTGAAAAGTAACTCAAAAGTGTAGATGTACATCTCTATGCCCCTGAAAAAGGAGGTGGAGTCAAATTTACGAGTGTAAGTTACTACTGCCAAAAAATAAACAGTACTAAATCTAGCACCACACTTGGCCAACCAGTAATACTGCAACACCCTAGCTGAGAAAATAATGGAGGTAGGGATTTAAAATAAAACCCATAGGGAAATTATTATTATTTAATTATATAAAATAGTTAAAAATCTAAATAAATAAAGATAATTCAATGTAAAAAAAAATCTAAAATGATTACATATTTATTATTTAATTAAACATTATTTTAATAAGGCCGGGGTTCACCACCACCCCGGCCTCCAACACCGCCGACGCCAGCACCGGCGACACCCTAAGATGCATCCTCCTCAACGTGCGCTCCGTACACAAACACGCCATGGAAATCTGGAACCTACTCGACTCTCTCTCGCCGGACATCGCCTTCTTCACGGAGACCTGGACCAACGCCTCCTCCACCCCCGACATCAACACCGCCATTCCGGACGGATACAAGATCCAGAGGAAAGACCGCCCCGACCACCCGGGAGGGGGCCTCGCCATCGCCCACAAGAGCACCCTATGCCTCACCACCTCCAGCGAAACCTTCCCCTCTGCCGAACACCTGCACTTCCAGATCCAGACCAACCCCACCGCCACACTCCGAGGAACCCTCGTCTACAGACCCCCGGCCCCCGGCCCCCGGACACCCTTCGCCACCGCCATCACCGACTTCATCGCACCCCACGCCATTTCCTCAATGAACTACATACTCATCGGAGACCTGAACTTCCACCTCGACAACCCCAGCGACCCTAACTCCACCACCCTTCGTGACAACCTCGCCGACATCAGACTTAAACAAATCGTCACCACACCGACCCACAGAGCAGGACACACCCTCGACCCCATCTTCGCTGCAGGAAACAGCGTTCACTTTAGCCACACAATGCAACCGCCATGGACCGACCACCACTGCGTACACTTCGCAGTCGACAAACCCAAGGCACCCAAACCAGCCCCACGCCCACCACGAAGGAACTGGAGCAAGGTTACCGACGAGCAACTTAACTCCACCCTCACCCGAGACAGCCACACCTGGGCATCCGATGCAAACAACGCAGCCAGAGGACTCCACACTTGGATCTCCAACTGTGCAGATGAGCTTGCCCCGCTGCGGAACCCCGACAAACAGCACCCCAGGAAAGCCGCCTGGTTCACCACCGAACTCCAAGAAGCCAGATACATCTGCAGACACCTATAGACAAACTGGAGAAACTCCAAGACAACCAAAAACTACTCCACCTACAAGGACACCATGACGGACTACCACAACCAAATCAGAACCACCAAGAGGAACTTCATCCACAACAAAATCCTCGCCAACTCCACCAACTCCAAGGAACTCTTCAGTGTCATTCAGGAATTCACCAACCCACGCAGAGAAGCCACAGACATCACCCCGTCCCAAGACCTCTGCAACAAGCTTGGAACCTACTTCCACCCCAAGATCCAAAACCTCTACGACAACTTCGTTGAGCATCCACCAGACGCCACAGCCGGCCCCCCAGAGACACCATCCAGCCCACCATCTACAACTGGACTCCGATCACGACTGAAGACACTGCCTCAACCATGAAAAGCATCCACTCAAGGGCCCCCACCGACCCCTGCCCTCCTCACATCTACCACAGAGCCGCGGCCGCCATCGCACCCGAAACAACGCACCATCAACACCACCTTCAAAACAGGCACCTTCCCAGATGATTGGAAGTGTGCAGAAGTCAGGCCCCTGCTTAAGAAGCCCACAGCTGACCCCACCGACCTCAAGAACTACCGGCCCATCTCGCTCCTCCCCTTCACAGCCAAAGTTGCAGAAAAAACAGTCAACAGGGAACTGACACAATTCATCAAAGAGAACGCCGTCCTCGACCCATCCCAATCCGGATTCCGAAGTAACCACAGCACCAAGACCGCCCTATTCACCGCCACAGACGACATCCGCACCCTCCTGGACCAAGGCCACTCCGCAACCCTCATCCTACTCGACCTATCAGCGGCCTTCGACACTGTCTCCCACCGCACACTAGTCGCCAGACTACACGACGCCGGCATTCAAGGAACAGCCCTGGACTGGATCCGATCATTCCTCACTGGAAGAAGCCAAAGGATCAGACTGCCACCCTTCCTCTCCGATCCCACGAAAATCACCTGCGGAGTCCCACAGGGGTCATCACTGAGCCCGACCCTCTTCAACATCTACATGACCCCCCTCGCAGCCATCGTCCGACAACATGGCCTCAACATCGTATCCTACGCTGACGACACCCAGCTCATCCTCTCCCTCACCAAATACCCCACCACCGCCAAACTCAACTTCCAGAAAGGAATGCAAGACGTCACAGTCTGGATGACCAACAGCTGCCTGAAGCTCAACGCCGAGAAGACAGAAGTCCTCGTCCTTGGAACCACCCCTTCAGCATGGGACAAAACCTGGTGGCCGACCGCCCTCGGGAGCCCACCCACCCCCTCGAACCACGCCAAAAACCTCAGCATCGTACTCGACTCATCACTCACCATGAACCAACAGGTCAACGCTGTCACCTGCAGCTGCTTCAACACCCTCTGCATCCTCCGCAAGACCTTCAAATGGATCCCACCCTGAGTCAAGGAAGACAGTCACCCACGCACTCATCACCAGCAGACTTGACTATAGAAACGCACTCTATGCCGGCATCAACAAGTCCCTACTCTGCAAACTCCAGACAATACAAAACACCGCCGCCAGACTCGTCCTCTGCATCCCCCGGCACGAACACATCAGCCAACACCTACGAAGACTCCACTGGCTCCCCGTGGAGAAAAGAGTCACCTTCAAAATCCTCACTCACGCCTACAAATGCCTACACAACAACAGAGCCAAATACCTCACCGACAGAATCAACTTCCACGTACCCAAAAGAAACCTCCGATCGTCCAACCTCGCACTGGCCGAAACCCCGCGCATCCACAGATCCATAGCAGGCAGAAGATCCTTCTCTCACATTGCAGCCAAGACCTGGAATGAGCTACCGGCAGACATCAGACGCGCCCCCTCCCTAAACACCTTCAGAAAGACCCTCAAGACCTGGCTCTTCGGCTAAAACAGACCTGCGGAACCCCCCCCCCCCCCAGCGCCTTGAGACCCTCACGGGTGAGTAGCGCGCTTACAATTCCCCTGATTGATTGATTGATTGATTGAATAACTTTTAAAATAAAAAAAATGTAATAGTGATTTGCATTAAAATCTACTCAATTATTTTTTATACAGTCTATAAATCACTTTTAATAATAATGACTATTTAATACTTTACATTTCAAATTCAGAAAAATAATTCTTATTTAATTTAATATATTTTAATAAATTAAAGATTATACTGAAAATTAAAATAATAGTGCTGTAGCATTTATTTCTTTAGTTGTACATTTAAAATAAATATATAAACTTAATTTAAAGCAATATTAAACATGAAAATATTTTTCTTCTTCTTCTAAGTTCCATAAACTTTTTTTATTTTTCCCTTTACTTTGCCATACAGAGATATCTGCCCCAACTGTGGAGTCTCGCCATGGTAAAGTATAGGGAAAAGTAAAAAAGTTTATTTAACTTTATAATGTAAAATTTAATAATAAATATGTATTATTTTCAATTTTCTTTAACATTAAAATAAATGTATTTCTATTTTTAAGTATTTTAAATTATGTAATTTAATTTAGCATTTTTTCATATGGTGTTTTATTTGATGTCCTTACCTTAATTACGTTTTTTGGGAGGATGTTGCAGTAACAGTGGTTGGCCATGTGTGGTGCTGGACTTACTCCAGCTCTGAGCTGTAGTAATCTAGTACTGTTTTTTGTTTCTTTGTGGCTGTAATAACTTTAGAAGTGCATTTTGTGAAAAGCAATGTGCCTACTCATTTGTGATTAGTTGCTCATCCCTCGCTAAACCCCTCCTTACCCCTCCCCAACGCACCCCCATTTAGTAGTAAGTTTGCCCATTTTTCCAGCCACTCTCCCAATCCCTCCTACATTTACTACTATGTTGTATACTTACACTGTGAGGTGGAGGTGGAGATTTATACTTGCAGGTCTGTGAATAACATTTTATTGTAATTTAGTAATACTATTCTAAATGTACTACAAAATGCAGTTTGTAAATAAGTCTCAGAATCTGTCTGAGCCCAAAAATACAAAAAAACACAAAAAGAAAATAATCTGACCTTTTTTAATGTAATATTGTGCTCATGTAAAGCACTCAGATGCCCTTGGGTCAGGATCACACTCTATAAAACTACAAAACAAAAATCATATTTTTAAGAATGTAAAAGCTATAAAGCACCATTCTATTACACATTCACACCTGTGAGCGTGGTGTGGTAGAAATGTTATTGATCCTGGCAAATTCCAGGACTTTACCTCAAAGAAATATATCAAAACTACACCCAAGAGAATTCAAACTTCTTTTCGCTTGCCACTGGCATGCTGTATGCACCATGGGGCCAGAAAGAATATAGGGGCTTTAGTGGTGTGGTTGCGGCCTAATGTCAGGATGCCGTGTCCCACACCTTTTTTTTAAGAACACCTCTTGCATCCAATGGGCTATCTGTTCTCCCGCAGCATATTGGCGCCAAACTCTCCAATCCCTCCTTCGGGAGGGAGGATAAAAGACTGGGGGCCTAAAGAGCCCGATGCGGCTGTCCAAACCTCCTTTTTTGAAAAAAACATTCATGGGTATAGTGGGCTGTTTGACCATCTCACCCCTCAAACTGGCCCACAGAAAGAACAGAAAGACTGCTGTGGGTCTTCAATCAAAATATTCAAATCATTACCCTGCGAGAAGACTAATCTCTGAAAAAAGCTCATCAAAAGAACTAAGTATAAATCAATAAACAGACTACTGTATACTCTGCTTAGTTAGAAAGCCCAACAATGTCTTACTCATCTCCAAAATACAGTAGTCTTTATAAGGTTTTAGAGTACAAAAGCAACACACTTTCCCTCCTGCTGCCCAGACATGGCCCATATAGAGTGATTCAAACTAACTGCATATTACTTTATAATTCCTTCATATAAAATGTATGCAGTCTTATTCCTCTGCATTTTACATTTTGAAGGTCTTTTACAGACATGTTAGTGCTGCAGAGGAGAAGAATGCTGTGATCCTGATTGTTAGATAGTGACAGAAAATGATCTTAGTTCTAGAGGAAGTCTTTAATACGGTGTAAATTAAGCCTGGGTGGAGTTTGCAGAGTTCCGCTAAGCGGAACTCCGCAAAGTGCAAAAAAAACTCCGCCGGGCTACGCGGAGCTCCGCAAGCAGCGGAGTGCATTAGATAAATGTCGTTCGCGGTCATTTTCAGTGCCAGTTGCTTGTCCGGACTGTGCAATCATCCCGAACGGCACCATGCACAGCGCAAGCGGGCGCTGCTTCCTTTCTGCTGCTCGAGTAAATTTTTACTCGAGCGGCAGCTTTCTCAACGCGAATGGACGGTTTCTCAATGCGAGCTGTCGCGAGCATACGTGACCACTCGCAATGAGAAATCTGACCGTCCGCGTTGAGAAATCTCGCCGGGAGGTTGATTTTCCACGCTTGCGCTCGCCAACTTAATGTTGACGATCGCGAACGAGGAAAAATCTCGCTGGGAGGTGGATTTTCCTCGCTCGCCAACTTGACGTTGACGAACGCGAGTGAGGAAAAATACTCCGCTACGTGGAGCGGAGTTTTTCGGAACTCCGCGAGCTCCGCAAACTCCGTGAGCGGAAAACTCTGCAAACTCCGTGAGCGGAGCGGAGTTCACCGCACAGACTTAGTGTAAATCCAAGAAGGGAACATTTTTCAAACATACTATTGCTATGGTGGAGGATATGAAATGTGTGGATATGCCGTTACTATTCAACTCTAAATCAGCAAAAACTGTTTCAGCGAAATGTATTTTCCTTTGAACCTCTATTGAGAAATTAGGGATAAGGGATATTGTGAAACTAAGGGGCTGATTTAGATTTTGGTGGACATGGTGATCTGTCATGAGTACCATGTCCTCGAAGCTCTCGGTCCACCCACCTCATTTAGGGATGGTTGGACCATAAGCTTTCTGTTGAGTGAGCATCTATTGGCTCGATAGGCGGAAAGATTAGTTTGATGACACAATGGAGTAGGGGCCGTCAGAGTAAATTCCATCACACCTCCAACTCTCTGTCTGTCACCACAGGAATAGCCTGGTCCTGAGGGACAGAAAAAACAATAAAAAATCCCAGAGTGCGGGGTTCATTAGTTTTAGTTTTTTTAGAAATTATTTGGGAGCTTTTTCTGAAAAATAAAAAATGGTAAAAGTTTGATAAGCCATCAAAAGCAATGGTGGCTTCTGCAACTTGAAGGCAACTGCCTTGATGGTGGTTCCTTCAAAGGAACAGAGAAGATTGCTGGTCTGACAGTCATCTGTAAATCTGACTGACAGAGTCCCATTGGAATGGCATACCTTAGGTCCTCTGCCCCACAAATGGATGCTCCTCCGTTTGTCAAATTCTAAATCTAGCCTTAATTTTCCACAAAAATCAAGTCATTTATACAGACGTCCTCAAGCAGAGGCAAAATTGTGGTTGATTTTAATAGGGGCAGGTGCCGAAGCTGATCATGTAACAAATCATGAAATGTTTTATCTTCTTTTATTTTGCTTGTTTAAAAAAGAGACTCCAAAGATTGCAGCAAACACAGCCAAAGTGTTTCTTTCACGTATGGGAACTTCTTCAGGGCATTCATGCTATATACTTCAGTGAATAGGATGCCAACTCCAACTTCCACACTCACCCATGAAAGAATCCTATAAATATGTGGGCGGGATTAGTGTCAAATTTCGAACAATATAGCCAATCTGCCCATGTGGTTGACACCTTAGTCCATGTCAGAATACTGCACAACCACCGTTCTTCACATCACATAAGCCGAGGCAAAAAAGAACTCTGTCTGGAAGTCTGCTTAGCGCTCCTTTTTGTGATGGGAGAATTTAAAGTGCATTTTCTAATGAGTTTGAATTGGGCCTTACATACAGTGTTGATCAGGAACTGAAAAGCTTGTCTGGGGTGGGCCAGTCTGCAACCAACAAATTGTGAGCTAAGCAGCAGCACCCTTCCCCCGCAGCACATAAATTGCAGGCTAAGTGAACGGGCCCACAGTCACCTGAACAGGCCTTCCTCCTTCCCTTCCACAACCCCTTGAGTTTAACGTGACCTGATCTATGGAATTAGGGGCACATGCATCAAACGAAATACCGGTCGCAAACGGGCAGATTCGCAGAATCTGCCCCTTTGCGACCGGTATTTTTGCATTTGGGATGCATCATCCCAAATGCAAAAATTGCTAAATAAGGAATCGCAAAATTTGCGATTACTTCAATTGCGATTGCTTTTAAGGAATCGCAAATTGCGATTCCTTAAATGCAATGCTAGAAGCAATTTAATATAGCGATTTCGCTAATAGGGGTCGTAAATTACCAAAAATAAAAATGGTCGGTAATTTGCAAAAACTTTGTAAAATGCACTAAAGTGCATTTTTCAAAGTTACATGTTACACACACACATGCCTTTGGGGCATGTGTGTACGCAACATGGGTGCACATTACAATTTCAGGGGTGCAACAGGGTGTCCTTTTAGCACCCTTGCAATTGCATGTGCAATTTGCGAGTACCTATTTGGTACTCGCAAATTGCGCATGCAATTCCCATTCATTCCTATGGGCCTATAGGCCCATAGGAATGAATGGGAGGCCATTCCTTAATTTCGACTCGCAATTTGCGACTCGCAATTAAGGAATGTTTAGGAATCAGCTATTTTTTTGCGATTCCTACATGCATAGGCTTTTGCGATTCCATAATTGCGATTCCTTAATAATAGCAATTATGGAATCGCAAAAGCCTACCTTGATGCATGTGCCCCTTAGTGTTCTATTTAGTCTGGGGTGATGGGGCTTGGGCTTCTATTGATTCCTAGGGCTATGGTTCCCATTGGCCAAAGTATTACTAGGGTTATTTAAACAGGCATCTAGCCCGGGTGTGTTGGTAAAGGGTGTGTTCGTAAAGGGTGTCCAGTCAAGGGTGCTGTTCGTTTGGGCCTGAATAGGGTCTGGGGCCAAAAAGTCTGCACAAAAAACCCATCCACAGCAGAAAAGCAGGTATACCTCCTCCACATACAAGGTAAGGAAATCATCTACTCCTGGCGAAAACCCCACTTCCTGTTCCATTCTCATAACCTCTACACAACATTACAAAACATCTCAACATCGCATCACATTTTAAACAGACATATACCATACTCACATCCTACCTAGTGGTGGGCGAAATTTGTGATTCCATTGGCAGAATAGAAGTAATTCAGTAATTCCGCATTACTCATGTAACTCGGAATCACTAATACAAATTCTACCACTCCGCCGGCAGAATTTACCAGCACTGTAATTGTTTTTTAAACAGGACTGGAAGAGGGAGAAGTCCCTCTATGTTTAAAAACCACAACAGTGATTTGCAAATAGAGGGACTGCTCCCTCTTGCATATCTGTTTAAACCACTGCAGTGCAGTGCATACCCCTCGTTGCCCTTACATAGGCATGTAAGGGCACTGAGGGGCATGCACTGTAGTGGAGTGGATACCCCTTGGTGCCCTTACATACTTATGTAAGGGCACTGAGGGATATGCATAAGGGCACCAAGGGGTATGCAATGCACTATAGCAGGTACCCCTCGGTGCCCTTGCATACTCACTAGCACATTCTGGCTCATATGCTCCCTCCCATAAAAACCCCATCAAATCTCTAATAAACCTATTCGAGCAGGAATGCAAATGCGAGTAATACCACAATCCCAGCCCAATCTCTTCAGCAGCACTTTTTACGCCCTGACCTTCCAATGCACACAAAGAAGAAATCTCAGCCAATGGTAACCAGATGTCCACAAAGAGCACAAGGCATAACAATAATCCAGACGCATATCGTCCCTTCCACAACAGAAAACGTTCATATCTAAATAGTTTGCTTGTGAATGCATGTTCAATGAGCAAAAATAAATACAACATCTTTGTCCTACTTACAGATACAGAACCAGACATACTATTCTTCACAGACATTTGGTTGGGTGAAAAGAGACATGGCCCAATGAACCTATCCTCTATGGTTATCAAGCAAATACACATAACCATAAATGATAAAAAGGAGACAGACTAGCCATTGTACTAAGTACACCATAACAATCATCAAGTTGGAAGAGGTAACTATGCAAGCTTGTGAAGCCCTTCTTGCTAGATGCCAGCCCAGACCCACTTTCACCTGCCACTTCCTCTTGCCCTAGAGACCTCCACTCAACAATATAGCTTTTACTGATGCTTTCTTGGACACAAGCTCAGGTCTATCCAACTGTCCAGTGTATCTATACTTTGTGACCAAAGCATCAGGTTCTATAAATCAAATATGCCTCAACCCAATGCTATCATATCAGGTCTACATGCACATAACTTACAACAGATCGTCTCTAGACCCATCTGCGTAGCAGGTCATATATTGGATGTAATTTTCACCAGTACAGAATTAACCACTATTCAACAGATCTCACCTTTCCAATGGACAGATCATAATATCATGAACTTCTCCTTCAAGATCTCAACTATAATATGAACTACAGCCCACCTACCCGCTATAAAATGTAGCTATTGGATCAAACTAAACATGCAGGCGTTGGAATCACACATTAAAAAATATACTCAACTAGAAACAATAAACTCAGTGGATAATCTGAATGGATTTCCTCAGCTTTTGACATATTAATCCCCAAACAACTTCAAAACAAGGCAAAAGTAAGAAGAAGGCCCCTTGAATGAAAGAACTGAAACAAATTAAAGGACAACTCTCAACAATTCAATGCAGGTGTCTCAAGTCCAAGAACCAGCAAGACTCTCTGCAATGACACAACAGAATGTACAAGTCATGCATAAAGAATGCTAACAAATCCACTACTCAGGCAGAATCTACAATTCCAAATGCTCAGCCAAGGAACTCCGTAAAATTTGGAATTTCGTAATCCAGAAAGCTCTCAAAACTCCATCCCACTTTCACATGACATTTGCAATAAACTAACAATGCATCAACTAAAAATAGCAGACACACTGGATTCTTATTTAGCAGCCAAGGGAAACAACTCTTTCGCTTCTATACAGCCAATAGCAATCACAACATCTACATCAGCCTTCTAAGAAATTACAACTTCGAAATTTGAAGTTCTACTACAAACCAGCAGCCCAGCCAGCTGCCCATCAGATTCCTGCCCTCCACACAATTTCAAAATGATCCTTCAAATAACATAGTCAACTATCCCAGTCAGAAATATTATCATTAATTTCTTATCAATAAAACAGGAACTTTCCCTAAGAAATCAAAGGAACTTTCTCAGAGATATTAAAGAAGGCATACATATGTCCACTACTTAAGAACAACAAAGTGGACCCTTAAGACCCCAACAGCTATACACCAATCTCCAATTTGACTGTCCTTAGCAAAGCTATGGAGAACAGATCTCAGATTTCACAGAAGAATACTAACTCCTCTCAGACTGACAAACTAGATTCCACCCAGGGAAAGGGAACAAATTTGCCGCTATCTCAATTTGGGACTACACCAAAACATAGTTGCATAAAAACAGGAGTTTCACAAGGATTTATCACCTCACCTCTACTAAATCTTATCATCCGTTTCAAACTCACCTGCACCAACAATGCAGACAACACAGATAATTCACAAACTGGAAAACTCCAAGGAACATTAAAATTAACACCTGCCTCTTAGACGTAGAACAATGGATGACATGGATTCACCTCAAACTTAATGCTTCAAAAATGTAAATACTGTCACCAACTGCAGAGACTGGAAAGACTATGACCCTATATCCTCCTGGTCAGATAAACCGGAATACCCATCCAATAATAGCCACAAATGTGAAAAATCTCTAAATGTTCTTTGACTCTACACGTTTCATGAGTACTCATGTGGAAAGGCTGTTCCAATATACCTACTACACAATGAAAACTTTTAGGGCCTGATTTATAGTCTGGCAGGCTGAGTTTACTCTGTCGGGTTGGTGGAGGATGGTACCCTCGTCATCCTGAGGGACCTCCGCACACTAGCGATTCCTGTCAGTGTAGGAAAAGTTTGAACCTAATAGGGCAGATGGCATAAAGTCCTTCCTAGGATGGGTCCTACTCCGTCGGGTCATCGGAGGAAGTATACTGTCAACATAGACAATGGAGGCGTTGTCAACCAAATGCTTACAGTCAGCCTGAATCTAAATAAGGCAGGCAGACCAACGGTTTGCCAAACAGGGTATTCTGCCACACTACGCCAAACTCTAAACCAACACCTAAGATGCATCTTTCTTTTTCATGGATTTCCTCAAAAGGTACAAACAACAACATCACCCACTCTCTGAAACTTGACTAAGCTATGACCTATATCTCAATAACACACTCCCAATTATCAAAAGCTACAAAGAATCCAAAACTCAGCAGCAAGAAATGCTAAATGTAAATATACAAACCCAAATTTCTTCAGTCCTGAAAGCTCTACACTGGCTCCAATAGTAAGAAGATTGTCTATCAAACTACTTTACATCACTCACAGAGCTAAGAATGGCAAAAGACCAAAATCCATTCAAGCAAATATCCCACAATATTCCCAATTCAGGAACTTACATTCCAGACCAGCACCGCGATTAACATTTCCTGCTTACAGGAAGAGAATTATTGATAGCACTACTTTCTCCATACAAGCGGCAACACTTTGTAATTCCCTGCCTGCAAAGATCAGAGCCACTGAGAATCACTTTGTATTCATAAGGATGGTTAAGACCTGGTTGTTCCCAATGCTATCCAACACAGAACCCACACATTCTCTTTTCCTGCCCACAAACAGATACAGTCCAGAACCCTCTAAGATCAAGAAAGCGCTACATCACTACTTCAGCAAAATCCCTTAACAAACAATCTGTTATATCAGGGAGACTCACATTCCCTTTGAAATTCAACACTTATGCATCTTTCTCAAACAAATACATGACAGTAGGCTTAATGAAAACCCCATGGAATGTCCTCCCCTCAAAATCTCAACAGATACACCTAACAACCCACTATCTCAACATACCACATAACTCTGTATTTAAAAAAACAAGTACAAAGTCTGATAATTTCAGTAAAGTTTAATTTCTATGTGGAAGAGAACTGACGGTGTCGGTGCCATTGGTGGCCAGGTGGAGTAAAGTAAGACGGAGGAACCTATCACACCTTCCGACAGGTGGCAAACTTTCAGCCTTTCTCTCTACTCTTTCTACTTCCTTAAGTTATATCCAACCTGAACATTTAAAAAAACCCTGACTGAAAATCTCCTGATCCTTCCTTCCTGTTTGAAAGATACTCTCCTTACATTACATCGTCTGCATGGCTTGGTGCCTCTGAGTTTACCCCCTTCACACATGCCTGCCACCTTACTCTCTACTCAACCTCACCTGCTTAATCATACCTCTCCTTAGAAAGCATAAACATTCAGAGAAACCGTTCCTGCAACACCAAAACATATCTAACCTATCTACTCCTATCGCTCCCTTAAATCATGTCTCATTCTGTTTAACCTCTCCTTATTATCTTACTATATTTAACCTCTTCCACACTATTTCCTTACCCCCTTTCTCCACTTCCATTAACTCACTATAATAATTACACCAAACTCGTATTAACGTAATACATCGCCACTTGAAAATGAAGGAAAAGTTTCAGTTTCCTTACAGCGCAAGACCAGCCCAATACCCAACAAATCTACATCAATAATTAATAACACCTTCTCAGGAGTATTAAGCACTAAATAAAAAAAAAACATGATACAATACAATTGATATACGGTCGGGTATAGTTTGCCTCGTTAAATATACATGTTTCTGCTTTCACTGAGGTACAGATTGCTTGAAATAATATAAGAATAACACATTAATAATTTAGCCATATACATATTACACAGTTTATTTTTTTAATAACATTTTTTATTAGC
Source organism: Calotriton arnoldi (assembly GCA_963921515.1). Classification (NCBI taxonomy): domain Eukaryota; kingdom Metazoa; phylum Chordata; class Amphibia; order Caudata; family Salamandridae; genus Calotriton; species Calotriton arnoldi. The sequence goes on from CAWUFW010000963.1 coordinate 1,850,346, forward strand.
ATTTTATGTAAATAACAAGACTTATAATAAACCATGGCTCAGCATAGAAAGCAAAGGCTAATATTCACAATAATACAGACATGTTAATACCTGACTAAACAGCTCAGTGCTGTCAATATCTTGATATCATAAATTGCTTCATTATGGATCATATCAAAGCCCCAAAATATCTGCACTGTGGACCTCAGATCTTGGTGTGTTTTTGTGGACATCCACTTGCTCGATAAATGGGGACCGGTAGCCACACTGGAAAGGATATGTCATGGGAGAGGCCGACCAGCAATGTTTGGCAATACCCCTCTCAGCAACATTGCACAATTTCGAAAATATACCACTAGAAATACTAGAGGACACAATTCTATGCAAATAAGCATATGACCAGGGGTGCGTCTTTGCCAGTCCTGGACATACACTCACAGGGTACAGTGAGCTTAATGATAATGAGCTGTGCAGGTATGTGTTCATGTGTTTAGGTACAAGGTCACTAGATCCTGCCACGAGCTGCCAGCTTTGTGTGCCCCATAACCCATGGACTGATGCCCACCCACAATATCAAACTACTGCTAAAAAAATTGGAAGGTGGGCTATAAGGAGAACATGTTGCCACTGGAATGCCTATGATGAGGTAGAGGTGGAAGGGTCCCATCACTATAACGGTAGGAAAAATAGCAGGGTGGGAATAGACCATGTAGCGGGGAGTGCAGGCGATGTGATAGTAAGGAAACCTGATCACCCAGTAACTATCGAGACAGGGTGCCCATTTGGCTCTGACGAGTACCTAAGCTCAGTCAACTCTCAAAAACGAGGTCTACACTTGTTGAAAGTTCACCATTTGGTCTTGCAACCTATTTTGTGTTTTCTTACTGGCTACCATCTAAACGTTTTCGGTGAACCATTCACCGAGGGATGCGAGTGTGGATGAGGGCCAATGTCTGAGTGATGTGTAACGTTCAGGACGCCTGAAAAGTAATGAAGTATAGCAATGCTAACTATTGTCCAAAGGGGAGATTCATTAATGTCTTTCAGCTTACTTCAAACTGCTGACCAAAATGAGATCATCTTAGAACGAGACCATAGGAGTGTGGGAGGCCACAGGTTGGTGCACAACTCTAGCAAGCAGAGTGGCCAGGAAGAAGGCCTGCTCTGTGCAGCCTGTCCGGGGTCCAGTTCGAGTGATGGGGGAATCTTAAAATAGCTGAACTTCAGTCGGGCTTCGCACAGGTTCTTATCACGATCTTCTAGAATATAAGACCATCTCTCTCTAGCAATATCTCTTTGAAGCACAGACTTTAAACTCAGTCGTAATTGCTCCTCCACAGGCTTAGAGAATGGGTGGGCATTATATATCTGGAGATAATCATCAACCGTGTCTGGGGCATTTGTATAATATGACTACAGTCATAATATACCATTCAGGACACTAGTGAGAGGTTTGAAAGTGAGCCTTTCAATATTTGGCACTCAGAGATGACCAGCAACATAGAGCTAGAAGTGAGGAAGTAATCAGTTCTCAAGTGGGTATTGTGTACACATGAGAGAAAGTGAAATTCTTTTCTGTCAGGTGTAGCCTGTCTCCTGACATCTCAGATCCCATGATCATGTAGCACATCATCCTATCATAGGTTTTATGTATGTTGTTTGGGCCAAACCCATCGTCACAAGGATCAGGAGCCGAATTCCAGCCCCCTCCAATAAGCGTGCACAATGATCAGGCTCCATCAGTATTCATGAGAGCTGGTGCAAAATAAGAGTTCTGGATGCTTTGGTAGCATAGGCTGAGCCAATGAAAAGCAAACTGGCAAAGAGGAGAGATACAGGAGTAGGTTCATTCCTTCGTCCTCTTGATGTAGTGCCCCATGCTCTTAACATGTAGAGGGAGAATGTTAAGGAGTTTAGGTGGAACAGCTGACATGAGCCCTTGTTAGAACTTAAATATGGATAGACAGTGAGGTGGGTGGTGGAGTGGAAGGCAACAGTAGAACTTTGCTGTAGAGAAGAAACTTGGCCCACAAGTGGGTGGCAGATGGGGGAAGGTGGAGGAGGGGAATGCTGGGAAAAAAGCTCTCCATATACAATCATAGAGCAGTCAATAGGTGGAGTGGGGACAGAGGATCATTTCCTCTCTGAACAGGCATCATTGGCTTCCAATAAACACTGATTAAATTTAAGACCTTGTACACAAGAAACTCTCTATTCATTTTCCATTCTAATTTACAAATTTGCTGCTGCTGCCTTACCTGCTGATCAGATGCCAAACCCAACAAACATCTAGCCATTTACAAGGCAAGGTGCAAACATTTGGTAATAGATTCACAAAGATCTTGCCTCTAAAAATTGCTTCCCTTATCCATTTGAGAAGAAGACAACTTCCTCAAGTTCTCCAAAGACTCACTTCACTTGACAGGCCTATGCCTTGCTCAGAAACTGATTTTAGACTTTGTCCTTCTTACATCAGACTTTGATCTCAGTTGATTACCCTTCTACCTGTTTTTGCTGCTTTGAAGTGACCCCAGTTCTATGCAAAATCTTATAAAACAAAAAAGTAACAAAACAACAAATAAGTTGTGGCACCAGTGAGAATAGGAATAAGAGATGGAATAGGGGTCAGCTTTCTCTATGCCATGACCTAGGTTAACAATACGTTGAAGTTAAGCTATTCCCCTTCATGCATTCTCGGTAGTGAATGTATATTTGAATGTAGATAAATGTATCAACAAACTGAAAGTTAGCTCAAATCAAATGCCGAAAGGTCCAAAAACATAACGAATGCTTAATTTCATGTGAAAAGACACTGAAGTGAATGTTGCCTCTAATAATGAAGGATTTCCAGTTTTATGGCAGAATAGTATCCTCAATTGAGATTCTCCTGCACAAGAAACATGATAGAATTCCAAGTACTAGTCTATGAATACCAGACTAATCTCATAGCCAAATTTTTGTTGTCAATTTTGTTATCCATGTTCAATCGAGAAATTGGTCTGTAACGTGTAGAGATCTGTGTATCAGTATTTGATTTTTGGAATGGCTGTACATACTGTCACAGCTATGGTTTATTCTGTTTCCACTATCAATAAGAGGTTCTGAAATAATTAGTGTATTTTTCTAATATGGTCGAGCAACAGTATTTGTGAAATTGTACATAAAATCTATCTTGCCAGGGAGTTTTACCAAGATGGAGAAAGTGAATGGTTATTGTAATATCTACAAAGTTCACAGAAGCTTCTAAGCTTTCCTTAGCCAAGGTAAGAGATTGAAGGTTAAATTGGAGTAAGTAGGCATCCATGTTGGTGATGCTGTTTGACAATGAGGTAAAAAAAAGTTATTATAGGCTTGACAGTATTGAGCAAGATCAGGGTTCTTGGTGGCAAATTTACCCCCAGTTGCCTAAAGCAAGTGAAGTGGATTTGTAGCCTTGTTCATCTTGCACATTCATTTGTCCTTTTGTGTTTTTGCCATTCTGACTGAAACCCTACTCTTCTCCCTTATGATTTGCTATTTATTCACATTTCAATATCTTAAATGGACTCAGTTTTGCAGAGGATTCGAGAACAACGTGGGGTACCTAAACATTATGTTTCTAATCGGCTGATTTTGTGTTTCGGTGTTCTTTTGGTATAAACTAAGAGGCCAGTTAAGGTGCTTCCTATGGTTGCTTTGATGGCATCTCAGATAAGTGGTGTAAAGTGGCCCATGTTTTAATAGTTCATGATGCCTTTCCAGCGATCCTGTGATAGTATCAGTAGTTGGTACTGTTATCTACCACTGTTGTCCCAGGGCCTTAGATCCTTGTGCACTCCAGTCTGGTAGCCTAGCACCCCTAGAGTAAATCTCAAAGGTAATTTGAGCGAGCAGACAAGGCTTACTCTGGAAGGTGGTTGTAGGTTTAAAACTCTTATACAATATGAAACTTGTTTCACACAATAACTTGAATGACCAGTTATAGGTATCAATTATTTTTATATATATGTATAATTACTGTAAGTACTGATATGGGTGTGTGAATGTGTTTGAGAATGGTAGTGTGGAAGTTGGAGTGGGTGTATGAAAGGTTATGTAGGATGATGTCATCTGTGATGTCATCAGTGATGTCATTTGAAATGTCATCAGTGATGTCACTGACCATGTCATGAGTGATGCAATATGTGAGGTCATAAGCAGTGCATTGCAGGGGTGTGAGTTACAGTTAGCTCACTAACTATAACAGCTGAATTTCTCTGGTTTTGTATGAGTGAAACCTGAGCCTAACTTTAACGTCCCTGTAATCTTTGTTTTTTTCAGTGAATATATATATATATATATATATATATATATATATATATATATATATATATATATATATATATATATATATATATATATATATATATCCAATCGATACTGCTCCCACAATGAAGACGCCACTCACAATCGTATTTTCCACCTTTTATTGTGGTAGGTAGCAGCGAACTCAGTCTCAACCTCGCAGCGTAGTATGCGCCATCAACGCCAAACGTTTCGGGTATTCTCCCTTTCTCACTGGCATGGCTTTGTGGTGGTGGAACAGCTGGGCATTTTTAACTTGATCACGTTCGGAATTGCTTAGTCCCGCCCCAATGGGCGTGTGCATGCATTGCACTCTGGTACACGCAGTTCAGTTAAGTGTTGTCACAGTGGATGCTGCCATTCTTTACCTCCACATATTTCTCTCCCTTTCGGGTCGCTGTTATGGCGGGGACTGGCAAGCTGCTTACTTTTGCCAAACCACAAACGGCTACGATGTTCCAACACGCGCCTCAGAGTCAAGACGCTAGGACCTGCTGCACTCTGCAGGGGGGCGTCTTCGTGGCCGGAAACAAGCCACTATACATCCAATCGATACTGCTCCCACAATGAAGACGCCACTCACAATCGTATTTTCCACCTTTTATTGTGGTAGGGAGCAGCGAACTCAGTCTCAACCTCGCAGCGAAGTATGCGCCATCAACGCCAAACGTTTCGGGTATTCTCCCTTTCTCACTGGCATGGCTTCGTGATGGTGGAACAGCTGGGCATTTTTAACTTGATCACGTTCGGAGTTGCTTAGTCCCGCCCCAATGGGCGTGTGCATGCATTGCACTCTGGTACACGCAGTTCAGGTAAGTGTTGTCACAGTGGATGCTGCCATTCTTTACCTCCACATATTTCTCTCCCTTCGGGACGCTGTTATGGCGGGGACTGGCAAGCTGCTTACTTTTGCCAAACCACAAACGGCTACGATGTTCCAACACGCGCCTCAGAGTCAAGACGCTAGGACCTGCTGCACTCTGCAGGGGGGCGTCTTCGTGGCCGGAAACAAGCCACTATACATCCAATCGATACTGCTCCCACAATGAAGACGCCACTCACAATCGTATTTTCCACCTTTTATCGTGGTAGGTAGCAGCGAACTCAGTCTCAACCTCGCAGAGTAGTATGCGCAATCAACGCCAAACGTTTCGGGTATTCTCCCTTTCTCACTGGCATGACTTCGTGGTGGTGGAACAGCTGGGCATTTTTAACTTGATCACGTTCGGAATTGCTTAGTCCCGCCCCAATGGGCGTGTGCATGCATTGCACTCTGGTACACGCAGTTCAGGTAAGTGTTGTCACAGTGGATGCTGCCATTCTTTACCTCCACATATTTCTCTCCCTTGGGGTCGCTGTTATGGTGGGGACTGGCAAGCTGCTTACTTTTGCCAAACCACAAACGGCTACGATGTTCCAACACGCGCCTCAGAGTCAAGACGCTAGGACCTGCTGCACTCTTCAGGGGGGCGTCTTCGTGGCCGGAAACAAGCCACTATACATCCAATCGATACTGCTCCCACAATGAAGACGCTACTCACAATCGTAATGCCCAGCTGTTCCACCACCACGAAGCCATGCCAGTGAGAAAGGGAGAATACCCGAAACGTTTGGCGTTGATGGCGCATACTACGCTGCGAGGTTGAGACTGAGTTCGCTGCTACCTACCACAATAAAAGGTGGAAAATACGATTGTGAGTGGCGTCTTCATTGTGGGAGCAGTATCGATTGGATGTATAGTGGCTTGTTTCCGGCCACGAAGACGCCCCCCTGCAGAGTGCAGCAGGTCCTAGCGTCTTGACTTTGAGGCGCATGTTGGAACATCGTAGCCGTTTGTGGTTTGGCAAAAGTAAGCAGCTTGCCAGTCCCCGCCATAACAGCGACCCGAAGGGAGAGAAATATGTGGAGGTAAAGAATGGCAGCATCCACTGTGACAACACTTACCTGAACTGCGTGTACCAGAGTGCAATGCATGCACACGCCCATTGGGGCGGGACTAAGCAATTCCGAACGTGATCAAGTTAAAAATGCCCAGCTGTTCCACCACCACGAAGCCATGCCAGTGAGAAAGGGAGAATACCCGAAACGTTTGGCGTTGATGGCGCATACTACGCTGCGAGATTGAGACTGAGTTCGCTGCTACCTACCACAATAAAAGGTGGAAAATACGATTGTGAGTGGCGTCTTCATTGTGGGAGCAGTATCGATTGGATATATATATATATATATATATATATGGATATATATATATATATATATATGGATATATATATATATATATATATATATATATATATATATATATATATATATATATTGAAAGCAGGTTACCCCTAAGATGGTCGGAACACCCAGGATACACTCCCCTGCACAGGTAGGTAAAGGACAATCCTCCTCAAACCTCAGCCAACGCGTTTTGGGCGATGAACGCCCTTCATCATGGGCTAACGTGAAGTGATGACAAACGGAAGCAGTTTCCAGCATAATCCCTTTAATTTAAACAATCTGCATGTAAATCATACACTAAGGCATTCTGGTTCTGGTAGTGCTAATGTTCCACCCAGATGGGCGTCATCAAAGTCACGTTAAAAACAATCATCAAGGGATTAGAGAGTCACTTCACCCCGCTGTTTGATTCACTCAGTATTCCCTGTTCCACTCAAACTGGTAAATGAAGACAGCAAGCGGACCCGCATGATTTCGACGGCGGGACTCCTCATGGCAAAAGCAACGTGGGAATCTCCTGCTCTGAGTGCCAATCCATCCAGAGACACTCGGACCTCCGAAATACAGGCGGTGGTGCCAGACCGTGACCAAGGGCTGGTCACTATTTTGTTGAAAGCAGGTTACCCCTAAGATGGTCGGCACACCCAGGATACACTCCCCTGCACAGGTAGGTAAAGGACAATCCTCCTCAAACCTCAGCCAACGCGTTTCGGGCGATGGACGCCCTTCATCATGGGCTAACGTGAAGTGATGACAAACGGAAGCAGTTTCCAGCATAATCCCTTTAATTTAAACAATCTGCATGTAAATCATACACTAAGGCATTCTGGGACTGGTAGTGCTAAGTTCCACCCAGATGGGCGCCATCAAAGTCACGTTAAAAACAATCATCAAGGGATTAGAGAGTCACTTCACCCCGCTGTTTGATTCACTCAGTATTCCCTGTTCCACTCAAACTGGTAAATGAAGACAGCAAGCGGACCCGCATGATTTCGACGGCGGGACTCCTCACGGCAAAAGCAACGTGGGAATCACCTGCTCTGAGTGCCAATCCATCCAGAGACACTTGGACCTCCGAAATACAGGCGGTGGTGCCAGACCGTGACCAAGGGCTGGTCACTATTTTGTTGAAAGCAGGTTACCCCTAAGATGGTCGGCACACCCAGGATACACTCCCCTGTATCCTGGGTGTGCCGACCATCTTAGGAGTAACCTGGTTTACATACATATATATATATATATATATATATATATATATATATATATATATATATATATATATATATATATATATATATATATATTTGTATAGAAAGAAGTAGAGCAGTTACAAATTGCAGCACATAGATAAATGGAAGTTCCTAGTGTCAACTGGAGGACATCTATGGCCCTAAACATTGTCCCACTTGAGGAAAAGTGTTCTTCAGATCGGTATCATTTGTACCAGGACTCCATTGTTTTTTCATTGCCATTTCGTGTCAAACACTTCCACACGACCCACCTGGTCGTTTCTGCTGATGCCTGAGGAAATTCTAACTAACACGACAAAAAAAACATCTTGCAGCCTGCATTTCTGCCCAGGAACTGTCGCACACCCAACCCCCCTGTTCTTTGCAGTTCGACAGAAAACCATGAGACACTCACGCCCTGTGTAAATGATTTGTTTCCCATCTCCTGCTCCCTGCCTGGTAAACATCCTTGACACCGTGATCAGGTTATCTGGACAATGGTCTGACTGCTGGGCCTTGATCAGGGTGATTGGACAATGGTTTGAATGACCGAGCTTTGATCAAGCTGATCGAACAATGACCTGAATGACCGTGCTTTGATCAAGCTGAGTGAACAATAATTTGAGTACCAAGCCTTGATCAGGTCACCAACTACAAACATCGTCTGGATCTGGTTATCAACTGCAAACACTGACCTGATTGAACAATGGACTAACAGCCAAAAGACTGGAATGAAAAAGTATAAAAGGCTTGTAAGCTGCGGAGTAAAGCAGCAGCCTCCTCTGTCTTGTTTCTAACGAGCTTGGGACTCTGTTCCATAGCCCGGGCTATTTGAATAAATCTGGGTTCCTCCTGCAGACGAAGGCTCCTGTGTCTCCTTTTACTACGTATGAAGGGTATGGAAGACTTGGGCAATTCCCCCGCCGTCGAGACCCAGTGAGTGGGTTATTCCGGTTCTTCACACTGCTTAGGAGTCTTAACCATAAGAGGAAGAATATTGGCACTGAAAGTTGCAGCTCATTGCACATCGCTCTGAATCAGCAACTAAATTTGTTGCCTTAGCGTTATCCCGCAATCTGCTACCATATGTATTGCATACAAAAACAAGTTAATGGCATTATCATGAGTCGGGCAGTGCGTAATTACCTCACAGAATTCCGCACTGTCTGATTCCAAGTGGGTCGTTGGGTTTTCCAGGTGTGGGAGAACCAGACCTGATTTTACTATGTACTATTTCCACACAGTAAAATCACATGAGGCTTTGGCTGCAGTAGCAGCCAAGCCTCACCCCTGCCACAAACCACTTCTAAATTCCCTTCTATACTCACCCCGAATTCCCTCCCTCACCCCGCCCACAGACCTGCCCAGACATGTGCTCTGAGCAGGTGGCTCATGTATCCGTTAAACTTCACTAACTAAACTTCACTAACTGGGGATTCCTTGTGCTTCTAAGATAGGAAAAGTGGTCCCCCAATTGCGCAGTACCGGGGTGGATTTACCAAACAGTAACATTATATCACGTATGATTTTTACAGTGTCCCCCGTACAGTGGAAGTTGTAATGAGAGCTTGAGTGGGTTGCTACTGGTTTTGCAAAAGGAAATAATTCTAGATAGCATTACTGTTTTAGTGTTTCCGTTGCACTGACGCTCCAAGCTCCAAATATATTTTAGACCAGTGGGCATCTATAAATGTTCCAGTCAGTGTTCATGGTGTAAGTTGGTACGAGGGAAATACTTGCAATTCACATCCAGTAGAATTCACAAACATCAGGGTTGTGTATTTGAATATATTGTTGGTTATGACCAATGTTTTCTGGGAAAGGGTGCACTGCATGGACTGGGAGTACCCACTGAACTGCATTGCCATTAGATGGGACATCTGTGCTCCCTTGGGATAAATGGTTATTAGGGAATACCCCAAGATGATTTTAGGCTCACAAAGGGCTGATAAAGGCTCGGAGAAAGTAAAATGTGGAATTATTCTGCCTTCTTAAAGTCACATACCCCTCCTATCTACCAGTGGATGACTAATTCAGGTAACGACTACCAGATGATGTATCTGGTGTTCAGTGAGAAGTACGAAGGGGAGCTCAAGATCCCCAGAATGGGTAGCCATTGGGTGTCTCTGGCACGTCTTCACCATTCTTGTGATGCAATGTCCAGGTCAGCTTTGCTGGTAGCCCTTGCAGTTGCTTGGCAGGTTTCTTTCCAGACTCCTCTTCAATTCAGATCTCATTGCTAGGGTCTAAAGGACATAACGGGGCCCCATTCTGATCCTCAGGGTCAGGAGCTCAGCAATTTAAACTAGCTGTACCTGATACTACGGTAATATATTGAGACTATACACAAATGTAGAATTATTTGCCCTGAGGCACTATCTTTAATAAACACATTCTTATAATCTTTTCCACATTAGCATCAGCAGAGAACCCAAGTTTGCCCCTTCACTAGCCTCTCTCCACTCAACGAGGAACTATAATGAATAGTGAAATATATTCCTCCGTGGAAGTGCAAGCTCCTGAGATTGTGTGCAGGAAGCTCCTATCACTGTCCATCCTTATGGTCCAACATCCCCAGTCTGTCCATGTGTTCCCAGGTCCTCACACATTCTGTCTGTATTTCACAAGCTCTACACATTCTCTAACTATGTGTCTCCATTCTCTTACACTGTTTATCCATGCACACCATGTTCACCACAGTGTGTCCAACTCTGCCACAATACTAAGAGTCTCTCACTGGATATGTGCCCTGAAACATACGTGTACAGTTTGCTTATTCACCTCATGAGCTCAATGTTCCTCATAGTCTTCCATGAGCCAGAAGCTCATCACACATTCTCTCTACCCACCCTGAGCTCCTTCACTGTCTGCTTGCCTGAAGTGTCGGGCTGTTCTTCCCCTACTATTTCACAACAATGGGTGAAGGGATGTTCTTCCCTGATCTGCGAACAAATGTTTTATATTGACAACTAAAAAAGTAATATTAGGCACTTTGACAAACGATGGACTTTTTGCTCTGCCTTTCCCCAAACTGATCTTAACTGTTGCAGCAATTCTGGAGTTTCATTGCCTTTTTGTCTGAGCGGCCTCTGCACTCCCCCAACCGATGATGCCTTTTACACGGGAAACCGCATTAACAACGCAGGCTAAACCACGCCTGCCGTTACAACACAGGCAGAACAACTCTTGCCTTAACCACACAAAAGCCTTAACCACACATATGGGTGGTTAAGGCAGTCAGCGCTCTAGTTGCAGAGCGGATGGGCGGGGAGAGGAACAGGAAGGATCGGGACAGGAAGGACAGGGACGCAGCTTGGTAAGTAGGGCTGGGGCCGGGTTTTAGAGCTCAGGGTGGGGTCTGCGGTCGGGGTAGTATTTAGGGCCGAGTTTTAGGGTTCAGGCCGGGGGAAGGGGCAGTTTTCATAGCTGGGGGCCAGCTTTAGGGCTCAGGGCGGGTGGCCTAGGGTCAGGTGTGTTTTTGGGCGGGGGCCGGGTTTTAGGGCTCAGGGTGGGGGGCGGGGTTGTTTTTAGGGCCCGGGTGGTGTAGATTGCTGGACTGGAGGCCAGGTTTTAAGGCTCAGGTCGGGGGGGGGGCTGGTGTGTGATTTTTACCACACTAATGCCTTTACCAATCATGCCTGCACAACGAAATTCGTTGTAAAGGCATGCATGGTAAAGGTATGCATGGTAAAGACACAGTCGTGGTTGAGACTGTGTTGTTTAGGCATGCGTTGTAAAGGCTTGCTTTGTTCTGTCATACAACCCTTTTACAGATCACCTGAAGTGGATGTAGGTGTGAGTTCTCCATCTGCCTGTTATTGTAGGGTTTAAGATTCTATGGTCTCTGGTAGAGTTTCAGAATGTCCAAGTTGTGGAGCTTCTTCCACAAGTCCCTTTCTAGCAGGAAGTCATGGTTCAGGTAGAAGACCGTAGGCGTTTTCTTTTCATCGTAATAGTGATCTGAATACACCTCGAAGTTGTCGGTCATAAACCCATAGGCGCTCACCTGGTTGAAGAAAGTAGAGCAGTAGAGGGTAAGACCAAAAAGAAATACTGAATGAAAAACTGAAATATAAATACACCAAAAATTACTTGCATCCACCCATTATTCTAGGAGAGAAGGCCTTTTGACTCATGTGAACATTGAATTGTCAGGGTCTTCACAGCTTTTTGTTTTAGTCATACCTCTAGCGATGCCATCTTAATTATTTACTTCTTCAAAGTTGCTTAAGGAATGCCCTTGTTGGGAATTTCTTGAAACTTTCTGGAATTTGCATGTGATCTGCTGGAATCTCACCTCTTATAACACTCATGAAACCTATGATATGTCGAGTCCAGAGTTTATAAATAAAACAATGATTGCATAAAAGACAGAGGTTTTCCTGGATTGTAATTAAAATGGGAAATGTTTTAGAGATCTATTTTACATGTACACTATGTTTACAGTTCGACATATGAAATGTATAATTTGATGATGGAGCAGAGGATCTTTTTTTCCATTCCTGCAAAACTTCTAGTCTACTCAACATGGACCTCCTAAATCTTTTCTCCAAAGCCAGGAGCAACACTGCAATAAGCTTTAGGATGTTCTTCGTAGGAACTCCATACATTCTGTCAGAATTTCTTCTGATACAAGTGAAAGTCAAAGGATCTATATAGCATAGGATCTTTTACCTCCGCCAACTTGCTTATGTCTGTTAGGAGACTATGGTGTCCATTGAATTTCAGGACTATTGTGGAACTTTAGATGTAGTCAGGTCTGTGATCAAAGAATGGCCAACATTCAGTTGGTTCACTCTGGTACTGCAGCCAGAAACTACCAAGTTCCTGTCCTTCTTCTGTGACGTCTGTCCAATCACTGACAGATACAATGCCAAAGTGGTCATTTGGGGCCTTCCAGTTTTATTTTCTACTATCACCAACCTCATCAACTTGTCACTCTCAATAGGTGACATTCCTAAAAATCCTAAACATGGCTATGTGCTTCCACTTCTAAACAAAGCACTGACCCAGAGGTCTATTCGAACTATAGATCCATTTCCATCTTCCTATGCATAGAAAGAGCTCTAGAAACAGTGGTTACGAAAACCACAACTTACTGAGTTATTACCTCTTACACGGAATGGATATTGGAATCCCACTGCAAGGACCAATGGTCAAAGGTGTGCATTGCTACTCTTAGACCTCTCCACTGCATTGGACAATATCAACCATAAAATTCTCCTCGATCCACAAGTGCTATGCTGAAGATTTACATGGTTCACTTCTTTTTTGGTTAAATGTACCCATCAAGGTAAACTGGGTCCTTTCCTGTTCTAGTCCACCCCATCAGATAGGTAAGTGCCGGCAAGGTTACACACTCTTTCAGCCCAGTAAATCCCGGATGGTCACAAAAACAGCTGTTACACGTATACAGATGATATTCAGTTAATTAAATTAGAAGTTGAGTATCTAAAAGATTGAGGTCAATAATAACGACTTGAATCAATTCCATAATACAGGCTACCAAATTATTGTCATGGTAAGTATATATAGGAAAGCATAGATTTACTATTCTTAACTCCACATCTACTTACCTTGACAAAATGTTGGTAGTTGATATTGCGGGGCCAATTTAAATACAGATTTGTTTTAAAAAACAACATTTTGGTAACTGCAATGATTGTGGGTTTAACAAAAAGTAGCCACCTGCCTGAAGCAAGTCCAAGTTTGGATGCTTCTAAACTGGCTTTGCCTGAACTGCCATAGGTCTGAAATCCGTCTAGTGGGTCCAGTTGTTCCCCACCCTCCTTTCTGTTGGGCAGATTCCATTGGTTTACCTTTAGTACTCATTCAAGAGGTTTGGAATTAAGATGCCATCTATACTTGATTCTGACCATATGCCTTTCCTCCAATTACCCTAGAAGACTGTGCTAGTCCCCCACATGTGTTCTTTTGTCTGGATTACTGTAACATCATTCTCACTGGTCTCCCCAAGAAATTGTTAAATTAATTAGGAAGAGTACAAAATGATGCAGGTGGGCGCACACATGGCTTAGAACCAAAGTTGACTATCCTACTATGTGTACCGACACAATTTTCATGGAATATTAGCCATTCCTTGATCTATATTTACTCAAGAAAGGAGTCGAACTCCTATGTGAATGCTGGTAAATTCTTTTATCCTGAGAGCATTTGAAAATGCAAAATGTGCCACATATTTTAAAAACAGTTACTGATATGTCCCACATTGTAACAGAGCAGTGAAGGACGCCCCCAAAGTTATTTTAGCTGGGACTTTGACGATGGCTGCACCCTTCTGTTTGAAGGGTTACCCCCTCCAAAGTTTGGCTCTGGTTGCTTTCTTGCAGTATCATGCCTGTTTCTGCTACTTCAGAGAATATAGGAGCATGTGCAGAGAAATTCATCTTAAAAAGTTCTCTTTCAAATAATTGCTGGGATGCTATAACAAGGACAATGTAATGGTTGAAATTAACAAGCTAGTGTATCGAGGCCTGATGGCTGCCAGGTGAGCAGCTCTCTCAGAGGGCTCCTCACATAGTCCATGAACTCCATTAAAAATGACTCTTTCATTCATCTGTCCAATCCTCTTTCCCCTTCTCCTATATCATTAAGATAAAATATTACTCATATATTTTACAATTGATGTACTGTGCTGTGTCGAATATGTACTTTACACTCTCCTTCTAGACCATAAGTGTTCTGCTTCGATAGTAAGCAGTCATGGTTTGAGCTGCCTTTTTCTTTTGCTTCACCACACTGGACCACATAGGCTCTATTGGTACATATCTTGGTTGAACGTCCTTGCCAGCACTTTTAACTATACCCGACTACACCCTCACCCCCTGCTAGCCCTAATGTACTGGTGTCTTGTCCATGCTGCCTCATCATGGCTTCTTGTAGGGTATTCACCTCTCTGAGCACCCACTTACCCTCCTCTCCCAATATGTCGCACCATTTACCTACATCAATGCATGGCTCTTCCCAAACAGCATCAGGGATGATGGTCATGAAGGATGCGGACAATGCCCGAGGGAAGGATAAAGGGAGTTGGTTTATAAGGATTTAGTGGAAGTTAGTAGACATATCAGGAACCTGTTGCCAAACTAGTCTCAATCTTTTCCAAATGCTTTTGTGCCCATTTCCGCTTTAACCCATCCTAGGAAATCACTTACCGGTTGTTTTTAGTGCAAACAGTGATAAACTCGTTTCCAAAAATAATGTATTTGGATCTAATGATGGCTAGAGGTTGACGGCATGCATTATTCTCACCCACCGGAGCTCTGCCTGGGAGTGAAAGAGAGGACTGTGGCGGGAGTCTTTGATGTTGGAGCCTATGAAGGATTTCCCTCCTCTTCTATGCCACGTGTCTGCTCTTCTCAGTTCACCTCGTGATTTAGAACCTCAGCAGACTTTGGTTTTTGGAAGGTGAACCCACTGAAATTAAAGGAGAACTGTTTTTTTGTAAGATGAACAAGTGTTCTTTTCAAGGTGGAGGATCTCAATGAATATACACGGAAGACCTTTTGAATGTCTAGAAGGTATGAGTTGGCGATAAAGACGACTCATTGTCTGATGGCCCCGCGGAGTGCTGTTGAACCATGATCTGGGCAGTTTTCAGCCATGATTCCTTATTTATGACTGCCTTGTGGGCGAGTTGGCTTGTTGACGGTGGTTCCATCGTTTCAGGAGCCCAGAGAAATTGAATTGTGATGGGGCGCACAATTTCCTTTTCACTAGGGGGTGCTGGAGCAGTGCGTCGCTGTTTCTTTTCCTATACTCATTCTTTGTGGTGTAAGCCTCACACACGATTCAATGGGATGGGGTCATCAACTGGTAGGCTTTCAATGGGCTCTGAGACTCTTCTGTGGCCCTTCTGTCTTCCAGCTCAGTTGTGTTCCTTGTTTCTAGCGGCCTAGGTTGGACCCTGAAACAGGTTCCCCCCAAAATAATTTTCTGTGGCAAGGTTGGCATTCTTTTGACAAACTGATTATATGGCTAGGGCTAATGAGGTGGGGGATGGCCAGGTAGTGTGGGCATATCAAGCCAAATTAAGACAGGGTAGTGTGAGGATATGGTTGTGCCTAGAAGTAAGCAATGAATGGTCTAGTGGAGGCGCAGGGGCTGGTCCATTTGGGGTGTCTAGTGCAGAGTTAGTTGGGATGGTCTGGGATGGGAAATAAGGCAAGAGATGGGGTCCAGGCGTGCTGAGTTGATCCGACTTGTGGAAAACCTCTGATGCATCCTGCTGCACCCTGGCACCATCACAGGCTGGCTGCCTGTCCCTCTGGAGGGTTCCTTGTCTCTCAGACTGATTCCCCACTTCCTCCTTCATTTCATTGCTGCAGACTGCCAACCCTCTTCATCTCCTGGTTGCCAAGCCAGGTTTGGAATGAAGGCTGGGGCCTCTATGGGATATCCTTTTGCAACTTCTCATCGGGTGGGCTGGACTGAGGTTGCCAGGCTTCAGGCTTGTGATATACAAATGATTGCCAAAATGGGTTCATTGACTTGCCCCATTGCTGACCTCTATGAGTTTCCTGCTGCTCCGTTTCCACTTATTGCTACCACACCAGTATAAGAGCCTGATTTAGAGTGCGGCGCATGTCATTGAACATGTCATGAGTGATGTGAGGTCATAAGCAGTCCATGGAGGGGGTGCAAGTTGTAGTTAGCTCAGTGAAACATAACTGGGGAATTTAAATGTATTTTTTTTGTTTTCAAACACTAGTTTTTGTATTATTATAACACTTAGGGGCCGATTCCGATCTTGGTAGGAGGCGCACCCAATACCATTCGGTCGGGAAAAAAGCCATGCGAATGCCTGTTTCCCGACCGATCCGTACATCATACCGAACGAGTAAGTACGATGCGCACAACAGCACAGAATCCGGCCGAGTCGTACTCACCCAATCCAGGTCCTGTTCTCCGACCGAGGCGAATCCGGAAACGCAGAATCGAGTCGCACGGAAGGGAAAATGCAGCCCAGTCCGGCCGAACAAGTACGATGCGCTTTCCGTACGCGCCGAACCCGTCGCTACGTCCGGCACGTCAAAGCTTCCGGGAGAGGCGCACATAAGCTCCGATTCGCGCCACAACACGATCCACGGCTACGAGGCGAACACGCCAGCGACGAGGACGACGCGAAGCAACGAGAAAGACGAACGACACGAACCAACCATGAATCCCTTCGTCCCGATCCTACCAATATTCTACATTTACCACCGGAACAGGCACGGACGCGTACGGCGCAGAAGGTAAGTCAGACACCAACCACAAAAACATACAACACGTACACGACACATCACACACACACAGAGGGATGCAGAATTTACTTACACCAGCAACAGCAGCACCATATGCCACATATGCACACAGGGGCCTGGATGCGCACCACCACTACCACCCCTACCCAGGGGGGGCTGGATGCCTACCACTACTACCACCCTTAGCCAGGGGGGTGCCAGATGCCCACCACTACTACCACCCTTACCCAGGGGGGGCTGGATAACTACCACTACTACCACCCTTAGCCAGGGGGGTGCCAGATGCCCACCACTACTACCACCCTTACCCAGGGGGGCTGGATGCCTACCACTACTATCACCCTAAGCCAGGGGGCTGGATGCCTACCACTACTACCACCCTTAACCAGGGGGTGCCAGATGCCCACCACTACTACCACCCTTACCCAGGGGGCTAGATGCCTACCACAACTACCACCCTTACCCAGGGGGGCTGGATGCCTACCACTACTACCACCCTTAGCCAGGGGGTGCCAGATGCCCACCACTACTACCACCCTTACCCAGGGGGCTGGATGCCTACCACTACTATCACCCTAAGCCAGGGGGTGCCAGATGCCTACCACTACTATCACCCTAAGCCAGGGGGCTGGATGCCTACCACTACTACCACCCTTATCCAGGGGGTGCCAGATGCCCACCACTACTACCACCCTTACCCAGGGGGGCTGGATGCCTACCACTACTACCACCCTTAGCCAGGGGGCTGGATGCCTACCACTACTACCACCCTTAGCCAGGGGGGTGCCAGATGCCCACCACCACTACCACCCTTACCCAGGGGGGCTGGATGCCTACCACTACTACCACCCTTACACAGGGGGGGCTGGATGCCTACCACTACTATCACCCTAAGCCAGGGGGGTACCAGATGCCTACCACTACTACCACCCTTAGCCAGGGGGGTGCCAGATGCCCACCACTACTACCACCCTTACCCAGGGGGGGCTGGATAACTACCACTACTACCACCGTTACCCAGGGGGGCTGGATGCCTACCACTACTATCACCCTAAGCCAGGGGGGCTGGATGCCTACCACTACTATCACCCTAAGCCAGGGGTGGCTGGATGCCTACCACTACTATCACCCTAAGCCAGGGGGGCTGGATGCCTACCACTACTACCACCCTTAGCCAGGGGGGTGCCAGATGCCCACCACCACTACCACCCTTACCCAGGGGGGGCTGGATGCCTACCACTACTATCACCTCTACCCATGGGGGGCTGGATGCCTACCACCAACACCACCCCCACTCATAGGATGGACAATGCATGACACAACCAGCACACCACACCCTAGGGAATGCAAGAAAAAGACATCCCCCAACACCATGACAAGCGTGTGTAGACTGTGTCAAATGCCTACAACACTGAACATGACTTTGAACATACAATGTGACCCCCTATCACATGTGCCACACATATATGTGTGTGGCCCCCACAATGCAAGCAGGCCATGACCAATGTGGCAATGGGGTCCAAACCCCCATCATCACAGTGACCAAAAGGTAAGTGTGGGGTCCATAGCTGAAGCACATTTTGAACATTGTGGCAATGGGGTCCAAACCCCCATCATCACAGTGACCAAATTGTAAGTGTGGGGTCCATAGCTGAAGCACATTTTGAACATTGTGGCAATGGGGTCCAAACCCCCATCATCACAGTGACCAAAAGGTAAGTGTGGGGTCCATAGCTGAATCACATTTCGAACATTGTGGCAATGGGGTCCAAACCCCCATCATCACAGTGACCAAAAGGTAAGTGTGGGGTCCATATCTGAAGCACATTTTGAACATTGTGGCAATGGGGTCCAAACCCCCATCATCACAGTGACCAAAAGGTAAGTGTGGGGTCCATAGCTGAAGCACATTTTGAACATTGTGGCAATGGGGTCCAAACCCCCATCATCACAGTGACCAAAATGTAAGTGTTGACAAAGAAAAAGCTGCAACTGCCAAACTGCATGGATGATTCCTGGTCACAGAACATAAAACACATCAGTGGCAAAGTAGTGCATGTGTCCCATTGCAATATAGATTGGGGGCGGCAAATACTGCAGTGCAAATAAGACATACCTTTGGCCATGTGCAGACAAACAACACCCATGGGGGCTGACACAGTCAACATTCATCAATGACACAATGACAGAAGTGACCATCAGAATGCAGACCCACATATTTGCACCAATGGGCACACAAATGCAGATACCCTGTGGAGACTGTAGATGTGAGGTGAACAGATACCATACCATGGCAGCAATGGGACACACAAACCATGATCATTGTGCTGACTGATGACCTAGGAGTCCCAGGGACAGCAGGGGAAACCCACCAAACTACATACAGCCAATGGCACACCTAAGATATGCCAATGCAGTGGTGCAGATGCACAAACACAAACAGGCAGACCCACACTGCACATCAAACACAACAGGTGAGGAGGGGGTGCCAGTGTCCCCAGGCAACCACACAACACATGAGGAGGCCTGAATACCAATCATACAGATGTGCATACAGTGCCACACAAAGGTAACTCATGGATCCAAATCCCCTATGTGGGCAATCAGGCATTGTCAGATGAGAGGGAGCACAAATCACACATGTCACACAGGCACGTAGGAACAGCAACTGACACAGCAAGACACAGACACACCACAGCACTACCCCCAGGGCCCCCACTATGTGGTGACCCTGGGCTGCATTACAATCCCACTGTGATGACAAAGCTAAATGTCGTTCACACTGTGAACCACAGTCATGTGTCCTGAGCAACAAACTACCATCACACCTACACAAGCACAAATCAATCAGCACGGCCAGTAAGCCAAGGCCAACATGGAGGCAGGGGTCTAGCCGGGCAACAACTCTCATCTGCACACACTCAACACCACACACCTCGACCTCCAACAATGTGCAGCAGTGAAGCACACATGCACTGGTGACATTGCACATGCACCCATGACAATTCCAGGGTGGTGGGTGGGAACCAAGGTGCAGAAACACATCACACATGGCCACTCAACAAGACTCCTGAATGTCTGACACACTGCACACTACGCTGTACATGGACATGACGGCAATACCACACCAACCAATGGGATCCCAGCCACAGTCACACACCAATGAAGAAGCCAAGGTCACCCACAAAGAACACACATAGACAACAACCAACATTGCAGCCCGGACCCTGAGGAGTGCCAGCAGTCACACACACAACGTGTCACAATCACTGAAAGATAACACAAACTGGAAATCACATGACAGGTGCAAACAACAAGTGCCAAGGGGAAACCTGACTGTGACCCATCTGCGTCTGCACACAAACTCAGCCCTGACAGCAAACACACCTATGGGTGACACCCTGATGACCAGTAATGTGCCATGCACCCACATCACAGAGAACCCAGAGAGAAGACTTTGGGGGAACATAGGTCAACTCAGCAAGCATCACAAACAGGTACAACACTAGGGATCACAGCATGCACAGCAAAACGGAAGTGAACACACAGACATGCTCATACAACACACACCTTGGGCGCAGGCAAAGTCACAGGAGTACACACTGCCATGAGGGGACTCCACTCCTGTGTGAGGAAAGCTGTGCCATATGTTGCCTCAGTAGGGCCCCATCATGTCAGCTGAGCACTTGGTCACACAATCAACAATTAGCACCAAATGAAGGCTCCTGTCACATCAGCCTGGTCATGGAAGTGCCAACGAAATCATCAGCACAGATCCAACACACTTGTATAGCAATGTTGCACTGACAACACAGATGAGTCCTTCCCCATTGATGCCCAAACCTGCATGTCCAGTGGAGATGGCCACACGGTCAGGGAAGTAGACGAATTGAACAATGGCAGGCACAACAGATGTGCAGGGGTGGAAGCCACAGATGTGAAATTGCTAATGTAAGTAGGAAATCCCATTGCCAAATACTGAACACATGACACCCTCAGATGCTGCTATGGATGACATGGATACACCACAGGATAGGACACATTCCCCCTGGACCACATGTGTTCCTGCACAGTAACACTTCATTATCATGAGACCAAATATCACCATCACTGCAGCAAGGGCATGGTTAGCATCATCAACAACATGTACATCAGAAGCATAAGCACTAGAGAACAGAAAGTTGCTTTATTCAGCATATGTGTGTTTAAAAGTGAAAGTCCAGAAAAAACACAAAGGCCAATGGCCAGTCCATTTTCAAAGTCCAAACAGGGTGACAGTGGCAGATGTCACCCTACGCATGCCTGCACTCCACAAAACCAGGGACAATCCACTAGGAGGGGCCTACGGGGGGGCAGGCCAGGCACCGCAGGGACAGGATCAGGGCTCACCAGGAGGAAGCAGGGAAGGGGTGGTGGGTGCTGGAGAGCCACTGACAACTGCAGTGGAGGTGTCTGACATGGTGTATGCCAGCACAACTGGGGGGCATGACTCAGATGTTGTGGGTGCCGGCACGACTGCAGTGGACCCTGCAGATGGAGTGGACAGGTCCGCCACTGCAGTGCCCAAGTCAGACAGGGTGGTAGTGGACTCCACTGCAGTGCCTACCACCAGGGGAGGAGAATGGGGAACAGGCAAGGTGGGCTGGACAGGAGGGGAGGACACCCTCACCACATCAGTGGCACAGACAAGCGCAGCGGGGGGTGTGGTGCTGGGAGAGCAAGTGGCAGGGGGAGAAGGCCGGATCCTCTTGGGGATGGTATATCTGTGGGTGGGGGAACCTGGGGCAGGGTGTAGTGGGGGCACCTGTGGAGTGGGGGCCTGAGGGATGGAGGAAGGAGACCTGGTGCCTGAGCTGCAGGGCGGCGGCGGGGTCTTGCTCTTACGACTCCGGGGGACTTGCGGGTGGGGGCCTCAGTCTGTCTGCGCCTGGGGGAGGGTGTCCGGGGGCGAGGGGCACTCTGCTCCGTGTGGGTGGGCTTCCTCTTCCCCCTGAATGCTGTATCAGCTGGATCGGAGGGGAAGAGGCCGAGGTCACTGAGGAAGAGCCGCTGGGTCTTTGGGGTTGCAGGTGAGGCAAGGGAGGGTGCTTTGGAGGGAGAGGCAACTGAGGACTGCGCAGTGCTCGTGGATGCGTGTGTGTGTTCCAGGGCCCCATCCCCTGTGAGTCTGGTTTCAGTCCCCTGACTGTGCGTGCGTGTGCGTTTTGTTTGTGGCGTGTGTGTCTGTGTGCTGGACGTGTGTGTGCTGGTGTGTGCCTGTGCCGGTGTGTGTGTGCTTGGGACGGGTAAGGTGCTGGGGAGTGTGGATGGAGCAGAGGCAGGAGGGGTGAGGGACTGTCTGAGGAGGGACACTGCTGCCGTCAGGGAGGAGTCCATGGACCTATTGCCCCTCTGTAGGTCAGACATGCCCGATGAGATGCCCTCCATGAACGACACCAGCTGAGTCAACAGAGCGGTGTGCGCATGGAGGACACTCAGCATGGCTGTCTGCCCTACATGGAGCTGGCGAAGGAGGTACACAGACTCTTCACTCAGGGCAGCAGGGGACACAGGGGCAGGAGGTGCGGTGCCTGGCCCAAAGGAGACACGCTCCCGAACATGGGAGCCTCCACGGACCTGGGGAATGGGAGCCGATGGGAGGGCGGTGGTGGTGCTGGTGGTGGCGGGGACAGCAACACTAGCTGGGGTGTGGTGGCTGCTG
Source organism: Calotriton arnoldi (assembly GCA_963921515.1). Classification (NCBI taxonomy): domain Eukaryota; kingdom Metazoa; phylum Chordata; class Amphibia; order Caudata; family Salamandridae; genus Calotriton; species Calotriton arnoldi. Next base: position 1,873,070 of record CAWUFW010000963.1, read on the forward strand.
ACACCCGCCTCCATAAGGGAGTCATCCTCCGAGCCGCTGTGGTCCTCAGCTGAGGTGGATGCTGCTGAGGACTCCTCGGTGTGGCTCCCCTCGCCCTCCGTGCCACTGGGTCCCTCCGACCACTCCTCGGCTGTTGACCCAGTCTGGCTCTCCGGCTCCTCCTGGTCCGTGGAGCTGTCCCCTTCTGTGGCCGTGGATGTATCTGCAAACAATGGGGAAACAGACAGACATCAGTCACCTGCACCAAACGCACACACCACTGTGAGCACAGCACATTACAGAGCAAGCCCTGGCATCATTAGTTGAACATTGCTAAAAGTGCCCCAACTGAACAGGAGAAGCCAATTGTCAGTCTAATGCCAACCATGGCACTCACATCCCACATGGCCTTGCACCCATCTGTCTGGTGTCTGTTGGATAGCAACACCCCAGTGTGGACACATGCACCAACTACACAGTAGTTGGACAGTGCAGAGGACACGGTGTAGCATGTGGACATGCACACATCACAACTCTTGCCACTGAGTCAGTACAGGTTTCCGGATGAAAGGGATGCCCAGAGTCAAATAGGAAATGCATGTGATGCATACCAGCGACAGACACCATGATGCACCCATGTCCAGATAGCCATCGCCACAATGGTGTGCATGTAGCACATGTCACTCCCCTGCAGGATCACCAATAAGTAGACACATGCCATGGCGGAGGCATGACTGCTAAGTCATACATCACTGTCTCAGTGATGTATGACTTGGCAGCCAGACAACAACACTCTGCACTGTGTCACAATAGTAGGTAATGGGGAATGCAAGTCCTGGAGCTGCACAAGTGCACATGTACATCCCCCACACAACACATCATCTTAACCCTCATCTGTCCAGGTCATACCGATTGGACATATGGGAGACCTGTGACACTACCCTCTGAACCTGAGCCCCTCACAATCTCCTGTGAATGGGAAACAGCTGCCTGAACTTCACATTCGCATACCCCAGTCTGCACGGGCAGCTGATCAAACACCTATGTGACACACCAGTATCGTCTCCTATGGTCACATCTCCAGTGGCATGCTGAGCCCCTACCGAGAAACACCCCAGCAGTCCTGGCAACAAATCCACAGCACACTGACACAGAGGCAGACACCTGAGGGGTCAAATCACTGCGCACAATGTGTCAGCTGATACCCGGGAGTGGGAGTACAGGTGTATTGGATGGGCTGGAGTAGGCATGACTGTCCTGCCCCACATGAATGAGGGATGAGCCCTGGACAGTGGATAGCTGGCTATGTATGTGTGACACACGTAATCTGCACACTCCTGGGGCCCAAACATTGTTCCCACCCGCTGCATGGGTGTGTGCCAGATACCCCAGGCACATGTGGTGGCTCAGCTCAGCAAGTGGACCGCATATGAAAGCAACACGCAGATTACATGTCCAAACACAGGCATTGTGTGAACAATGGACCCACCCATGATGCCCACAACAGAGTTAGGGAAACAGATGCTGTCCCCCACCTTGAGTGAAGCAAACTGCAAGGACACAGTCCCAAGTGACACAATTCCCTGAATGTAAGGGCCACACCTGGGTATCAGATGAGGAGTGGGCAGTGCACAATAGAGGGACATGGCTCCTGGACAACATGACTGCTGTACTGTGGCAGTTTAACCAGGCCAGAGGAGGGCACATAGCATGTAATACAGAGTTCACAGTGCAGTCTTTGACTCACCCCCTCCTTGCTGCTGTCTGGCCTTCAGCTGCCCATCCAGGTCTGGAAACACCACCGCCAGGATCTGGAGCATGTGGGGGGTCAGGGTCCGTGTTCCGCCCCTCCTGCGAGGAGGCGACAGCTTCAGCTGGACCCGTGCAATCCTCCGGGTCCAGCCCCGAAGGTCCTGCCACCTCTTCTGGCAGTAGCGGATCCAGCGCTTGTAGACCCCCACGGACCGGACAGCCCGGACGATGTCCTTCCAGATCTCCTGCTTCCGATGGGCATTAACCTGTGAGGATGACAAAGTGAAAAGGCCAGTACTACACATGCAACATATCCGTGCATGACACAGTTGTATATACATGTCTCAATCACAGGGGCACATGATGTACACAGGCAGTGCAACGCTGCCCATGGACAGTTTGCCAGAAGTCACTACATGGTATCATTGCATGGGAAGTAAAACCTTGTTCAAATGCACTGTCAGTGCACCATACCTGTCCAGTGCATGTCACTACACACTATGGGGGGTGACAACTACTCAGTGAGCCTGCTAGCCAGTGGCGTGCAGACTTTCAGCCTTGCTAGTCAGACAAAATGCACATTCAGAAAGGCAGTGCACAGAACACTCACCTGCTCCCCTGGTGTCCCATACAGCTTGCTGTACTGTGGAAGTAGGCTGTCCAGCAGGGCCTGGTTCTCCTCAAGGCTGAAGGCTGGGGCTCTCTCCACAGTACGTGCCATTGCAGGGTCCAGAGGGGCAGAGACAGCAGCAGTGCAGTGGCAGATGTCGTCCTGGAGCATGTAGTGCAGGCAAGTGAGCTCTCAGGGGAACAGCCAGCAATATATATGTGCTGCAGAGGCAGATACTGTCCCATGTGTCCAAAGTGATAGGTCCAAGTCGTTTGCATCTTCTGAATCTGGCCAATCCATGGAATAGCAGCACCAATACACGCCCACAGCATCCTTCAAATCTTCAACTTCATGACATACATGATTTTGCAACATTGTTGTGGGTGACCAACTGAATTTCCAGCAACCGACTCGTTCAAATTTCGAAAACGCGTCCGTTGCCAGGCTAGGCCATTGACAATGGGTGCGCACCGATCGGTCCATTGCTGTTCAACGCGTACAGGGGTACAACGCGTACCCGCACACATTGAATGCAATGGGAAGGCCGGGCGCACCGATCGGTCCATTGCTGTTCAACGCGTACAGGGGTACAACGCGTACTCGCACACATTGAATGCAATGGGCCGGCCGGGCGCACCGATCGGTCCATTGCTGTTCAACGCGTACAGGGGTACAACGCGTACCCGCACACATTGAATGCAATGGGCCGACCGGGTGCACCGATCGGTGCATTGCTGTTCAAGGGGTACAACGCGTACCCGCACACATTGAATGCAATGGGCCGGCCGGGTGCACCGATCGGTCCATTGCGGTACAACCCGTACAGGGGTACAACGCGTACCCGCACACATTGAATGCAATGGGCCGGCCGGGTGCACCGATCGGTCCATTGCGGTACAACGCGTACAGGGGTACAACGCGTACCCGCACACATTGAATGCAATGGGCCGGCCGGGTGCACCGATCGGTCCATTGCTGTTCAACGCATCCCTGTACAAGTGACTGGCATATGTCACCATGCCTGTCTCAGATGAACATATGCCAGCCACAGATAGCTCCCAGGGAGTGAGGGGCACACCTACAACACCACAGCCTGTCCAAACTGTATCATAAGGCATGTAAGGCTGCATTTTCTATTGTGTGTATGTTGGTGTACATGTTGTCCTGTGGGTGTCACCTGGGGGCAGCCACCCCCAGGCTGTGCACGTGTTCATGGGGACAGGATCCTGGGTGTTACGTGTACATGACCACTGTGATGTGCAACTGTTCATATCTGTGCATGTGCCATGGTCACATTTCACGGTGGTGTATGTGTATGTCACATACCCCGTGAGTCCCATGTGGGACAGTATGTTTGAGCCAGGGTGTCCCAGTGGCACAATAGTGATGGTCCTCCACAGTCTGTGTGCATGTAGTGTTTACAATGTCTCTGATTTCATGTGCACAATGGGAGACAGTCTCCACATCCACGTTGTGTGTGCATGGACTTTGATGTTGTGCGTGTGTGTGTCACAGACGTCCATGTCTGTCCTGCAGTGGCAAGTGGAACCACTACCTGTGGGGGTCATGGTTGTTTTGCTGTGGTGTATACATGATACTCCATGTAATGCCAGTGTCCATGTGGCAATACAGGGTCCCTGGGAATGTACCTGTTGTTGAGCTGTGATGCCTGGGGCACATCTGTCCTCACATGTCACTGTGGGGGTGATTGTGACATGGCAGCAGGAGATGGGAACTGTGACACGGCCTCATGATATCCAATGGGCCAACCTGGGACTTATTGATGCCACTTGTTGAACCGTGATGACAGATGTTGGCCATGTATGTACCATACATGTCCTTACGGAACTGCACACTTCATGTAGTTGTGCCTCATAATGATGTATGATGTGATATTGAGTGTGTTCAATGCCGCATATGTGGGGTGACCTGACAATCTTGCTTTCTTCTCCTCTGCACTGCAGGGCTCCTGCTGTCCATAGACCATTCCCAGACCTGGCAACGATGGTGGAACGGGACAGCATCCGACGGTACCGCTTCACCAGGCAGCTGATTGAGGATTTGGCAGTGCAGTTGGCCCCACATTTGCAGCCTGGCCGGCCGTATCCTACAGCGCTGACCCCCAAGGTGAAGGTGATGGCAGCCCTACACTTCTTTGCCACCGGTACCTTCCAACATACTGTGGCGACTGCTGGTGGGATGTCACAGACCATGTTGAGCCGTGTGCTCCGCGATGTTTTGGAGGCAATGTTGCTATACCTGAACCGGTACATCTATTTCCCTAGACTGCAACGACTCACTGACGTGAAGAGTGACTTCTATGCCCTGGGGAGGATGCCGCATGTCATTGGCTCCATTGATGGGACACATGTGGCTTTGGTACCACCACAGGCCCAGGAGCAGGCCTACCGTAACCGCAAGCACTACCACTCGGTCAATGCACTGGTGGTGTGTCTTGCAGATATGACCATTTCACACGTGTGTGCCCGTTTCCCTGGTTCAGCACACGATGCCTTTGTGATGAGGAGTAGTCGCATCCCCAGGATGATTGCACAGATGCAGAACCAGCGTGCCTGGCTTGTCGGTGTGTACTGACTTTGTGCCATTGTGTGTGATCTGATCTGTAGTATTCCGCCCACTTTTCCAAGTCAGCTAATGTGCACTTGTCTGTTTGTAGGTGACTCGGGATACCCCAACATGCCGTGGTTGCTGACACCCCTCAGGAACCCTGTGACACCAGCCCAGATGCGCTACAATGAGGCACATGGTCGGACCAGGAGAGTGATTGAGCGGACATTTGGTCTCCTGAAGAGCCGCTTCCGCTGCCTTGACAAGACAGGAGGGTCCCTTCCATATGCCCCAGCGAAGGTGTGCAAGATTATCATCGTCTGCTGCATGCTCCACAACCTGGCAGTGCGGAAGGAGTTGCCTCTCATCCAGGATGACAATGACCAACATCCGCCACCTGTGGAGGATCCTGGCCTGGACCACGATGCCAGTGATGATGATGATGAGGGTGATGTCCGCACACAGCTCATCACCAACTTCTTTAGCTGAATGTGAGTATCCTGAGGTGTCATGTCAATGATGTGAGTTGGCATGATATGTGTAGGTGGTGCTCTGGTGCTGTTGGAGTGTGTCCATGGGCTACTTGACTGGATGTGTGTAGCGATGTGTGCTTACAGGTGGTCTGTACTCCCCAACAGTGTTGACATGCTAACTTGGTTCTGGGTGGGTATCTTGTAACATGTATTGTGCATGAGTTTTGCTGTTCTGTCCTGTTCTCCATTGCTTTTGACTGTGTGTCATTTCTGTCCTTCACAGGGTACTTTCAGATTCGTTTGGTCAACTGTGTCCACCGACGACGTGATTGTACTTCCAGGGTGGTAGCTGTTGTGTCCCTACAGGTGATGTGCGCCACACCCATGGACTTCCTTCCTTCTACAGTTGTTGACTGTGTGCCCGCTGCCAGGTGGGATTACCTTGCATCTGTAGTGGTTACGACATGTTGCAACTGTGTAATAAACCTGTGCTTCACTTTGTGATGTGCGTTGTCTGTGGTCACACATTTGACTGCCATTTGCTTACTGCACCTGTGGGCTACTTGACTACAACTGGGAATAGGTGTGGTGTCTGTGCATTGCACCGTCTTTCCTGGCAACATCAGTGTAGGCAATGAGTCAGATGGCCTAGGTGTGTATGTGTTGTGTAGCCCTGGTGGTGTGTCTCCCTCATATGTGTCACGTTGCCTTTACTCACATGCCTGTGTTGTACTTGCTGTTGCAGTTCGCATACACAGTGTAATTTTGCAGTTCATCATCCCCATGACAGCACCCACGTTGGAATCACAACAGAGGCAAGTATGGTGTATTAGTGTGTTTATTGTGATACATTTGTGTGAATAGTGCATAGGATGGTTAGTGCTGTACATTTATATTGCAATCAGAAGTTCCTAGGTGAATTGAAAGTCCTGGTAGACAAAATCCCCAGTATCGGGGCCACAGTTGTCTGAGACATTGGTCCAACTTGTACTCCCCATGTCATGTGTGGGAGTTGTGTTGCCGTCAACAGGGTGAACAGTTTGTGCACAAAGGTGAACATCCAGAACAGGTTCAGGCTTCCTGGGGGTTGCACTTGGCCATCGGCTTCTCACTTGCCCCTCCTCGGACGACCCCTCTTCTTTGGGGGGGCCCCTCAAGTACAGGCTGCTGCGGTGCAGGGGACTCTCCGCCAGAGTCATCCTCCCTCCCTGTGGCAGTTGCAGTTTGTTCAGCACCAGATGTTGTTGGCACACAGGGAGGTGTAGACTGGTTGCTGTTCATCTGGCGGAGGCATTGTAATATGTCCCTGTGCACCGCCGTCATCTCTTGCAGTGCGTCCCACTTGGACTCCACGCGGGACATGTGAGAGTCCAAGCGGGCATGATGGGCAGCCTGCTGCTGTTTCATGTCTCTGAGGAGCCCCACTACCTGGCTGAGATCTCCGGTGCTGGACTGGTACGCATCGGCTATGCGTACCAGTTGTGGGTCATCATGCACACCAGACACCTCTGCAAGCAGCGACCTCTGTCTCCCACCCCTCCCACCACCCCTGCCGACATGTGCAGTGCGTGCAGTGGCACGCACAGATGACCCTGGTCCCCCTTGGGGGTTGGTGGTGGTGGTGGTGTCCATGGCCTCACGTTGGTCCAGGGTCCCTGTGCTGGTGGTGCTCCTTGTTCTGTCCATGTCGGCAGGGATGGTATTTGTGGTGACAGTCGTTGGAGGGGTGGGTGCAGGGGGTGCAGCTGGTGGTCCTGCTGGTGCTGCAGCTGGTGGTCCTGCTGGTGCTGCATGTTGACTTGCACCGGAGGTGCCAGGTTGGTCTTCTTCGTCCGAGGAGGGCAGAGGCTGTACGACACCAGTGAGCTCCGTATCCTCTTGAGCCTGGGACTGGGACTCCTCAGCGTCTGCTGCTGTGTCCCCATCATCACCTGTTTTTGGGAGACACACACACAATGTATGTTATGTTTCTGCAGGCATCAATGGTTGACACACCTGACAGTTGTGACTGTGCCTCTGGGTGCGGGCCTGTACATTGCATTGTCCTAAGTCGTCACAGTCAGGGGTTGATATTGGTGTAGCACATTGTCCTGCATTATTTGGGCATTTCTATGTATTTGTTGGGGTGTGAACATGGTCTGCATTGGTTGTATTTGGTTGACAGCCGGCCCTCCTTCCCACCCAGCCAGTCAGTTATCCCACCATGGACTGTGGTTGCATTGCAGGGAGTGAAAGTTGTCTTTCAGGATGTCAGTCAGTGGTGTTCTGCTGTTGGTTGTTGCACAGTTGCCAGCAGGGCCTTGTGCTCCCCACAGCAGTAGCCAGTGTCAGCCATCTTGTCAGTTGTTTTCCACTCCCTGTGATGTGAGCATGGTTCAGGGTGGTGTTGATGGGACAGTTGTGGGGGTGAGCTATGTCTGTGACTATGACTCCCATCATGCTATTGCCTCCACCCCACTTCCCAGCATTCCCATACTTACTTGCTTTTGTGGGGAGTTCAGTGTGTGTGGGTGTGAGAGCAATGGCAAGATGGCTGACAGTGGTGTCCTGCTGTTGGTTGGTGTGCAGTTCCCAGCATGCCCTTGTGCTCCCCACGACACAGCAACAGTGTCAGACATCTTTGATGGGCCTTTCCACTCTCTGTGGGATGTGCATGCGTGAGTGTGAGCTTGCTGGGCCATGTGGTGGGGGATGTAGAGCTGTGACTACGACTCCCATCATGCTATTGCCTCCACCCCCTTCCCAGCATGCCCATCCTTCCTTCCTTTTGACTCTGCTTCCCTGTGGTGTGGGCTGCCTGTGCTGACAGGATGGCTGGGAGTGTTGTCCTGGCAGTTGTTTGGCTAAAAGTCCCAAGAGTGTCCCTGTGCTTCACACAACATAACCCAGGGTGGAGGTTCTTTGTGGGATCTTGAGTTAGGATGTGAGGCATTGCATTCTCCCAGGTGGGTTATGTGGAGTATGTGTTGAGGGGGTGTGTGAGGGGAGGTGCTTGTGACTATGGTCAGTGCTGCAAGTCCTCCTTCCCACCCAGCCAGATATCCCACCATGGAACGTGCTTGCATTGCAGGGAGTGGAAGTTGTCTCTCAGGATGTCAGTCAGTGGTGTCCTGCTGTTGGTTGTTGCACAGTTGCCAGCAGGGCTTTGTGCTCCCCACAGCAGTAGCCAGTGTCAGCCATCTTGTGAGTCCTTTTCCACTCCCTGTGATGTGCGCATGGTTCATGGTGGTGTTGATGGGACAGTTGTGGGGGTGAGCAATATCTGTGACTACGACTCCCATGATGCTATTGGCTACACTGACTTGCCCAGCATACACAGAATTCCTTTCTTTCAGTGGTCTTCACTGTGTGTTGGTGTTGTAGTGGTGGCTACATGTCTGGATGTGTTTGTTAGTTATATTTGTGCCACTGCCTAGCTGTAGTTGTAGTTGTGTTTGTACATGTGATGACACGGTTAAATGTAACTTTGAGATGGCATGTGTTGTGTTTATCTGACTGACATACACATTTTGGGATGATTCTGTTCTGGTTGCTGTGTAATTGCTATGAGTGCATTGTTTGACTCTCCCCTTGACAGTGATGTGTGTGTGTATTGTGGCAGAATATTGTGTACATTTGTTGTGTACTCACCAGGCTCTGGGATGTTCTCTAGTCCATAGACGCTCACTGGCGGAAGGATGGCCCGCACCTTCTCCTCCCAGGGCCTGAGGTATACTGGCTTGGCAGGAGGGCCACTGCCGGTGTATTGGCTCAGGAGGTAGTCCTTCTTGAGCAGCTCCCGTACCCTCCTGCGCACGTCATACCACCTGTTCTGGATGTCAGTCTTTGTGCGCAGACATGGTGATTGTGCGTTCACCCTGTTGATGATCCTCTCCCACATCTTGGTTTTCTGGGAGATGGGTGTCTGTTGGACCAGTGTGCCAAACAGCTGTGGCTCTACCCTGAGGATCTCGTCTACCAGGACTTCCAATTCACAATCTAGGAACTTGTGATTCTTCTTGGGGGGCATGGTGATGGGTGGTGATGGTGAGTGATGTGTGTGTTGGTGTGCAGGTGAGGGTGTGTGAGTGTGTGTTTTGCTGGGTGTATGTGAGGTAGCTATTTGTTGGTGTGCTGATGGTGTGTGGCTTGTGTGAGGGATGAGCTGTGGGTGTGTGGTTGCTGTCTGTTGAGTGCTGGCAGTAGAATAGCATTTGCAAAGGATCATGGTAGGGATTTGTGTCCTTTATATGGGTGGAGTTGTGGGTGTGTCTTTGTTCTCTGTCCCCACCCCCCATTATTTATTGGCTTTGTAATTGCTTGTTTGGCCTTTTTTTGTGTATTTTTCCTTAGTACTTTCTGTGCATGTTGGAAACGTTCTTGTGACCGAGTCGGACCCTGCAGTTGTCTCGTACGGTCTTCTCTGTTTCGTTCACGCTGTGTTTGTGCAGTTTTCTATGCTGCGTACGCGTCGGTCGCGGTGTTTTGTGTTACTTCGGCTCGGTTTTGTATGCGTGTCGGTCGTACGGCTTGTCCTCCGTACGACTCGGTCGTGGTTTTCGCGCCTTGCATCGTACTTTGCGGTTTGGAGTTAGCGGGTACATTTCGATTGGATTTGTTCCGGGTGCGTGTCGGACGGTTCGATTCGCGTGTTTTTCCGGCCGGATTGCTGTTTTCCGTGCGGCTCGGTCGTTCGGCTTGGGTTCAGTACGTGTCGGTCGGATTTTGCACGCCTTGCATCGTACTTGGCGTGTCGGGCGCCACAGGTACGTGTCGGTCGGAATTAATTCCGGCTCCGAGTCGGTCGGTGCTTTTTCCGGCCCGAATCGGAATCGACCCCTTAATTGTAACATCACTTTAACATCTGTTTTTTTAAGTGACTTTTTACGTTTTTATTTCAACATAAACTAAAATCTAACTACTATACCCAACTATAACTTCACTCTAACTTTTGTTTTGTTTTTCCAATGAATTTCTGAGGTTTTTTTTAACATAAGGTAAGATCTTATTACCATACCTAACTATAATGTCAAATTAACTTTTGTTTTATTGAGTGAGTTTCTGGGGATTTTTTTTTATCATACTCACACTACTCCCCCACTTGAGCAGAGCTTTTGGCCATGCACAGAGGCAGGTTGCTTGCAGGGTTTGGCCGGGGAGCAGGCCGTGGGCCGAACCCCAACGAACACTCAACCTCCCGCTGCGCGATGGTGCACAGCCCATCCTTATAGATGGTTTAAACGGCTTTGAGGTTCAGGACCTTGCACAAGCATTGTTCGGGGACTTGCTTGAAACCCCTTGCCCTATTCGTATCAACAGAACAGGAGCTTGTGCAGGGAGTAACTCAAAGGTCGATGTTATCTTCTCTACTTTTCAATTTATACGTTTTTCTTTGGCTTCATTAATCCATTTATTTGTCTCTACTGTATTCTTGTATCTAGACAATACTCAAGTCATATTAAAGATGAGCAGCCAAAAAGGACCAGCGCAAGCCACTTTCATCACTCTCTGACAAAAGTGGAGGCCTGGATGAGTTATAGTCAATACTAAGTGAACTGTGATAAGACAGAGATATTACTTCCGTTTGTACCAGTGCTCTAAGTGGGCCAGGACCTGCCAGGGTTGGGCCGCGGCAAAGCAAAAAAGCAGACTTTGAACCCTGGACCCCCTCTATTTCTGTTCTGCGACGGTTGAAGACAAATCTGTTCCTAACCTCTGGCGTAACATAAGCCTCGAGCTCTATTGCCCCCCTCAGCAAAAGTGCAAGGTGGTGGGGCAGGGAGGGGGGGGGCGGCTCCATATACTTTGCAGGGGGGCACCACACCACGGGAAGGCCTCAGCGCACATGCGTGATTGTTGTGTGTGCTGAAGTGGGGGTCAAAAACACTTCCGCTTCGAACGGGCATTGCAAGATAGGGCCATAAGCTCTTTAACACCTTCACCGCGATCGGAATTCCGCCCAGGTGCTGGACATTCCGATCGCGGGCGTGGTCATGACGAGCTCAGCTCGTCATGCGCACACGCCCACCAAGCAAGCATGACGAGCTGAGCTCGTCATGAGCATCGAAGGGGTTAAAGCTATGCAGGAGACCTCTCTCTAGCTTATCCTTTATCTAATGTGAGATTCTTCTTCCAAAACATTTGTATCCCTGCGGGTGAGTGAATAATCTGTTTTGGGTAGCCAGTGTAGGTGCCCCATCTAGCTGACATGGAAGCATCAGTTTGGTAAGATAGCAAGACGTCTAACCATGCAAGGCTTGTGAACTAGATGGAGAGCCATGCATTGCACCCTTTGCTTCATCGGGAGATAGTGAAGTGACATTGGCGTGGGTGGGATGAGGACTATGCATTTGAGGCAATGTTTGAGAAGGTTGTGATATTTTGTGCTCAATAGAATTCGGCCATTGTCTTGGTGAACCTGGCCAAATAGAAGCTGCTGTACTCTAGGGGACCAGCAGTCCTGGTAATGCCATTCAAGCCAGAGCTCTCCAATATTGCTGTCAATTCTCCCAGGCAGTTTGTTTTTGCTGTTTATATGGACCCATACAATGAAGACAACTCATTGCCCTGCTGGCGTGTTATCACATCACAGTGCACAATCTAACTGATTATTTATTCAGCATGGAAGTTTGGATTTATTCTTACCTTATCACATAGATGCAGAGCTGTCATTAGCAGCAGGGCACCTGTGGTTGGCCTGTATACAGACCAGTTCTCCCCATCCAGTGTCCTGGATCTTAAAAACCTGAGAATGAATAGAAGCAAACAAAAGTCAGTTGCATCAGCATCGTTGCAATTTTGGTGCTGTATCAGTTTGTCCAAAAGGATGAAGTTTATCTGAGCTAAGGTCTCTAAATTAGGTACATTTTTGCATTAAAGTGATGACAGAAAGTACCCCACTTCCTACATCTGGCATTCTAGGACAAAACTTGGTTGAGCAAGTAGAGAAACACCAATTCCCACCTTTAGGTGGTCAGTGCACAGCTTTGGGCTATTTTCCTTGGCTCGTGTCTTAGAACCAGCAAAAGGTTTAACAATGGACACACAGCAAGGATGTTAGATTAAGATTGAATAGTGTTGTAACTAGCATCATCCAACCCAAGGCCAGAGTTTGTGGCTTGTGCTGGTGCCTGGCTGGAATCTGATAAAGGTGTTTCATAATGAGGTGCATTCACCTGAAGGAATGGGTTGTCTCCCTCTAGCAAAAATGTCAAGGATGTTTTTTAGAAGAAGAATAACTAATAGATAAAAGTAAAGATAGCCACTAATGGTATTTTAGACTGTTTCAAGACCTAAGGTAGTCTCTGAGTCATTCTGAAGTTGGTGGGCAGCTTGCCAGCCCACCAGGTTGGTGGAGACTCCGGCCTCTTTCCCCCTGGCACAGTCTGCCATTATCTCAAGAAATCACTGCCTTCCTGGTGAGGATCCTAGCGCCTACTGAGCATCCTGCACTGCACCCGATGCACATTAGGCACAGTTGAACATCGAGTGGTCTGCTATGTAAATCCCGCTCATAATGAATTTTTGTTATACAGAAAGAAACCCCTAAGGCAAGGATTCCATTCATAAGACAAAATCGAAATGCCCTTGACACGCTGGATGTTTCCTCCAGGCGGTGCTTAATTTGAGCCAGTGGTATCGGTGCTTGGCACCGGCTGATTTCCGGTGCTCGGCACCTGCACTTAATTGTCAACACCGCACTTCTGACAGTCTGCCACACGGTGGATTTGCTCATCTTATTTAGAGATGAGCAGAACAACAGTTGTTTATAAATATAATATACATTCAAAATAACTAATACCTGCCTCCCTAGCCATTCCTTTTGCTTTGGGTACCTAGAATAATCTGAACTGTTGCACCTACAGGTGAGAAAGATGGTTAGTAGTTGTTTTGGTACCATCATTGGCAGCGATGACGAGGGCAATGGGTGGTGCAAGCTGCAGTGGCCTCCTGTTCAGGGACCTGGCACTTATTATTTCACAAATTAAGCACTGCATTCAGGTTCATCAAGGTCATTTTACCGTTTTCCTGATAAGGATTGCTATGGAAGAAATTTCAGTAAAGGTAGTCTACTCCACGTAGAGCATGGTGACAATCACTGTGAGCTGCTGGCCTTATGGTGGACAGGCCACATTGAAGGAATTCCAACTGTAAGTCCGTTTTTATATAGCGCAGCTACTCACCCTTACGGGTCTCAAGGCGCTGGGGGCCGTCGTGGATATTAAGTGAGCTATTGCCCAGAGTCACATGGTGCTGAGCTGAGCTGCCGCTGGAGCCGGGGATCGAACCGTGAACCCTGTGCTCCGAAGTCAGCTGCCCTGGCCGCTGCACCACACCACTCCAACTGTGAAACCTAGGGGCAGATTTACGAGCCCTGGTGCATCACTCCTGCACCACACAACGTGGTGCAAGAGCAACAACTCAAAAATTAGATTGCGTGGCCCTGAATGTCTTCATAACTCTCAAGTAAAGCAACGCAGCGCAAATCACTGTGTTGCCTTAATCTGCTCCGGAGAGGCGTTCCATGGGTGTTTTGTGGATGTTCTCACACAACATCCATGGATTGTGACGCATTCCCAGATTTGCCAGTAGTGGTAGACAAGGGGATGCGCCAAAAAACGACGCCTCCCCAGGTGAGGTGTAACGAGGAGAAATATCTTTATTTCTCCACGTGTTTTCCTCTTTCTGCAGCACACATAGAAAGAGCAAAACGCCGCAGGGGATTGTTTTTGTGCAGGAAGCTGCCCTTCCCTCACAAACACAATCCACCTTACTACGCAGGCACCCTTGCCTGCGTTGGCGCTAGACAGCTAAAATGGCATTAGCGCAGGGGAAAAAACAGGAATGCACTGTATTTTTTTAAATGCAGTGCATTCCTGGCCATTCCCTGTCACGCAGCGCAGCAAGGTGGCTACCTGCCCTGCACTGCGTGACAATCTTATAAATCTGGCCCCTAGTGTTTTTTTCACCTCTAGATGGGGCTCAAGCTCAATCAACTTATGTTGAAGCTTATGCTCTGCTCACCTCACTAAACGAGCCCTTAAATCTTTATCAAGATCCTCAATGCCGCTTTTTCGAGAAAAGCAACCTTGCTTTCCAAAACGTGATGTAGGAAATCCAAGGGCTGATCATATGAAGACTGAACAAAGGAGCGCATGGTCCACTTTTGAAGACTAACATTATATAATCTTAGTTCTCTTTCCACAACAAGGAATCACTCAGCTGTCCAGATGACTATGAGCTAAGGGTTCGATGCTGATACCTGTCTGCTACTCACAGGCCATGAATATGCATCCTGACAAGGTCATATCAGATTTTCATCCTTCCGAAGTCAATCAATTGACTACTGTTAGAAATGGGATTTTTGGTAGGCTTGGGCTTCGGCCAAAGCCAGGGAAAAACCACCACTCTAGTCAGGATAAGAAAGTTACACGTCTAAAATAACCCCTGCTCACCCCCTTGGTAGCTTGGCACGAGCAGCCAGGCTTATCTTAGAGGCAGTGTGTAAAGCATTTGCACATAACCAACAGAAATACAGTGTAAGCACTACAAAAGGACACCACACCAGTTTAGAAAAATATCCAATATTTTTATATACTTAAGACAAGACCAAAAACGATAAAAATCCACAATACAGTACTCAAAAATCTTCAATTATCAAAATACGCTTGAAACACAGTTCCTTGATGTCGATAGCTCCGTCCGGGGCTATCACGGCGTCGTGAGCAAACAAATCCAAACAGTTCTGGCTGACCGCGGCGTCTCGGGCCAGCTACGGTGTCGGGAAGACCCGCAAACAGTACCTTTTAGAAATGCAGGGCGTCGATGACCTCTAGTTGAGCTTCCGAAAACACGGCGTCCGCAGGCGTCGGTTCCGGAGGTCGGTGCAGGAGTCGTCGGGGCCCTCAAAATCACACGCGTTGCAGGTCGATCTCCTCTCTGATGGAGTCAGGAGCGCTGGCGTCGGCAGGCGTCGGGTGCTGCGGTGCGAAGTGCAGCGGTGCGGCGTGTGGTGCCCTCAGGTCGCGGTGCGAGCAGCGGCTCGGTGGCGGCATCAGATGGCGTCGTCGGGGAGACCAGGGTCGCGGTGCGATATGAAGGCGGTGCTCGTCACGGTGCTGTCAGGTCACGGTGCAAGCAGCGGCGTCGTCGTTGCTGAAGCGCTGTAGTCGGCTGACGAACTGGAGTCGATGGCACCGGCGTCGGTAGGCCAAGGCTGCGGTGTGGGATGAGGGCGGTGCGTTGTGTAACTTACGAGAGGTGCCCCCGAACCATGGTGCAAGCAGCGGCGTCGATCTCGGCGGGAAGTGGCGGCGTCAGGCAGGCCAAGGCGTCCTCGTGAAGTAAGGCAGTGCGGAGTGCGGTGCCCACAGGTCGCGGTGCGAGCAACGGCTTAGTGGCGGCGTCAACAGGCATCGTCGGTGAGACCAGGGTTGCGGTGCGGCGTTGCGGCGGTACCCTCTGCGGTGCCAAAGCTTCGGCGTGAAGCGAGGCGGTGCGGAATGCGGTGCCCACAGGTCACGGTGCAAGCAGCGGCTCGGTGGCGGCGTCAACAGGCGTAGTTGGTGAGACCAGGGTTGCGTTGCGGCGGTGCCCTCTGCGGTGCTTTCAGGACACGGAGTCGGCAGTGGCGTCGTGGACGTCGTCGAGTTGGTGTTCTTCGGGTGGCAGCGCAAAACACACAGTCCCCAGTGCTGCGGGTCGAAGAACTTGAAGTCTTTGCTGTTCCTGAGACTTCGTGAACAGGGGGCAAGCTTTACCTCAAGCCCTTGGAGAGACTCACAAATTAGGTTGCAGAAAGTCCAGTCCAGGCCTTTCACTGCCCAAGACAGAAGCAGCCACTGCAGGTCAGCCCAGCAAAGCACCCAGCAAAGCAGTCGTTCCTTTTCGCAGCTTCTCCGGCTCTTCTTCTTGGCAGTCTTCTTGTTCCAGATGAGTTCTAAAGTTCAGGGGTCTGGAACCCCGCATTTATGTCCAAAAATCCTTTGATCTCTTAGGCAGAGAGGGCCTGTGCCCAGTCAGGACCAGTTCTGCCTTCTCTGGTGTGAATTCCTGGCAGGAGGTGGAGACGGCATTTGTAAGAGGCAGAGCAGGCCCTTTGAGGTGCAAGGAAATCTCCTCCCCCTTCCCCCATCGTAACCCAGGTCTCTTCAGCCCTTTCCTGACCTACCTAGACCATCTGGCGCCCCTCCTGCTCCCCCATCCTTCTGTCATCCAAAACCCAGACAGGCAATCCACATTCCAGCAGAGGCACATGGGATGACTGAGCAAGGAAATACCTACTTTCTAAAAGTGGTATTTTCAAACACAGAATGTAAAAATCACCTTCACTAAAAGATGCATTTTTAGATTCTGAGTTCAGGCATACTAAATTCTATTTTCTTACCGAATTCCCTGGGCCAGTTATGTTTATAAGATGTTATAAACAAACCTCCCATTCTATCCTATGGGGAACTGGTAGCCTTGAAAAAGTGAAAAACGAAATTGGCTGTAATTCACTATCAGGACATGCCACACACACCAGGGCATGTCCCACCTTTCACATACACTGCACCCTGCCCACAGGGGTACCTTGGGCCTACCTGAGGGGTGTCTGACATGTAAGAAAAGGGAAAGTTAGGGACCGGCCAAGTCGACATGGCAGTTACAAACTGCGCGCAGACTTCTGCAATGGCAGGTCTGAGTTACCGTTTTCAGGGCTACTCACAGGGGTGGCACAACCAGTGCTGCAGGCCCCCGAGTAGCATTTGATTCACCAGCCCTGGCACACGCAGTGCACTTTACTAGGGGCTAACAGGTAAATCAAATATCCAATCATGGAAACACCCATCCATAACACAATTTACACAGAGAGCATATGCACTTTAGCACTGATTAGCAGTGGTAAAGTGCCCAGAGTCCTAAAACCAACACAAACAGGTCAGGGAAAAATAGGAGGAAAAAGCAAAAAGTTTGGGGATAACCCTGCAAAAAGGGCCATTTCCAACAACTACCAATAAGGTAAGTAAGGAATATTTCTTGGGATTGCTAATACCTGGTATATACAGCGCCTGGAAAGAGCAAGACCATAGCATTAAGCACTGCATAAATGGCATAAAAAGTGAAGGAAGAATCGGTGTTTGCAACAACTGGAGGAACAATAAGCGAAGCATGCAATGCCTCCCTAGCATGATGAGCCATGTGTCAGTATTGCATTCTCAGTTGATATACAGCTTGATGACTAAGTAGGGCAGCCAATCAGTCGTGGCTGGCACCACTAAAGAGTGTTTGGGTGGGCAAATGGATGGGGGAGACATTAAATAAAGAAAAAAAACTCACCAGCACAAACGACCTCCTTGCTCCGGTCCAGTTATAATCTTTTCTTCTCCTCCAGCGCGGGACCATCAACAACTCCCCTAACCAATCCTGGCACTGCTCTCATGCTGCATGAGAGCAGTGCCAGGACTGGAGGGAGCCCTGCACTTGCTCTAACCCAGACAGCTGGGTTAGAGCTTTCAAAGTGTGCATGTCTGGCTGGCCATCGCAAGACGGCAGGCCAAAGGGACATTCGCACTTTGAAAAGTGCACAGGCAGCTCACCTTCCTCCCTGCTGCTACCATGCAACAAGTCCCGCCCATCCTGACACTCGGTTCGGGACGGGGAGGATGAAAAATAAAATGGTAATAAATTAACTTTATTACCATTATATTTTTCATCTCTGAAACTTTTTTGGGGCATTTTGGTTAGTGGGGCGACACTCCTTGACTCAAATGGAGGAGCCGCCCCTGCAGCCAATAGCATCCACTCCGCCCAATACTGTAGTAGCGAATGAGCGAATAAAGAAATACAAACCTGAAAAAAGTCTAGCGAAAGAGTGGGGGAAGCAGAGGCTAAAAGTGTGTGAAAAGGAGCAAAATACCTGAATTACAGGAGACCAGTGACAAAAGCGGGAATGAGATTCTCATCCCAAGCCTCTAACAAGATAGCTGACATCATAGCAGTCGATTTATTGTGAAAGACCACCTTCATAACATTTTCCTCCATGTCATTTGCATGTTAATGTCACTACTCAACAGTTTGTGAGTGTCAGATACCCTTTCCATGGTGGCCTTTCACAGTGCTAAATCTTTTACTGTGACTGTGCTTCTGTCACTGTTACTGTGCTTTATGAGCTGCCCCACTTTTTCTGAGGCAACCAATTCTGAATAATCACCCCTTGTTCACATTTCTAAGGGATTGTAACCTATGACTTGAGGACTTGAGGACACCAGTTTTGCACCAAGAAAAAACAAAATGACTGCTATGAAACACACAGCCTTTGCCCCAGGCACGCCATATTTTTTCTATCATCTTCTCAGTTGAAATCAATATGATTAATAAGGAACATATGCCCCTGAGATGGTAAGACCACCCATCAATGCATAGTAGAGCCTTTACTTTTAGGGTTTGAACAAAGTCCCACTGTTCTGCCCTATGAGTAGTTTACCAGAAATGCCAGCGATGAAACACCAGCCGTCCAACTGCAGACAATGCTATGGATATTCTTGCTTATGTGGAGCTTGCAACTCTTTCGATGATATGGCTTCTTGTCAATCTGTACTAATAGCATGTAATAGAGTGACTGTAGTTGCTGGGATTTCAGCACACCATGCAAATGAGCTACGAGGTCTATCTACCGAGTTCCACAAACACAAGGTGACTCTCATGACCCTGCCTTCTTCTCTTCCAAATATCCAGTAATAACATTTCTCTTCCTATCGTCTTTCTATCCTTCCTTGGATGTTAAAGGAAACCCGCAGTAAATGTCTAAAGGGTTCTTCCTTCCATCCTTAAGCTACCTGTACAACCTGCTCAGCTGTTTTCATCCACAATCCTTAAGGACGAGCTGTCCTAGAGATCCAGTCCTGTTGAGGATATTGAAAACACCTAGCCGCCCATGTGTTTCTCAGCTGATGTCACATCTTAAATTGGACATTGTGGTCTAGCATTGTATCAGAACCATTTAAACATGCCTCCGTGTCACCAGTACTGAAAAACCTAATACGGATCCGGCTGTTCTCACTCGCTAATGTCTGATTTATCTTCTTCCATCTCTGACTAAAGTTTTAGAGTCTCAAATGTCCTACCAGGTAAGGACTTGCCTTAAAGGTAATGCCATTATCCACAATTGCTGGCGTGGCTTCTGCTCTCACAGAATTTTGGAGAGGGTTTTGTTATAGGTGTTGGATGATTTCCCAAGCTCAAATGAGGGCGGCAGTGCCACCGCACTGACTCTATGAGATCCGTCACCTGTGACTGACACAGTTGAACATCCCTTCTGTCTGGCAAGACTTAGGACAGTTGGTACAAAGGATACAGAATCCAGCAGGTTTGAATCCTATCTAACAAACCAAATCCCTCAATTATGATTTCCTTCAAAACTCTGTGAGGAGCATATTAGCATATTGCAGCCTGCAATGGTCTGCGTTTTACCCAGCCTTTATAACAAAAATATCTAGTCACTTGGGAGTCCAATCCATTTTTTTTACCGGCTATTCTCCATGCATGCAGAAGACACCTAAATCGTCTGCTGCCTTGTTGAAAATCTGAGGTCTCACTTGAAAGATTCCGGAGTTCCTTGCAAGTTTTTAATAACTGGATGACAAGTAGCTAGCTGAAAGGGAATTTTGATCAGACAGAAATATTTTAGTGGGTAAAAAGGGCTGAATATTGGCTTATGGAAGTCAGAAATCATCCCTCAATAGTAAAACGTAAGTAATCTAAGGTTCTTTTTGACAGCCGACTCTCTTTGATCAGTATTAATTGGGTTCCCGATTGACTAAGGACGTGTGCTTTATGTAAGCGTATGTACGGGTATAAATAAGGCCTGAATCTAGCTGTAAAGGTTGACTATTCATGAGGAGTGGTGGAATATTGTGAGCAGGCCATATACAACCTGCTTATAGGCAGGAGACCATCTTCAGATTGCATATCTTTAGAAGGTGCAATGAATGCCTCTACTTGAGGATGAGATGTTCCTTGAAGAGAAGTATCTTCAGCTCCGTCCTGAAAAGGAGGAGTAGTGGTGCTTGGTGGATCTGTGTCTGGATGGATTTGCAGATCCTTGGTGTCTAGCAGCAGAAGACCTGCCTTCTCTTCTTTTCCTTCTTGGTTTCAAGCCTGGTGATCTCAAGACTTCATGTGTTGCTTTGACCACCAGAGATCCCAGATTGAATATGAGATACTTCTTTTGGTAAACAATATCGCTATCAAATGACATCTTCAGGTAGAACTATGTACCATACACATACGAATGGGTCTTAAAGCTTTAGTCGGTCACAATTATGTCATATCTTGGGAAGGCACGATTATGCCATACTCTGGGAAGGCAGAATAGATGATCTCAATTGTTTGTTTGGTAGTTAGTTCCTAGTACACTTGAATAATTTGTTTTCATTGTGATTGCTGCTCCAGAAGCTATTCATGCTAAAGATGCTTGTGTCAGAGCACTGCCAGTGTACTTTCAAAGACACATTATTATCAGGCTGATCTAAAAAGCATGCACCTGAGCTGTGCCGCACACTTACTTCATGAATGCACTTTACAGTTCATGTTGGTGCAAGATCCTCTGCTTTATTTGGATAAAACATGCTGGTGATCAAAACTGTGTGAACCAGACCAAGTCTTGACGGCTGCCACCCTGATATTTAGGAAGTTTCAAAGTGTAGCAAATAAGATGGCCTGGGGAGGTCAAAGCATGAACAAGTCACTCTAGTAACTCCTAGATCCTCAGCACAACCCACTTATTCCACACAACTCACACACCTTCCCCTCTACTCCAGTCAACTTGTACAAACCATCATTAGAGAAAAAGCTAAAAGGAACTGATCAGGAAGTCAAAATGGTCATTTTAGGGTCAGCCTCAGATGGATATGGTAGCATTAGTGTTCTGGCTTCCCTTCAATGTGCTTTCATCTCTTCCCCTGTAAAGAAGCACATCCCATGCATTTGAAAGGAGAATGCCTGACGTGCTACATATACAGATACATATACAGAACATAGTGCCATGTGTTATCTGTTCTTTGCATGCACATGATCACTTTAGGAAGGTTACTCTTGCATATCTGAGAGTGTTATTCATCCAGGCCAGTGAGAGAATGTTCCTAATTTCTCATCATCCATCTGCACAGAAAGTGACATCCATGGTTTCCTCCCAAAACCGTCTTTAAAAGAAGAAGCCAAGCAAGAAGACTTCATTTTCCATCATCTATATGCACAGGACTAGGGTATTGCCTGTTTGAGCCTGTTAGGGCCGGGAAGGGCCTTGGGCCAGAACCCCTGTTCCAGTGAAACGTACAAGTTAAGATTATAATCATGTGTCTCACCCAGCACCCCCTCCTTTCATAGAAAATAATATCAGCCATCTTTTCTTGTTTTAAGATTCGGCAAAGGCCCGGACATGATTCTTGAGAAGAGCTTTAATTGAAATTGTTTGTATTCATTTTTAAAATGGCCTTTCTATCTTTGTTTACTTTAATTATCAGTCAGGGTTCATTAGGGCAGCTGTAGAACACATTTTTAAGTGTTTTTATTTTTAAGTGTTTTCATATTACATTTACTGTTTAAGGTATGTACTGAAAAGGGGTACAAATAACAGCTTTAGGTGATTTTCCTAATTCGTGTACCAGCAAGACAATAAAATCTCAGTCAGGTGCCAAACCTACATACTGCCAATCCTCACAATCACATCCAGATGTAGACAACCCAGACACTCACATAGCATACACACGGCACATAGACCCAACCCTATACACATCCCACTAACTGAAACAACAGAACACACATTAAAACTCATGCTCATTAATACTTGCTCTGCAGAGCTGCACGCACCAGACAGCGCAAACCTCATCACCTATCACAAGCTTGATGCCTTCTTCAACACAGAAGCATAGCTCTCCCACATCTTTCCACATCCTAGACGTCCTTCTTCCCACAGGCTACAGCATCCTTTGTGTGGACTGCACACATAAGAAGGGAGGAAGCTTTGCTATCACCCAAACGTTCTCCTGGTCCAGCACACTAGGCAAGCAAGTAACATTCAACTCCATGGAGCTGCTGACATGCCATTTCTCCCACTCTGCAACTCGGACTGCATCTCATCTAGAGGCCTCCCAGGTAGAGAGGTGTGCCTAAATGGGCAATCATCCAAAACAAGGATTTTACCCAACTTACTTAAAGTGTTCCTGCTGTGGTATAGCATCTGATCCTTGGGAGGGCAATCTCATGCCCTCCTAGGAGCCCTCTTTCTTCTTCTTCCTCAGCCACACTTCAGAGTTACAAGGCTCAATCCTGGTGCCCTCTGTGGTTGTCTTTTATCCTGGGAATCAAAGTTTTCATATTTTTCATGAATGGAATCAGCGGGCCAATATTCCAGATAATCGGCTTTAAATCCACTGATATTCAAGTCCAAGTAGACTTTGTGTTTCATTAATTGTATACCTTACTCACAAGCAACTACTAGTCGCTGTGTGATGCAAAGCAAATCCCAAATTGAGGTCTTAACCAAAGGAGCAGGAGTTCTGCAGGCATTACTCTCTGCATGGCACTTTTATGGCAAATGTTCAGGTTGAAAAAGCTATGCCATACAACCTGCTTGCTTGAAGCATGGCAAAGCTCTGAGGGGTCCCCCTTCCTATGCGTTATGGTTGTTGAATGTTGAGAGAAAGCAGGGTGGCAGAGAAGGAAACATAACTGATTAAAGTAATTCGGGTTTTCTTAATCCAGATTATAACTTTAATGGTGTTCTGTACTCAAGGTGTAGAAAGTGGAACATTGAGGTCATAGCTGCTCGGGAGAGGTAGCATTAAAGCTTCATACACAACACACCATGCAGTTCAAGGATCCCAGGAGTTTGTAATGGAGGTAGTTCTTCGCCTTGATCAGTACCTTTTCTTCTTTCGCACCCGAGTCCATTAATAAAAGGTACACATTAGCAAACACTTGTATCCTACTGATGGACACAATCTATGCCTTATTAATGAAATGGTGTAAACAGGACTACAAACATTTAAATGCATATTCACTACATCCCCCATCCTTTGATAATTGCTCGTATTACTTGGCTCAGAGCAGCCTCTCAACAACATGTGGTGCTTCCTGGACAAATCCGCACCTAGAGTAGTTACCACACATCTTGCCTTGGTCTGACGCTGAACGCACCAATGACTATAACTTTTTAGAAAAGGTACACGCTCACTGTAAACTTTACTGACCACACTGAGTGCTTGTGCTCAGGTAATGCAGCGGGTTCAAGGAACCAGGCACATCTTGGAAGGATCCATTCGATTCACTTACCTGTTTTTGATATATCTCACGAAGTCAGGATGGACCACCAGAAACTTTTTCACATCAAACTTATCACCAAAATCATCCCTTGGTCGGAGTCTGTGGCAAACAAATACAGCGGTTGATACCTAGGGTTACCATTAGATACAGTGTTAAAAGCAAAGCTATTCGCATGGTTTAGGATTTTTGTTGCTTGCAAATCTGTCTGCAGCTGCCTTGACATGGAAACCGAAGAAGGGAGACAGCATGGCACATACTCTAATTTTTGTAGTAACATTCTATGCCAGCATTTTGTGTTTTCAGCGCAATATCGAGTGGCAAAATAGTGTTCCACAATAAAATATGCAAAATTTCCACTACTGTAATATTGTGAAGGCTCAGAGTGCGCATGCGAATCCCACCACTACCCCATGACGTACAGGTTAACACAGCTCCTGGGCATTCCACCAATTAGTGGCTTCAAACTGAAGCTGTCTATTCGGTACTGACGGGGAGGTGGGCTCATCTTGGGGGATCAGATGCCCTTTGCAGGCGCATGCGAGTGGTTCTTGGAAATGAAACACCTGTCCGCAGTTTGAGGCTGCGGGTCTTTGTAATGCAGAGAGGGGAGCACTGTTCAGAAGAAAGGGCCAATGCGAGGCTACACAATTGTGAGTGTGGACAGGTAACTTCAGGAGCCGCAGGTGACCCCGCACTTACCTGTAATCCTCCAGGGTTCCCTTCGGCATCTCTTTGTCTAGGACGAGCGCCTTTAACCACGCATAATCTCTCCCGGCTTCCGTGAAGTGGATGTACCTCGTCTCCTAGGATACCCACAAAGGAAGTCTTTAGTGCCTGGCTTTACATGCAAGTGGTTATTAAAAATGCACAAGGGCACCTGTCAGTCACTGCTGAAGCGTACCTTTTGTTGGAACAGAGCCATCTTGTAAACCGTGCAAATCCAGCATTAGAGCCGGGCTGTTTTCCTCCCACCTCACCCTTAAATTCAAATCCTACTGCTGTAGGGCGTTGTGACACCGTCCAACGCCCAATGCCAGTCCCATTAGTAATGGGACGGGCATGAAACATGTCCCCTATGCGGCTTTACTTTGTATTCTGTCCCTGACACTTGGTGACGGGGAGCCTCAAGACTAGCTTCCTCTGTTTGGGAGTATGATTATACAAGTATTGATTGCCCTTATCTGTCATTTTGGTAAGACTTACCTCCAAGGCCATATCGATCTCATTAAACTGTGATGTTCCAGTACAAAATGATGCTGAAATAACGTTCCCTACATTGGCAATAACCAGCTGTTTCTATTTGTTGCTGCTGAACAGCATCCTTAAAGAGCATTGCTAAACAGTAGATCTTGTCTTTGAAATGCAGAGCAGAATTATTGGCTTTACCAGTGCTTTTTCCCCCCTAAAGCCGTGATGCAGCAATAAGGCTGAAGCAAAAGCATCTCAAGAGGGCCGCTGTGTGTGTGCACATGAAGCTTAACAAAAATCAATCCAAGATGGCATGCTGATGCACATAGGGCATCTCGAAAAGATTTTTGTTTTATACATTATTCTTAATTTAGCATTCCAAGATGTTATATGGCCATTTTGGAACAGTAAACTAAGAAATAAAGTATGCATCGTGATTTTGTGCCTATATAGAATCAAGAAGCCTGGTGGCAGTGTGCAATTGTTGGGCACTTGCAAAAAGAATTTTAAATTGAAAAAAACACAGTAAAGCAGGAAAGGGAGGCAAGCATGTTAAAGCATATATATATATATTTATATATATATATATATATATATAGTTCCAATCCTGTATGTCGGCAAAAACACAGGCGCTGACACCGTGGGAGTATATCACGGAACGATTTATTCCATTTGAAGACCAAGACGCGTTTCGGCGGCGGACCGCCTTGCTCACTATATATATTCACTGAAAAAACCATAGGTTTCAGGCATGTTATAGTTAGAAATTAGCATTTAAAAAACCTTACAAATTCACTGAAAAAACCATAGGTTTTAGGGACAGTTATAGTTAGTTGGACATTGCACTCGTACAAAACCCGTGAAATTCCCCGTTATAGTTAGTTCAGCTATAACTATAACTATAACTCGCGCCCCCGCAATGCACTGCTGATGACGTCACATATTACATCACTCATGACATGGTCAGTGACATCACTGATGACATCTCAAATTACATCACTGATGACATCATCCAGTGACTGTGTGTTTCTGTAAAGTTTAAATATTTTTAATATATATAGGGAAAGGCGTATTGAAGAATGAGTGGGTGTATAAGTGTCTGTATGGGTGATTTAGTAGGTGCGTGACTAACTCTATAAGTGAGTGATTAAACGTATCTTACTGAATGCATGGGTTAGTGACTAAACTGGGTGAATGTCTGTATCCGTCTGTCTGTTGCTGTGTAAGTGGCTGCATGGGTTTGTGAATAGCTACATGAGTGTCTATATGAGTTATTGATTGGTTGTCTGAGTATCTGTATGGGTGCCTGAGTGTTTGTGTGGGTGGGGTGTGTGCGACTCTGTGCATAGATGTGTGAGTGGGTGATTCACTGGGTGGATGGTTTCAAGAGTGCATCTGTGATAGACTGTATGGGTGGGTAAGTGTGTGTAAGAGTGTGTTAGTGAGTGAATGTATGTCCCAGTGGTACATGTGTGAGTAACTACATATGTGAAAGGCAGTATATATGTGTGTTGGAGTATATAAATGGCAATAAGTGAGAGTGTGTGATTGTGAGAGTGGCTGTATGGATGAGTGTGTGCTTGTATCAGTGATTGTATAAGAGCGTAAGAATGTGCTAGTATTTGTATGAGTAAGTGAGCTGGTGTGTGTATGACTGTATAGGTGAGTAAATGGCAGTGTGAATAATTATTTGCATGACTGACTAGGTGTGTGAGTACCTCTATGGATGAGTGGCGGTGTCTATATAGGAGTATGAGTGCATATGATAGTCCTGTACTGAGTGACCGTAAGTATGAGTGACTGTACGGGTGAGTGAGTGGATGTGTGTGTAGACCTAAGAATCAGTGAGTGGGTATGTAGTTATTGGTGTTGGAGTGTCTATGGTTTTGCGAATGGCAGTCTGTAATTTAGAGTGGGTGTATCAAAGGTTATATTAGGGTGTGAGGAGGTGCATCAGATTATCACGTGGATGATGTCATCAGTGATGTCATCAGTGATGTCATTTGAGATGTCATCAGTGATGTCATCAGTGATGTCACTGACCATGTCATGAGTGATGTAATATGTGACGTCATCAGCAGTGCATTGCGGGGGCGCGAGTTATAGTTAGCTGAACTAACTATAACGGGGGAATTTCACGGGTTTTGTACGAGTGCAATGTCCAACTAACTATAACTGTCCCTAAAACCTATGGTTTTTTCAGTGAATTTGTAAGGTTTTTTAAATGCTAATTTCTAACTATAACCTGCCTGAAACCTATGGTTTTTTCAGTAAATTTGTAAGGTTTTTAAATGCTAATTTCTAACTATAACGAGCCTGAAACCTATGGTTTTTTCAGTGAATTTCAAAGGTTTTTAAATGCTAATTCCTAACTATAACATGTCTGAAACCTATGGTTTTTTTCAGTAAATTTCAAAGGTTTTGTAAATGACAATTTTTAAATGTATTAATTGTTATATTTATTTTTTGATACTGATTTACTACATTTTTTTAAACTATTTATTTTTAGATATTTTATTTTTAAATTACATTGTAATTACATTATACATTACATTACAAAATATACTTTCTCAGAATGAATTACTTTAGTTTAAATACTTTGCAAATAGGCAATAGACTTTTAAGTACAGTAGTTACAGTTGTTGCAATGGGCAACACAATTTCAAACACAATGCAACATTGAGCTCAATGTGAATTTCTAGTTAAATGCAATTAGTTACTTTATGGATTACTTTTTCTAACCACAGGACTGGATCCTAGATTCAGTCCTGGGACATCTCCTGTAAACAGTTGAGTAAAAGCGTTTTGGTTACAGTAGTGATTTTTAAGGAATATTATTGTATTTTAAAAGTTGACACTTAGAAACTTATTTCACATAGAATCACCAATGTTATCCTATGGGAGGAAATTCACTTAGCAGGTAAGTAGTGTTATCGTTACTTTTTCTTACTCAGTGGTGGATCCTGGATCCAGCACTGGTGCATCTCCGGTAAACAGTTGAAAGAATGCGTTTAAGTCACACAGGCGATTTTTAAGGAATATTTGTAGTTTGTGAAAATCGACACTTTGAAACTTTTCTGCTGAAAACCAGACAATGGATTCCTATGGAAGGAAATACAAGTTACTGGTAAGTACGGTTAGAATTACTTTTCAGGGTCAGTGCTGGGCTAAAAGATGCAGCACTGGGTTCTCTCCTGATAACAGGTGAGTAAATCGGAATTCATAGTTCGGCTGATTTTAGAGAAATATTATAAAGTTCCAAAACTCCACACTTGGAAGAATTTCCAAGTGAAACCAGTCAATGTTAGCCTATGGAAGGAAATTCAAGTTACTGGTAAGTACGGTTAAAATTACTTTTCAGGGTCAGTACTGGGCTCAAAGATGCAGCACTGAGGTCTCTCCTGATAACAGGTGAGTAAATCGGAATTCGTAGTTCGGCTGATTTTAGAGGAATATTTGCACAATGGTGAAGGAAGGGGGTGAGGCCTGAGGTGACATGTCTGCAAACACGCCCTGTGGTGCGTTTTAAGTTGGAGAATTAATTCCTCCTCAATCCCGAGGGTCCCTAGGGGCCAACTAGCCCACCAGGAACCTCCAGTATGCGCCAGAGGCTGCGTTGCAGAGAGGTGTACAGAGGCCACGCCCCTTTTACAACACTCTGCAACGCAGCTCCGTGGCGCTACTGGAGGTACCTGGTGGGCTAGTTAGCCTCAGGGACCCTCAGGATTGAAGAGGATTTAATTCCCCATCTTAAAACCCACCACGGGGCCTGTTTACACATGTCACCTGAAGCCCCGCCTCCTCCCTTCACCACTGTGCAAACGCGCCCCGTGGCGTGTTTTAAGTTAGGGATTAAGTCCCCTTGAATCCTGAGGGTCCCTGGAGTCCAACTAGCCCACCATGTACCTCCAAAAAGCGCCACAGAGCTGCGTTGCAGAGAGGTGTAAAAAGGGGCGTGGCCTCTGTACACCTCTCTGCAACGCAGCCCCCTGGCGCATACTGGAGGTTCCTGGTGGGCTAGTTGTCCCCCAGGGACCCCCAGTATTCAAGGGGAATTCGTTCCCCATCTGCAAACGTGCCAGGGGGCGCGTTTGCAGAGTGCTGCAGAGAGGGCGCGGGGCCTCCGGCACGATGCCGGTCTTTTTTCTTTTTTTTTTGTATGGGAGGGGCTGCGTGGCCCCCTTCCCTTGGCCACTTTTGGCCCCGGGGACCCCATCCCCCGGGGCCTGATGATATTCTTTTTTATTTTATTTTTAAACAAAACGGGAAGGGGGCCGCGTGGCCTCCTTCCCTGGGCCTCTATTGGCCCCGGGGACCCCATCCCACGGGGCATGCCCACTGTTTTTATATACATTTTGGAGGGGCTGCGTGGCCCCCTCCTCAGGCTCATTTAAGGCCCCGGGGACCCCATCCTCGGGGCCGGCCTTAACGTTTTGTTTTTTTGTTTTAAATTTTCTTTATGGGGAGGGGGCTGGGTGGCCCCCTTCCTTGGTCACCTTTGGCCCGGGGACCCCATCCCCGGGGCCTGATGATATTCTTTTTTTAAACAAAACGGGAAGGGGCCGCGTGGCCCCCTTCCCTGGGCCTCTATTGGCCCCGGGACCCCATCCCCGGGGCATGCCCACAGTTCTTTTTATATACATTTTGGAGGGGGCTGCGTGGCCCCCTCCTCAGGCCATTAAGGCCCCGGGACCCCATCCCGGGGCCGGCCTTAACGTTTTGTTTTTTTTTGTTTTAAATTTTCTTTATGGGGAGGGGGGCTGGGTGGCCCCCCTCCCAGGCCACTAATGGCCCCGGGGACCCCATCCCCGGGACCTGGCCTCTGGTTGGGGACTGTGGGGGTCCCCAATCCTCCCACAGTCCCGCCGGCTCCCCGCGTCCTACGGGAGCCGGCATTGCTTTTCCATAAGGGGAGCTGCTGACATGCAGCACCCTTATGGAAAAGCAATTCTGCTGCTTCTTTGAAGCGAGAGCAGGTTTCCTACTCTCGCTTCAATGAAGCAAAGCAGTTTGCAATGACTGGGACGGAGCCGCAAGGCTCCCGTCCTGCCATTGTAAACAGCAGTGTCCCGGGGTGGGCACCTGGGACACTGCAGGAGGCCGGCCCTGGGGGTGGCGGTCCCCAGGGCCATGGAGGGCTCCAGAAGGGGGCCGCGTGGCCCCCTCCCATGTCTTTTAAGCCCCGGGAGGTGGTGGTCCCGGGGCTTCGGGGTCCAAACGGACCCCACATTTATTTTGTTAGTTCCCCGGGGAGGTGGCGGTCCCCGGGGCATGTGGGGGGGCTTGAGCCCCCCCACACAGATACTATTAATTTTTAAGAAAAGAAGCCCCGGGGGTGGCGGTCCCCGGGGCTGCGGGAGGGCCGAGAGCCCTCCCGCACCATTTATTTTTAAAGCCCAGGGGGGTGGCGGTCCCCGGGGCTTGGGGGGGCCTTAGAGGCCCCCCCACATATTATAAATAACCCCCCCGCATGCCCCTGGGACTTGGCCCACCCGAGGGCCAATTAACAACGAAGCGCGGGAGACCGCGCTTCGTTTTTGTTTTTTTCGGCAAGATCCGCGCATCCCGCCGATTTTTAAAAAAAAAAATGCTTTTTTCTGCCCAGGGGGTCCTTGTGGGACCCCTGAGCAGACCTAGGAGGTCAGGGTGTTTCTACCCTGCCCCTTTGTGCGTTTTGCGCACTTGTTTCTTTTTTTCTCGGCGGCATCCGCGCACCCTAAGCGCATCCCGCCGATTTTAAAATAAAAAAATACTTTTTCTGCTTAGGGGTCCTTGTGGGACCCCTGAGCAGACCTAGGAGGTCAGGGTGTTTCTACCCTGCCCCCTTTTGCGCTTTGCGCACTTGTTTCTGTCCCTCGGTTCTACCGAGGACAAAATAGCTGCCAACACTTCTTGATTTGGAGTGTTGACAGCCAATTAGCATGCAGCTCGTGATCGGGAGGGTACGCGGACCCTACTCGGCCATAGATATATATGTGATTTTATTTGTGATTTTCTCAGAAACTACTGAATGGATTTACACCATTTAAGCAAAGGCACAACTCTGAACCAAAGGCTACCTCGTTGCCAAATTTGGTGTAATTCCGTTCAGCAGTTCGGGCTGTAGCCGCGATGAAAGGATCCTGTGGAAAAATAAATGGGGAAAACGCGTTTTGGGACCCCCCTTTTTTCTCGGCCCCCGCTTGACGAATCAACCCGAGACTTTCAGGGTAGGAGCGGAGCGCCCCAACAAGTTGGAAGCTTTCGCGAAGATTCGTCAACCGGCGCAAGAGTTATTTCAAATAGAATGTTGCGGATTTCCTATGGAAAATAGGTCCTAACTATAACTATCTACTGGCGACCGCCAGTAGATAATATAAATATAAATATATATATATATATATATATATATATATATATATATATATATATATATATATATATATATATATATATATATATATATATATATAAATATATATATATATATACTCATACATAAACACACACACACATATATATGTGTATATAAATATCACCATGAGACAATCCCACAGCATCGCATTCGTCACGTTGTCTCCATCTCTCATAAAACAATCCTTTTTATTTATTTATTTTCTCCATACAGTGCAAGAGTGCAGACCGACGCATTTCGGCTGTAGCCTTCAGCAGGGTCATAGAGTTGCATTGTGTAGAGTGTACCTTTAAAGGGAAAACCTTTTAACCCACCACCATTATGTTAAAAAACAACAAGACTGCTTTTGTACCTTTTAGTCCTTCATCATTGTGTCACGTTTTAGCCACCATTTCCCTTTTCTCATTTTAAATTACTTAAGAGACCTAACTTGGCGTGATATACATATATGAATTTTGAGTATCCAAGAGATCAAGGTACATGTAACTTTTCACAAATACATTGGACCAATTTGAAATCATTATTCATTTCATGTTATCCATGTTTGATGCTAGTTAATTAAAGCAATAAAATATTTATGATTCTAAATAGTATGTAAAGTAACAGAAGAAAACTCATATGTCCATTGTATTCTGTTCTACGTTGAAATAGTACCACTCAAAATGTGTGTGCCACCCATTACGACTATCGTGCAAACACCCAAGATCTAAAATCTACGAAAAGTCATGATGAGACAACAATGTGCAATGTCTGTACCCATATCCTGCAAAAAAGGTTGAAATACTATCTGATAGTATTTCAACCATTTTGCAGGATATGGGTACAGACAATAACGAAGAAACATATGTTATCTTGTCACATATAAAATGCAAATGCAAAATCTATGGTCAGCCCAATGAGTACTATTCTTCATAGTCCCATAATACTGTGTAGAATACTCAAACAGTACTTCAGAGTTATCTAGAGTTCGAATGCAGATGCTATCACACAATTCACCATGTCTTTTTATATCTAAAGGTCTTTTTCAAGACCAATAAATGGTCCAACAAGCACCATAATTCAGGAATACATTGAACCAATTTGAAATTATTATTAATTTCATGTTATCTATGTTTGATGCTCGTTAATTTGAACAATCAAATATTTATGATGCTAAATACTGTATATATAATACATAGAGCCGCATTCAGCCAGGAGGCCACACTTGGGGGACTTCAATCCCCAGAACACCTTGTGCCAGGAAATGCCGACGCCCGTTTCCCGCGCCCGGAGGCGCATAAAACCAACTCGCGGCTTCCGCAGCCCGGGAGCCGCATTCAGCCAGGAGGCTACACTTGGGGGACTTCAATCCCCAGAACGCCTTGCGCCAGGAGGCGCCAATGCCCGTTTCCCGCGCCCGGAGGCGCATAAAACCAACTCGCGGCTTCCGCAGCGCGGGAGCCGCATTCAGCCAGGAGGCTACACTTGGGGGACTTCAATCCCCAGAACGCCTTGCGCCAGGAGGCGCCAATGCCCGTTTCCCGCGCCCGGAGGCACATAAAACCAACTCGCTGCCCCCGCAGCACGGGAGCCGCATTCAGCCAGGAGGCCACACTTGGGGGACTTCAATCCCCAGAACGCCTTGCGCCAGGAGGCGCCGACGCCCGTTTCCCGCGCCAGGAGACGCATAAAACCAACTCGCGGCCCCCCCAGCGCGGGACGCGCCCGTCAGCAACAGGAAGAGGCAGGGCTGGGCCACCCCCTTTTCAAGTCACCCGCAGCATCTAGGTGAGTGCTTTCCAAGACTAACCCAAAAACCAATTTTTGGCTTACCCTGTCTGCTACGGGAGGGGGGCTGCATGGCCCCCCTTCCCTTGGCCACTTTTGGCCCCGGGGACCCCATCCCCCGGGGCCTGATGATATTCTTTTTTTTAAACAAAACGGGAAGGGGGCCGCGTGGCTCCCTTCCCTGGGCCTCTATTGGCCCCGGAAACCCCATCCCCGGGGCATGCCCACAGTTTTTTATATACATTTTGGAGGGGGCTGCGTGGCCCCCTCCTCAGGCCATTTAAGGCCCCGGGGACCCCATCCCCCGGGGCCGGCCTTAACGTTTTGTTTTTTTTTGTTTTAAATTTTCTTTATGGGGAGGGGGCTGGGTGGCCCCCTCCCAGGCCACTAATGGCCCCGGGGACCCCATCCCCGGGACCTGGCCTCTGGTTGGGGACTGTGGGGGTCCCCAATCCTCCCACAGTCCCGCCGGCTCCCCGCGTCCTACGGGAGCCGGCATTGCTTTCCATAAGGGAGCTGCTGACATGCAGCACCCCTTATGGAAAAGCAATTCTGCTTTGCTTCATTGAAGCGAGAGCAGGTTTCCCTACTCTCGCTTCAATGAAGCAAAGCAGTTTGCAATGACAGGACGGGAGCCGCAAGGCTCCCGTCCTGCCATTGCAAACAGCAGTGTCCCGGGGGTGGGCACCCCGGGACACTGCAGGAGCCGGCCCTGGGGGGTGGCGGTCCCCAGGGCCATGGAGGGCTCCAGGAGGGGGGCCGCGTGGCCCCCCTCCCATGTCTTTTAAGCCCCGGGAGGTGGTGGTCCCCGGGGCTTCGGGGGTCCGAAACGGACCCCCACATTTATTTTGTTAGTTCCCCGGGGAGGTGGCGGTCCCCGGGGCATGTGGGGGGGCTTGAGCCCCCCCACACAGATACTATTAATTTTTAAGAAAAGAAGCCCGGGGTGGCGGTCCCGGGGCTGCGGGAGGGCCGAGAGCCCTCCCGCACCATTATTTTTAAAGCCCAGGGGGTGGCGGTCCCGGGGCTTGGAGCCTTAGAGGCCCCCACATATTATAAATAACCCCCCCGCATGCCCCTGGGACTTGGCCCACCCGAGGGCCAATTAACAACGAAGCGCGGGAGACCGCGCTTCGTTTTTGTTTTTTTCGGCAAGATCCGCGCATCCCGCCGATTTTTAAAAAAAATGCTTTTTCTGCCCAGGGGTCCTTGTGGGACCCCTGAGCAGACCTAGGGGTCAGGGTGTTTCTACCCTGCCCCCTTTGTGCGTTTTGCGCACTTGTTTCTTTTTTCTCGGCGGAATCCGCGCACCCTAAGCGCATCCCGCCGATTTAAAAAAAAAAAAACTTTTTCTGCTTAGGGGTCCTTGTGGGACCCCCTGAGCAGACCTAGGGGTCAGGGTGTTTCTACCCTGCCCCCTTTGCGCTTTGCGCACTTGTTTCTGTCCCTCGGTTCTACCAAGGGACAAAATGGCTGCCAACACTTCTTGATTTGGAGTGTTGACAGCCAATTAGCATGCAGCTCGTGATCGGGAGGGTACGCGGACCCTACTCGGCCATAGATATATATGTGATTTTATTTGTGATTTTCTCAGAAACTACTGAATGGATTTACACCATTTAAGCAAAAGGCACAACTCTGAACCAAAGGCTACCTCGTTGCCAAATTTGGTGTAATTCCGTTCAGCAGTTCGGGCTGTAGCCGCGATGAAAGGATCCTGTGGAAAAATAAATGGGGAAAACGCGTTTTGGGACCCCCTTTTTCTCGGCCCCGCTTGACGAATCAACCCGAGACTTTCAGGGTAGGAGCGGAGCGCCCCAACAAGTTGGAAGCTTTCGCGAAGATTCGTCAACCAGCGCAAAAGTTATTTCAAATAGAATGTTGCGGATTTCCTATGGAAAATAGGTCCTAACTATAACTATCTACTGGCGACCGCCAGTAGATAATATATATATATATATATATATATATATATATATATATATACTCATACATAAACACACACACACATATATATGTGTATATAAATATCACCATGAGACAATCCCACAGCATCGCATTCGTCACGTTGTCTCCATCTCTCATAAAACAATCCTTTTTATTTATTTATTTTCTCCATACAGTGCAAGAGTGCAGACCGACGCATTTCGGCTGTAGCCTTCAGCAGGGTCATAGAGTTGCATTGTGTAGAGTGTACCTTTAAAGGGAAAACCTTTTAACCCACCACCATTATGTTAAAAAACAACAAGACTGCTTTTGTATCTTTTTAGTCCTTCATCATTGTGTCACGTTTTAGCCACCATTTCCCTTTTCTCATTTTAAATTACTTAAGAGACCTAACTTGGCGTGATATACATATATGAATTTTGAGTATCCAAGAGATCAAGGTACATGTAACTTTTCACAAATACATTGGACCAATTTGAAATCATTATTCATTTCATGTTATCCATGTTTGATGCTAGTTAATTAAAGCAATAAAATATTTATGATTCTAAATAGTATGTAAAGTAACAGAAGAAAACTCATATGTCCATTGTATTCTGTTCTACGTTGAAATAGTACCACTCAAAATGTGTGTGCCACCCATTACGACTATCGTGCAAACACCCAAGATCTAAAATCTACGAAAAGTCATGATGAGACAACAATGTGCAATGTCTGTACCCATATCCTGCAAAAAGGTTGAAATACTATCTGATAGTATTTCAACCATTTTGCAGGATATGGAGTACAGACTAATAACGAAGAAACATATGTTATCTTGTCACATATAAAATGCAAATGCAAAATCTATGGTCAGCCCAATGAGTACTATTCTTCATAGTCCCATAATACTGTGTAGAATACTCAAACAGTACTTCAGAGTTATCTAGAGTTCGAATGCAGATGCTATCACACAATTCACCATGTCTTTTTATATCTAAAGGTCTT
This sequence comes from Calotriton arnoldi, assembly GCA_963921515.1. Lineage (NCBI taxonomy): Eukaryota > Metazoa > Chordata > Amphibia > Caudata > Salamandridae > Calotriton > Calotriton arnoldi. The sequence continues at coordinate 1,909,017 of CAWUFW010000963.1, forward strand.
TTCAAGACCAATAAATGGTCCAACAAGCACCATAATTCAGGAATACATTGAACCAATTTGAAATTATTATTAATTTCATGTTATCTATGTTTGATGCTCGTTAATTTGAACAATCAAATATTTATGATGCTAAATACTGTATATATAATACATAGAGCCGCATTCAGCCAGGAGGCCACACTTGGGGACTTCAATCCCCAGAACACCTTGTGCCAGGAAATGCCGACGCCCGTTTCCCGCGCCCGGAGGCGCATAAAACCAACTCGCGGCTTCCGCAGCGCGTGAGCCGCATTCAGCCAGGAGGCTACACTTGGGGACTTCAATCCCCAGAACGCCTTGCGCCAGGAGGCGCCAATGCCCGTTCCCGCGCCCGGAGGCGCATAAAACCAACTCGCGGCTTCCGCAGCGCGAGCCGCATTCAGCCAGGAGGCTACACTTGGGGACTTCAATCCCCAGAACGCCTTGCGCCAGGAGGCGCCAATGCCCGTTTCCCGCGCCCGGAGGCACATAAAACCAACTCGCTGCCCCCGCAGCACGGGAGCCGCATTCAGCCAGGAGGCCACACTTGGGGGACTTCAATCCCCAGAACGCCTTGCGCCAGGAGGCGCCGACGCCCGTTTCCCGCGCCAGGAGACGCATAAAACCAACTCGCGGCCCCCCCAGCGCGGGACGCGCCCGTCAGCAACAGGAAGAGGCAGGGCTGGGCCACCCCCTTTTCAAGTCACCCGCAGCATCTAGGTGAGTGCTTTCCAAGACTAACCCAAAAACCAATTTTTGGCTTACCCTGTCTGCTACGGGAGGGGGGCTGCATGGCCCCCCTTCCCTTGGCCACTTTTGGCCCCGGGGACCCCATCCCCCGGGGCCTGATGATATTCTTTTTTAAACAAAGCGGGAAGGGGGCCGCGTGGCCCCTTCCCTGGGCCTCTATTGGCCCCGGGGACCCCATCCCCGGGGCATGCCCACTGTTTTTTTTATATATACATTTTTGGAGGGGCTGCGTGGCCCCCTCCTCAGGCTCATTTAAGGCCCCGGGACCCCATCCCCGGGGCCGGCCTTAACGTTTTGTTTTTTTTGTTTTAAATTTTCTTTATGGGGAGGGGGCTGGGTGGCCCCTCCCAGGCCACTAGTGGCCCCGGGGACCCTATCCCCGGGGCCTGGCCTCTGGTTGGGGACTGTGGGGGTCCCCAATCCTCCCACAGTCCCGCCGGCTCCCCGCGTCCTACAGGAGCCGGCATTGCTTTCCATAAGGGAGCTGCTGACATGCACCTCCCCTTATGGAAAAGCAATTCTGCTGCTTCATTGAAGCGAGAGCAGGTTTCCCTACTCTCGCTTCAATGAAGCAAAGCAGTTTGCAATGACAGGGACGGGAGCCGTTAGGCTCCGTCCTGCCATTGCAAACAGCAGTGTCCCGGGGTGGGCACCCGGGACACTGCAGGAGCCGGCCCTGGGGGGTGGCGGTCCCCAGGGCCATGGAGGGCTCCAGGAGGGGGGCCGCGCGGCCCCCCTCCCATGTCGTTTAAGCCCCGGGGAGGTGGTGGTCCCCGGGGCTTCGGGGGTCCGAAACGGACCCCCACATTTATTTGGTTAGTGCCCCGGGGAGGTGGCGGTCCTCGGGGCGTGTGGGGGGGCTTGAGCCCACCCACACAGATACTTTTAATTTTTAAGAAAAGAAGCCCCGGGGGGTGGCAGTCCCCGGGGCTTGGGGGGGCCTTAGAGGCACCCCCACATATTATAAATAACCCCCCGCATGCCCCCGGGACTTGGCCCACCCGAGGGCCAATTAACAACGAAGCGCGGGAGACCGCGCTTCGTTTTTTGTTTTTTTCGGCGGCATCCGCGCATCCCGCTGCTTTTTTTTTTTTTTTAAATGCTTTTTTCTGCTCAGGGGGTCCTTGTGGGACCCCCTGCGCAGACCTAGGGGGTCAGGGTGTTTCTACCCTGCCCCCTTTGTGCATTTTGCGCACTTGTTTCTTTTTTTTTTCTCGGCGGGATCCGCGCACCCAAAGCGCATCCCGCCGATTTTTTTTTTAATGCTTTTTCTACCCAGGGGTCCTTGTGGGACCCCTGAGCAGACCTAGGGGTCAGGGTGTTTCTACCCTGCCCCCTTTGTGCGCTTTGCGCACTTGTTTCTTTTTTTCTCGGCGGGATCCGCGCACCCTAAGCGCATCCCGCCGATTTTCTTTTTTTAAAAAATGCTTTTTCTGTCCAGGGGTCCTTGTGGGACCCCTGAGCAGACCTAGGGAGTCAGGGTGTTTCTACCCTGCCCCCTTTTGTGCTTTGCGCACTTGTTTCTGTCCCTCGGTTCTACCGAGGACAAAATGGCTGCCAACACTTCCTGATTTGGAGTGTTGACAGCCAATTAGCATGCAGCTCGTGATCGGGAGGGTACGCGGACCCTACTCGGCCATAGATATATATGTGATTTTATTTGTGATTTTCTCAGAAACTACTGAACGGATTTACACCATTTAAGCAAAAGGTACAACTCTGAACCAAGGGCTACCTCGTTGCCAAATTTGGTGTAATTCCGTTCCGCAGTTCGGGCTGTAGCCGCGATGAAAGGATCCTATGGAAAAATAAATGGGGAAAACGCATTTTGGGACCCCCCTTTTTTCTCGGCCCCCGCTTGACGAATCAACCCGAGACTTTCAGGGTAGGAGCGGAGTGCCCCAACAAGTTGGAAGCTTTCGCGAAGATTCGTCAACCGGCGCAAGAGTTATTTCAAATAGAATGTTGCGGATTTCCTATGGAAAATAGGTCCTAACTATAACTATCTACTGGTGACCGCCAGTAGATAATAAATATATATATAAATATATATATATATACTCATACATAAACACACACACACATATATATGTGTATATAAATATCACCATGAGACAATCCCACAGCATCGCATTCGTCACGTTGTCTCCATCTCTCATAAAACAATCCTTTTTATTTATTTATTTTCTCCATACAGTGCAAGAGTGCAGACCGATGCATTTCGGCTGTAGCCTTCAACAGGGTCATAGAGTTGCATTGTGTAGAGTGTACCTTTAAAGGGAAAACCTTTTAACCCACCACCATTATGTTAAAAAACAACAAGACTGCTTTTGTATCTTTTTAGTCCTTCATCATTGTGTCATGTTTTAGCCACCATTTCCCTTTTCTCATTTTAAATTACTTAAGAGACCTAACTTGGCGTGATATACATATATGAATTTTGAGTATCCAAGAGATCAAGGTACATGTAACTTTTCACAAATACATTGGACCAATTTGAAATCATTATTCATTTCATGTTATCCATGTTTGATGCTAGTTAATTAAAGCAATAAAATATTTATGATTCTAAATAGTATGTAAAGTAACAGAAGAAAACTCATATGTCCATTGTATTCTGTTCTACGTTGAAATAGTACCACTCAAAATGTGTGTGCCACCCATTACGACTATCGTGCATACACCCAAGATCTAAAATCTACGAAAAGTCATGATGAGACAACAATGTGCAATCTCTGTACCCATATCCTGCAAAAAAGGTTGAAATACTATCTGATAGTATTTCAACCATTTTGCAGGATATGGGTACAGACAATAACGAAGAAACATATGTTATCTTGTCACATATAAAATGCAAATGCAAAATCTATGGTCAGCCCAATGAGTACTATACTTCATAGTCCCATAATACTGTGTAGAATACTCAAACAGTACTTCAGAGTTATCTAGAGTTCGAATGCAGATGCTATCACACAATTCACCATGTCTTTTTATATCTAAAGGTCTTTTTCAAGACCAATAAATGGTCCAACAAGCACCATAATTCAGGAATACATTGAACCAATTTGAAATTATTATTAATTTCATGTTATCTATGTTTGATGCTAGTTAATTTGAACAATCAAATATTTATGATGCTAAATACTGTATATATAATACATAGAGCCGCATTCAGCCAGGAGGCCACACTTGGGGGACTTCAATCCCCAGAACACCTTGTGCCAGGAGGTGCCGACGCCCGTTTCCCGCGCCCGGAGGCGCATAAAACCAAATCGCGGCCCCCGCAGCGCGGGAGCCGCATTCAGCCAGGAGGCTACACTTGGGGGACTTCAATCCCCAGAACGCCTTGCGCCAGGAGGCGCCAATGCCCGTTTCCCGCGCCCGGAGGCACATAAAACCAACTCGCTGCCCCTGCAGCATGGGAGCCGCATTCAGCCAGGAGGCCACACTTGGGGGACTTCAATCCCCAGAACGCCTTGCGCCAGGAGGCGCCGACGCCCGTTTCCCGCGCCAGGAGGCGCATAAAACCAACTTGCGGCCCCCCCAGCGCGGGACGCGCCCGTCAGCAACAGGAAGAGGCAGGGCTGGGCCACCCCCTTTTCAAGTCACCCGCAGCATCTAGGTGAGTGCTTTCCAAGACTAACCCAAAAACCAATTTTTGGCTTACCCTGTCTGCTACGAAGTAACCTTAATTATATTATTATGGGTAAGCGCACTGGGACAGCAACTGCACGCCCCATTACCAGCGGCATCAATAGTATGCTTGAAAGGGTGGTTAACATCGTATCAGGGGAAATCGAACTCACTGAGCGCCGTTTGTCCCTGGGCAATGAGGGCCCACTGACTTATTTACATCTCAGAGAGGCATCCGACTCTGTCCTCACATCTGAACTGGGCCCGGCAATCGCACAGGATTCCCCGCAGCCCCTTAACCCTGGCACCACTAACACCTTGCACGCCAGCGTGAGTTCAATTGGCAGTAACACACTTGAGCCTCTACCTACCACTGACACTCTCACAATTGTGGAAAACCAGGACGCCAAATGCAAGAGGAAGTGTGGGAAACCTGTTTGCGCCAAAAGGAAACAACCACCCAGATTGGGCGCGTCCCGTAACTGTTTGTCTGCATGGATGCAGTCATCTCTAAGCACTGGTACTTTTGATGAAGGACTAAATGGGTCCTTGCATCGCTCCATTAGTACACAAACTGAGGCACAACCGGACAATGGGGGGGGGGGTGGAGACACTATTGCTAATTTTGTTATTGATTCTGTGTCCAAGCGAATCAATGACCTGCTAGATTCTAAATTCAACTCCCTCTTGGAACGTATAAACCATCTAGACACAGCTGTGAGGAAGCTTAGCTTGTCGACGATGTCAGTTCAACCCACAATTGTCTCGGGGGCTGGTGCCACTGCTAGCATCAGCCAAATTCCAACTACCATCGCTATTGTTCCTGCTTCCGCTACCCCCTCACTTGTTAGTTCTTCCGGCAATAGTGCGTGCCCCACATGCAGACAAGTTAGGGATTGTTAGGGATTGTTTTCCATCTAGGGACAACGTAGCACCAAACCCTAATCTAGATAGAGGGTCTTTAGATAGAGACGACCCCGTCATAACCTTGCCCCCTTACCACAACCGAAGGTGCACTAACAACCCCGACCGCATACTTGCTGGAATAACGCCAGGCAACCTCAGTAGGAGCACAACAGACACATTAAGTAACAAGCATTGGCATAGCCAATAGGTCTCGCTTTTGGGACCTTATAAGTATTTAGTTATGCAGCACAATATCCTTAGTGCAACAACATCAACTGTTGCATGGCTAAAAACTTATAAGTTCCCAAAGGCGAGACCAATTGGCTATGCCAAAATATCCTTAGTGCAACAACATCAACTGTTGCATGGCTAAAAACGTATAAGTTCCCAAAGGCTAGACCTATTGGCTATGCCAATGCTTGTTTTACTTAATACCGGCTATGCCCACCTAGGTTGACCTTATGGACCTGGTAGAGGATGCCTGAGGAGGTGGGGTTGACCTTAGCACCTGGTAAAGGTGCTACGTCCCAGTACACCTCCCTGTGATCACCGCTGTTTGTTGGCTGCAGGCATTTATAGAAAAATTATCAGAGAGAGTTTTTATCCATAATTTATGCTCCATTGTAATCTGGTCATAGCCTTCTCCTGTGTACACTAAAGAAGGCTGAGGTTTATTTAATCAAAGTCAATATGTAGCATTATTATGTAGAGTGTCAGTTATTTTCTCTTCAATCTTTTTTTTTTTTTAATGTGCAGTTTAGTTGGGCCACTCTGCATTTACATTCTTTATTGCTCAAATGCTGTCCATGGGATTGTTGGTCTACAATGTAGAGGTAGTTTATGTTTCAATTGTATGGGCACCAATAGGCACTTTTGCCTCACCTCAGACAGGTGCACTTTAATATGGTGACATGACCTGCCCATCTCGCTCTTCCTACTTTTTATGGTTTCTGAAAGCATACCATGAAACTTTTGGTTCCAGAACTTTCCGTGGTTAAGATAAATCAACTTTGCTTCTATACATGTCTCAGTGTGAACCTTAAGCTACAGAGATGCAATATTTATTGTTACAGCCTAGGTGCGTGGTTTCTCCAAGTCACTTGCTTATACCAAAGTCATAAATATTTATAAATGGTCCTAGATGAGTCATTTTGCTATAATGGCTTTGCATAGCTACTGATGTCCTGGGTGCCAAAGTTTTAGGCCACTTCATTAAATTTAAGTTACATGCAGCCTGCTGGGTAATCCATAGTGGTAAACAACACCAGGAGTGTCAAGAGACACAGTGGTGTGTGGGTTGTAGTTGACTCTTTAACTGGTATTGTCCTTCAGGGCTCCCCAATCTGGACAACACTGGGTGGTGCATCTCAGTTTGTGTAGAAAGGTGGACTCAAAAAGAAGCGTTCCCCTGCATTTAGCCTTCTTGTTTACCTAGTAAATAAGGTTGAGGTCTTATTTAATTCAAGACATTTCCACACATTTCCAAGTGTTTGTGTATTTTCATGTGAAGTGTCTGGTGTGGCCTAACACCCACCACATGCTGCGTGCGCATCGCTTTCTCTTGCAAACACTAGAAAGCCAGTTTACACGTTACAGCAAGTCTTTATTATGTATGCATGGTAATTATGGAAGATATGGCCTCACAAGCGCTTAAGTTTTCGCTGCACGTTTGTTGACACAGTTTCTCCATTCCCAAAAGTAAGACCTAAAACTTCTGCAGATAGCAAAAACATGTTAACTGCTTTAAAACCAATGTGACAAACCTCACATTCTAACTTTGAACACTAGAAGTTTGTTATTCAACTGAAAAAAAAACTGCTGGTGTGTGAAAAGGTTTTGCAAGAACTGGAAAGGTTTGCAAGAATTTTGTTTACCGTGTTTGCTTGCGATTAAAACAAACAGTAGCGTTTCCGCGCGAAACTTGAGCTGAACTGGTAAGGTAAAGAACACAGTAGGCAAGGTCAGCCTAAAATGAACAACTACGTTACGTAAATATGGGAAAGGGGGGAAAACCCGCTCTCACGCTTTTTTTTGCGGGGACGAAGACGAAAATAGCTAGTTTATGTTGGTAAACCAATTTTCATGAATTTGAGTTTCATGTTTGCAAGCGTAGCGGAAATAACTTCCTCCAGCTGAAACTAGAAAACAAGAGAGGAGCGGGGGCGAGCGAGCGCGGCAGCCTGCTGAGCTGACCAGACGCTCGTGCGTCATGGCCTTTTGCCCGCACGGCCGGCATGTGTTTCCAATTATCGCGCCCGCGTCTGGGCACGATAATTGGAAACAGATGTGTGCCGCGCGCGTAACCGCAGGGAAAAGGCCATGACGCACGAGCGTCTGGTCAGCTTTTAAAACCCCCTAACATAAAGTCTTGCCAGAACAGCGCTTGCGCGCTACTCGAGGCTCGACCTAAAAATCATTCAAGGCCTAATTCAGATGTCTTGAGCCTGCCACCGGCCACCTGCCCATATGTGCTAGTGTTGGCTGGTGTTTCAACCCTTAAGAGGGATCAGAGGGAGTCTTGGGTCGACTTACGTAACAAATGTGTAGATTGGTTAACAAAGAACAGGAGGTTCCACCCGTCAGATATGAACAAGATCATTATGGTTCGCAGAGTCGGGTGGGTTGGCAAGTCCCCCAAAAACATAGATGGAGATTGCATCGTGATTAATTTTCGTAAGCCACCATGGTGCGATCTTTATTGAGAGCCCGTGAGTTAACATCTAACCACAGCACTAACATTTGCTCCCTTCCGCTGGGTTATTTTTATAAACCAATCCTCAGGCCCTCTGCAAACGAACGTGTATCCCCTATCTTACAAAATAGGTTTCAGGCCCTATCCGATCTAGATACCCAGGACAGACTATTACCCCCTTTGGAACTCATAGACACTCCCTATGAGCTTGTGCTCCCTCCGTATGTAACTGAGACCGATGATTTACAAGTGCCAGCTAAGGTCTCGGTTGACACAGACTTGAACATCCTGAGTTGGACGTGGCAGGCCTCCAGTCTAGGTTGAGGGACCCAGACTGGTTCGAATTGGTAAGACAGCAGGATATAGTTATGTTCCAAGAGACATGGGCAACTCAAGAATTATGTATTGCGGGGTTTGAATGCTATAATATCGTAGTTCCCATTCCCAAGTTTGGCCGACCCTCGGGGGCCTGTCAATTTGGATAAATACCGCCGCAGGCGGAAGCATTAAGGCCCTATGCTCTAAAAGCAACAATTTCCAAGTACTATTATATAAAAGGGGCGTCTCTTTTTACTTAATTAATTTTTATAATAATGATTTCCACTCGATACCTAACGGAAATTTTATTAAACTATTAGATTTTATTACTGATCTAGATTGCCATAAAGAATTTAATAAAACAGCCATTTACCTAGGAGGCGATTTTAATGCAAAAATACCGGACACGACACATAGCAAAGGGCCCGGCAGTAGCGGGCAAATCTGTCGCAGGGGCATGGAACTGGCAGCACATCTGAACACACATAACCTCATTAATGTCATGGAAATTGCGGGCGTAACATCAGTCAATAATTATCCTGAGCCGACATTCAGAGGGAGGGGCTGCGCATCGACCATAGATTATGTTTTTATTTCCCCTCTTCTTGAGGATTACTTACTGAAAGCCGAAGTCATTGCCACAATTCACGGGGATCATAACCCAATTTAAACAGTGTTGAGACTATTCCCCCGGCCCACGTTCGTTGCAGAATGTGGTGCCAGGAATCTGTCACCCTCCACTGATAACCTAAGATTGATTTGGCGGGGTATTAACAACACCAAACTGTTTCAGACATTAGCGAAGGCTAACATGTATCTTATCAATTCCTGCCTATTAGCCCTTGATCCGCACCCTGAGGCTGTCCATGATTTTACCCAACTTTGTCTGGCAATTAAAACTTTACTATCGAAGCCTATCCCCTCTGTGCAACGTGGACCCAGATGGTTTGATCATGATTGCTCTGAGGCCAATAGACAGCTACGCAAGGCATTGTCAACCAATCCAAGGTGTATCTCAGACGTAAAATTAGCAAGGCAGAGGTATAAGCAAGCGACCATTAAAAGGAAAGGGAAAATACTAAAAGATCGATGGGAAGCACTAACCAGTCGCTGCTATCATTAAAAAGGGGAATATATTTTGGGCAGCTGTTAAGGACCTGAGGGCAACTGGGCAGTTACTATCTCCCATAAGCTGCACCATAACAAGTGAGGCATGGGAAAATCATTTTTCAAAGATCTACACTGCCCCTATACAAGAAGTAGATCATTTCAAACACAGGACCCTAACCAGGATCCAGATTACGCTGCCCGAGGTGGAGAAAGCCATCCATCAGAATGTGGCCAATAAAGCCCTGGGCCCAGATGGGTTAGTTATCGACCTTATCAAACACAAGCCAGATTTTTGGGTGCCCCTTCTTTTAAATGTTTTTAACAACTTAGTGCATGTCACAATACCTGAAACATGGTCAACAAGTATTATTGTCCCGATTTTTAAAAAGGGCGATCGCTCCCAACCCAACTGCTACAGGCCTATTTCTTTAATAGACAATAGTTTAAAAATCCTGGGCAGAGTTTTATATAATAAAATCTTAGATTGGGCTGAGGTCAGTGGCACCTTAGAGCCCTGCCAATTGGGTTTTAGGAGCAAAGTAGGCACTAACGAACAATGCCTAAACCTCAATTTAATCATTGGCAAATATACCATAGCTCGGCGCTCGCCAATATACCTGGCCTTTATAGATCTGACCTCTGCCTTTGACTTTGTCAATAGGTCAAGATTATGGTCCATTCTCTTGTCCTATGGCTTGGACGAGGCTTGGTGCACTTTTTAGCGCACTTACATAAAGATCTAAAGGCCCGGGTCAGAATTGGCAGCGGGGGTGAAGTCTCTGAGGACATCAAAGTAAGTCGAGGGGTCAGACAGGGATGCGTTCTAGCCCCTCTCCTTTTTAATATTTATATCAATGGTCTGCATAAATCTCTGTCCACATTGACCTATGACGTTCCTAAAGTAAATAGCAAAACACTCCGCGTGCTATTATATGCCGACGATGCGGTCCTTATGGGCCGCACACCCAATGCCCTACGCATTCTAGTGCAGGGCTTTGTTGACTTTATGGCCAGCTTGGCCCTAAGCACTAATTTAAAAAAATCTTTTATAATCTCCTGTGGGCCAAGGAAACACCAACTAAATTTTATATCTGTGGGAGATCAGAAATTAAAAAGCACTAGCACTTGTCTTTGCTGCGAACGGCTCCTGGTCTGATCACATGGCGTTCTGCAGGAGCAAGTTCTGAAAGGCCTCCAATTCCATTCTTAGCCTCCCACGTCCCAAGAGAACAGGTGCTATTTTAGCTATTTTAAAAATCTTTAAATCTCAATGCATACCAACTGCAACTTATGGTGCAGAGGTTTGGGGCATCGCTAACAGTCATAGCATCCAACAAGAAGAAAACAGATTCTGCAGGAAACTTTTAGGTGCACCACTCTCCACTGCTCAGTACATTTGCCATAAAGAACTTAATTTAAACTATATAGAGGACTTCATAAGGGCTCGTCCTGCCCTATTTTAGCTCTCTATATGGAAAAACACGGCAGCGTCACACATGAGAGAGATCATAGGTGATTGCATTGGCTGCGAAAAAGGGCAGGACATCCCGTGGCTGTCCGGAGTGAATCGGAGCCTATGCAGTGTCAACTTAGGAAGGCTCTTCTTAAGCCCAAGTACAGCTGAGACCATGCACAAAAACGTCCTTAGAATGCACTTTATACACTTTATGGCACGGAAAGGATGGAGAGGAAATCCAAGAAATCCTCTGTTTCCAATATTATGACCATTGAACATGTTGCGTATCCCTTGGCCAGCTATCTCACCCTGCCCATGAGTCATTGGGAGAGGAGCCTTCTTTCCGCCTAAGGGCAAGCACTGTAAAATTTTTGCTGTGTTCCCCTCTCGGTTATAACGCAAACCTAGCTTTCCTACCCTGCCTGTGTGACGGACAGAGTGGCCAAACCATTTTACACTTTTTATTCTTTTGTAAATTTTATACAAAATATGGTAATTGGCTCTTAACTCCATTTTTTTTAAAAAACATGCCTATCAGTGTGGTAGACACTTACAGGAGGATACTCACATTGGCAGATGAAGAGTTAGTTTTCCGCGTCAGCACTTTTCTGAGAATTGCCGTGCGGGCCCGCAATATGATGTGCAACCCATGAGAAGTTTCCTCCTCTCCACACAAGAGTTTTTATACAAACATATATGTTTTATATATTGTGTATCCATGCCTAATGCTATCGAAATTTTATTGTGATTATGTACCTGTGTTTTTAAATTGTTATGTCTGCTGTGCTTTTATGGATATGGCTGTATCCGAATAAAGTATTTTGAATTGAAAAAATATATAGCATTGTGTAATCCCTGTATAAACAGCAGTCACTAATTTCTTTCTAATCAGCGATTTGTGATGCACCCAGCCGCCGATTTATAAAGAAAATACATCAGAATTCTACTATTATAAGGTTATTACAGTCGAGTTCTGAAATCGCAATGCCTGCTGCCAGCAGCCGAGGTGAAAGGCAGGGCAGGTCATGAGCTGTTTAAAGGAATGAAAATAAAATGTTGCTTTTCTTTCTTCTGCTCTATTTTTCTAGCCTGCAGTGACTAGCAGGAAGAACATGTTTATTTTTGGCATTCCTTAGAATTTTACAGAAAAGTTTGAATCTTTCTGAATGTTACTACACATTCCGAATTATTGCAGCTTTATTTTTACACTGACTTGTATTCAACTGTTTCTAATATCTTTTTTCAATAAATATTTAACAGGTTTTTTCTGCATTTATTTTTTCATTAGAGGATCTATTTTTATTCTTCATGTTTGCAAAAATGCTACACACCAAAGTTTTAAGTGGTTTGTGGGAATGAGGATGGTGTGGCCTTGTATTGTATGGGATAAAGTACCCCTTGCCGTACATGATAAGGATACTGCAAGTCACCTCCAAGTTCCATAACCTTATAAAGGAACTGGGCATTCAGCCTCATTCTTCTATATTGCTATGGAATTGCAATATCCTTATAATGGATGGCAGGGGGTACCTTTATCCCATAGACATAGATAGATAGATAGATAGATAGATAGATAGATAGATAGATAGATAGATCACAATTGCTACTCATAACAAGGCTCCGACGCTGCTTGGGCTGTGTGTGATAGAAGTAATTTATTTCATTTAGCCACCATTACGCGTTTCGGCCGATGCAAGGCCTTGAAGACACAACGAGCTCCATTTTCAGAAATCCTTTTAGAGTGATCATGTGATTGCATCCTCAACAGTGAAGAAGTGCTGCAATTAAACCAATCTCTATTTGTGTAAAGTCCACGTTGGAATAAACACAATAATTAAGTGTTTCCAGAACAAAGGCAGTTCAAATAGGTGCCTGTGTGCAAACTACGCAAACTGCAATTTGCCCACTTGGGCTTAATGCTGATTTGTTATGTAGAAGGAACACGAAGAATGTGCCAGTTGTTATATTATAACTTATAATTGTGTGCCATTGAATAAGTGAATAGTGGAATTGCGATTGTATGGTGACACAAAGTTATTGCTGATGATGAAGTATATGTGCTTCTTATTATACACCATTGGAAGGATATACACATTTGTGCATATTCTGTTCATATTCTTTCATTTTGAATTAATTTCATTTGATTTTTAAGTGCTCTGCAGGGGTAAGGATTAACTCCACGAACAAATGCTTATGAAATGTAAAGGTTGATTACATCAGTGAATTGCGGGGTAATGATTTAATTTAATTTTGTTTTGTTTGTAAATAATTATGGTGTTGGTTCCAATGTGCACTTCACACAAATCGAGATTTGTTTAATTGTACTACTGCTTCACTGTTGAATATGCTGGGAACACCGGTTGCTTTCGATGGATCTATGATGACGCCCCTTAGGCGGATCCCAAAACTGTTTTTACCTACCACGGAGCCTGAGCAACCTTGGCCAATGCCCGGTGGAGCTGTCCTATGCAGCTATAGAGGAGTCTGGCCCCTTGGCCGTCACCTACCCAGCCGGTCATCTGACATTGTTTTTCCTCATCTCCCCGTTTGTGTCTCCTTCTCTCCCCTTCGATGGAACAATGACAACGCCCCCTGGGCGGATACCAAAACTGTTTGTACCCACCGCGGAGACCGAGCAACCTTGGCCGATGCCCGGTGGAGCTGTCCTATGCAGCTATAGAGGAGTCTGGCCCCGTGGCCGTCACCTACCCAGCCGGTCATCTGACATTGTTTTTCCTTGTCTCCCCTATTGTGTCTCTTTCCCTCCCCCTTCGATGGAACTATGACGACGCCCCCTGGGCGGATACCAAAACTGTTTTTACCTACCGCGGAGCCCGAGCAACCTTGGCCGATGCCCGGTGGAGCTGTCCTATACAGCTATAGAGGAGTCTGGCCCCTTGGCCGTCACCTACCCAGCCGGTCATCTGACATTGTTTTTCTCGTCTCCCTTTCATGTCTCCTCCCCTCCCCCTCCCTCTGTGATTCTTTGATTCAATACTGATGTAACTATGTAACCTGTAACTCGCTGATTCAACTGATATAACTATGTATCCTGTAACTCGCTGATCCTCATGTAAAGCGCTCTGATACCTCCGGGTCTAGCCAGCGCTATATAAAACTTTGCAAATAAATAAATATGCTAATCATGTGATCGCTTTAAGAGCATTTCCGAAAATAGCGCTTGTTATGTGATCAAGCCCGTTGCATCGGCTGAAACCCGCAGTGGTGGCTAAATGAAATAAATGAATTCACACACAACCCAAGCTGCGTCCGAACCTTGTTTTGAGTAGCAATCGTGTTGTATTTCAACGGAACTCGGTGGAGTAACACAGGCCCCTGCGGTCCCTGCGGTGCGGGGGAGGCCCCAAGCCAGGGGGTGGGGGGGGGGGAGGGCCTCAGCCCAGTACTCTGGCCGGAGAGCTCCTGATTGAGTCCAGAGAGGGCCCCTCCACGTACCTTGCAAGGGGGGCCCCTCAAGTTTCGTTACGCCAGTGATGGAACTGCTGGCACCATATTCTGACGTGCCCCCTCGGTTTGGTGCACGCGCAGCCAGTGACTGGGGAGGGTGGGAGAGAGAGAGAGAGAGAACAAGCTTGGAAGTGCTTCTGAGTGTAAAACCAAGTTTCAAGACATGGTGAAGGATGAGTAAGAAAGGGAAATAAGATTACTGACAGCAAACTTTCATATTGAATTGAAAAGGCTGTTACCTAGGATGATGATGCAAGCAGGGCAATCAGAATATGAAGATTCCTGGCAAAGAGAGCTCAAATGGCAGAGAGTTTTAAACCTGACTGACTTGATCAATGATAATGACGGCAAGGACTCGATAGGGGGCAGTACTTGCTGCAACTTCAGCAATATTGTCCCCTGTCCTATTGGTGTAGCCCACAAAGGAGCAATACACAACATTCAGTTGATTTCTGTGCTGTCAAATCATGAAATGTTCACGTCTCCACTATCCCCCCTTAGACATGAATTCAAGTGTTGAAAAGTGAGTGATTATGCAGCCAGGAAGAGCATTAAGGATTCTCGTTACAAGGGTCACCGTATAGATTTAGGGCCTGATTTAGAGTTTGGAGGACTGGACACTCCAGCACAAACATGACAGAAATCCCGCCCTTATTACCAGTGCATTATATCCAGTGGCACTTGAAATATGTGGGCCTGGATATCCATCACGGTTGTGACACAGTAACCGGTCCTTCGAACTCTAAGTCAAGCCCTTAATAACAATAATCATCATCATCCTAATATTAATAATAATGCAGGGGCGGTGATTAAAAATGCCACCCAGATCTCCCTCAGGACAATTCCATTTACTTGTGGGAGTTGAAATCTTTCACTCACTCTGGACAAAGATGCAAAGGAAATCCCTGTGCACGATTCATTGTAGTGTGGTATCTACTTGTCCCACATTTAACATGAGACAAGACATTACGTTTGATTAAGTGGAGTTTCTGCTTCAATAAAAGGTATGTTAACCTCTTTATCAGTGAATTAAAAAAAATGTGTTCCAATACAGAGCATTAACTTTACAGACATCACTTTACAGTCATACCCCTAAAACGTGTGTCCAGCCCTGATGAGTGGCGCACCGAGTCAAGGGTCACAAATCGGGTTTTAAAATCTTCTACTCTGACACTATGCTTAAAATAAATAAAGTCATGCTTACTATTTCGGTTTCTGATCGGACAGATGGAGCACAAATGAAAACACAACATGTGTGTAAAGCTCTAGAGACATTCCAAGAAAATGGAATAAAAAAGATTTAAGGCATGCCACCGTTTTTAAACGTACATTTACGAAGACATGGAACATTTTTACAGCATTGTGGATGGCATTTTCTTCAGAACTTAATTTAGGAGTCACTAGGAACAGAACGTCACAGAGTAAGCCACTGCACAAATCCTTGGGCATGATGCAAGGGCCTAGTAATGTCATCTCATCCCAATATAACATGGCGCTCCCAAAAACACTAACTAGTCGAGCTGAGGTAAAATAAAGTACACTGAAGACTGGGAAGGTTGGATCACTTTACTGCAGGGCACAGTAAGAGAAAACATTGTGCATGATTGGGTCTACAGTGCCTCTTGCAACAAGCAGTAGCATTTACACAGAAAGATAAGACAAACAGTTAGACTAGCTGAAATTACAAAGGTAGAACAGATGACTGAATTAGTGACAATTAAAGAAAAAAACAAGCAATTCTGTCCCAGGGAGCAGAAAGTAATAGAAAACTACTTGCAATGCACTGTTAAAGCAGCACATCACCAAGGAAGCAGGCAGGAGAGAGCAAAAAACACACACACTTCCATGGAGTGATGAAAGCAAATGAAAAGAGTAATACCTAATTGTATGCAGTGGAAATATATAAGTCCCCCAATCAAAAGGAGGGTAAAGAAGCTATGATCCATGGGTAGGGCAAACACAAGAAGATGAAGAAAATCCACTGAATAAGAAGCCAGAATTTGATAAGAAAAACAACCAATGATGAGCAAGGGCTGACCCTAACCCACTGTAAATATTGAGATTATACACAATAGTGTTTTGACAAAAAACAGCAAAAGCTGGACAACAGTCAGTTACCCAAAGACAGATAAAACTACAGAAAGCAAAAGCCGACTGTTGGCGATACCTGAGCATGACTTACTTCAAGAGGCAGAATGCAGTTAAGTCACATTGAAATGTGAAAAGCGGTGCTGAAACACCAAGCCCTTCAGATGCTCAGCGTTCCCACAACACCTCCTACTTGGGGAGTGGCTATCAGAGGCTCACATACCCGAACAGTCTGCTGCATTCTTGTTTTGTGACTGCAGGACAGGGCAACTTACCTCATCCAAGGGGATGGTTCTGAACCCTCTTTCTTTTAGTGCAGCAAGGGAGGCCAGCATCGTGAAGGCTGTAAAACCATAGAAAGAGGTGCGTGTCCCAACATCAACTTCATGGCCTTGCACCACAGCCCCGTTCACTCTGTGCATGAAACAAAAAGAGCCATAAATCTAGGGCCACGTCCGTATGGCATAGATATATCATGCTGAACTGGCAATATTTATGTATTTATTTTTACAGTTATTAATATAGCATGGATCTAGTCACATGGGCAGCAGAACGTTTGGCATAAAACATAAAAATGTAGGTGAGAGTGATGGAGCAAGGTTTCATAAATGAAACTTGCTTGTATTCAATCCTCCTCACAGTATTAATTTATTAAACTTGTATTGTTAATACTAACCTTTGCATTCACGACACAACAGAAAAGGAAGCTTGCCTATGTGTTTTACTAATGAATAACGCTTGTTTGTAATTCAAAATGGCCGCTATGCGCGGGAAAACTCAATGCGCATGTCGCAACCATATCACATGGTGTGACGTCTTTCTTTGCTTGGTGGGAAATTTCTGCTTCTGCGCAGTGTGCATTAAAATGGCTGTTTAATGTTTTCACATGCTTCAGCTTGCTCTCATGTCATTACTAAATTGTCGTTTCCTAAACGCTACTAACGCGGGTTAGAATATATAATTAAATGGGAATAGAATAGAAAAAGTGGGCATACAGTGAAACATTTTATTTGTGATTTTAATATTTTCTTCTTGCACTTTTATTAGTTCGTAAACTTGGGCCTGGGTTGGTAACCTGAAACTCGAGAGGCAAATGGTTCTGCGCATGTGTCCTGTGTGCCTGCCAAATGAAGTCAATCTGGACGTCGTCCAAGGCCGCGACCCGATGGCCGAAGATGCTGTATTTTGGCTTTCCTGTTGCATATTGACACATTGTCTATGAAAATTGGTTTACATTTGTCATGAGACGGGTGGGAAATAAAGCGAATGTATTAATTTGAAGGGGTGGGAATGTAAAGACAATAGGCTTTACAATTTAGGCAAAATTGATATGGTGCGAGAATCCACCCCCTGTCCCTGTCCAATCAGAAGTAGTGGCCCCATATTTTAGTAACATTAAGGGGAGGTACATGGGCGTAGAAGGGTATAATAGAATACAGCATTAGTTAATTAGTCAGAGCATGCGTTCACGAAGAACAGGCGTCCATACTGCCAGAGCGCTCTTAGCTCCAGACTGCCAAGCTGATCGATTGCAGACCGAATTGCTGTCCAGAGAGAGGTCCTGAGGAGGGGGCGGCAGAGACCATTAGAAGGAAGGCACGGGAGAATCGAGGAGAAGTCGAGTATCAGAGAGGGGAACGACGCAGGCGTCGTTGTAGAGAGGTCACCGGTCCTGTCCTGATCCTGGAGGAGGTCTTTGCTCTTCATCCTTCCTGGGTCCTATTCTTTCAACTCCTTGGCTAAGGGGTTGGTTCTCGCACTTAGGTAAATATAATGCAACCTTTAGTTGCGCTGCTATCTCTATCCTCTCCTTTTCTTTAAACACCGTCATTGATTAGCAATAATCATTTCTATGCTTAATCTTGGGTATTGCGATTAAGTACCATGTGGCTCTGTATTTTACTCTGCTAAATCTTTAGATAAACATTTTAAAACTTCCTGACTCAGTGGTTATTTCAGGATTATGTATTATAATGAATGTCACTCATTTTAAATTTCCCAATTAGCAAAGGATTCATTGGTAAGTCATTACTCTTCAATCAGAAGGTAATTGGTAGCAGGGATTTGATAGAGAGTAACAACTGATAAAACCCAGCGTAAGTATTAGCGTAGTATGAATGTATGGGCCCAAGTGAGTATCTAGTGTATGAATGCTGTTTGCTAATATCGCGCTGGATCAGTTTTCTGGTAATCAGAGGATGGTTACTCTTTGTTAATTGGGTAATGAGAATTTTTATTTGTATTTTTATGAACTAACATCCGTGTATTCGAAGTTTGTTTTATGTTGTCCAGAATACCCCGGGGTAAAAGGAATAGCGGATGGTAAGTGGAAGCCATACTGCAGTGAGGTTATCTGTCAGGCAGAAATAGTACTGAAAAGTTAAGCAGGACTTTCAGTACTCGTTAGGGACTCTATGCGTGTGAGTAATAGCAAAAGAGTACGCTGGTAAAAATTTGATGTTATATCACCTAGAAAGGGTAACATTGGAGAAGTAACAGGTACTTCTGGAGCTTGTGTGAAGAGTAGACGGAAGTGTTTTACTCGTAGTGTATGTTTAGTAAACGGAAAGGTTTTACTAAGTGTGAGAGAAAACTATCTTTTCGTATTTAGAGAAACTGGCACGATAGCGAATGTTTTATGTTGTTACTGAAATGTAATTAAAATTTATAGAGAAAATAAGTTTGCGTAAATTTTGTAAAGGGAGGGTCAGTTGCCGGAGAGGGAGCTGACGTCACTAAACGCCGCGCTGAGATTGGTTGAATCAGCGGGTGTGGAAAAACCCTTGTAAAGGAGGGGTCAGTAGTCAGGAGTAGTACTGACGTCATAGGTGCCGCGCTGGGATTGGTTGAACCAGCAAGGACAGGAAAGAGCAGATTGTAAAGGAGGGGTTGACAGATAAACGTCACCAAAAAGGCAGCGCAAGGATTGGCTCGGAAATAAAAGATAGCAGACATTTGATTGGTCAAAATTATAGAAGCGAAATTCTTAGTGGATAAGGATTGCATGTTAAAACGCGATCCGACTTTAACAGGAATTCGTCAGGATAGGAGATATTTAGGCTTTGCAGAATATAATTTTATACATCGGTACTTACCCAAGATGTACGGAGAAAGGAGAAAAATGTCATTTTTACAAAAGATTAAGAATTATTTTAAAAAGGACAAACCAATCAAAACTAGAGAAGGAATTATTATTCCACCAGCTAAAACGCCCGCTTCATTTATGATGATGGAGAGAGGTTATCATACTTGTGTATGGATGGAGAATTGGATAGAATATACCAAAAATGATGGAATATTAGCATTTCCCGAGAATGGCACGTTCAATGGGCGAATTCTTCAGAATTTGAGATTGAGGATGAATGACTTAGAACCCAGACCTAGATTAACTCAGTACGAAGCTCTAGAGGAATGGGAAACCGAGGCATTTGAGCGGGACCGATCTAGAAGTAATAGGAGTTATCCAGGATTTTTCCCCAGATACCTACATGAGTCTAGGAATGGTCAGATGAAACAATGGAGAAGGGCAATGATTACAGAAGGATTATATCCATTGTTCTCAGCAGAGGAGAAATTAGGAAGTAAGTGCACAGAAAAGACAAAACATTTAATGAGAAATGAGGAGTCTGAAGACGAATTTATGGAGGAAATGTTAAGAAATCCCCCACCATATCAGGAAGGGACAAGTGGATGCACCCCAAGTGCACCACCAAAAACTCCATTAGTGCCACAAGTAATGCATGAATTCACCCCGAGTAGAATACTCCATGACAAAGAAAAAGAAGCCCTAGAAAAGACCAGAGCAGAATTAATACAGAAAATAACCCAGATAAAAGTACATCCTGATTCGTTGACCATACCTGTAACAATTGGTCCAGTAGTTCTATTATATGGTACTCAGGGAAGCTGTCCTCCACCGATACTTACACCTACTGCTGTGAATAATCCAAAACCTGAAGCTCCAGTTATAATTGAGGATCAATTTAGTGACTGTGAATCCACAATATCACTCATGGACTTGCCTATTCGAGGTTCTGTAAATAGCACTCCCAGAAAAGATGTACCTGGATGTTCAAAAGATGTAAGTTTAATAACTTCATCGGGAGCAAAAAGTGCCACCATAGTAACACCTGAAGATCTAGAAAAATGGGTACAAGGGTCAGTTAAACAGTGCACACCTCCGAAAATAATGGACATTCATAAATTAAAAGTCGAATTAGAAGAAATAATAGCAGGAAATGTAGGACTAGAACGCTTAAATACCTATGATGAAGAAGAATTATTGTTCTTGTGTAGGAGTATCACCAGAAATGTAAGGATATTCCATGAAAAATTATCCAACTTAGCACTACAGATGGGAATAGAAATAGGGAGATCAAAGGTACTACAGAAACCCTATAGAGCAGAATTTTCAGACAAAGATTTAGAAAATATGAATGCCTCTGGAAGAAGATTACAAATAAGAGAATTAATGTTAGTTTTGCAAAAATGGGGAGACCTAGATAAATGGAAAACTAGGTGGGCCAAGAAAAAGGAAGAAGCACGAACAAGTAGAACAGCATCAGAATATGTGATGAAAGAAACAGGGAAAGCAGACCAGATGTATCCAATGCGAGAAGTTGCGGGAGGAGGATATGTACATGTCCCATGGAGCAGACAGGATATTTTGTCATTTACGAATGATTTTCCAAAGTTGAGAGAAAAACCAATTGAATGGTACAAGCAGGTTGACAGGTTTGTGAAGGTGTCAAAGGTATTGTTGAAGGATTTGGATGGTTTGTTTGACATAGTGGTACCTGCCGATTTATGGACAGATTGTAAAATTACAGTTGATTGGCCTAGTGATGAATATCCTAGAGATCCGAAAACAGGTGCCCCGTCAAATGATGTGATGAAAAAGTATCAGCAAGTGATAACTTACCTGAAAGGGAAAATACCCCGAAAGAAACAGATTGGGTAAAAATAGATCGAACTACCCAAGAAGCTAATGAATCAGTACATTCCTACTATGAGCGTCTATTGCAGGTATTTAAACAGTATAGTGGATTTGAGGACATTGGAGACAAGAACATGAGTCAGTTTGTGTATCGGTTTGTTTACGGTTTAAAGCCATAAATTTGTCAGATGATTAAACAGCATATGCTGTGTTGGCAAGGGAAGCCGATTGATGAGATTTTGAAGTATGCAAAATATTGTGGAGACGATATTGAGGATAGACACAAGAAATTGCAGGAAAAAGTGATGTGGGCTCAGGTGAAATTGGCTGAGAAACAGGGAATTAATTTGGAAAATCCAAGTGAAAATCAAGGAAAAGATTCTGGAACGAATGGTGATACTGGGAATGGTGGAAAATTTAGAGGACGAATGAGTAGAGAAGAAGCTAAAAAGAAATTTCCTAGTCATGGATGCGGAAAATTGGGGCATTGGAAGGATGAATGTAAAAAGATTCGGAATAATAATGGCCCAAATCAAAATTTAAATCCACAGACGCAGAATGACTCACAGCAGGGTGTAAATCCTCAGAGTCAGTTGCCACCTGCACCTATTCAGGGTAATGTAAGCAGAGCAAAGCATGGTACAGACATCGGATATCCAGGAGGAAGTGGTAAGAATGATTATATGACATCACAATTTCTTTTGCAGGACGATTTCTGTCAATTCAGTCCATGACGGTGCCTAGGAGAGGGGAAGAAGGAGTGCATACTTGGCGCATCCTTACAGGTAGATCAGTCAGGTCCATATGTTGAAGGGAATGTGAAAGGTAATAATATTACTTTCCTTTTGGACACTGGTGCTACCCGGTCTACTGTGAGAACAGCAGACATTCCAGACCTTCCTCTCTCTGGTGAAAATATCCAAGTAGTGGGGGTAGCTAATCAGCGGATTAGAACACCTCTTACCGAACCAATGGAAGTTAAAATTGGAAACTTCAGAGAAATGCATCAATTTGTAGTGTGTGATTCTAGTCCAGTAAACTTATTAGGTAGGGATTTGTTGTGCAAGATGAATTGTACCATTTTCTGCACACCGGATGGTGTGGCAGTTCAGACACCAGATGAAGATCATGTATATAAAATTATGATTGCAAAACAAGGTACAGAAGTAGACGAGATGTTTTCGTTAATAACAAAAGATGAGTTGCCAGAAGAATTAAAAGGTACAGTAAACCCCATAGTATGGGATTTCACCGGAAAAGAAGTAGGACTTATGGCTAAAATAGATCCAGTTAAAATTACTGTAAAGGAAGGTGCAATTTTCCCAAATACCAGACAGTACAAAATGAGTGCAGAAGTAAAAGCAGGAGTCATTGAAGAAATAAATCGAATGGTAGAACAAAACATACTAAAAGAAGTAATGAGTAGCCCATGTAATTCACCAATAATGGGATTAAAGAAACCTAGTGGAAAATATAGGATTGTTCAGGACCTGAGAAAAATAAATAAGATTGTGGAACCATGTTGTCCCATAGTGCCAAATCCTGCAGTAATTCTATACCAGATCCCTTGGAATGCAGGATGGTTCACAGTAATTGATTTGTGTCAAGCATTCTTTTCAATACCATTACATCCAGACAGCCAGTATCTTTTCTCATTTAAATTTGAAAACAAGGTTTATGTGTGGAATCGTGTTCCTCAGGGGTACACAGAAAGTCCTTCTATTTTCAACCAGATACTGAAAAAGTGCCTTGAAAAACTAGTGATGCCAGGAAGCTCAGTCTTAGTCCAATATATCGACGACTTATTGGTGGCATCGAATACCAGAGAGGACTGTGTTGTTGATTCCATAGCATTGTTAAATCTTTTGGCAGAAGAAGGACATAAAGTCTCACCTGAAAAATTGCAATTCTGTACAACAGCTGTTAAGTATCTGGGACACCAAATTGAGAGAGGAAAAAGAAGAGTAACAGCTGAAAGAGTAGCTTTAATAAAGAAAATGCAAATGCCTGTAACACAAAGACAAGTGAGAATGTTCCTAGGAATAGTAGGTTACTGTCGACAATGGATACCAGGATTTTCCATGTTGGTTAAGCCCCTAATTAACATGACAAAAAAGAAAGCAAAGGACCCTGTTGAGTGGGAGGATGAAAGTGTAGAAGCCTTTGTAAAATTGAGAAATGCCCTATGTTCAGCACCTGCCTTAGGCATGCCTGATTATAAAAGAGAATTTGCATTGTTCTGTCATGAGAGAGAAAATTGTGCACTTTCTGTCTTAACTCAGAGACATGGATTAGAAAGACGTCCTATAGCATATTTTTCTGCTACATTGGACCCAGTAGCAGCCGCGTTGCCAGGATGCCTAAAAGCAGTGGCGGCTACTTGTTTGAGCATTGAACAAAGTGAGTCAATTGTGATGGGACACCCTGTAAAAGTGTATGTTCCACATGCAGTTGTCATTCTGTTGACAAGAACCCGAACTCAGCATCTTACTCCTAGTCGGCTGACTAAATATGAAAGAATAATAATGGGTGCTGAAAATGTGAATATGGTAAGGTGTACTATAATAAATCCAGCAACCTTACTACCAGACCCATATCATGAGAGAATTAAAGATGATGAAGACGATGAACATGATTGTATACAAATTACAGAATTATGCACAAAACCACGCCCAGATATAGAGGAACAGCCTCTTAAAAAGCCAGACAGGGAGCTATTTGTTGATGGTTCATGTCAAAGACATGAAGATGGTAAACTAACTGCTGCCTATGCGGTATGTGAATTAACTGGAATAGTTGAAGCATCTTATTTACCAGGAGTCAAATCTGCACAAGTAGCTGAATTGATTGCGTTGATAAAAGCATGCAAAATTGGGAGGAATCAGAGAGTGACCATATTTACAGATAGCCAATATGGTTACGGGGTTGTGCACGATTTTGGCCAACTATGGATGCAGAGGGATTTCATGACTTCTTCAGGATCCCCCATTAAAAATGGACAAATTGTAAGGGAATTGCTAGAAGCAATACAATCACCAAAAGAATTGGCTGTGGTGAAATGTGCCGCACACCAGTCAGGAGATGACTGGGTGGTAGTCGGCAACAGATATGCAGATCTGGTGGCTCAACATTGTGCCAAAACCAGAATGTCAGTCAATAAGAGGGTGGAAAGAATGGGAATCAGCTGCCAACTTATGCTGTATATGCCACCTGAAACTTGGAATGAGGTGAAGAAATTGCAAGATGAGGTTGGTGAAAGTGAGAAGAATTTGTGGATCAAAGTGGGTTGTTCCCAAAGAGGAGATGATGAAGTGTGGATCAGTGCTGATGGCAGACCAGTCATGCCAGACTGTTTACTCTCACAAATGGCTAGAATGCATCATGGAGACACACACATAGGAAGAGATGCAATGATTAGGCTGTTCAGACAAAATTGGTACAATCCCAAATTCAGGGCTGTTGCAGAGAGTCTTTGCCAGAGATGTCTAACTTGCCAGATGCATAATCCGGGGAGGAAGACAGTAATTGGATTTGGAAAAATTGGAAAGGCAGAGGGTCCATTTATGAGACTTCAGTTTGATTTCATACAGTTACCACCATGTAGAGGGCTGAAATATGTACTAGTCATAGTGTGCCTGTTTTCAAAATGGGTGGAGGCTTACCCTACTAGGAGAAATGACAGCATTACAGTTGCAAAACTGTTGCTACGAGAGCTCATTCCTAGGTTTGGTTTTCCAGTAACTTTGGAATCAGATAGAGGAAAACATTTTAACAGCGAAGTGATCAAACTAATCTGTGAAGCATTCCAAATCCAACAGAAACTGCACTGTGCATATCGTCCAGAAGCTTCTGGAGTGGTTGAACAATTGAATGGCACTATAAAGTCAAGATTGGGAAAAATGTGTGCATCCACATCATTAGAGTGGCCAGATGCATTGCCACTCGTTTTAATGGGACTCAGAAGTATACCTGACAGAACCACAGGATTG
Source organism: Calotriton arnoldi (assembly GCA_963921515.1). Classification (NCBI taxonomy): domain Eukaryota; kingdom Metazoa; phylum Chordata; class Amphibia; order Caudata; family Salamandridae; genus Calotriton; species Calotriton arnoldi. The sequence continues at coordinate 1,934,381 of CAWUFW010000963.1, forward strand.
AGCCCACATGAAATAATGATGGGAAGAGCAATGAGACAAACACATGTTCCCACAAACAAACTGGTGAATATATCTGATGATATGGTTCTGGACTATTGCAAAGGATTGGCTGACCTAGTGCGTTCTGTCTCTCATCAGGTTGGAGAAGACGCAGTTTCCAGGCAGCCCGAGCAAGAACATGATCTGAATCCTGGTGACTGGGTGGTAGTGAAGAATCACACCAGAGAAACGTGTCTATCACCTAGATGGGGCAGACCGTGTCAAGTCATACTGACAACGAATACAGCAGTGAAGTGTGCCGGATTTCCTAATTGGATTCATGTAAGTCACACCAAGAGAATACCAGATCCCGAGGAAGAGAATCCTCAGACAACGCCAATCACTGAAGAAGCTGAAGGTTGCCCAGCTGAAGGATCTCAGGTTCGAGATTCCAGAGAAGCTGAAGAAGAACAACCAAGCACAAGTCAGGATTGGATACCGGTGGTAGAGGTTCCTGAAATATACCACAGAACAAGAAGTCAAGCGAAATTGGAAGAAATTGAAGAAGATCAGATAGGTGAAGAAGAAGCAGTTCAGGAACAAGAAGAAAAGACACTAAGAAATCCTGAACAAGGTCAGATAGGGAAAGGAAACTGGACTCAAAACAGTGAAGACCTAATAGACTTTGAACAGGGACAGACAGGTCTAGAAGAATCCGGTCAGGCTGCAGAAGTTCACAGTGCAATAAGCCCTGATCAGAACAAGTCAGATCAAGAAGAGTACACAGAAGAAGAAAACCTTGAAAAACATGAACTTGAAGAAATAAATAAAGAACAAGGTCAGTTATTGGAAACTCACAGCGGAGCTGTTACAGAGAAACCAATTAGACCTGAAAAGGAGCAAACAAGAAACACAGTAATTGAAGAACACGAAACAGTGCTAAGCAGTGAAATTAACGAGATCTTTAAAGACGAAAACAAAGAAACAGTGCTAACAAAGAAAACAAGAAAAGGAGATCATTGGCCAAGTGTCATTAAAAGAGTAAAGTACCACATAACAACCAGAAGTGAAGATCCAGATCAAGTACCTGAAGTATCAAGTCAAACCGAACAAGAAAATAAAACTGCGAAAAGAAGAAGCAAAAGACTGAAACTTGTGAATAACAAATTCAAGGGTCCTGACTGGACTTATATCATTCTTGAAGATTTTGAAAGCTCAGAGTCAAGTGACAGTGGTGGCGAAGGAACAAGTGCAGAATTGACGTACGAAGAAGAAACAAGACCACCCTGACTAAGCAAAAGAATAAGCTAAAGAAAAGAAGAAAAGATAAGAAGAGCAATCTTCCTTGTCGAAAAATGCCTGACGATAGAGTTGCTGGGAGACCAAAACAGAAATGTTGTAGAAGATGCTGTGCATTATGCATATGTAGTCTAGTAATGGTGCTTATAGTATGGTTAGTCCTGATTGTAGCAATTCCTTACCTTATGATAATAGATAAAAAGATTAATAATGAAACTAAGGAGAGGACAGCAAACATGAAGGGCAATAGAGTAGAACTAATGGCAGAAGATGAGGCAGAAATTCATCATGAAGTAGCTGACAACGACACTAGTTTAAACGTTTTCACAAAGTTATTGTTTCAATATGTAGACACCATGGAAGTTAGTAATTGTTATGTCTGTATGAAGTTACCTGAATCAGTAGCAGAAGGATTAACATATCACCATTTACCACTGACATATGGCATATCATGTAGTGTTTTGTCTAGTTTATTTTATAGAACAGGGAGACTTCAGTATTATTATTCAAACTTAGATGTGATATTTTCTGAGGTTCCGATTCGCAAGAGTATGAACCCAGTGCTTAGTAGTCAAGACGCACAGTTTATGGGAGAATTTTTCTTAACAATGAAATCAATAGACATAACACATGCACATAGACACAATCTAACATGTTCTTTACTTGAAGAAGAAAAGATATTTTTGAATTTAGTAGAAGATAGAAGACAAGATTTTCAAAAGAAAGCTTCTGAGCATAAGGCTCATTTACCACCTTGGGCTGAGAAAGAAGGGAGTTACACACCTGGCAAGGCTCAAGCTGCTATGGCTCTGGATTTTGTAAAGACAGGAAAAATTTGTCTTCATAGGTTAAAGACTGATTATAACAATGTTTTCATCGGTACCAGTGAATGCGAACACAATTTTTTAATTCTTGGAGGTTGGGGACTCAAAGGAGGAACAGATTCAGTTTTTCCTGGAATCTATTATGTGTGTGGGAATAAGGCTTACTTTAGGCTTCCTGCACGGTGGTATGGAAGTTGTTATTTTGGAATAGTATTTCCAAAGATATACCACGTAAAAAGAAACACTGAGAGCAATGAAAACAATAACGAATTAATACGTAGTAAAAGAGCTAGTTTTTCGGAAATTGTAGGTGATATATTTGGTGCATTGATACCTTCAGTGGGAATAATTCTGAACTCAAGGAAAATATGTAAATTGTCTACAGTAGTTGATCGTTTATCAACAGATACTGCAGGAGGGTTTCTAATGATTAATGCAGAAATGGTTGCGATTAGATCTATGGTTATGCAAAATCGACTTGCTCTTGATATTATATTGGCAAAAGAGTGCGGAGTCTGTAAATTATTGAAGACGAAACATTGTTGCACGTATATTCCTGATAAGAGTGCAGAAATTGGAACGTATATACAGAATATAACTAAACTTGAGAAAGAACTTAAACCACTGGAAGTTGATAGTGTATGGGAAAGATTGACAAATAGTATCTCGTCAATTGGAACCTGGTTTGCTAATATAGGGAAAGGACTTATAGGTCAAATATTAGTACCCTTAGCAGGGATAGCAATAATAATTTTGGCAATAACAATATGGTGCAAATGCTGTAAAAGAATGGAACATATAAGGTGACAGGAAGAGGAAAGAAACGAAAGGTAGATGAAATCGAACTTGAAGAGTGGAGAAGTGAATTATACAAGAAATTAAAAGGAGATTGTAAAAATAGAAAGTGTAAAGATGAGAATGAAGTAATTTGCTAGAAGTTGGCATCTGATTGAGGGTAGTGTTTTGATGGCTCAGAAACGCCATCAGAGAGGGGATTGATGGAGCAAGGTTTCATAAATGAAGCTTGCTTGTATTCAATCCTCCTCACAGTATTAATTTATTAAACTTGTATTGTTAATACTAACCTTTACATTCACGACACGACAGAAAAGGAAGCTTGCCTATGTGTTTTACTAATGAATAACGCTTGTTTGTAATTCAAAATGGCCGCTATGCGCGGGAAAACTCAATGCGCATGTCGCAACCATATCACATGGTGTGACGTCTTTCTTTGCTTGGTGGGAAATTTCTGCTTCTGCGCAGTGTGCATTAAAATGGCTGTTTAATGTTTTCACATGCTTCAGCTTGCTCTCATGTCATTACTAAATTGTCGTTTCCTAAACGCTACTAACGCGGGTTAGAATATATAATTAAATGGGAATAGAATAGAAAAAGTGGGCATACAGTGAAACATTTTATTTGTGATTTTAATATTTTCTTCTTGCACTTTTATTAGTTCGTAAACTTGGGCCTGGGTTGGTAACCTGAAACTCGAGAGGCAAATGGTTTTGCGCATGTGTCCTGTGTGCCTGCCAAATGAAGTCAATCTGGACGTCGTCCAAGGCCGCGACCCGATGGCCGAAGATGCTGTATTTTGGCTTTCCTGTTGCATATTGACACATTGTCTATGAAAATTGGTTTACATTTGTCATGAGACGAGTGGGAAATAAAGCGAATGTATTAATTTGAAGGGGTGGGAATGTAAAGACAATAGGCTTTACAATTTAGGCAAAATTGATATGGTGCGAGAATCCATCCCCTGTCCCTGTCCAATCAGAAGTAGTGGCCCCATATTTTAGTAACATTAAGGGGAGGTACATGGGCGTAGAAGGGTATAATAGAATATAGCATTAGTTAATTAGTCAGAGAATGCGTTCACGAAGAACAGGCGTCCATGCTGCCAGAGCGCTCTTAGCTCCAGACTGCCAAGCTGATCGATTGCAGACCGAATTGCTGTCCAGAAAGAGGTCCTGAGGAGGGGGCGGCAGAGTCCATTAGAAGGAAGGCACGGGAAAATCGAGGAGAAGTCGAGTATCAGAGAGGGGAACGACGCAGGCGTCGTTGTAGAGAGGTCACCGGTCCTGTCCTGATCCTGGAGGAGGTCTTTGCTCTTCATCCTTCCTGGGTCCTATTCTTTCAACTCCTTGGCTAAGGGGTTGGTTCTCGCACTTAGGTAAATATAATGCAACCTTTAGTTGCGCTGCTATCTCTATCCTCTCCTTTTCTTTAAACACCGTCATTGATTAGCAATAATCATTTCTATGCTTAATCTTGGGTATTGCGATTAAGTACCATGTGGCTCTGTATTTTACTCTGCTAAATCTTTAGATAAACATTTTAAAACTTCCTGACTCAGTGGTTATTTCAGGATTATGTATTATAATGAATGTCACTCATTTTAAATTTCCCAATTAGCGAAGGATTCATTGGTAAGTCATTACTCTTCAATCAGAAGGTAATTGGTAGCAGGGATTTGATAGAGAGTAACAACTGTTAAAACCCAGCGTAAGTATTAGCGTAGTATGAATGTATGGGCCCAAGTGAGTATCTAGTGTATGAATGCTGTTTGCTAATATCGCGCTGGATCAAGAGTATAGCAACATGACACGAGGAGCTGAAGAGAAAGGTCACTCTTCGAATGTCAGGTTTAACAGGAAACAGCGAAAAAGTAGCGACATAACAGGAGGAACAATAGGGTGCCTCATTCTTCGGGGTTTCGGTGTGGTTTAAATAGGTTTAAATAGGTGGGTTTTTAAACCACAGACAGTGTTCAAACTGAGGCTTGGTTCATTATGGGACATTGGCCCACTTAACAGGTACATCCGCAGCTACACTGAAGTCTTCTCTGGGGCATAAATAAACACACACAGTGGCACAATGAACACGTACAGCAAAAGAAACAGCACAACAAGCACACAGAGTAACAGCAGAAGCAATGACTGCTCAACGCAGGCGTACATGAACAGTCAGTGTTGTACACATCCTTCATATACAGATAAGCTATAGCAGATGCATCAGCAGTGCAAACCTCACACCCAGAAAAACTCTACTCTAGAGTCAGCAGTAGTGCAAGCATCCCTCAAACAAACCCAGATTGAGCATGACACAGATGGAGAAACCTTATACACAAATTAGGCACAACTAGGGCAAGAGACCTGTAAACTTCACTGGTACCTAGAAAAGGGTCAACATAGGCAGCAGGCGTGTGCACTTCCTTTATTCATAAATCTGGTACACGAGGGAAGCTTCAGCTCTGCTTCCACGCAGGAGGCAGCAGGACGATGGTCCCCATAGGCAGGAAGTAGGGAAAGGGTAGCAGCAATGCTAGCTCTACTCACAGCTCACCCAGAGCACAGATGCACGCATCCCACCACAGACAGCAGCAGTGTGGATTCCCTGCACACACAGCACAGACACAACACAAGGAGCAGGGGTGCAAGCTTCCCTCGTCCACACATTGAGCAGGTATAACACTGCAATAGCAGAGCAAGCTTTCTTTATAGGTAGAGCAGAATGGCACAGCAGCAGGAGCTCTTCCCGCTCAGAACAGTGTTAATTTGAAGGCAGAAGTGTAAGCTTGGGGGGCGTGGTCTGGCCACGAAGGAGGATGGCTGCCTGAACGTGAGGCTCCGCTACGAGACGGACCCTTAACAGAGGCGGCGCACTTCATTCTTCAGCCAGGACCACCTTTGTCACAGATATGGCACTATATTGCAGCGTTCTCACTTGTGGCTGAATTTCGGACTCAAACAACCCTTTTTAGGGTTAATCCTGACAGGAATACTTTTTGCTCCGGTAAGCGTAACCTGGGCCTTGTATTACGACAAAACCTCGGCCCTCGCGTAACTGGAGCGCCCCCCCTCGCTGCATTCCTGAGAGGGCTGCATCATTGTGAGTGACGGAAACCGGTTTATATCGCTCGGTGCCTCAGTAATTCTAAACCGGTAAGATGTTTCTTTGCTGTCTTCATCTGTGAATGACTTTATGACCAAATGACCTTTTTCAAGGGCAATTTTGACTGAAACAAATGCTATTTTATCAAGCTTTTTTCAAGTATTGGAACTCAGCTGTTCCACTGAAGCACCTCACACGCTGCCTTTCTGCATTGCAATTACCATATGTTCCGTCAGAGCTTTTAACTGTGATTCTTTAATAAAGCTTTCCAGCTCTCATCTGACAAAAACTACAAAGTGAATCATAACGTATGGAGTTTCTTAGGTCAGCCAACACTTTCTGTATTTCTGTGACATATTCCCAGAATGTCACCAGATAGACTGATGTTGTTCATTAAAGGCATCCTTTCATGAGGGCACAACGTTATGACTACAGCATCTACGTGATCTAGTGGGGAAAAAAATGTTTTTCCGCTTTTGAAATATTTTGTGTGAGGAAATTTTGTGCCGCAGTACGCACTTCCCGCTTAATGCTTTGATCATCTTGTCAGCCTTATACTGCATTTTCTAAAGGTTCAATGATTTTATGTACAATATAACCACTAGTTATTTATACTGATATTGTTTTAAGTGACAAACGCTAAATATTTCATGTTATAAGATACTGCACGTTGTTATTTGCGACAAATAACTCTTGTAACTACCATTGGTAAAAGGCTAAAATTCTTATTTTACAAGAGCCTTCTGGATTAAGTGTGGTATACTTTTACATCCTCATACTTACACATATGTGCCTGGTCTTTGCAACACTTTGAAGGAAAGCATTTTCAGATGTCTAATCAAAAAAATGGCAACAAAAATTCCAAACTGTCTTCTTTTACAGACGCGCACAAACAGTCGCGTACTATGCCTGTTAAAGGGTCACCTCCATCACCACCTAATCCATCTTTAGTCACCTCAACAGCAGAGTCAGGAGCAACTATGAGCCGCATTTTACAGGAAATCTCATCTATCAGCTGCCGTCTGACAGAGATGGACAATAACATTTCTTCCCTCACGTCAGAAACCAAATCCATTAGAGCGGATATTGCGCAATTCCATCAAAAAACAGAAGGATTGGATCGTCGATTAACAGTAGTAGAAAATAAACTTGATTCAGCACAAAGCAGTGATCAAGACCTTCTATTTATTCGCAGTAAGCTTGTTGACTTGGAAGATCGCAATAGAAGAGACAATATTCGCTTCTTCGGATTTCCAGAGAAAATTGAAGGCCAGAATGCCCGGCTATTCCTATGTAATCTTCTTCCCAAGCTACTCGGCACTACTTTTGACCCACCATTGGAAATACAACGTGCTCATCATATTGGACCACCACGTAAAACTTTGGACACTCGACCAAGACCCCTAATTGCTTGTTTTTTGCGACATGAGCAAGTCAGACAGACACTAATGTTAGCTCGCACGCAAAGATCCTACATTTATGATGGTCATCAAATACAAATGGCAGCTGACTTCTCGAGAGAAACTAACGAAAGAAGGAAATTATTCTTATCTATGAGGCCACAATTACAGAAGTTGGATATCAAGTATGGCTTGTTCGACCCAGCGCGTTTCCGCATTACTGAAAATGGTGAGTCCAGAGATTTCTACAATCCTGAGGATTTACAACATTTCCTTGACAGCCTATCGATTCAAGATATGGATGTACAACATGTCTCTCATGATCAGCCTGGTCACAGATCTGCACAAACTCAACAGTTAGCAGATAGCAGACATCGCAACCTTGATGAAGTTCGCCATCGAGGTAGAGACATAGAACGCCCTTTTCGTACACACGGTGATCAAACATCTATTTTACAGCCTGTAGTCACTTTTGCACAATAACAACGCAGAGATAAGTCTCGATCTCCCTTGAAGTCTGCCTCAGATGGAAAATAGGTATAGTTGTTATATACTATCCCCATAGTTGCATCCTCTGTTAATATCCTTTTTTATCAACTTACCTGGCTTATGGAGCCGAGCTAATACACACCTTCTATGTTTTACCTGTACCCTGCCTTTCAGCCGGGGGGCAAAAATGAGTATTACTTATTTATTGTACGTGCTTACAATATATTATTGAGGATTTAGCTTTATAACTATATTTAATATGTATCTTATTTGAGACCTTTTGACAGAAGAATTACATCTCCAATTATATACTGTACCGGTCATCTGTTATATTTTGTGATATATGCTTTGAATAGTTTGATATTTTCATCTTTTATGAATAGGTCCCTTATCCATTCCTACGTTTTTGATACTCCCTCTTAGACAACATTAATGCTCATATTTATAGTTATTTATCTTAGCACATGTTTTTTTATTATATGAATTCTATGGACATTGTATTTATGAATGATGACTTTAACAGTTCACTATAATTTCCGGAATATATTTTTCATTTCTTTAAGGTATGTTTTATTGTTTACTTATGCTTCTTAATTAAATGAATTTTCGGTCCTAACACATGCTATTATATGCATTCGGACCTCAGGGGTTTTTATTCTCTCTTTAGTTTTCCTAATTTATTGTCCTGGCTAATACTCATATTAATATTCTACTCTCCTGAGGGGTTCGTACTCGTGGTGGTGCTCCAGTGAGCCCAGACCCGTGGTTAAAAGTTAAAAGTTGTAGGCAACGGACTTCTATCAATTTTGATTCTCCTTTCTATTTCTCACAGTTACAGTTATTCTGATTGCATAGTATAGTTTGATCTTCTTAATATATTCCTATAGGGTCTTCCTTTTACCTTTTCTTATATCTCCTTTTCCTTCTTTACTACATTTCTCACCCATAAGTTTTAAATACTGCACCTTTTCAACTTTTAAAACTCTTACTTTCTTACACTTTTCTATCACTTAAAAGCCAGAGTAACCTCCTTCCCATCCTACCCTATTCCCTTTCATTGTATTCCCATTAATTTTTCTCTTTTTTTTTTTTTTGTCTGATTATTACATTCACTTTTAATTCCTTTTGATTGTATCCCATCATGGCTAATACTCATCCTCTATCTATTATTACATGGAATGTCCATGGCCTCACCCATTACATTAAAAGGAAGAAAGTACTTTCTTACTTACAGTCCAAACATGTAGACATAGCTTTATTACAGGAAACACACCTTGATGAGATTGAATCTGATAAACTCTGTAGAGATTGGGTGGGGAAGGTCATTCATAGCAGCATTCACAAAAATGACCCTACAGATGCTAGTCCTGTCCGTAAATGCGGAGTTGCAATCCTTATTCGGAGATCACTTCCAATTACGATTTCCAAGACCTGGTCAGACCCTGATGGTCGATATGTGTTTGTCAAATTGCGTATAGGGAATTCTTACATTTGTCTTGGATCAATCTATGCTCCGATTGGCACTAAAAAATCCTTTTTTCTTCAACTGAATCGTCTTCTCACAGAGATTGATGCCTCACAATATCTCATTGGTGGGGACTGGAATCTGGTACAAGATCCTATTCTAGACAAAACTGGCCAGTTTGATAGAGCTAATGCAGCGGATAGAGCTATTTTAAAAGACATACTCTCTGATAATGGTTTAGTTGACCATTGGCGTCTCAGTCACCCACAAGATAAGGACTATACGTTCTTTTCATCCTCGCATGGCACATTTTCCCGCTTAGACTACTTTCTTCTATCACACAAAGCGGTCCAATTGGTCACAGAGTCTCAAATTCTGGAAGCGGCCTTGTCTGATCATTCTCCTGTTCTTTTATCTCTAGATTTAGGTTTATCCCGACCGGGCGCAAACCATGGCGTATGAGCATCCAGAAATACAGGACACCCACGGGTAAACTTAAATTACAATCCCATCTCCAAGATTATCTCTCTATTAATCAGGGTTCTGTCACTTCTAGGAGAACTGTATGGGCGGCAGCTAAGGCCACCATTAGGGGACAGTTAATGCGTGACGCAGCTCTCGTCAATAAGAATAATATTGCAAAACAAGCAGAATTAGAACGAGACATTCAATATTATTCTCATCTATATATATCAGATCCCACTTTACAAAATCGCAAATTGTTAGAGCAAGCACGCATGTCCCTTAATGGTCTCTTTACATCTAAAGCTGAGTATGCTTTACAAAGAATGAAAGGGAGACATTATGAACAAGGGGAAAAGGCTGGGCGGTTGTTAGCTGCACAATTACGTCAAAGAGAAGCTGCAATGGCTATTCCAGCTATCCGATCGACTCAAGGTGACATACTTACAAGGCCCCAAGAGATAGTTAATGAATTTGCCTCCTTTTACCAATCTTTATATACTCCAAACAATCAAATTGACCTAGATACGATGTCCTCTTTTCTAGCAAAGGTGAATCTTCCGCGTCTCTCGGATGATGGCAGAGCTTTGCTTGATGGTAACATCACAAGAGATGAAATCTCCAAAGCTATTGCTGCTCTGCCTTATCATAAAGCCCCCGGAGAGGATGGTTTTCCTGCTGAATTTTATAGATGGGCAGGTCATAATATGATTGATACTTTGCATGCTGCATTTCTCGAGGCTGATAAAGAATCGTCATTGGGACCTCTTTCTAATAAGGCAATTATAGCCGTTTTACCTAAACCTGGCAAAGACCCTCTCTTATGTGGTAGCTATCGTCCTATCTCTTTATTGAATTGTGATATTAAGATTTTAGCTAGTATTTTGGCGTCTCGTCTCCGCAAAGTACTGCCCTCCCTGATACATAATTCTCAAGTGGGTTTTGTTCCGGGCGTTCCTCTCGGAATCATCTCCGTACATTGGCCCATACATTATGGTCTGCTAAACATCTTTCAGAAGATGCCTTGGCCCTCTCGCTTGATGCAGAAAAAGCGTTTGACCGCATTGAGTGGGAATATCTTTTTACTATAATGCACAGATTTGGGTTAGGTGATCAATTCATCGCTAAAGTGCGTTTATTATATGATAACCCCTCAGCTCAGGTAAACTGTGGCGGTTTTTATCTACTACATTCCCAATTCGGAGAGGTACGCGCCAGGGTTGCCCGTTGTCCCCCTCCTTTTTCTTTTAGCAATGGAACCTCTTGCTGCTTCAATCCGACAATCTGATGATATTATAGGTGTCCCCCTTCCAATTGGGCATTCTAAAATCTACTTATATGCAGATGATATCCTTCTTACTCTTACTGATCTTCCCCGATCTCTCCCGTCCCTCCTTCAAATTATTAATGATTTTTCCTCCTTTTCGGGTTATAAAATAAATTGGGACAAAAGTGAAGCATTACCCATTTCGGATGGCACTACAAAGTCAGCAATTTATGGATTTCCTTTTCATTGGCAGTCTTCACATCTTAAATACCTAGGAATTTTAGTCAATAAAGGTTTGGAAAATATGGCTGCAGACAACTTAGCTCCTCTATTTTCTCAAATGCAGAGGGATTTTGATAAGTGGAAAGCTCTAGGACTATCTCTTTGGGGTAGAGTTCAAGCTATCAAAATGGTCACTCTGCCGCGTTTCATTTATATTTTAGGTATGCTTCCCCTCCAGATCCCTTTAGCTACCCTCAGATCAATAGATTCCAAGATTAAGCTCTTCATCTGGGGTTCAGCTAAACCGCGTCTTGCTGTGGCAAAATTAAAGGCCCACCAGTTATATGGAGGTATGGGTCTTCCATCCATCGAACACTATTCCCTTGCTTTACACATCTCCCAATTCTCTTATTTTCTGCCAGAAACTAAAGACATTCCGCAATGGGTCTCCATCGAGCGTCATCTTTTATCTAAGGATTCAGGTCTCTCTCTTTTATATGGTAGTGGCGCTAGTTCTTCTGACCCTAAAAATCCGATCTTATCAGTCATGCACAAATCTTGGCAGAGGGGACATCGCATATTGGGTTCAAATGCGCGTATTCATGTTAAGGCTCCCCTATGGAATAACTCAGCTATACGTATCAATGGTCGCACTCTATCCTGGCCTTTATGGCAAGAAGCTGGCATCTATTCCCCAGATCAACTTCTCCATGATGGAGATTTTAAAACTTTCTCTCAACTATGCGAGGAATTTAATCTTCCTATACAACACTCTTCTAAATACTCTCAACTTCAACAATGTTTGAAGAAGCACTTGGGATCTCCATCTTGGTTGCTCCAGGTTTCTCCAATATTATCTTACCTAAATTTATGGGGGAAGTTCAAGGGAGTGACCTCTGGTCTTTACAAAACCTTTGTGCTTCCTCTTTTTTCACAGTCTCTTTCCCACACTCTTTGCAATAAATGGCAATCCCGCTTATCTATTTCATATACGGCTTCTGAATGGGACCAGATATTGGAGGGATTGCATAAAGGAGTTCGTGAAGCAAGGCTTAAATTCTGCATATTTAAAATTCTCCATGACTGGCACTGGTCACCGATCAAATTACATAAAGCTGGACTACTCTCGCACACTAATTGCTGGAGATGTTCCAACTCTGGTTGTGACATAGCCCATATCATTTGCGAATGCCCACAAATCAGGTCTTTTTGGACCTTCGTTGGCAAAACTCTGAATTTCACAATGTCATTATCTTTACCACTTACATCTGCCACCATCCTTTTACATGATTTACGCCATTCTCCAAAACTTTCTAAGCCACAAATTCGTCTCCTTCATACTGCACTAGCTACAGCCAAAATTTGCATTTTGCGCCATTGGAAGTCTTCATCTCCACCTTCTCAGGAAGAATGGTTGGTGGCAATGATGCAGACGGCCTTACATGAGCGCACAATCTACAACCTCCAGGACCAAGTTGACATTTTTCTTCAAACTTGGTCTCCTTTTTGAAACTAAAATCGACTAAAATCGACGATGCTTCCAATTCTACTCTCTCTTCTAATGCAAATAATCGAATCACTTAATTAATTATTTCACATCCTTTTCCTCTACTATTTCATTTTCTTACCCCTTGTCTTCCTTCCCCCCCTCCTTACTCTGGCTCTATTTATTTATTTATTTATTTATTCTTTATTTTCATTCTCTCTCACTGTTTTGCTTTATCTTCCTTATCTTATTTTCTTTTCCTTTCACTTTTCATATCAACTTTTCACTTTTCTTTAAACTTTTGTGACCTGATTTTATCAATATAATTATCTCTATAAAGATATTGTTTTTACTTGCATGTAAGATATATTCATATATTTTATATATTGTTATATATTATAATACATTATAACGTATACAATGTCAATCTCTTTTCATGTTACTGTTACTATTTATAAATTCACTTATTTGTCTATTTATTAATCTAAATATTTATATTTCAATATTTATACATAATGATTTCTTATTTAACTTATTTATTATGTTTATCCGCTCCTATTTATCATCATAACATGTATTTTCTATTTATCAATGATCTACTGTTTTACTAAATTGGTGTTTACTATATATTTTATTGTAAAATTCAATAAAAAATTTCAACACAAAAAAAAAGAAGTGTAAGCTTCACTTGCACACAGATCCTCTGCAGCTTTCAACATGGTCAGTGCGACAGCGTCCCTGACACGCACAGTACACTTGTACAACAGACAATAAACCCTCACACAAAAAGAAGATACAGAGTGAAGAAATACACATAGACACACACACATATTGTTGACTTTGCTTATTCTTGTTGTGAGTGCGCAGGATTTACCTGTTCAATTCTTCACTTTTCTTATAAACACGACTGAACAACATGCCTCACAAACAACAGTACTAAAACTTCCACACAGAAAACTACTAGTAGCAGTGTGAGCTTCCCTGCCTTGGCGCCAGCGCTGCTTTCGAACAGATGATAAAAGGAGGACACTTGTCCTATAGATTTAGGGGCATATTTAGGAAATCAGTGGCGCAGGGCAGCGCAGAAAGCCACCTTGCTGCGCTGCCCTGTGTCCCTAGGAAAGGGCAGGAATGCACTGTATTTATCCAATACTGCACATTCCTGTCCTTTCCCCTTGCGCTGGTGCAGTTTTGGAAGCCTAGTGCCGTCTCTTGTCTGGCTTTTTTATACCACGGGACGGTGACCGTGTTGCTACGTCTTGCAGGCGGCGCCCGGTACGGAGGTGCGGTAATATACATCTACTCTATCCAAGCATCCTGGGACTTTGGTGGCCGCTTGACTTCGGTCATGCCGTTAGACCGGTAATCTCGTGAACCCTTTGGTTCCATTGATCAAATGCGTACCTTTGACATCAGATGCATCCTTTCAGCTTTATTTAAATAGTAAATTTCAATTAAACTACTGACTGGCACTTCCATTGTCTGTTACCTGGTCTCCTATTTTGGACCGCTTGAAATATACAGTGTTCGTTCCACCCAGTTCTGATCTCAATAGACGAAAGAACGCATTATTCTATATCGGCTTTGAGGTCCATCATCATCCCAGAAGTTATTTCTTCTGTGGAACTCTAAGAGGTTTCCATTGACAAAATACATGGCTTCCTGATGAAGGCGTACAGCCGAAACGCGCGTAGGACATAGAATCTCAAGAGCCATGCCAATATTGAATGCCCTCTGTATATAATGAATTGATTATCTATCCATTTTTGTATGTTTTGGGGAAAAAAAGACACAAAATCTAAACATTGTGAATATCTATATTTCAATACCATGTATTATTGATATTGTGTAAAATATATCTGATAATGGGTCAATATGACAACTGATTTTTGAACTTTGTGTGCCTGATTACAATACAAATTTGAATATAGAGGTACACATGTTTTTCTTTTAATGTATATAGCTAGTAAAAATCATGTGTAACAATAAAAAATAACAATAAATAAAAAAATATTTTTGATACCAGTAAACAGATTTTGCATATTTATGTTTTGACATGTAACATCAAGGTCCACGACTATATATATATTCCTAAACTGTAATTTTCACATTCGAGTTACTTTCCCTGAGTTAGGAATTTGCGTCAGGGGTACCCTTATTTTTACATACCTTTGCACTATGGTGCAAGGGTGCCTCCGTTGCATGCAGGATTGCTTTTAAATGCAGGAAGGAGTACCTTCCTGCGCAAAAACAGTCAACTGGAGGAGTAAGATTTTGGCCCATTCCCAAGTTTATAAATCCTTGTAAATCTGGGAATGCGTCAAAAACCATGGGAGTTGAGTGGGAACACCCTCCACAACGTCCATGGAACACCTCCCTTGCATAGAGCAAGGCAACGCAGCAATTTGTGCTGCGTTGCCTTACTCCAGATTTTTGAAGGCATTCAAAGCCACGCAAAATCTGACTTCAAGGCTTGCGTCACACATGTACCACTTTGGGTGGTGCACACGTGATGCAAGCCTCTCATAAATATGCCCCTTATTGTTTAGTATTGGAAAATCCCCATGCTAGGTATACCACCGCAGACTACAGTATCGCAATGAAGCATGAGTTCTTCACATCTCTACAACACTATCACATACACTCATATCATTACATTCTAACTTTGGCTCAGTGTAGTGCACAGTTCAAGGGCTCCATAGGATACCTCCATAGGTTCCTTTAGAGTTGAAAGGGCATGCTGTACAGTAGGAGGAATATTTGTCTTGCTTAAACGTTCCCTGAACCAATCTCAGAATGCAAAGGGAAGAGGAAACTGGATCTTTTTACACAAAAAGCCATTCTGGTCCAACTCTTGCAGGGTTTTGAAATCAATAATGTAATGATCTCATCTTTGTGGTATTTTTCTAGACATGGCAAACTAAAACTTCATTTAAATGTTGGCCAATAGAATATAAGACTACGTAATTTCTTTTGCACACTCCAAAAACACATTCTTATTAAGGGAGTCAGAGATCCTAAATCTCTTTTAAACAATGAAAACAGAATTTTAAAAGCATAATTTCGACCCCGCTGGAAGTTCAGAAGTCAGTCTACAATTTATGAACTCATCAGCCACATTCTAACATGAACATGCAGGTTACTTACCTTTAAATGTTTCAAACAAGTATAAAACATTTGGCTACTGGGAGTACACGTGTGAAGGAAAATACTGTCAGGGTATAATCATAAGGACATTATGATAGGAATATATGAGGAAAAGAGATATTGGAATAGTTTGCTTGTTCTTTATAATAATGACTCTATCATAAACATTCATCAATACCGTATATTGAATATATGTGGAAATATAAAAAGATGAAGAAAGTAATACTGAATGAAAATATTGTATTGAAATTGATTAAAAAGATAAATGTATTTTAGAGGAAGGTACCGCTGTGTTGAACTAAAAACTAATAAACAATTTTAAAAAACCGAGTGTAAATCATTTGGCTGATTCAGTTGCCGTCCTGGCACAGTATGTGGACATATCTAAGGCTTCAAAAGGCCCTGCATCTATGGATGTAAGTTAGAGGTAGCTGCCCTTGCACTGCCCTAGCTATCCATGGTTTATGGTGTCATGATGGCAGCATCAGCAATAGAAAGTAAACATGGCTCTATCATTGTTGTTAACTTTCTAGAGTTTCTACTCTTCTTCCTTCTTCTAGCCCCTCAGCAGCAAGTAGTGTCCATCGAGGGGATAAGGGTGGTATAAGTGATCATATCTTTGTAGTCATCTGTCGTCAAAGGGGAAAGATGTTATAGCGTCCTCCCCAGCCTGGGTACCCACCAATGACTATGCCACACACAGAGCTTAGTATTACATGTTGTTGGACTTGGCCCTTTTTGGCAAGTTCACCCCTAAACTTTTTGCCTTTTTCTGTGACCTGGTGTTGGTAGTTTTAGGCCTCTGGGCACTTTCCCACTGTGGTCCAGTGGAAAGTGCGTGCGCTCTCTGTGTTACATTGGTGAGCTTGGCCTGCCCTCCCATAGGAATGCATGGGGGATTCCCTGATCAGTGTGTGTCAGTGGTAATTCCTGTTATGAGAGGAGCAGTATGGTCAAGTCTGGTATGTATGAAATTGTGTGAATAAATGCTGCGCAATGGTGTGCGCAGATTTATTGTGGTTATTTTAGAAATGCCACTTTTAGAAGTTGGCATTTCTGTGTGCTATGTGTCTGCCTGCCTGATGTGAATTGCATGTCTGGCTTGTGAGTGACAGGGGCTGAGAGGTGTGTGTGGCTCCAGTAGGGGCAGGGTGAGTCAGCGCTGGGCTTAATAGGACCTCTGGGCTAAGAGTAGTGGAAGGGGTAATCCCCTGACTCTGAATAGGATGGTGCCTGCCCTAGTGAATGCTGGCTCCACCCCCTGTGGTGTGTCTGATCACCTAGCCCCCACCTGACAAAGGGAAGAGGAGCTTGGCAAAGCAAAGTGCTCCAAATCCCCCCTAAACCAGTTCTGACTGGTATCCCCAAGCCCTGTGCTGTGACACAAAGAGAAAAGGTGTATAAAAGTAGGGGCTGTGACCCCATGATGTTGTTCAGTCTTGGTGTGCTGTTCCTGCTGGGGCGTGCTGCTGCTGGGGCCCAGGGGGGGCTACCATGAGGGTTTGCCTCCCTGGGCCCTGCCTTGCCCCCTGGACCTGGAAGACCTCTTGTGTTTGGACCCTTGGGCTCTTCTTATCATCCTCCAGGACCTTCAGGACTTTTGGTGCTTCTAGCGCCCTGTGAGCGCTTTGTTTTTATTTTGCCAGGAGAGAGGAGCTGGCGTTTGCAGCACTGCGCTGCAGGAGGAGAGCGAGGGAATCCCCAGCATAGGGATTCCCCCGGAGTGTGCCTTGTTCGGCGGGTGCCCACCCCGCAGTGTGCACGCCGAGCGGGAGCCTACCCCGCTTTATGATCGTAGTTTTCGGCGGGTGCCCACCCCGCTTATACTTTTTATTCTAATGGCAGGAGCCCAACCCGCTTCGAGCATTTCAAAATGCGGGTGCCCACCCCGCTCTATATTTTAAATTAGGAGGGAGCATACCCCTCATTGTCCGCTTTATATTTTATTAATTGAGCGGGTGCCCACCCCACGTTCTATTTTTCAAAAGCACCGCCGTGGCCCGAGCCTCTTTTGAAACTTTCTCCGGGCCGCTATCAGCGCGACCCGGAAGACAGGCCCTGCCTGGTTGTGGGCGGGGCCGCGGGCAGGAAGGAACCACCGGAGGGGACGTCTGGAGCCCAGCACACTCCATGCTGAAGTCTCGGCCCCATGAGAGGGACCGGGCGAAGAGTGAGGCAGGCTGCATGGCACCGGAGGCAAGACGGGGCTCCCGAGTGGTTAGGAGAGCCCCGCGGCGTGCCGAGGAGACGGCCAGGGAGCCCGCAGACCCGGTGAGTTGCCGCCGCCTGGTGGGAGTTGGTGCCTCTCGAGGCACGTTGCCGGTGTTTGGGGGTGCTGAGCGGACCCGCCAGAGAGCGGGCCGCTCCACCGTGTGGCCTGTAATTGTTTCCAGGGCCCCGGTGGCGGACCCCAGGGGCACAGTGGTGCCCATGCCTTTACCTTTTCTCCAGCTGCGCCGCCCCAGCGCAGGCAGCTGCAACGTTCTAGCAAGTTGTTAGAGAGTCCCAGAGAGGGGCTCAGGCGGCACCGTGGTGCCAGGATGGATTTATTACTCCCAGCTGCGCCGCACCAGCGCGGGCAGCTGCAACGTTTTTGCCCACATTCTTTTTCTACAGAGTCCCAGTGGGGACCCCAAGGGCACAGTGAGAGCCCCGGCCTTTATTTGATATTCACAGCTGCGCAGCACTTAGTGCCAGCTGCAACGTTTAGGCCATTCTTTCTTTGGGGGCATGTCTTGTGAGGTAGGAGTGAGATACACTCCTCTGCCCCAGTACTTTAACAGCTGCGCAGCACTTAGTGCCAGCTGCAACGTTTAGGTCCGCGCAATTGCGCACCTGGATTCTGCTGCATAGGCAGCAGCCCTGACTTTTGAACACAGGGCATTTGAGCCCCCTTTGAGAAGGCCAGTTGGCCAGGGGGACTGTTGGTTTTGTAGGGCGCCAGCCCTAATGTGATTTATGTGGTGCTGGGAAATGTGATTCATGTACTATGATTTACGCACCCTGTTTTTATGCCTCTAATGTGGTTTTATGTGTGAGGTTATTTGCATACTGTGGTTTATGCTAGTGAGATTATTCTCTACTGTGAGTTATGCCCCTAATGTGAGTTACGCTTAGGAGGTTATTGTCCAATGCGTTTAGACTTCTGAGATGATGGCATAATGTGTTTATGCTGGTGAGGTTGGCGCAGAATGTATTTCACGCCTAATGTGATGATGACTGCATAATATGGTTTATGATTGCAGGACGATGCTGAGTACGAGGTTTTGCCAGTAATTACTGGTTGTATTCTACATCTACAATTTGTGCTACAGTTATTATAAGTTCTACATTTACTAAGTTCACTTTGTGATGGTTCTGACAGTGGTCCAGTTGGCTCTGTCAGGTGTAAATAATCCCTTGTAGATATTACCTAGTGCCAGGTGGCACAATGTATATTATGTGATTACTATTCTAATGTGTTATGATAATACAAAGGCTATTCTTATATATAACCTTGTGTGGAGTTCCTTTTGTGGTGTGCCTGGTATGTTGTTGCTGTGTGTGTGTTGCGCAAACGCTTTACACATTGCCTCCGGGATAAGCCTGAGTGCTCGTGCCAAGCTACCAAGGGGGTGAGCAGGGGTTATCTTCGGCGTGTAACTCCCTCGCCCTGACTAGAGTGGTGGTCTCTGCCTGGCTTTGGCGCAAGCCTTAGCCAACCAGAGATCCCATTTCTAACATTGGTTGTCAGCGGTGAGGATAGGACTTGCGTTTGCTCAGTACCACAGCGACAACTGGTTACACTACAAGCTCTGCATTTTAGATAGTCACATGAATGGGGATTATTGTTTCTAAGTTTGTTTTAAGTATCATTTCATTGAAATGTGTTTTAGTGTTGCACTATGAGTTGGGGGTGCTGCCAAGGACAGAAACCAGAGAAGCTGGAGGAGTTTTGTACTGCCCTTGTGCAGACTGCTATTTCTGGGGTGGCCCTGCAGCGCAAGCTGGAGGAGGTAACTGCCCTGTGCTGTCTGCTATTTCTAGGGTTGGCCTACAGTGGTAACTTAATTGGCATGGAGTAACTAGCTCGGGGGGGGGTAGATTATCCCCTAAGTGCAGTTTTAGTTTCTGGAATCCCCAGTAAGGGTGGGATCCAGTGGTGGCAGCAATATGTAGTCCAGTGCAGGAAGTCCCATTTCCAGTTCCCAGAGTATGGTACCTGGTTCCAGGTTAAGAGGGGGACAGGTTGAGATTCAGGGGCAGTAAGATGCTGTCTCACCAGTCTGGGGGGGGAGTATGTGGGTGAGTGTTCTGGTGCACTGGACGTTTGGGTGATTGGTTAGCACAGTAAATGGTGTTAAAGGGCTGTTCAATCTGTTTTGTCAGAGAGAACCTGCCCCGTAATTGTTTTCCGGAGTCGCGCCAACACCCGTTGGAGTGTGTGAGTTCTTTTGGTTATAAGGAGCTTGCATTGGGGAGTAAGACTAGAAGAATGATGGTGCAGGTGTCTTCCAACCCAGAGTGGTGGAAGTGGTTCAGAGTAGCCCAGCTAGGTACCCTTATAGTGAGGAGGTTGCAAGGCCTCACATCCTGTCTCGCAGGGGACTGTGTGAGACTGGGCCGTATTCCGAGCCTCAACCTCAGTCTCCAGTACTGGTTGGTTCTTAGAGGGAACACCAGGTAGGGAGCCTAGTCTGTCCTGTTGGACCGTTCTTCGAGGGGGATCTCCCCGTGTTAGGTGAGCTGGGAGTGTCTGTAATCAGGCCTCCATCAGTTCTAGTGTCTGGCAGTACCGCTCCAGTTGGGAGGGTGCAGAAGTCCAGAGTGAGGGGTGAGAGGGGGAAAGAGTCCCCAGTGGAAGAACCAGTGGGTCAGAAGGGGCCATGGTGACACCACTTCTGTCCTGGGGCATCTTCACGCACTGTCAGAGGTACAGGAGGTCGTGAGCTCTGCGCCAGGCAGACTGTCACACGACACATTAGTTATGTGTCACCCTCAGGAGGGGCATGCGTGCTCCCCGTGAAGTCCTGGTTCGCCGGGCATCTGACCAAAGGGTACCGTCCCTGGGTTGGGGAGCCAGGAGCAGGTGTTTCCTGACCTGGACGGCAGGGCAACTGTAATCAGTGTCCTGACCGGTTTGCCTTCTAGGGCAACCACTCCAGTTGGGGGGGGTATAGGGCTCTGGAAGGGGGTGCAGAGGGAGGGAGTCCACGCCTCTGACCCCGGTGCAGCCGGTGAATGTGGATCCCAGGTGGTAGACCAGTTGATGGAGAGAGGTCCTGAACTGGTGGGAGAGTTGTGTTCTGGTGGGTACTTCTCCTGGGAGAGTGCGGAACCCCAGAAGTAGAGGTAGGGTGAGGAGACGCTTCGCCCGTGACCTCTGGTCAGCCTGAGGATGCGGACCCTAGGTTGAAGGATCAGTGGTAGTTTGGAACTACACTGAGAGGGAGAGTGGAGAATGGCTATTGTGTGCCAGGGGTTACTGCCCCCCACTCTGTGGATTGGCAAGGACCAGTGACATCTGGGTGGCCTAGGGCCTGGTCCTGGCCGTGGACAACTAGGGAGTACCAGTGGGGTAGCCTAGTTGGGCCTGAGAGTTCTTTTTCAGAGGGAACCACTTGGGTTCAGAGTGGCGTAGAACCGGAGGGTGTCCCTGCAGTGCGGGCCAGTGTCCGTGTTCTATCGCCCGAAGCAGGGAAGCCCATCAAGGTAGTGATTGGTCTACCCTGCGTTTTGGCTGGAAGGGGGTTGTGTTGGACTTGGCCCTTTTTGGCAGGTTCACCCCTAAACTTTTTGCCTTTTTCTGTGACCTGGTGTTGGTGGTTTTAGGCCTCTGGGCACTTTCCCACTGTGGTCCAGTGGAAAGTGCGTGCGCTCTCTGTGTTACATTGGTGAGCTTGGCCTGCCCTCCCATAGGAATGCATGGGGGATTCCCTGATCAGTGTGTGTCAGTGGTAATTCCTGTTATGAGAGGAGCAGTATGGTCAAGTCTGGTATGTATGAAATTGTGTGAATAAATGCTGCGCAATGGTGTGCGCAGATTTATTGTGGTTATTTTAGAAATGCCACTTTTAGAAGTTGGCATTTCTGTGTGCTATGTGTCTGCCTGCCTGATGTGAATTGCATGTCTGGCTTGTGAGTGACAGGGGCTGAGAGGTGTGTGTTGCTCCAGGAGGGGCAGGGTGAGTCAGCGCTGGGCTGAATAGGACCTCTGGGCTAAGAGTAGTGGGAGGGGTAATCCCCTGACTCTGAATAGGATGGTGCCTGCCCTAGTGAATGCTGGCTCCGCCCCCTGTGGTGTGTCTGATCACCTAGCCCCCACCTGACAAAGGGAAGAGGAGCTTGGCAAAGCAAAGTGCTCCAAATCCCCCCTAAACCAGTTCTGACTGGTATCCCCAAGCCCTGTGCTGTGACACAAAGAGAAAAGGTGTATAAAAGTAGAGGCTGTGACCCCTTGATGTTGTTCAGTCTTGGTGTGCTGTTCCTGCTGGGGCGTGCTGCTGCTGGGGCCCAGGGGGGGCTACCATGAGGGTTTGCATCCCTGGGCCCTGCCTTGCCCCCTGGACCTGGAAGACCTCTTTTGTTTGGACCCTTGGGCTCTTCTTATCATCCTCCAAGACCTTCAGGACTTTTGGTGCTTCTAGCGCCCTGTGAGCGCTTTGTTTTTATTTTGCCAGGAGAGAGGAGCTGGTGTTTGCAGCAATGCGCTGCAGTAGGAGAGCGAGGGAATCCCCAGCGTAGAGATTCCCCCGCAGTGTGCCTTCTTTGGCGGGTGCCCACCCCGCAGTGTGCACGCCGAGCGGGAGCCTACCCCGCTTTATGATCGTAGTTTTCGGCGGGTGCCCACCCCGCTTATACTTTTATTCTAATGGCGGGAGCCCACCACGCTTCGAGCATTTCAAAATGCGGGTGCCCACCCCGCTCTATATTTTAAGTTAGGAGGGAGCCTAACCCTCATTGTCCGCTTTATATTTTATTAATTGAGCGGGTGCCCACCCCGCGTTCTATTTTTCAAAAGCACCGCCGCGACCCGAGCCGCTTTTGAAACTTTCTCCGGGCCGCTATCAGCGTGACCCGGAAGACAGGCCCTGCCTGGTTGTGGGCGGGGCCGCGGGCAGGAAGGAACCACCGGAGGGGACGTCTGGAGCCCTGCACACTCCATGCTGAAGTCCCGGCCCCATGAGAGGGACCGGGCGAAGAGCGAGGCAGGCTGCATGGCACCGGAGGCAAGACGAGGCTCCCGAGTGGTGAGGAGAGCCCGGCGGCGTGCCGAGGAGACGGCCAGGGAGCCCGCAGACCTGGTGAGTTGCCACCACCTGGTGGGAGTTGGTGCCTCTCGAGGCACGTTGCCGGTGCTTGGGGGTGCTGAGCGGACCCGCCAGAGAGCGGGCCGCTCCACCGTGTGGCCTATAATTGTTTCCAGGGCCCCAGTGGCGGTCCCCAGGGGCACAGTGGTGCCCATGCCTTTACCTTTTCTCCAGCTGCGCCGCCCCAGCGCAGGCAGCGGCAACGTTCTAGCATGTTGTTAGAGAGTCCCAGAGAGGGGCTCAGGCGGCACCGTGGTGCCAGGATGGATTTATTACTCCCAGCTGCGCCGCACCAGCGCGGGCAGCTGCAACGTTTTTGCCCACATTCTTTTTCTACAGAGTCCCAGTGGGGACCCCAAGGGCACAGTGAGAGCCCCGGCCTTTATTTGATATTCACAGCTGCGCAGCACTTAGTGGCAGCTGCAACGTTTAGGCCATTCTTTCTTTGGGGGCATTTCTTGTGAGGTAGGAGTGAGATACACTCCTCTGCCCCAGTACTTTAACAGCTGCGCAGCACTTAGTGCCAGCTGCAACGTTTAGGTCCGCGCAATTGCGCACCTGGATTCTGCTGCATAGGCAGCAGCCCTGACTTTTGGACACAGGGCATTTGAGCCCCCTTTGAGAAGGCCAGTTGGCCAGGGGGACTGTTGGTTTTGTAGGGCGCCAGGCCCTAATGTGATTTATGTGGTGCTAGGAAATGTGATTCATGTACTATGATTTACGCACCCTGTTTTTATGCCTCTAATGTGGTTTTATGTATGAGGTTATTTGCATACTGTGGTTTATGCTAGTGAGATTATTCTCTACTGTAAGTTATGCCCCTAATGTGAGTTACGCTTAGGAGGTTATTGTCCAATGCGTTTAGACTTCTGAGATGATGGTATAATGTGTTTATGCTGGTGAGGTTGGCGCAGAATGTATTTCACGCCTAATGTGATGATGACTGCATAATATGGTTTTTGATTGCAGGACGATGCTGAGTACGAGGTTTTGCCAGTAATTACTGGTTGTATTCTACATCTACAATTTGTGCTACAGTTATTATAAGTTCTACATTTACTAAGTTCACTTTGTGATGGTTCTGACAGTGGTCCAGTTGGCCCTGTCAGGTGTAAATAATCCCTTGTAGATATTACCTAGTGCCAGGTGGCACAATGTATATTATGTGATTACTATTCTAATGTGTTATGATAATACAAAGGCTATTCTTATATATAACCTTGTGTGGAGTTCCTTTTGTGGTGTGCCTGGTATGTTGTTGCTGTGTGCGTGTTGCGCAAACGCTTTACACATTGCCTGGTGGTCTCTGCCTGGCTTTGGCGCAAGCCTTAGCCAACCAGAGATCCCATTTCTAACACATGTCTTTATTCTTCAGCGTATAATCACAAACTCAATGTTCTAAACCAGCTTTCATTGCATTCTGCTCTAAAATCTATGTCGCGTCGCGGGGTGTGGCCAAGATGGCGACGGAGTGAGTCACCTTTCTCCTCCGCTCCGTCCCACCGAGCCCGGACCTACCTCCCGCCTGACTTCCAGAGCGGCCTCAGTGTAGCACGGCGTCCGGCCATTGAAGCATCGGTGCTGGAGGCAGTTTCTGTGACCGGCGCCGCCGCTTGGGTAGATTGGAGCGCCTCAGAGAGCGGAGGAAAGCAGCGGCGGCCCTGGCCAGAGGTGCGGCCTAGCGGGGCTCCAGCGCCACTTGGAGCAGAAAGTTGGCGGAGTGGTGCGCCCCTACGCACCTGAATGACAGTGAAGGTCCGGGGCCCGCAGGAGGGACCGGACTGCGGGGTGACGGCCCTGATTCCCCCCAGATTACCGGAGCGGCTTCGGTGCAGCTCCTCGCCCGGCCGTTGAAGAACCGGAGCTGGGGGCGGTACCTGTGACTGGCGCCGCCGATCGAGCAGATCGGAGCGCCTAAGGGAGATGAGAGAAGCGGCAGCGGTTCTGGCCAGAGGTGCGGCCTAGCGGAGCTCCGGAGCCACTCAGCATAGGGAGTTGGCAGGTGGCACGCCCCTGGTCACCAAAGTGACGAAGGTGGTTCGGGCCTCGCGAGAGGGACCGGACTGCGGGGCGACGGCCCTGATTTTATCCCTGCAGCAGTTGGAGGCTGGCGGGCCCGGCACAGAGGGCCGCCCTCCGTGAATTTCAGCACGGAGCCCGGGGACGAGCTCGGAAGACGATAGCAGGCCCTGCTCCGTGAGACATAGCGATTGGGCACAAAAGGAGGAAGGAATGATCTGCGCAGCCGGCCAGCAGGGAGCCTGAGCAGTACTAGAGCTGGTGGAGGTCGGCGGCCCGGGGGTGGGCCCTGCTCTGGCCTATGACCTTTCATTGCACAGCTTGGGACCCACTGCATTTCCGCGGCCGGCACCAGGAGTCAACGCCTGGCCCAGGGGACACGTGGCTGGCCTGGACATGGTCATGAGTATCGACGGGAGGGCCACGATGCGGTAAGCCTACCCAGAGTGTGGTATTCCGGGGAGTGTGCGGGGAGACCGCTGGGCACCCAGGATTAGAAGGTGTGCGCTCGCCCTCCCCCCCTGAAATCTGGGTGTGATGAGCGGAGACAGTGAGGGCAGCTCCTTGGTAGGAGGAAGAGACACTAAGGATAAGCACGACTTCCACGGAGGAATAGCGGCCTGTGGGCCGGTGAGACAGGGCGTATTTGAACTATTTGATCAGGCATATTTGGGGAGACCACAGAGCGTAGCACTGACATAGTCTAGTCTTGGCAAAACAAGCGATTGGACCACATGTTTAAAGTCAGCTTGTTGGAGGAAAGGTTTGAGATTCCTGAGTATCCTCAACAGGTGGTTAGCTCCCTTGCACACATTGCTAATATGAGTCTTCATGTTCAAGCGCTTGTCCAGAGTGATTCCGAGGGATTTAGCTGAGTCGATAATGAGGGGGGAGCAGTTGAAGGCGGTGAGGTGATTCATCCAGAGGTCTGGCATAGGAGTGTGATTTGGAGGAGAGATGAGAAGGAATTCTGTTTTGGAGGTGTTGAGCAGGAGGTGGTTCACAGTTAACCAGTTTTGAGTAGTCAGTAGGGTAGTGTTGAGTAAGGTGATGTTATCCAGGGAGGAGATTTTCAGGTAGAGTTGGGTGTCATCCGCATACATGTGGAAGAGAATGTCCATGGAATTTAGTGCATTAGCTAATGGTTCCAAGAACAAGTTGAAGAGTATGTGAGATAGGGCGGACCCTTGGGGGACACCCATGGAAACTGGAGATGGCTGAGAGAGAGAGTGATTTGCCTTCACTCTTTGGGATCCGTGCTGGAGGAAGGACGAGAACCATTGCAACACCGAACCAGACAGGCCCATCCTGTGCTCTAGAATGGATAGGAGGTTGTCGTGATTAACAGTGTCAAACGCAGAGGAAAGGTCAAGGAGGATAAGGAGGCACGATTCATTTTGATCAAGCATTTTTAGAATGTCATCCATAACGTGAGTGAGAGCCGATTCGGTGCTATGCCCACTACGAAAGCCAGATTGATGTTGGTCCAGGAGATGGAACTTTTCGATGTGAGCACAGAGTTGCGATTGGACGCATTTTTCTAGGAGTTTGGCGAGGGTGGGGATGTTAGAGATAGGGCGGAAGTTGTTAAGGTCAGCGCTGTCTGCGGTAGTTTTTTTTAATATGGGTGTTACCTGAGCTGCTTTTAGGCACTCCGGGATCGTGCCTTGTGACAAAGACGCGTTGACAATCTTTGTCCAGATGGGCGAGACGACATCCTTGATTTCTTTGAAGATGGAAGGTGGCAACGGGTCGCTGAAGTGATTAGAAGGGTTGATACTCTGAAGAACCTTTTTAATGTCTCTTTCACTGAGGGGGATAAATGTGACCCAGGAGGCGTTGTTCTTGATGCCCAGGCTCATCGGTTTGATCTTGTCCGTTAGGGCCGGGCAGGGAGTAGACCCATTGGATAGCAGTAGAGCCTGCTTGGTATCCAGTTCAATATTGATGAGTCTTGATTTCTCAGTAAAGAAAGCAGCCAGATCATCACATGAGGGGGGGCTGACTTCAGAGTCAGGGCGGTTTGGTGCTTCCACCGATTGTTGGTTAACCAGTTCAAAACGTTTCTTGGGGCGATTTGCGGCATGATTAAGTTGGGATCTGAAACAGTCTGCCTTAGCACTCTTGATTTGCTTGTTATAGGAGCTCCTAACCGTTCTAAGGATTTTTAGCTAGTCCGCGGATGGTTTGGATCTCCAGGATCGTTCGATAGTCCTAAGGTTGCGACGTTCCGAGTTTAAGTTGCAGTTGAACCATGGTTTGGATGTTTTCGTTGAGGCATTTTTTTGTTGGAGTGGAGCAACAGAATCCATTATGCTAGAGATAGTAGAGTTGTAGAAGTCGGTGAGTACATGAACCTCAGACATGTCGACTTTGGAAGAGAGGGCAAGTTTACAGTGGGTTGCTAGATCGGCTGTGTTGATATCTCTGAGGTCCCTTTTCCAAATCTTCGATTTCGTTGGTTGACCCTTCCTTAGAGACACCACCATGTTAATATGGAAGAAGATGCTGTGGTGGTCGGTCCAATCACAAGGGGTGATGGTATCCATTGTGATGGTGTGTCCTTTGGTGATGATGAGGTCCAGAGTTTCTCCTTTATTATGGGTTGGCCGGTCACAATGTTGAATCAGCTCGTGATCACTCAAGAAAGATTTGAGGCATGTTACAGCTTGGTCATTAGGGTTAGACCAGTGGAGGTTGAAATCACCGAGGTAGATGTGGGACAGAACGGAATCGTCATTGCCAGAGATGATTTCCATTAATTGTTCGATGAAGGGGAGGTTATCCCCAGGGGGGTGATAGAATGTGTGTAATTTGCACACCGGGTGATTGTTACTGGAGATGCTGAGACAAAGGTATTCGCATGATGATGGCGTAGAAGACTCCGAGAGGGAGACCGCGAGAGTGCTCCGGTGTATACAGGCTAAGCCACCTCCCAGTTTCAAAACTCTGTCTAGGCGAATTATGTCGTGGGTAGGGGGCACTAGGAGGTCTAGGATAGGAGTGGAAGAGGGATTGAGCCAAGTTTCAGTGAGGATGATCATGTCTATCTCATTGTGTTGGATGAGGTCGAAGATATCAGAGGCGTGTTTGCTGGCTGACCTGCAGTTGAGTAGTACGCATTTAAGTTGTACCTGTGTAAGGGGGGGAGGAGTCTGAATGATGTTCACTCTCATGAGGTTGTCGTTGTTTATGACTCTAAGGTTGTGGGGGGGTTCTCTGTTCGGCTTTGGGTGAATGGCTTGGATTTGCCCCGTAGGAATCTTGTTGGGGTCTGGGATAAGCGAGTAAGAGTTGAGTAAGTCATCGATATCATTGAGCGCGAGATAGGCCAATGATCTTCTGGGGCGGGAGGGTGAGTTAGGTATGGGTACGGTTTTAGAGATAGGGAGGGGAGAGATTTGGTCAAGGCGAGCTCTAACGCTAGCGCTAGCAGGGGCTCTGGGCAGTTTCATACAGGAGAGGAGGGAGCTTATCCGGGGGAGATGTTCCAATGAGAGGGCTTTTAGATCATGAAGTTCGAGGGTGAGAAGGTGCAGCTGGAGGGATAAATCGTCCAGGCGTGCCCCCAAGTCAAGGTGCTGGGGAAGGGGTAGAAGTTGTGTGGGGAGAACTGGCGGGGAGGAAGGGTCTCGTTGAGTGCCAGATGGGTCAGTGGCGGTATTTAGAGGTTCCAGAGGGTGGCGTTGGTCCAGGCGTGCCACCAAGTCTGGGTGCTGGGGGAAGTGTAGAAGTTGTGTGGGGAAAACTGGCAGGGGGAAGGGTCTCGTTGTGTGCCGGATGGGTCAGTGGGGGTATTGAGAGGTTCCAGAGGGCGGAGTTGGTCACTGAGGATTTGCAGTGTTCCAGGGTGCCTTGATAGAGAGGTTGGTAATGGTGAGAGGGTTACTGGCAGTGCAATGGGTGGAGCATTCGACCCGCCACCCAGCAGGGCCTAAGGTCGGTAGGAGGGCGAGGAGGGAGGTGTATCCGAAGAGGAACTGGGAACAGCGCTTTGGGGTACCCTTGTGGTTGCTAGCGCTAGATCTTGTCGCAAAGGGGTTGTATTGTTAGCTAATGAGTTTTTAATCTTCATAAAGAGTTGTCGAACTGCTCTAGATTTCGATCCGATGCTTGAGTGAGAACGATCCCGTTGTTGTAAATGGTAATGGTGAGATCGGCTTTGAAGATTGGAGAGGAAGTAACGGAAAGACTGAAACCATGAGGTGTTTTCTTTATCTGTTTGACCTGAAATAAGGATATGAGGGTTTTCCTCCATTGGGCTCTTCTGTTCGTGAAAAAGATTAGGTTGTTCAGGATGTTGCCATTGGATAGACAGAAATAGGTATCAGATATAAGCAGTTCCGGGTGTCTTTTGATTATATTGTGTTTGAATTTCTTAGCAGCATTTTTAGTCAGGTTAGGGGGATAAGTAATCTTAAAGGCATTGAAGCCAACTTGAGAAAGTGAGCCTTCAGTAGGACTGGTAATAGATGTAGCCATGGTGGGCATGGGCGTCCGCAGAAATTTTTCCAGGGGGGGCAAAATGTTAACGCCATCACCATCCTCCGACATGATGTGTGCCATATCATCCTCAAAAGGATGAATGCAAGTGGTGACCCACTTGAGTTTGAATGCTATATGTAACTGACACTAAGGTCTTTGTGGTATGACCATTAACACACTTCGTTCTATATATTAGAGACAGAAACTGCTAGACTGCATAGCGCACACACAAAATGTGGTTGCACGAACCTAAATCACAGCCAAAGCTCAACGCTTACCTCAAAAAAATCCCATAGAAGGTTCCATTTGAACCACAGCTTCACTTAGTTTCACAAAGCACAGAAAGCAGCCTGCAGGATTCTGTACCCCAGTTCCAAATTCGGCAGCTCTGGCCATAGTGCCACATCTTCTCCCCCACTGAACACCATACTCTACCACTAAAAGAAACTTGCACTGCCTTTAGATGCAATCCTATTGTGTCCCGCTATAAACGCCTAGAAGCAACTCAATTCAAATTATGCACTAGACAAGAGTAATCTTCTGTCTGAAAAAACAGTAACAACCTCCTGGAAAAAGCAAACACTCACAGTGAATGCAAGACTAAGTAAGGTATGTGAAATGTAAGCATGGAACAACATGCTTACCTTAATGCTTGTGCACTTGTTATTCAGAAATCAATGTGTGTTTTTGCCTGAAAAGCTAAGGACATGACTACAGGGCCCGGAAGGGACCCGTTTCAATGTCCATTGCTTAGATCCTTACAAAACATAAGGAGTATGGTTTTAAAAGCCCACATTCATGAACATAAAGCTGCAGTACACTACACATTTCATAAACTACTAAAAGGAAAACAGCTGATAAGGATCACATGAAACATTTTCTACACCACGCATTAACCAGATATCGCAGTACCTCCAGGAATGGTGAACTTCCTCACCTGAGGAAAAAAATGCCATTCAAAGACGAGAAAAATGAAAGTAATGCTGCCTTCACTGGGAAAGTCTGTTGGCGCTAAGGTGTTTGGGTGTGAATAAAACCAATCTGGCAACTTTTTGACCACTCTGTCTTGCTCATCCATCCAGCCATTTACCCTTTCACTCATCCAGCCACCCTTTCACGTACTCATCCATCCACCTAGTCACTCATCCTTCCACTCATTCACCCTTTCAGGCATCCACACATCCATCCTCCCTTTCTCTCTCAATCGACCCTTTCACTTAGCCATCCACCCAACCATCCATCTACTCATCCACTCATGAATCCATCCATTGACCCTATCACTCATCCATCCTTTCAATCATCCATCCATCTTTTCTCTCATCCATCCACCCATTCACTCCTTCACTCATCTATCCAACCTTTTTCCCATGTACCCTCCCTTTCACTCACTCATCCATCCTTACATCCTCCCTTTCATTCATCTGTCCATCCATTCACCCTTTCACTTATCGATTCATCAATCCATCCATCATTTCACTCATCCATTCACCCATCCTTCCTCTCATTATCCATCCATTCACCCTTTCATTCATCCATTCACCCTTTCACTAATCCATCCAGCCATCCACCCATCCCTTCACTTACTCTCTCACCCACCTTTTCACATTAAGTATGAGCTGAGCCTTCGTCTGCAGAGTTGCAGACAGAAGAGACCCATCAGGAACTCACCCCTCGTTGTAGTTCCTAAAGCAAAGGAGGTGTTCAAGATGCCCCTGCACACAGTCAATCTGAAACTTTGGCAGTCATGAGTCATGCATGATGCACAGTGCCAGGACGTGAGGTGGCTGTGGCATGGTGTTGTTTCCAGGGCTTTAAGGGGGGGGTCTCTCCAAAGGGGTTGTTCGATTTAATTAAGGGCGTAGCTTGAAACACCTAAGCTAAAATTCTGTGCTTAGCATAGTGTGCCGCCTCGACTGGTATTTTGCTGCTTCTGTCATTGCATTCAGATATATAATACAGCAGGTAAAGTTACACCTACAACAAGCCAGAACTATAGGCTTTGTCAATGGTTGTTAGTTGCATACAATAAAAAAGCAGCAACCATGGATTCGTTGAATATAATATTGAAAATGGTTCAGTTCTAAAATGATGAGACTGTGAAAGACCTATAACCCTTTTAACTTCTTTTACCGCCTTATTTTGATTAACTGGATTCTCTCGTAACAGCATGGGCGTTTTCGTACATTTCTTCCTTCTGACAGGATGCCCGAGGCTGGAGGAGGCCCACCACACGCTTTACCAGCCAGACTGGCCCATTGTCATTCTGTATGTGGCAATCAGCTGCATACAGAATTACAATGGGCGGGGTGGAGCTGCTCTTGCGCTCAGAGGAGTGCAAGGCGGCCCCGTCAAGGCATTGAGGATTCTCACAGGGGAACAGTGATGTTCCCCAAAGGCCAAAATTACGGACAAAAGGCGGCCGGCTGGGTGATCCAAGGGGGGGCAAGCGCCCCTCCTTGCCCCCCCCCCTGCGGACGCCCATGATGGTGGGTGGAGGGCAGAATGCTAGGAGAGGGTGAGTTCTAGGGTCAGATCTAGTCACTAATAGGGTAGGTCTGTTAAGAATAGTGAACTGTATAAGTAGACAGAACCCAAAAAGGTTTGACCTATGAGCTAGGCCTACTTGAAGAATGTGCTATAGCGCCATTGTATATGAATTGGTATTTGAATTGTATATGAATTGTATATGACATTGGTAAAGCGCAGAGAATTTCGGCCCATAACAAACTTTCTACGAGATCAAAACGTCCCCTACTCCTGGGTCCACCCCTTTCACTTCACTTTTAAATAGCAAGGTCAACTCCAACAAATCCGCTCCTTCACGGCAGCAGCTGAGCTCCTTCACATCGCCGTGCAGGAGGGTTCCCAGGAGGGAGGCCGTATCGACCGCCAGAGATGCAACACCAGGGAGCGGTGGCAGAAGGTGCCTATGAGTGGCGAGGGGTCGGGGCCGGACCCGGCTACCATCGCAACGGAAAGCCCTGTTCGGAAGACACAAACAGTTCTGATCCGGCATGAGGCACCTGAGCATATAGGTAACATGGCGGGAGGGGGCTGGGGGCGGAGTGGAGGACCTCCAGAAAATCCACGATGTCCCCTAGTGTGAACATTGTCTATTGGGTAGGGACGATCACTCGGACACTGTTCCCAACCCAGAGACTTTGGTTTATTGTGGGGTTAGTTTTGGGGTTAAGTTTGGGGTGCCTGCTCGCTACACTATTTCAAGATCTACAAATCCATCTACTCACAACGGCGGGGAGGGGATGCCGGGGTGGCCCAACACATGGGGCTCGGATGGTCACAGGATTCACATACTTACCATGGGGGATCCACAAACCTTATGGGTGGTCACACTCAATGTTAAAGGGCTGAACAACGCCACCAAGAGGAAGGCGATCCTCTCCTATTTAGAAAACACTGGTGCAGAGGTGTGCCTTCTACAGGAAACACATCTCTTGCGGGGAGATTGGCACAGGCTAAAGAGTAGAGCTTTCCCTCAGCAGTTCTTTTCCTCCCGGGCTACAAAGACCGCTGGGGTAGCTATATTGTTTTCTAGGTCCTTCCAGGGGAAGGTAGGCACGAAAGTAGTAGAAATTAAGGGTCGTCTTCTTGGATACCACATTCACTTGGGCACGGACACCTTCCTCATTGGGTCACTCTATGCTCCGAATGAGGGGCAGGAACGCTTTCTTGTCGAGGCCATGCAGGGAGTGCTAGAAGCTCAAAGTAGCTGGATATTAGTGGGAGGAGACTTGAATATAGTATTCGACAATGCTATGGATTGGTCAGCGCAGCGACAGGGAGCGATGGGGTCGATTAGCGAGGGGGGGGGCCAGTGGTTGGGAGACGTGGGCATTCGTGATCTGTGGCGCGAGGCCCACCCCTTGTCAAGGGACTATACTTTCTATTCGCACGCACACAAAAATTATGCGAGGCTGGATCACTTTCTAGGCACCAGGGAGACACAACAGGTGGTGAAGGCGATAACCATAGAGCCATGATCACTATCGGATCATGCGGCTGTGCAGGTGGACCTGTCCCTCCCCCCCCCAACCGGAGACCTCCTGGGGTCTAGCGGCTGAGGGAATCCATGCTCCATCGCCCGGAGACAGTGCAGCAAGAGGGGAAAGCCATTGCAGACTATCTGGAGTTTAATGACCACCCAGATGTGACCCCTTCCATTGTCTGGGATGCTTTAAAAGCTGTTATTAGGGGTGTTCTCATAGGCATCTCAGTGGCAGAAAATGAAATCAGACGGGAGAAGCGGGAGGAGTTGCAGACTAGAGTCAGGAAATTGGAGCGCATACACCCCGCACTGCAGCACCCCGAGTGTGGAGACAATTGGAAGTTGCGAGGAAACACCTAGCAGGCTTAGACCTAGATTGCGCGGAATACTCTCTTTTGCGGCTTAAACATGCTTACTACTTGGGGGGGGGGAAACAGAAGTGGGCGACTCCTGGCCTCCAAGTTGAGGGGACAGTGGCAGGCTAACACGGTGGAGGAGCTGAGGGTGGACGGAGAGGGGTCAGTCACCAAAGACGAAGACATCGCACACAGGTTTGGTACCTTGTATAGGGATTTATACACGGCACAAGATGTCCCAACCCATTCCATAGACTCCTATTTGGGAACCGCTACCACTGCTAAGATAACAGCTGAACAGGTGTCCCTTCTGGACCGTACGATCCAAATTGAAGAGGTAATAACGGCTATCTCCAAGCTGAAACTTAATAAGTCCCCGGGCCCTGATGGATTTTCCGCATTATTCTATAAAACATACTGCACAATCTTGGCTTCTCTCTTAACCAAAGTTTTTAACGCAGTAGTAAGTGCAGCCACACTTCCACCTTCTATGCTTCAGGCCTCCATCACTGTAATTCCGAAATCGGGTAAGGACAAAACGACATGTGGGTCTTATAGGCCCATTTCCTTATTAAATGTAGACGCTAAGCTACTCGCTGGGATTCTGGCGACCCGCCTAGCCCCACTCATGCCAGGTTTAATCGAGCCAGACCAGTCGGGCTTTGTCCCCAATCGACAATGCTCAGACAATACCAAACGCCTCCTTCATTTGATCGACAAGGCCTCACGTATACAACAGGAATGGATGCTGTTAGCAATTGATGCCGAAAAGGCATTCGACAGAGTGCACTGGCAGTACCTCACGGCAGTGCTTCGACACTTTGGGTTGGGAGACAGTTTCTGCTCATGGGTGCTAAGTGGCTACGAGTTATCCACAGCCTCAGTTAGGGTCAATGGCAGGTGGTCGAGTGCTTTCCCCATTCGGAGAGGAACAAGGCAGGGGTGTCCCCTTTCCCCGTTGTTATTTGCCTTGTACATGGAACCCTTTCCCAACGCATCCGTGATAATCCGGCAGTGAGGGGTTTACGCTTCGGGGGAGAAGACCATAGCATTACCCTCTACGCAGATGATGTTATCGCCTCTCTGGATGATCCGAAGAGGACACTTCCCCCCTTTCTAGAAGAAATCGAGCAGTTTAGTCAGGTGTCCAGCTTCTGCATTAACATTTCCAAATCGCAGGCGTTAAGCCTATCGGTCACCCCAGAAACTCAGGCTTATCTGTCTCATACATTTTCCATTGCATGGTGGCAGGCCATCACGTATTTAGGGATCCAATTGGCTCCAACCATACCAGAAACCACGAAGATTAATTATGGCACCTTAGTGAGTCGCATTAAGGTGGACTTGGCTCGGTACGTGCTTTCGTGGCTGGGGCGAGTTGCGGCGCTGAAAATAACTGCCCTCCCTAAGATACTGTATGTATTCTTAACTTTGCCACTTTGGCCCCCGCCTGGGGTGCTACAGGGCACATAAAAAGCCCCGAATGCGGAAGGAGCTTAGTATTAGGGACCCCATGGAGGGGGGCCTGGGGAGACCATCCATAGCCACTTATTTTCAGGCGGCGCAGCTGCGATTCTTGGTCGAGTGGTCCAGGCCGGAATCAGAAAAGACATGGCTATTTATGGACAGAGCTCTGGCGGGTACTTCTAAGTGGAAGGTTCCCTTCCTGGACAAGATGAGTCGCGCGCCTAATCTATACCTATCTGCTGTCACGGCTCCTACTCTCAGGGTTTGGGATGTGGTGGGGTTGAAGAAGGGGCTCACGATGCGGCCGTCCCCCCTGACCCCCATTGTGGGAAACTTAGCCTTTACACCCGGAATGCAACAACAGGAATTTGAGGCTTGGCAGCGGGAGGGGTGTAGATCCATAGGCCACCTTTTCGGTGTGGACGGGCCCATTCCGTTTAGCTCCCTGAGGGCAGAGGGGATACTACCTGAAAGAGAACGATTTCGATATACCCAAGTCAGGCACTGGGTTTTGAGTCGTGGAACCAGAGAAGCTGCACAACGTCATCTCACTGCGTACGAGAAGTGGCTCCTCAGTAGGACCTCGGACAAATGACTAGTATCGGATCTGTACAAAATGCTACTAAGCCTAGGGTCGGGGGCAAGTCTGCATCTCAACAGAGATGGGAGCGAGAGCTGGGACGAGAACTGTCTTCCAAAGAGTGGGGGGGGTATCCACCACAGGGCTAGGAGCACATCACCTAACACAGCAAGTACAGAAACAGCGGTGAAAATAGCCACGTACTGGACCCCAGCTCGCTTACACCAGATAGATCCCACACGAGACGGTAAATGCTGGAGATGCTTTACAGAGGATGGCACACTTACACGTATAATGTGGGATTGTTTGAAGTTGTCGCGATTCTGGGAGGAGGTTCTCACGGAAATTGACACAATTTTCTCTACCCAGTTACCTAGATTTCCATCATACATCGTGTTGGGGCTCCCGAATCCACTTACCTACCCACTCCGATCCCGGCGAGGTAGACAAATTACACTAGCACTCAGAGCGGCACATCAAGCAATTATGGCGTGTTGGGGCACCGATAGAATACCACATAGGCTGGACTGGCTACATAGGGTCTGGAGTCTATTTGGCATGGAGCGCCTATCCTTTGCATTGCGTCCAGGGGATGATACTTTTCGGGACATTTGGAGGCCGTTCTTTGCCCTTCTATCACAAGAATTCACTGAGATCACCTGTCCCCGCTATCTTAGAGTGTTGATACTAACGGGCACCTCACAACCGAAGAACGCCCCAGTGAGTCAAGTGCAACGGATGACACTTGAATTTCCTTTGGATCCGGAATGAGCAGGCACCCAGGGGTGGGAGGGAAGAGGGAGGTGAGAGTTATGCGGGAGGGGGGGATTAGTTGTTTTGCACTAGTTTATTTTGTTATATCAAACATTGCAATGCACCTGACGAGGGGGAATGTTGACGCCGAGTCAGGAATTGTTTTTGATGTTTTCAGGGGCAACAATAAAACAATTTAAACATAAAACCTGTCGCAGTTCTACGGAGTCTATCAGGAGCCAAATGGGTTCCATCATTGCTAACCCACAAGAAACTACATCTCCCCCTCTGTTAAATGATTTTTTTTTTTTTTTTTACGAAAAACATACATATATGCAATTAAATCTCTTAGGCGCTTTAACTGTTCAACCTGATCTTGTCATGGGAGACTGGGAACTGTCACCATCAATGTCCAGGATCTGCGTCAACGGTGTAGAGGCAACAGTGAGGCAGGGTCCGTTTTTATCATATAAGACCCCCCCAGGCGCGCTCTGCCCACACCTAAGGTATGAGACCCTTACACAGGCCCTGCGCGCCTCAATCTGTAGGCCTTTTGCTAAATTGACCAAATGAGAGAGGGTCCGGTTTTACCATATAACAAATGCCCTGGGCCATCCTAGTCACTCAGTCAGTATGAACCCCTAGGTAGGCCCTGCGGTCTTTCTGCAGGCCTTTTGTTAAATTGACCAGAGTTCTGCCATTTTTCTGAACAGCAGGCTCTAAGCCTGTCTGACTAAAAATCTCAGCCAGCTTCTCTCTGCGAGGCTCTTCTGGTCCAGGCTGGATAGCCCCCACCCTACCCGTGTGTCTCAAAGTTCACTGTCTCTTCCTCTGTCCTGTCAACAAATAGCACACCACATCCTGGGTCTGAACATGAGAACGAATCAGTTCCCAGCACACGAACGTCAGACCGGGGTGATGAATGTGGCAACCAGGATATTGCTATATATTTTATTCCTTACATTACATATTTTCTGCCGTGACGTAGGTGGGACTGATGCTGCAATAAGCACTTCTGCTTCAGTTCCCAGCACTAAAAGGTATAAAAGACGAGTCCACGGAGTTCTCGTCGGACTACCCCACCCGTCTGTTGGTAGGATGGCAGGCGGGTGTGGGTTTTCCCCAAGAGCTCTTGTTTTTGTTTTATTAAGATACAATTTGACTTGCCAATATAATTGCTGTATGTTCTATTTTGTCTCTAAATTGGTGTTTTCTTATTGAGAATTTAATGCTTATATTACATTTGCAAGGCTGCTTTCTTTTAGGTTTAAACGTGAGTACTCTCTGCATTTTAGATGAAATGTGTTGTGCATTCTGAGAACATTTTCCTTGATTTAAATTATGTTTTTCATAATGCATTTATTAATGTGTCTTTGAGGTTTTCTGAAGTGTCTCTCTTCAAACGATTTCAATGCCTTCTGAGTCCTATTGAGAATTATGTAATAATGCCTTCTGTTTGGTAAGACTCTCTATAAATGCGAGGACACTATATTTTGTATTCTGTATTTTAAATGCCTTTTTCTTGAAGTTGCACCTTCTAAATAAATCTGTTAAACCTTTTGGCTTGGTTTCCATGGCTCACACATCTGTTTCCTTCATTTTAGTATGAGCGTTCCTGCGCACCCTGCCTCAAGTTAAGCTGCCCTTTTTCCCTAAACCACTTTCTCGAACAGCTGGCAAGGGTGCCCCCTAGCCCCCCCCCAAACCCCTAAAACGCTCCCTCCAACATCTTGGTGCCGTGACTCGGATCAGCAGTGCCAGCTGACAGGAGACCACTGGGACCCCGGACGCAGACCACCCTTCGTGCCTCTTTCCTGACTGAACCACAGGGAACAGCACTCGGGTAAGTTATTTTTGCTGCCTGATGTGCTGTCTTTCTGGGAGCAGCGGGTAAGGGCGACCGTGGGACATCTGTGTTCCTTGTTTCAAGTTGTCCTGTCTAACTGGTCTCGCTTATTAAAAGAACATTCCCAAAATGAGGAAAGGTGTACGTGGTGAACCCTAAGCCAAAGGGTGACGTTAGGAAGTTGTTTGAATTATATGTTTTTCTTTTTATAAATAGACATACGTTGTTACGGTGCCTCTCTGAGAGCCAGAGAGGAGTCTCCGTCTAGGATTGACGAGGTAGGGAGGATTGCGTCTAGCATCTTCCAATCTTCCAGTGATTATTTTGTTTTATCAATGTTATGAGTGGGGTTTTTGTTTTTCGTGCCTCTCTGAGAGCCTCTGTCTAAGGGTTGACAGGGCAGGGAAGATTGCGTCTGGCAACTTTCAGTGTTCAGTTGTATGGTTTTATAAATAAATGTATGGAATTCCTCTGTCCAGTTGCTGGAATGAGCAGGGACAGGAGGATTGCTCTCAGTCAATAGTCCTGAGAAAGAAGACGAATCCCGTAGCTGTCTAGCTAACAGATTTACGATTTCCTCTTGTGTGAAAAGGAAGGTGGTGGTTTCCCCGGGATGTATTGGGTATTGTATTTTCGCTGGTTATAAGCATTTTTCTGTGTTTTCCTTTTCTTGTGAAGCAGTAAGGTAGAAAGCGCTTTTATCGCCCTCAAATGGCCAGAAATACGCAATTGTTGTTTAAGAGTTCCAAGCATTAAAGGATATGCATTGTTTTCTTTTTAAAGTACATGTATAAAATGTTCATTACTTGCTATGCACCTTTAGGACTTTGTGTTATTCGCTAGTGTTTACCTATGTATATATATATATATATAGGGTTTTGTTCTTTTTTGCATTGACTAAGTGTTGCAGCAAAACATTTTGTGATCATTGGAGGCCACTGCCTGGTGCAGTGGCTGATCCATTAGTGAGACTATAATATTTAGGTGCATATTGATTTTCCTGTTAGATTCCTTTTTATTATATATGCATATATTGTTTGTATGAGCACATTTGTCAATTTTAAATTGACTGGCCTTACACCAACTCAGTCAGTAAAGGGTAAAGGCCCGCTAGGTAGGGTGTTGCTGTGGTCTGTAAAACACCTGACAATAGCCTTACAGACTCCCGCTAGTTATTGATGCTGTGGTCTGTAGTAATACACCAGCCCCCCACCACCAGCTCTACAGACCCCGCTAGGAAGAAGTAAGTGCACATTTTGGGAAATACTAGGAGTCACCTTCACTCCAACAACTGAAGTAAGAAGTATCTGCATTACCACTTGTAGAATTACGTTCCCCAGGATCAGCCAATACCTCCTGACCCATGTGGCGCAGCACCACATTTAATTAGCACAAGTCACTTTCAGATAACTGACAATGTAATGCACAACAACATACACCGAATTGTTGAAATACATCCTCACATTTATATTTTGAAGTCTGTACTTTGCGACGGGAGGTTGTGTCTGGCGTCTCCCACTTTGTGCCGCAAATACGTGTGTATGGGACTGCGTCTGGCAGCTCACATTTGTTTTGAATTTTGATTACCCATTTGGTGTAAATTGTATTGTTTGAACGTTTATTTCTGCAAGGAATGGGAGGCATCTTATCGCATTGAGATTAACAGTGTCAGCCACCGCCTTTCAAACCTCTTTCTCTTCATTGTAAAAAGTGTCCTTTGTTCTCCGCCTTTTTTAGTTACATGCAGTGTACTCTAATAACTATACTCTATTTCCTTCTCTCGGTCTGCATTTTGCGTCTCTCCCTCTCTTATCTGGCTAATGGGCCTTTCTCATCTCTTTCTCTCACAGTGGTATCACAGGATTTCACTACTGTTTAGCGAGATCTTATATAGGAGTACTTCTCTCTTATGCACTGCAGTGAGAAGTGATCAGCAGGAACATCTGGGTACGTGCCAAGCACACCCACTTTAACTGAGACAGGTTCAATTAGAGACCACGCAACTGGTGCGCGTTGCATCCAGTGAATACTGTGTCTAGCTGTCAAGTAGCTGCCTTCACGACTCTTAATTAAGTCTTTTTGAGCACGGTTTTAAATAGGCTCCCCTATTTTAACTCATTATACCCTGAATGGAGTACATTCAGTTTCTTGACCGTCACACCTCACGCTTCTCATCTCACCTTTCGGGCGTGCTTGGACGCTTAGTAATGAATGCTCCCACTTGAATATTCAGTCAAGTGGTAGAAAGATGGGGAGGAAGGCTTTCGCATGCATTTCTCGCCGCAACACACAGCCACCTTTTTACTTGGCCCAGCGTCAAATGATAGACAAGCCACACAAAAGAAAAAGTGACATAATAAGGTGAGGTCAAGGACTGCCATCCCTTACCGCCCAGAGCCCAATGATAGAAAATGTACTACCAGGTAAAATGGAGCTATTCCCTGTGATATTTTTGGATCATAGGCTTAACATAGTACATACAATGTTCTGTGGCCCACAATGTTAAAAGACTAAAAATGCCATCAATATAAGTAATATAGTCCTGGCAGAGGGAAAATACTTTCAGTTTCAAATGCACATGAATATCTCTCTATTTAGATGACCAATTATAATTCATAAAAGAATTTCTCATTATAGACCTGATGAATATCTTTAGGCATCCATATTTCAATGCACAGAATGCAAAGGCCGACCAGGTCAGCTAGATTCACACTGAAGATTACACCAAATATTGCAGTACTGAGCAACTAAGTACAGAATAATTTACTCCTACCTGCGTCCAATTTAACGATAGAGCAAGCAGTAAAAGTGCTACCCGTCCAGGCACAAGCAGTAGCCCGAATGCAAGCTCCAATCCAGGAAGTACAGCTACAAAGCACGGAGTTAGGTAATAGAAAAGATTTTGAAAGTGTGTATCGTGGTAAAGGAAGTTAGTGACACTAGACTTAGAGTAACGTAAATGTCAGAGCAGATGGTGAACATTAGACAGAAGATTGGAAGTAGCAAGTTAAGACTGATCTCTTCCGATTTCTTGTGCACAAGGGGGGAGATAAAATGATGGAGTGG
Source organism: Calotriton arnoldi (assembly GCA_963921515.1). Taxonomy (NCBI): domain Eukaryota; kingdom Metazoa; phylum Chordata; class Amphibia; order Caudata; family Salamandridae; genus Calotriton; species Calotriton arnoldi. Next base: position 1,976,182 of record CAWUFW010000963.1, read on the forward strand.
AATGCATGGTTTGACTTCATGGTCACACGTCAAATGCTGCGGGGTCTGATCAGCCCTTCTTCATTCTGAGGTGAATGAAATGAGTCCCATTGAGTTGGTGAACAATGGAGATCTGTTGTTTAGCGTCATAATATAATTCTGAGTGAACGTGCGCTTTACAAGAAAGCCATGTTATTTTAAAATAAGCTATATATGTTTTGCATATTACAATTCAAGACAACGCATGTTTTTAGATATTAAGTGGTGCTGAAGGGTTAATAGATTTTTTCTTGGGCTGCCTTCAGAAGTGGCATTCCTGGCCGACCACAGATTCTGGGCGTTGAGCCAGGCTGGAAAGGGACTTCCTGTGGTAGGCAACGAACATAAGATTTAGATGAAAGATATGTATGTGTAGGATTACGTTGGTCTGTGGAAGTGAACAAGAGAGATAAGGTGCATGGAATCACACATTTTGGTAACGGGGTAGCCGAGATTTAAAAAAAAAAAAAAGTGTGAAACGTGTTTCAGGTTTCACGATTGTGCAGTTTAGTGACGGAATATGTATGTGTCTATGTGAGAGGAGGTAAGGGATACGTTTTTGGATATGCACAGCTGTGAGCAGCCTTCAAAATATGAAACAACCAGAGATTCGTAGGAATAGATTACCACAGGCAGCCACCACACCAATTTCAATGTTAAAGGACGGTATGCATGGAGTAAGCAATGCTCAGTATTTCAGTGTTGTCAGAATAATAGGTGTGGATTTAAAGAGGCCTTTTAAAAGTACAGTTGCAGCCTTTAGAGGTGGTTGCATATATTTGTCAGTTCCAATACCATGAGTTTTTGTGTCCATCATGATATTAAAGCAGCAACAACTTTCAGCAAAGACTGCTTAAAAATAAAATAGGCAAAATAAGCGCCACAATTGAGGGAAATAAATAAATAAATAATTTAAAGAAAGCAAAAATAGTTTATTGCCCATGGATCACTCTGTTTTCACTCAAAAATATTACAATGTTCTGACAGCCACCTAATGCCCCATATCCTCCTCACTGAACAATTAATATATGTATTAGTCACATCAACTAGACCTAACAGTGACATTCACATTATGAAAGAAGACATATATTTGCATAAGTTAACACGCACCACGAAGTTTCTGTCTTCTCAAGCATTCAGGTGGAAGAAGAAGGGCCCCATCATTCCTGAGCTCCGACATATCAGTCCTGGAACACAGATTTTATTGTGTTTCCATTGACTGTCCAAAGAGGAAGAAGACGGTGATCAGCCGCAACAGGAACACCGCCATCTTCACAAGCAGATGTATATATAGAATGGCACTAGGTATATTGCATTCTTGAAGGGTTTTGACTATTTGAATGGGGCAAGGAGAAGTGCTGTTTTAATATGTGTATCTAAAGGAAATAATGTGTATGTATATTAATGTTTTTCATTCCTAGGTTCTTCAGAGTTGGAGAGAATATTGTTGTAACAAATTAAATTGTAAGGTGGAATGTGCTAAAATGCATTCTAATGCAGTGCATTCGCCAGGGACTACAAAGGATAGGAGAATTAGGAAAAGTAGTAATGTTGTGTTTATATTATGTTTATGTATTGATCATTAGTAATGAGTATATGCCAATACAGAAGGATAGTGTGCATTGAATAACAGTGCTTCATATTGTAATGTCTCAAGGATACAATGTGTACAGATTTAAATATGTCTTTTAATATATAGGTGCAATCTTTCAGGGTGTTTGAAAACAGGTTTCAAGGTATAAAGGATTGGCGCAAAGAGATGTGGAATTTAACGAAATATCTACTTGTCCATGGGCCTGGATGCTTCTTAAAATTACTTGTTCTGTAACAAAATCCACTTGTCCCTTTTGTGCCATGTAATGCAGCAACAAATTATGGCAGCAATATTCATTATATAAGAGCTCTGAAATAGCCTCTCTGATTATGCTAGGGCTCCTTCCATAGTAGGCTTTGAATGCTAACAATTCCCTTATGTGGCCACGTTTCCGCAGATATCCATACTGGGGCTGAAGGTAATGGTAAGCAACAGTTCTGGCTGACAAAAAAAAAAAGGTGGCTGGAGGAAACGTGAACTTGTGATAACTCAGATTTTCGCTTGGGCAAATGTACACCTGAATGTTTGCTCATGCTTAAATGCAGTTCACAAATATTTTCTAGGAGTACTATTTCTTGGCCTACTTCTGTAGTCTTGTGAATTCACAAAAGTTGTATATCTGCACATAATCCAAGGACATGGGTGCACTTTATTTAATAATTGGGCCCCTAATTAGGTATGGCGTTAACAATGAACTTGTATGTTTAATCAAATGTTGTCTCTCTCTCTCTCTTGGCTAGCTTCACTGTGAGTGACTTCATTCTGTTCTCTCACAAGGAGCATATCGACACACAGTTGCTTTATTCAGTGCCAGGAACTACTGTGCAATGTGTGATTTTTTGAGATCAAAACAATTTTTGCTTTTTGCCAATGCTTGTTTATTTTTATGTTGCAAAGAAATGGTACCTACCATATTCCAGTAGCTTAGCGAACTGTTTTTGCATTTTATTTTTATTTTGAAAGCAAAGAATTATCAGTCTTGCTTTCAAGCTTCTGCAAATATTTGCATCTAATGGGAGAGCATTCTGAGAGCAGTATACATAGCCTCACATTGCTAAATATTGAAAAAGTGTTTACACATTTTTATACTCTAACCACTGTCAGTAGTGCAGTCTGAGCTTACAACATTTACTTAGAGCACTCACCCTAATAATAAAACCTTTGCATTAATGGACAATAAATACAAGTTTGAACAGCATTAGCACATGGATACAAATATTACCTTTATTGCAGACTATGCCTTTCCCTGAGCCATGATGTGGTACTGTGGACTGGCAGCCAAAGGGTTTGTGCTGTAGGGGGTTGGGCCTACTTGTCCCAAGGATGAAATACGCGAGAAAACTTGTTACCATTGACCTCAAACAATATGTCCTGGGCGTGGGGCTATAGGAATTCCACATTCCTGGGCACAGTTTGACAACTATGACTGTTTTGATTCCTAGAGGTGTTACTGTGACAGAGATTTTCATCTGTGTTTGCTGTTGGGACAAGCTATAGTACAATGTTTTAATTCTTCTTTTGCTTCTAGAGATAAATGAATTTCTTTTTAAAGTCTTGTACAGGGACGCCAATATAATTTTTAGGTTCTTTCCTCCATTTGGAGTTCCCTCCTTACCTCAGCTGGCCAACAAATGCAGCGTGCACCATTAATAGCTCAACTATTGCTAGACATGTTGCTACCAAAGTTTCAATTGTAGAATGTGTTGCACACACCTCCTCCAAGGACTTTGATGCAGATGCACAAAAAGGAATAGCATTAACTGGTTGTGAGTACACAATGGTTCAGATTGCTTCTACTACACATGATATCATGATATAACGATATAGGATGATGATATGTACTATGACCCTAAGTATATTATTGAAAGGGCTGGGTGGAAGAAAAGGAAGAAGGGAACAGGGGAGGATGTATGCAAAAAGAAAAGGAATACGGTTAGGCCCAAATGGAAAGATATGTTTACCAACGATAATGATGGCTCCCATGGCCCGTCTTTTTCATGGTTCATCACTTGTAGGACGTGATGGGAAGATCAGACTGTTTTCCTAATGCTGTATTTCCACTGCCCCAGGCCATTTCATTCCCCACATTAAATGAACTTCATCAACATACCCCCCCCTACTCAAACTACTCAAACTACAAGTATGTGTTGGTTATTGTGTGCATGATCAGCAAATGGACTAAGGAATGCCAATTCAAGAACAGCAATACACAAACTATTGCCAAATGCCTCCTGAAAGAGTTCATACCGCACTTTTGAGTACCTATGCTTTTGGCTTCTGACAATGGACCGGCGTTCATCTCACATGTGATTGAGGGGTTGTGCAAGGGGCCAGGAGCCACACAGAAACTACATGTGTTCCACGGAAACCACCAAGTGGGAATGGTATCCCAAGCTTGTCCTGAAGGGTTGCAAGTGCTGCACAGCAGAGAAAGGAAGAGTGTGTAAGCGGACCCTAACAATACATCAACTAAGAACGCCTGGAAAAATCGATGCCCCAACCCCTCAGTCTACAACCTGTGACAACGAGACATCTATACCTTCCTCATCACTTTGTTTTCTTCATATTGAATGTGCCTAAGTAATAGAAGTGCTTGTAACCTCTCAAATTACTTGAAGACAGGCACCAACGGTTACTTTTTCTATTTACAGGTATCATCTCTGAGGCTCTTCATTATTCCACAACTGACCTTTTTGAAAAGAGTAAAAGTACAGCAGAAGATAAGACATTCTTCCAACTAGTCACACTAGCCACACGTACCAACGATTGGAACAATGCCTCAAGACTTGCTCAACTTTCAGAACAATTAGAGAAAATGACCATGGGTGCTACTAGCAGCATTGACCCCCATTGCTATAGTGACTAAGCTCCTTATAGTGTATTGTGATCACAGTGTTATACCTGAGATACTGCTAAAATGACAGAGATATTGTACCAAATTGAATAAATAGCCATTGATAAAGGGACAGGGGGACAGTTGACAGGGCAGGATGTTATGTTTGCACACACCGGCCTACCGACACAGAAAACAGCATGTGTTACAATGTCATACCTGTCTCTAAATAAGTGGGTTGTGTCCTAATGTACAATATGCTCTTCAGTCAGCACACCATGTCCGCAGCAGATGCACCTCTTGAGAAAAGCATAATTGGCAAAGGGAGAGCAAGGATAGAACAGGGAATGTGAATAACTTAGGACTTACAGAAGTTGTAGAAGTAACAACAGCAGGACTACACTAAATGCAGCCCGCTACCATTACCAAATACCTGAAAAGCCTGAAAGGTATGCTGTAAGGATTTTGTTCAAAGAATGAACAAGAGGAGGGAATGAGGCAGGGTCCGTTTTTATCATATAAGACCCCCCAGGCGCGCTCTGCCCACACCTAAGGTATGAGACCCTTACACAGGCCCTGCGCGCCTCAATCTGTAGGCCTTTTGCTAAATTGACCAAATGAGAGAGGGTCCGGTTTTACCATATAACAAATGCCCTGGGCCATCCTAGTCACTCAGTCAGTATGAACCCCTAGGTAGGCCCTGCCGTCTTTCTGCAGGCCTTTTGTTAAATTGACCAGAGTTCTGCCATTTTTCTGAACAGCAGGCTCTAAGCCTGTCTGACTAAAAATCTCAGCCAGCTTCTCTCTGCGAGGCTCTTCTGCTCCAGGCTGGATAGCCCCCACCCTACCCGTGTGTCTCAAAGTTCACTGTCTCTTCCTCTGTCCTGTCGACAAATAGCACACCACATCCTGGGTCTGAACATGAGAACGAATCAGTTCCCAGCACACGAACGTCAGACCGGGGTGATGAATGTGGCAACCAGGATATTGCTATATATTTTATTCCTTACATTACATATTTTCTGCCGTGACGTAGGTGGGACTGATGCTGCAATAAGCACTTCTGCTTCAGTTCCCAGCACTAAAAGGTATAAAAGACGAGTCCACGGAGTTCTCGTCGGACTACCCCACCCGTCTGTTGGTAGGATGGCAGGCGGGTGTGGGTTTTCCCCAAGAGCTCTTGTTTTTGTTTTATTAAGATACAATTTGACTTGCCAATATAATTGCTGTATGTTCTATTTTGTCTCTAAATTGGTGTTTTCTTATTGAGAATTTAATGCTTATATTACATTTGCAAGGCTGCTTTCTTTTAGGTTTAAACGTGAGTACTCTCTGCATTTTAGATGAAATGTGTTGTGCATTCTGAGAACATTTTCCTTGATTTAAATTATGTTTTTCATAATGCATTTATTAATGTGTCTTTGAGGTTTTCTGAAGTGTCTCTCTTCAAACGATTTCAATGCCTTCTGAGTCCTATTGAGAATTATGTAATAATGCCTTCTGTTTGGTAAGACTCTCTATAAATGCAAGGACACTATATTTTGTATTCTGTATTTTAAATGCCTTTTTCTTGAAGTTGCACCTTCTAAATAAATCTGTTAAACCTTTTGGCTTGGTTTCCATGGCTCACACATCTGTTTCCTTCATTTTAGTATGAGCGTTCCTGCGCACCCTGCCTCAAGTTAAGCTGCCCTTTTGTCCCTAAACCACTTTCTCGAACAGCTGGCAAGGGTGCCCCCTAGCCCCCCCCCCAAGCCCCCTAAAACGCTCCCTCCAACAACAGCAGTCTCTGGTGCTTCAGAATCAGTCTCTCCTTCAACATGTAGATCTGAAGAACGATGAGTTAAATGCCGAAAATGAGAACAGTCTCTAGTAATAACAGTCAACATGTGTCCCTTTCATAGATAACAATTGAAAATGTTCTGCGTCAAATGGAGCATCATATTTTCTTTTCTGCATTTGGCAGGCGAGCACTCGATCTCCTATTTTAAAGACGATGTGCTTCTTTTTGTCAGCATACACTTGCATCTTTTGTTTATGAACCAAGTCCTTCTCAAGAGTTGCATTCTTGTCTTTCTCTCTCTGATTGGTCCATTGAGGCAACTTGGTTGTCATTGCTCTCCCGTACATCAATGTCGCAGGACTTTCACCTGTGGTCGAGTGAGGTGTTGAACGATTAGCTCTTAGAGTAGAGTTTAACACAGCTTTGAAATCAAGCTTCTCAAGAGTAGCACACTGCACTGCTTTCTTTAACAAACTCATAAAGCACTCAACAAGTGCGTTGGCCTGCGGCGACGACAGAGGTGTCCTCTCCTGATGCTTTATATTCAGATGCTTTAGAAGTCTCTGAACTCTCGACTTTTGAAAGGCGGGCCATTGTCAGATTTCACTATGGCTGGAACACCCCATGTCTCAAAGATGGCATCTAGTCTCTCAATGACTTGATCTTGAGTCGTAGATGATAGATCTTCAATTAAGGGAAATTGTGAGTTTTCATCCACAATCACCATCAGGTGATGTCCATTATCAAGTGGACCGAAAAAGTCAATGGCTACTCTCCCATGCATGCTTCGGGAGCTCTGACATGTTTAACGTGTGCTGAGTAACTTTTGTAGAAAGGCAACTGCATAGATAATAGGCTTTTAATTCCTTTTCAATCCTCTCATCGAGGTAAGGTAACCAGATTTGGTCACGGAAAGCCTATTTTGTACCAACGATTCCACGATGTCCTTCATGGACCACTTCAATTATTTTTTGTCGCACACTGCCTGGAATCAGGATTTTTAACCCTCACAGTATAACTGCTTTCTGAGTTATGGACAGGTCATCTTTGACCTTTTTGTATTTTTGATATTCATCATCACTGGTGAGAGGTCGAGTGTGTTGGCTCCATGACTGATGTGTAATTTTATCTTTCATCTTTAACATGTCACTATCACGGCTCATGGCACTGATAATCTGGGCTAACAAAATGGCAGCTATTGTATTTGATTTTACAATGAAATTGATATAGGTTTCAGCCGTCTTGGATGGATTAACGTGACCTTGAATAGGCACTCTGGAAAAGTAGTCAGCAGGGTTCTGATCCTTCTCTGGATGATGCACAATGGAATAATTGTAATCTTGTACTTGTAGTCCCCTTTGTTCAATGTTAAGAGTTATCTTGGCCTATGGATTGCCAAATATAGTTAGTAAAGCTTCATGATCAGTTACCAGCATAAAATGCTTTCCATACAGGAATACACGGAAAAGTTCACAAGCCCATACCACAGCTAAACTTTCTTTTTCAGGTCGTGAATAAGCACATTCGGTTTCTGACAAACTTCTACTTGCATAAGCCACAATATGCCTTCGGAAATCTGGGTGTCCATTGTGCTGTGCACGGATAGTGCCTAACCCAACCGGGCTAGCATCAAAAAACACTTCTGTACGATGCTTTGGATCGAAGTATGCCATTTCAGTAGCATTCTCAATGGCTTGTTTGATTTTCGTAAAACTTTTCTCACATTAATGTGGCCAATGAAATTAAGCATTCTTTTTCAAGTTTCTCAATGAAGCACTTACAGTGGCAAAGTCTCGTATATCTGGAACAGTAACTGGCCATGCCAAGAAATTAATCCACCATAGAAGCATCTTGTGGGGATCAGCATTTGACAGCGCTTGTACTTTAGCAGGATCGGGTTTAATAACCCATCAGAAAAGATATGGCCTAAGAATTTTTGCCTTGACTTATGGAACTCACACTTGTCTGCATTCAAAGTCAAACCTGCATCAGCAATTAAACAACATACTTGTGTGAGAGCTTTATCGTGCTCTTTTTGTGTAGCTCTGAAAACCAATATGTATATAGTTGAATGCATTCATGACAGGCTGTATGATACGTCGAATGACTTCTTGAACAATTCCTACAGCCGATGATGCACCAAAACTTAGGACCTGATTTAGATCTTGGTGGATGGGTTACTCTGTCACAACGGTGATGATTATCCCATCCGCCAAAACATAAAGCCCATTAAAACCTATAGGATTTATATTTCGGCAGACGGGATATCTGTCACCGTTGTGACGGAATAACCTGTCTGCCAAGATCTAAATCAGGACCCTCGTCTTTTATATTGAAAAAGCCCAACATGTGTAAGAAAGGTTGTAATGTACCTGCGATTTTTTTCGAGTTTCAACTGATGATAACCTTTATTCAAATCAAGGCGAGAGAAGACCTTTTCACCATTTAATTACGTTATCATGTCAGCAATGCGCGGACCTGGATGTCGTTCTCACTCAATCGCTTTGTTAGCCTGACGCATGCCAACGCCTATGTGTACAGCTCCTTCGCTGTCCTTTTTGGGCACTACCACTATGGGAGAAACCCATGACATTGGAACAGTAGAACGCTCAATGATATCATGTTTAAGTAATGATTCAAGTTCTTTTTCAACAGCTTCTTATAAATGAAAAGCAATTCGTCTATGTCTTTGAGCAACAGGATGGAGGTCTTCATTAATATGCAACTTTACTTTCATAGTTTTAAGCTTGCCTAAACCATTAAATAGTGAAAAATGAAGGGAATGTACATACTATTTTGTGGTGAGCATTCATATTGTAGTTTACAGAAATTAGTCCTGTATCAGTAGCTGTGTTGAAACTGAGTAGACAAGGACTTGACACTGTGCCTTGAAGCACATGGATGGGTGCTTGCACCTTCATTTTCTTGTGTTTCATCATCGCTGTAAATGAACCTTGTCTTTTTAAGGGTGTCGATGCAGCCATGTTTACACTTTGATTTTCGATGGCGTAAGTTGCAGTAATGGAGACAATTCATTAAATTTCTCCTCACGCATAATGTTTATTGATGCACCACTGTCGATAATGAAAGGTATCGAACAACCATTTATTTTCAGTGTAATCTTCAGACAATGTTTGAATGACTTTGGTGCTTTGGCATGTCGACTTTGAAAGGCATGTCTATGGGGCACTTTGATTCCTAAAGAAAACCTCACTATTATAGAATGCAAATTGCACAACAACAAGAAAATGCGAGAACTTCAAGAAATAGAAAGATCTCATGAGGTACAAATAACAGTAGCAAAGGTAAGGAAGAGTAATAAATTGGGGAGTCTGCTCCTCAAGACAAATAAGCCAGAACACTAGCTGATTACGACCTGACAAAACTTTGACACTTAGTGTAATAAAGCTGCATGATCCTAGCTATGCAGCTAGGAATTAAGCAACATAATGATATGTTATGGAGCTGAAGGACGAGAAAGGGGAATAAGGAATGATGAGACTAGCAAATTGCAGACCTTTACAAATGTGTACTATAATTTCAATAAGAGGGAGTTGTGTACTTAAATGAGTGCAGATTGCAAACCCTACAGGGGACTAGAGGGTAGAACTGGAACACCCGATAGAAGAAAGTGAATGAGAGATGACATTCAGTCCCTCAAAACTAATCAATTGCCAGGCCCAATTAATTTACCAAAGGATTTTATAAGACCTTTGCAGAAATATTAGCAACAGCCCAGACAACCCTGCTTAGCTCCTTCCTGGGGGACGAGTGGATGGAACCCACCAGGCAGGAAGTCAACATAAAGCCAATCCTGAAACCCGGTAAGGACTCAAAAAAGAGCAAGCCCTAAAGCCCTACACCGTACATTAATGTAAATCCTAAACTGTGGTAACATGACTTGGCAAATACATGGTTCAAGAGGACGGTTAATTTGCTTGAGAAGGTTATGTATAATGGGATTCCAGCCTTATTGGTCACTTTAGATGCTTAAAATGTGTTTGAAAAAGTCAGCTGCAGATTTCAAGAGTTGGTTCTATAGCAGAGCACTGGGTCCTAGATTTACAAGCTGGATCTTTGCTAATTATAAATCACCCAAAGCAGGTGCACTGATAACTGGCAAACAAACCAAGCACATTGCAAAGGGGATGGGAATAATACAAGGGTGTTCCCTAATTCCTGAACTATTCGCACAAGCACTTGAACCTTTGACGGCCACTATTGTACTGGGAAGAGGAATCAGGGTGTGGCATTTGAGGGACTCAAGCATAAAATTAGCATTTTAGCAGACAACATAGTCCGTACCTTGAGTGACCCAGATTTCTCATTGCAAGCACTAACTGCCCAACGCAACAGTCTGAACGGATCTCAGACTTTTACATCCACCAGGGTAAATCTGAGATCCTTAACTTGCCTATCTCAGAGTGGCTGCAGGTTTGTGGATTGCAAACCTTGATACCATTGACCTAGGCCAAAGGTTCTTTACGCTATCTAGGGTTGAATCTGACCAACTCTACTTCCACACTCCTTCCAGCCAACTAAACACAACTCATACTATGCAACATAACTAAATGAAAGTCACTGAGTGTGTCTAGATAAACTGGCAACAATTAAACTTAATGCGCTGCCAAAGCTTTTGAATCAGTATTATGCCCTTCTTTTATCCATATCTAAGGAATTATACATACCCTGCACAGGAAGATTGATGACTGTGTGAGAAGGTAAGAGTGCCATGGTCTCAAGTAGAATCATGATACCCTTTAGGTCTGGAGAAGAACTCCGATATTAGGAGGCACTACTATGCATCACATTTGAGGCTGTTATAAGCATGGACTCAAGGCAAAGCTGATAAGAAATGGATAGATAATTATCAAACAATTGCAGGCAGAGTCCTCCGGGACATTCTGTGGCTTTCTAAGATACAACGTCAGTAAATGTCTACAATGGTGTAATCACAAGCACATTACTAGAAATTGGGATGCAGTAGAAGCCCAACTTCAGCTGTTTTTAGTCCCCTCTCCAATGACCCCCATACATTATGACCCGGGTGACACACCTGGCATGGATGAGGTGTTAGGGTAGGTTGTCTTAGTCTCTCTTCTGTCCTTAGACATGAAACTTATGTTGCAGATTCTTGGATGAACATTCTATTAAGTACAGATTTCTGTATTTTCTTGCTGATGACTCCACGCTTAATGATGTAGTGGCTTAGTATTCAGTAAAATGTTGGAAAGTAAAAAGTCAGAGCTGTCTTAAAGCCTCCCACTTTTCATCAGATAGCTTGAGCTAAGCACAAGACAGTTTTCTAACCAAAAGAAATCAAAGGAAATGATTACTGATTCTGACCAAAAATAATGGGCCCCATTCAAACGTGAACATTATTATCTTCTTTATTGGCCAAGAAGAGTGCAAAAACTCTTGGATCGCAATGTTTGCCTTCCCAACTCCTGCTATTTACACCCTATTAGTAAGTTCCTGCACTGTTTATTTACAGTCTACTATGCTATTATATACAAAGGCTTCAGACGCCTCACAAATCACCAGACATAAATAAACAAGCAAATGCATTTCTTCTAAAAATGTGTGGATCAATTAGGAACTTAGTAACACTTTAGATCCTTGTTTGGGGGTTTTGGAAATAGCAGGGATGAGGAATGTGTTGGTCATGTATAAGCAAGAGACATTTGGGATGTGGTGGGGGAACAAGCAAATTTCACAAAGATCTCAAAAGGCGGCTACTTCCAGTATACCTACATGCCATTTTCAGTCAAAAAGAACCTTTTGCTATCTTACTATGTCACGGTGATAAGGCACTGAGGTAAAATGCCTTGAAGGTCCCTGGTTCATCACGGCACTGTGCTTCACCCACTACTTCCTGAATTCTCCATCAAACAGGCTGTACAATTCACAATGTCCATTTTTTGCATTATACTTTTTTTTAAATTTTATTTTTATTAGTTTTTCATACAATGGCATACAATTCACAGATATGACAATGTGAAAAATTGGCGTTGTATAAGAGCAACCAAAAAAGCAAACAATATACCCCAACAACTCGTGGCTATACGGTATATACTTAGAAGGGCAGATTCTAGGTGCGTTGATACAGTTGTAAATAACTTACATGTTAAACAGTAACAGCAATAGCAATTACACAATCTCAGCATCAGGGGGATCTGACGAGACAAGTGAACGTAAATAACACAGCAGCGGTTCCCATATATCAGTAGGCCGGGAGGTCGCCGGCAACTCTTCTGCATATAATACTAAATTCTCCTTACAGTAGATCAGGTCCTTAAGCCACATTATATTGTAGGACTCCGTTTGCTATCCCACAACATCGCCACTCGCCGCTTAGCAACGAGCAGCGCCACTCTAGCCAGCTTGCCTATAGCGCCTTTCAGCTGAGGGAGGAAGTCCAGCAGACACACCTGAGGGGAGCAGGTCAATTTCACCCCAAGGATTTTAGATAATTTAGTCACCACCCCAGACCAATAAATGCTCACCGGGCCGCAGTACCAGGCCAGGTGCATAAAATCCGCGCCCGGCACACCACACCGGGTACAGATGTCTGCTTCCCTAAGACCATATTTAAAAAGCCTGTGAGAGGTGTGGTACACCTGATGGAGGTACTTGAAGTGAATGATACGCAGGTTCCCGTTTGATGTGAGGGCGCCCGTGTTCCCATTCTTCCCGAGTGAGCTGCGGGTCCAGGCACTCATTCCACTTAATCAGACTTCTATCAACAGGGATTGCCCTATCCGCCTTGGCAGCACGGTATAGTTTAGTGACAAGCTTGTGCCGGGTGGGGCTGGTGAGTAAAGTGTGTAAGGTGAGGGGCGTCGGGGGTTCCGCCGGAAATGTCGGAAAGTGAGCCTGGGAGCCTTTCCGCAGTCTGTGAAGTGAGAATGTGAACAATGGGGTTTGTTGCTGAATGTACTCTACATCTGTAGTGGTCAGAAAGGAACCATGTGGGAATAGATCCTGCATTCTGTCAATGCCTGCCTGAGCGAGGATGCGCATGATTCCCTTTTCGTGAGTCACCGAAATGTCAGCATGATAGGCTATAGGGAGTAACGAGGAATATAACGGCAGTTTCTCGGCAATACGACCTAGTGCCTGCCAGGTGGCGATCGTCGAGTTGGTGGTGTTAATCGTGGTGGGAGGCGTGAAGCGGCGGCTGTACGACAGAAGGGAGCGCAGTGGTATGGGGTGCGCGTCCCAGTGTTCCACTGCGACGTGGGGAATAAAGTCATGAGGTGTAAACCAGAAATGCGCGTATTGCGCCTGTGCGCAGAGATAATACAGATAGAGGTCAGGTGCACCGAAACCGCCATGTTTATAATCAAGAAGAAGGGTATTCCACCCCACCCCACCTGAGCCTGCCTCCCCCCCAGATCAACCGGATAAGCAACGAGCGCACCTCTTTAAAAAATTGTTGAGTTAGAGGGATCGGCACGTTATTAAAAAGGTATAAAAACTTTGGCAGCACCACCATCTTTACAAGAGCAATGCGATCCGGAAGGGAAAGTGGAAGGCGAATCCATCTTTCAATGTGTTGTTCTAATAATGACACGGTGGTGCCGTAGTTCTCTCGAATAACCCTGTTGGGATCCCGGTGCACCCAAACCCCCAAATACTTGACCGGCTCCGTCGCCCACACAAGGGGGAATTCCAGCTCGTGCGGATGTGTGCACGTAGTTAAGGGCATTATTACTGACTTAGACCAGTTTATAGATAATCCGGAGAACCGTGCAAATCGGATATATTCCCATAAAACAGGCGCTAAATGGGTGCGGGGCTCACGGACAAAAAGCAGCATGTCATCCGCATATAGTGAGATGACGAGCGGTCGGTGATGCAGTTGAAGAGCCGCACGTTTGTGACATTGTCTGATGACGCAGGCCAAGGGTTCTAGTGTCAGGGCGAACAACAGCGGCGAGAGGGGGCATCCCTGCCGCGTGCCCCTAGTTATAGAGAACGGTGCCGAGGTATGACCTCCCACCCGGACCCGCACCGCAGGGTGCGCGTAAAGGAGTTGGACCCAGTTAACAAAGAAGGGGGAAAAGCCCATCCGCCGGAGTACAAAAAACAGATAGCCCCATTCTATTGAATCGAACGCCTTGGCGGCGTCAAGCATGACAGCCGCCGCTGGTAAGTCAGGAGACAAGGTGTGGAACAGAGCGAACAGAGTGCGAAGATTATAGGAGGTAGATCGCGTGGGAATGAATCCGGATTGGTCCGGCAGAACCAAATTCTGCATCAGCGGTTGAATGCGAGTGGCCAGGATTTTTGCTAAAATTTTGACATCCGTGTTGATGAGTGACAACGGCCTTAGGAATCACAGCGATTGGGCGGCTTATCTTTCTTTAATAATGTAATGATTAGCACCTCACGAAGAGACGGGGGGAGTATGCCATAGTCATAAGCCTCCGCATACATTTCCAGCAGAAAGGGGGCGAGTTCCTCAGAGTACGCCTTGTAGAACTCAGAGGAGAAGCCGTCCGGGCCAGGCGCCTTCCTGTTAGGGAGAGAAGCTATGGCCATGCGGATATCCTCTACTGTGATGGGTTGCCCCAGAAATTCCCGTTACCCCTCTGACAACCAGGCAAGTGCTACGCGCGATAAGTAGGTGTCCAGTTCAGCAATATCGGCCTCGCCCTGAGACGTGTACAGTGCCTCATAAGTCAGTCTGAATTGCTCTGTAATGTCTGTGACACTGTAGTGGTCACGTCCTATGTCATCCGTGATCTTAGTGACCGTGTCGTGATTGAGACGGTGCTTAATTTTCATGGCCAAGTGATGTCCCGGCCTCCCGCCCTCCCCATAGGAGCGAGCCACATGGCGCTTGGAGACATAGTGAGCTCGTCCTCCGCCAACTTCGAGTATTCAAGTATAGTCTCTTTAAGGGACGCCAGAGTCAATGCACTAGATGATTGTTCGTATTCGCGCTCAAGGCAGGTTAACTTGGCCTCCACTTTAGCTATTTGATTCCGCAAATCTTTTAGTATGCCAGCTAATGTGCTTATGCAAACGCCACGGATAGTGGCTTTAAAGCCCTCCCAAAGTACTCCTGCACTATCTACGGACCCCGTGTTGTTCGCAAAGTATTGAACAATGGCCTCACGAATGGTTTCCACATACAGGGGGTCGAGCAACGCCTCAGCACGGAAGCGCCAGGTGAAGGATCGAGGAGTCACTTGGGGTATACAGAGGGTGAGCTGCACTGGGCAGTGATCAGAGAGTGTGCGTGGTAGACTCTCCACCTCGGACACCCAGCCCGCCACACTGTCGCTAACCAACCAATAATCGAGGCGAGACCAGCTGTCATGCGCTGTGGAAATGTGTGTGCCTGCTAGTGTGTCCACATGCCTGTGTCGCCATATATCAATCAAGCCAAACTCCGCAAGTCTGGAGTTAATAACGTGAGCCGCACGTGGTGAATGTCCCTCCTTACCACTAGACTTGTCTTTTGTAGGGTCCAAATATGTGTTGAGATCTCCCCCCCAAAGGATCGCTGCATCCGGCCAGTCTCGCAGACGCGCAAGGAGACCTTCATACAGGTCAGGGTCATCTATATATGGACCGTAACAGTTAATGATAGTGACCAATCTGCCTGCCAGAGTGCCATGTACTATAGCGTAGCGTCCTGCAGAATCAACATGAGTGCGATGGACTACAAACGGAAGACCTTTCTTCACCAGAGTGAGCACCCCCCGGCTATAGGAGGAGTAGGGGGAGGCCATGCGAAAGTCAGCCCAGCGGGACCCGACTAGCTGGTCAGTGTGCCGTGTAAGATGTGTTTCTTGCAGAAGAGCAATACTGATGTGATGGCGTTCTAAATGAGCTATCACCTGACGAATCTTTTTTGGCAAGCTAAGTCCCCTCACATTCCAAGTTAAACAAGAGATAGTTATACCATTACTGTGCATAACAAAAGCATAGTATATAGATTATAGAATCCACCCCACACTCAATCAGAGAGATGGGAACAAGTGTAATGCAGAGTATGACAGAAGAACATTTAAGCCCATGAACAGGCCCCGAATCCCCCCCACGTCCCCCTCACCCCCCACCCACTTCAGCAACCCCAACACGCTAAAGCCATCCCGAACATTCAGTAACAAATCCCCAGCATAATACCAAGGAGAAAACCAGTGATGGGGAACACCCATGTAAGGAGGGGCGCCGAGCACAAACTCCCTCCCGATGTGAACAGGAGGTGGCCGGACTGTCATGGTTGACCAGGTCCAGAACTTGCAGCCAGGTACTAAAGGAAACACAGAAGGATACCTTCTTAAGGGTGTAGTGCAAACTGGGGACCTGCGACAATGTCTGCATACATGCTATAGACTAGAACACATCATGTCCCACTAGGGACCTCACCAATCAGGATAGATCAACATCAAATATGCAGAGCCAGGAACCCCACACCTCTCCAACACTCTAGGATCAAAGTTCGCCATGTCCAGCTGCCGTGTCGTCAGTGCCTGCAGAGTCGTCTCCTCCTACATGCCTGGGGGACCGATTGCGCCGGGAGACAGTTTTGGCAAAGTTCAGAGCTGATTTCGGATTGGTGAAAAACTTATATTTCCCCTTGTCCTCCACCCGCAGTCGCGCGGGATAGAGCATGGTGTATGGTACATGCGCAGCGAGGTGAAGTTTTTTAGCAGGTTGATATTCCCTTCGAGCCTCCTGCACCGCCAGCGTGAAATCTGGATAGAAGGCAAGGGTGTTACCCTCATGCGTGATGGTGCCCTTCTCTTGAGCCAGACGAAGAACTGCATCCCGATCCCGGTAATTGAGAAGGCGGGCAATTATAGGGCGAGGCGGAGCACCCGGAGGGGGACGTGCAGCCAGGGAACGATGAGTGCGCTCCACAATGAGGACTTGAGATAGCTGTTCCGCCCCAAAGATGTCTCGCAACAGCTGTTCCACGTAGGCCTCCAGGCGGCCCATGTTGGTAGATTCTGGTAGGCCCGTAATGCGCACGTTATTGCGGCGTGATCTAGCCTCCAAATCTTCATTACGGGCCTGAATGACGGCAAGAACTTTCTCCATGGAGGCCGCCTTATGTGTCACCTGCTGTAGACCATCTTCAGCATCTGATATCCGGGTCTCAGCTTCTCCCAGGCGCTGAGCGTGCTTATCCAGCTTAGACAACATGTGGTCCATGCGGAGATTGAGATGGTCTATTTTGCCATCTATAGACTGCAGGCTAGCTTGCACCGCAAGAAGCGTTTTGTCAATGTTGGTAAGGTGGTCCGCCTCCGAATCCGACGCAGCGCGGTGGGCAGACCTGCTGGTTTTCCGAGGCTCAAATGTGAGGCGGGGTTGGCTCTTCCCCATGTCGCCCACGCGTGACGGAGCGGCCCAGTATTTAGGTATAGTTGTGAAGCACAGGTCCGATCAGTACCACCAACACACTGTGATCACAAAGGAGGGAAGAACAGGCAGCCGAGAAGAGGCAGCAGGCTCACAGCAGGGAACACGTAGGTAAGTCACAGCTCCCCCAGCGTAGAGCAGCGCAGCACAGACCTGATGAGGCAACACCACTCGGAACAGAACAGGATGAGAGCACTATTGAGGTGGCGGTCATGCAGCCATGCGAGTAGTCAGTCAGAGAGGCGTCTGAGGTCCTGCAACAACCAGGCGGAGGTGATGGTGAATAAGCGGGCACAGTAACTACATCGGAGCATCCAGAGAGGAGCACCACGGCAGGGTAGAGCAGCGGTGAAAGGGACACAGCAGCCAGGTAGGTCACTCCCTGCAGCGTCCACTGCAGTGATCGGGCCACAGTGCGCCCAAGCCAGGTACACGGCCAGCGTCTTGCCACACTAGAGTCACCGGGGCTGGTCACAGCATGTCGCTCCCGCTCACAGCACCGTGGCAATGGAGGGTGCAGGAGTCCGGCGTCTAGACCCGATGTGGCCCAGGTCGCCGGAGCGAGCGCCGAGTGAATTGCAGGTCAGGGGCACAGGGAGACACGCACGAGCAGCCCCAAGCGGGCCCGCAGCAGCCCGCCGGCCGACCGCGAGACCAGGAGACACAGCGCAGTCCCCGAGTGAAACCGGCACGGAAAGGCCGCACAGAGGGAAACCCGGAGGCGGCGCGAGCCCCCCGCCGCAACGACAGCCGGCGATCAGGAGCACACCAGGCCTCCAGCACCCCCGCGCAGTCAGTTGCACGCCAGGCTCAGGGAACCGAGCACGCCCCCCGGCCCCCACAGTCCGCCAGCAGCGCTAAACGCGACCTACCTAAAGCGCCCGGCCAGCGCGTCTCTCAGGCCGCCACGTTGCAGGCGCGGGCCCGGCACTTCACAGATCGCAGGCTCCGCTATGGCGACATCTCGAGCCTCAGCGCTCGTCCAGGGCAGTCCCCAGTCCGTCAGGGCACCACTGTTGGCAGGTGAGGCCGTGGGCAAGGCAGGATGTTGAGGATATGTGGCGGATTATGCGCCCGGCCGGGGGAGCAGCTCTACAGAGCGGACATCTTGCAGTGCGCCCTCTAGCGCCCCCCCATTTTTTTGCATTATACTTAATGACTGCCTAAGGCCTGGCAGTAAATGCTATAAGCACATTAATTTAGTGAGATGCCCAGTGGTACACTAACCAGGATTAAAACGTTAGTCTTATGGTTAAACAGTTGGCCACTGTAATAAGTTTCCAAACATAAACAATTAGTCACACCTGATCAAAGAAAAGTTCACGTTTAAGACACTTCCCACTACTTGCTCTTCCCTCCTTTCCCCAAAACAACAAACCAAAGCACGCAGAGCCAATACTTACCGGAATACGTAATCATGCAAGTCAATTTCTTTGCCCAAATATGAATTATTTAAAATCCCACCATTGCCCACCACAGCACAGGTGACGCAGTTTGGAGGTTGGCTGCTGTTATCGGCCATTAGTATCTGCTGATTGGGGATCATGGGCAGAAATGACACCACCTCCTTCACAACTGAAAGACAAGACAAGACGGCTTTCAAGCATAGGTAATGGATGTATACATGCATGAGTGAATACATAGATCATGTATCCATAGATTTGTTTGCTAGCCTTACTGGTTCCCCCACCCTTAAAGTCAAAAATATGTGAATTATCTTTGAATCAGATCTTGTATTCTCTCCCCAAATTAATGCAGTTATTAAGGGATTCAGTTTGCAACTCTCCATGCTCCAAAACAAAATCTCCCTCATGTCCTTCTCCTTAAAACTACCATTTGGATTAAACTATCAAGATGTCTGGTCTTGAAAGTCAAAGACAATTGTGATATATTATATACTAGCCTCCAAAAGAAACAATCTTTAAGGAACACCTAACCTTGCCACCAAGATGTGCCTAAAAATATCAAAGGGTTGAATATGCGAAAGTACTCCATAGTCTCCTAGCGGATGCCAGGATCAAATTGAAGACACTTGCCCATAAGGCATAGTAGAACAAAGGTCCAACATACCTACCAAAAGTGTCTGCATTTTCATTGCTCCTAGGAACCTTTGTTCCACCTCTCAATACCTGATCCCAAACTATCATTCAAATGGCTAAAACACAGTGGCAAATCATTTGGTGCATTGAGTCCCAAACTGTGAAATGCTCTGCAACCCCCAAACCAGAATGGAACCAGACTGTGATTCCAAATGATCCATGAAACTTCTTAAAACTGAACTCTTGAAATCATTCACCTAAATACACTATCATTTTGTTCCTCCACTTTAATGCCTTTCTCAGCCCATTACTGGCCCTCTTCAAGTTGTTCTCTCATTTTTCTGTAACTACGCAAGAAACACCCAGATCATTCTAAAGATGGAATACTCAATTGACCTTGAGTACATACACCTAAATCTCTGTGTAGGAAATTGGGTTTTTGTTGCAGTACCCCCCACTTTTTGCCTGGTATTTGATGCAACTTTGACTGAAGTTTACTGGGTTCCTGCTAACCAGGTCCCCAGTACCAGTGTTCTTCCCCTAAAATGTACAATTGTTCCCCCAATTGGCAAAAACTTTAGCATCCTTGTAAGTCTCTAGTGAGTGGTCCGCCTGGTACCTAGGGCCTGAGGTACTAAAGAGGGTCCCTAAGGGCTGCAGCACGAATTGTGCCACCCTAAGGGGCACCTCACCAAGTACATGCAAGGCTGCCATTGCAGGCTATGTGTATTGGTGCAGAGAATAGTGAAAACACAACATGTCACACATCCCTGTGTACCATGTCCCCTACCACTGCAGGTAATATTTGTAAGTCACCCCTGCAACAGGCATTACAGCCCTAAGGCAGGCTGCTGAATATTACATGTGAGGGCATACCTGCATGAGCTAATATGCCCCTGTGCTGGTCAGCCCTATTACTGCCAGTACAAGTTACCAAGGAAACCATTTTACAACATGTGCAAACGTGCTGGAAACTGGCAAAAATGAGTTTACCGGCTACATGGTGGCTTCACTGAAGATAAGGATGTTTGGTATCAAACATTTTGTATTGATAAACCCACACTGATTCCAGTGATGAATTTACCAATACATGCACCCAGAGGGCACCTAAGAGGTGACCACTGAAAACCTACCTGCCCCTGGTGTGTTGGCTGACTGGTTTCTGCCAGGCTGCCACCAGAGACGAGTGTCTGACCCCCAAGGGTGAGAGCCTTTGCTCTCAGGAGTTCAGAAACCAATCCTAGCCGGGAAAGGGTGATTACACCTCCTCCCACAGGATGACCTGCTGATTAGCCTTCCTAGGCTGGCAAGCTTCAAAGAGCTGCTGCCTTTGAAATGCAAATCTGGATCCCCTCACAGGAGATGAAGCCGACCCCCTTTGTGCAGAGCCCCCTTGGCACCTGGACAGGTGGGATAATTAGCTAGTCAGGTGTGGGTGCCACCCCCAGGCTAGTACCACCCCTAAAGTGGGCTAGACTGAAGTGGACTCGATTTTTCAGAAGTAGCCGTCTTTGTGATGGCGTACGTAGGACTTCTGGGACAGGGTTAACCCCATTCCATCAGGAAGTGGTCATATAGGGGACGTAGTGACCTCAAGGGTCAGTAGCCCAATGGCTACTACCCTACACTTCCTTAACACCCTTAAATTCAGTATTTATGGGCGCCTCTGGCACCAGTAGAGCAGATCCTGATGACCTACGAAGAAGAACTCTGAAGAGCAGCGAAAGCAGAAGACTGAAGAGATCAACTGATTTGGCCCCAGCCCTGCCGGCCTGTCTGCTGTTCCTCATTGAAACTGCGCCAAAGACATCTCGTCCTGTAGCTGTTGTGCCTCCAAAACCTCGAGGACTGCCTGCCTTCAATAAAGAGCCAAGAGCTCCCGTGGAACAGCGGAACTGTTCCCTGCATCCTGTAGAAACTCTAAAACAAGGACTCTGAGGACTCCGTAACTGCCAAAACCCGATGTCTGAAGCCACCACTGCACCCGCCGCTCCAAGCCCCAGTTGAAGTAGGCCAATGGTGTCATTGAGGTCCCCCAGCCCTCCAGAGCCCGAGTCCATCATGGTTTCACCCCTCATGGACCCTCCAACATTGCCTGCAGCCTCTGCAAGCAGGCCCCCTCTACCGCAACTGCCCCTGGTAAGGAAACCCGACGCCTAAAGACACCTCTGCACCTGTCATCCCTGGGCAGTGGAGAAGAGGACCAAAGCTGTCCCTATGTCCCCGAGCATTGTGAGGCCTTAGCCCACCTGTTGTTTCAGCCGACTGGCCCCCCAGTCAAAGCCTGCAGCCTCTTTCTATCATGACCGTTCTCCATAGCATAACATTGGGCACCCGACCAGTGGCGGCTAATCTGCTAAGGCAGAGGAGCGTTGCCCCACTACTCTGCAGCAGTAAAACAAAGGAAAAAATAAAATGATAATAATGTAATGTTATTATCATTTTATTTTGTCCTCCTGCTGCGGCAGCTTTGCGTGAGGTGGCGGGGCTGCAGAGCAGGGGAGGAGTGGTAGAACCCTCCTAAGTGTGCAATGACTGTTTGGCGCACTTTCCCTGTTCTCCATGCAAGCTGCATTACAGCCTGCGTGGAGAACATGCCCTCCTCTCCAGGCCCTGGCTGAGCACCATGTCATGGCGCTAAGACCAATCACAACGCTACATTGCAGCGTTGTGATTGATCAGGGGAGCCTGGCTGTGCTTCCTGTTCCTGGAGTCGGACGCAGGAGACCAGAAGTAGAGACGTAGGACCTGGTGGCAAGGTAAGTGTTTATTTTTATTTTTTTACATTGCTACCCGCGACCCCCCTGCGCTTGTCTCACCACCCACGAGCCTTGCCGGCCGCCACTGCACCTGACGTTGTTTTGCACCTCTGCACCCGGCCTCACTAGTGCCGCTGGTGGTGTACTGCTGGTGCTGCCTTGGACCTTGCCCACAACTCACCTTAACTCCCGGAGAAGGGTCCCGTAAGTCACTGTACTATACCTGAATGCCGCATTGACATTTACTCCCATAGGATAACATTGCAGCCTCCTGAAATGGCACAAAGTGTTGATTTTTTTTTTTAACTGAAAACAATTCATAATTTAAAACGTACTTACCTGAACGATTTCCTTCTGATGCCTAAACATATATTAACATACTTCCTATTTTTATAAATTGGTGTGGATCTCCTTCCTGCGTTGTGTCTCTCAGTTATTGACCATTGTGTGTATTTTCAGATGTCTTGCACTCCTCTGTGTTAAGCCTAAGGCTGCGCAACCACACTAATTCCTAACAGAGCACAGCCCCTGTCCACTCATAAGGGAATCCCTGGACTCTTTACACGACATATCTCATTTTGATATATCATATAAAGAGCCAGCTTCCTACACTCTGCCTCTAGAATTACTAGCAAACACCCACCCGTTCCTCAGCACTATGACAACCTCCTGCAGTATTTGACTGAAGTAAAAAACCCTCATTTGATCATTTTCCTAGTCTCCCTGGAGGACAAAGTCACACAATGTGCTTTCTGCACAATGCAAACTCTTCCCTCATATGTGTTTCCCCCTGAATAGTCAGGCACCCATCACCCTTGTCATGACTTGACTAGACCGCACTAATTAACTATTCCAAGTATAAGCACTCTTAGTACTCTAAAAGCTCGAAACAATCCAAATGAGACAACAAAATATCTTCTGTAACTTCGCCTAAGACACTGCGTCTCATCCGCTTTTCAGTCACTCCACTGGCTACCCATGGTCAGACCCTCTGCCTTCAAGACACTCTGCACTGCTCAGAGGTGAACAAGATGTCAAGAGACGATTAGTCAGAGTACCGGAGACAAGCCAGGACAACAAGAAGAAAGACCTGCTTATATATTGTCACACAGAAATACATCACAGACTAACATTGAGACCTGGGCTGGGTTTGAAAGAGATGGGAGACAAGCCTGTGGAGGTTGAGGTTGAGAAAGACGAACTGGCATTGCAAACTCAGTCAAAGAGCCAATGTAGAAATGCCCTCTCAGTCAACAGGGCAGATATTTCTAGGTGACTACAGGGGGCAGCAGTGGGAAGCACCTTGTGCGCTGTAAGGTTCCTGCTCTGCTCAGTTCGCTTGTCAGTGGCAGGTCTTTGTAAAGTTAAGGTTGTATTCTTATCTTGGTTCCAAGAAATAGCCTGTCACTCTTCTAATTTGCTCATTGCTGCAGAATGATATGCTAACCCTAGAGCAGGAGAGCAAGAGAAATGCAGAAGCATAAAAAACCTCTGCAAATTCAGGCAAGTAAACCAAGACAGACAACAGAAACAGCAAATTTAGCAGGAACAAGAAGCAGCAGAAGGATTCAGAGCAAACAACCAAAATGGAGTGATGTTGCAACACACTGAATCACATTACAGACACTTAAATAGGAAGAGGTCAAAATATGGGAGGAGTCATTGCAAGAAGCAATTGTAGCCATGTTGAACTGGGAAGGTTTCATAGAACTACTAAGCTGAAATCGCTCTAACCCAATTGGTAAAATATGACAAAGAATTTTGAAGTCAAACTCCCAGGAGCGCAAGGCAAATTTTCAGCATTCATGCAGAACTGCTAAAGAAAGGCAGGAGACAGAGATACTGCAATCCTTTTGCAGCGGCGGCCGGCACAGGTAAGCGCGGTGCGGCGGGCCTGGGTGGGAAGGGGGCAGAAGCCGACAGACGACGGAATAGGTATAATTAAATAAATAAATAATACCTACTCCGTCGTCTGCCAGCTTCCCCCCTGCCGCGCCCTGCCCTGCTCCGCTCCACCACCCACCGCTTACCTGTGCCGGCCATCGCTGTCCTTTTGGCCTTCTGTTCAAGCACACCTGTAGTCAGTGTACTCACCTGTAGACAAGCAGTCTGTATCCAAAACCTGCAGTCAAGAGAAGAATGCCCAGCGTGAACAAGGTGCATACCTATAACACAAAAGACTGCCCTGCTAACTGCAGGAACCCCCTCCCAACCATGGGGCCAGACCAACTGCTCCTGGTGTATGCACACACCATTGAACAGTCCTTTGCCGATCAGCTATCCTGACAAACAGACAAGGGTTGGTAAAGTAGAGAACATGGACTAGTGTGTGTTGAATGGAATTGTACATGATATTTCTTAACACTCCTAACACTCTTTCCCCTCTTTAAAAAGATCTGGTGTGTCAGGATGATGACAATGGAATTTCTTGATATGTTAAAGAGAATGTATTGAAGAAGCTACTTCCCAAGATATAGCATATGATGAATTTCCTTCCCAAACTATCAAGTATTGTCATTTTCTTTTGAAAATATGAGAATCACAATTTTTTAACAATGAACTCTTCATGACCAACTATACGATAGGTTTTGGAGGTTAAGATGCCTTTTTCAGGTAAGATGGACTGTGGACTTTAACAAGGATAAATGGCAAGAAAGAAGATTTTCCATGTGGAAGTCAACCAAAGGCAAGCCATAACCAGGATAATGAATCAAAGTATGGTGAAAGAACCATAGAAGCACAGAGATAACTTAAATCTAAAATACCTAAATGGTAAAAGCATAGAAGATAATCAGACCCTATTCTCTAGTTTATAGGAGGGCGCTGACCTTCTGTGTCAGTTTGTGTGTTTGGCATTTCTTTCCTGACTGATTTTCAAATTAGAAATGTTTGTTTGAGTTGCTTTCAAAGTCTGGAGTACATCGCAAACTGAAGGAGAATTTATGTCTATATTTGGAGTTAGAGGCTTATAGCCATAGTTATCAAAATGGTTTTATGTGATTTCATAGAAAAACGATTTCATGGAATACCATTATTAAGAAGCCATTTCACCTAAACTGTTTAATTTAAATTTTCAGGATGAATGGCATTTATGATTTCATAGAATGTCTTTTTCTCGAAATTGGTTATTGCATGCATATGTTTTTTAAGGTGTAAATGCAATGAGTGCAGGTCTTACTTTCAGAAAAAGTTTGTGGGAAGTATTTATTTTAGTGCTTTACTTCAGGTTACGCTATTTCGGTTTTATATCTTTTACATTCTCAGGCAAAGAATTTAGATGCTTTTAATTCACTGTCCCTCACCACTCCTAAACACCACCCATCCCAGACTCCCTCACGTTTCACAACCCCTGAACATCATGCATCACTGCCTCTTAAAAACCCTCACCATGCCCAAACTACACCCATTCCTGACCCCTAAACTCTACCTATCCCTGAACTCTAAAAATCCCTCACCATGCCTAATTTACACACGTCCTTGATCCCTAAAATCCACCCATCCCTGACAGTAAAAGCCCTTTATACCCTAACCTCCACCCATCCCTGAACCCTTAATTCCCCTTCACCACCCCTAAACTCCCCATCCCTTAACACTAAAGAAACCCCTCACCACCCCTAAACACCATCCATCCCTGATTCCTAAAACCCTCTCACACCCCTAAATGACACACTTCCTAGACACCTAAAACTCCTCACCAACCATAAACACCTCCTTGCCAGGCCCCTTAAAATCCCTCACTTATCTAAACTCTACCCATTCCTGAACCCTAAAACTCTTTCAAGGCATACAGTCCACCCATCTATGACCCCAAAATCCCTCAACACCCGAGCGGAGCGGACTCTACCTTTATGGACCCAGATGGCTATCTCAGTCGTATATATAGAGGAGGAGGGCTGTCCCCTCTTCCCACTCTGACATAGATGGTAGTTACTATCTGGAAGAGTGCGACATGTGCA
The DNA here is from genome assembly GCA_963921515.1 of Calotriton arnoldi. NCBI lineage: Eukaryota > Metazoa > Chordata > Amphibia > Caudata > Salamandridae > Calotriton > Calotriton arnoldi. Next base: position 2,002,549 of record CAWUFW010000963.1, read on the forward strand.
TTGGGATGGCGAGGTAGTGCAACGCTTCGGCCCCCCCCTGGGACTCGGACCTTGTACATCGCCTAAGGGATATAGAGGGCCACCGGAAATGGGACCTACTGGGGATCTATCAACTAGGAGACATCTGGAGGTAAGGTGCAATAATTCTATTTGATGATCTACAAACTGAATATGAACTGTCAGGGAGCCAATTCTTGAGATACCAACAACTACAGTTCCTACTCAACAGGTGCGAAGCACTGCAGGCCGAGATAAAGGAGGAGTCCCCACTAGAATGTAGAGTACTCTGTTCCCCCAGACGAGCCACGCAGTATCCCTAATCTACTCCACACTTTTAAATAATAGTCTTCCCTCACTAGACCCTCTGAGGGAAAGGTGGGAGAGGGATCTGGGAAGACTGGAAGACGACGATTGGAGTCAGGCCTGTGGGTGCCCTAGAGAGCGTTGTGATCCGAATGCATTTTCCGCCTGATCCAACTGAAGATCCTGCATAGGACATACTACACTTGGACCCGTTTGTTCACAATGGGCCAAGCACCTGACGATTGATGCCTACGGGGCTGTCACATGAGAGGAAGTTTAATTCATATAATATGGGACTGCCCGAAGTTAGGGACCGACTGGAAGTGAGTGGGTGATAGGCTCTCGGAGACCCTGGGAAACGATGTGAGGCTCACGCCCCAATTGGTCACACTAGGAATCTGGGGCAAAGAAATCATGGACTGCAATGCCCTACTATTCTGCAACTTAGCTTTGATGGTGGCCGGAAAGGATATTCTGAAACACTGGGGGGGCGCCAACATCCCCCCTGATGCAGGAATGTGAGGAGGGTGTGAACCGGTGCATGAGGGCAGGAAAACTAGTATATCAAGCGAGAGGTTGCCCATGTAAATTTGACAAAATCTGGGTACCTTGGAGGGATGAGGCTGTCTAGGAGAGGAAGAAAAGTGTATGCCTCAACTGAGGGTGGACCGAACATCAAACATAGACTGAAAGGAGATGAGCTGTTGTACAATGGGCTCACTGCCGTAAGAGGAACACCTACAAGATGAGTTGTTGCCCGACTCCAGCCACGTCCCTGGGCTGCTAAATGTAGTAATCAACTTGTATTCTGTCTGCATGTCCTTGACAGTTGGGGGGTATATTGTGTTGTTTGGTTTATGCAAAACAAAATAAAGAGTTTTTTTTTTTTTAAAACTCAACACCCCTAAACTCCACTCATTCCTGAACCCTAAAAATCCTTTACCACCCTTAAACTATATCCATCGTTGATTCTTAAAAAACCCTCGTAGCCCTAAACTCTGCCTATCCATGAACTCTAAAAACCTCTCAAAACCCTTACACTCGACCCATCCTCCAACCCTAAAAAACCCTCATCCACCCTAAATTCCACTCATGCATGAACCCTAAAAACCCTTCACCACTCCTAAACTCCACGCATTACTGATCCCCAAAAACCCTCACCACCTCTAAACTCCACCCATCCCAGAACTCTAAAATCCCCTCTTATGCCGGACCTCGACCATCCCTCACCCCTAAAAACCCCATGTCACCCCTTAATATAACTATCCTGAAACCCAAAACCCCCTCACTACCTCTAACATTCAACCAATGGTAATGCAATTTTAGATTTTTCATTAAAATGATCTTTTCCTTAAAATGTTTAGCTTATTTTTGATTACTCTTATATTTTCTCAAGTTTGTCTTTCCCTAAAATTGGCTGTCTATGATTTGGTTTCCTTCAATGTGAATTCTCAGTACTCGTTTTTCTATTAATTCACATACATCAAGCAAAATATGGGCTCTATTCTAAGGAAGAGTGCATTGCTTTCTTTTATACAAATTCTTATTGTGAGGAATGAACCAAACAATGTATGTATTCTTCTAAACTTTTGTTCAGATACTGGGCTTGATCACTTTTCTGTGGATGATGAGAGTATTGCAAAACTGAGTCCAGAAGTACTGAATTCCTCTATCTGAGACAATATTCTTTGGAAGACCATGGTGTCGAACTATATCAAAATAGAAAACCGTGAGCCATCTTTGTAAATGAATCCACAGTAACCATGATTTTATTACATCCTTCTGATCTTGGAAAGTCTACAATGAAATCCATTCAGTGCCTATTTTGTAAAAAAATAAGTGCCAGGGCTCTCGTCAGGAGGCCACTGCAGCTTGTAACACAGATTGCCCCAGCCATGCTGCCAATGATAGTAAGAACACAACTACTAACCATCGCACTTCTACATATGTGACAATTCGGACTATTCCAGGTCCCCAAAGCTATAACAATGGATTGGGCGGCAGTAAATAGTCATTTTTCATGTATACTGAATTAATAATTAACTGTTATTGTGTTCCTCTCTAAATTATCCAGACAGCACCACCTTGTGGCAGACTGTCACAAGCGCCGGTGTCGACAATTAGGTGCCGGTGCCGAGCACCATACACCACAGGGACAAATTAAGCACTGATTTATATGTATTCCTATGGCTGTTGAAGCAATTATCCAGACAGCACCACCTTGTGGCAGACTGTCACAAGTGCCGGTGTCGACAATTAGGTGCCGGTGCTGAGCACCTGACACCACAGGCACAAATTAAGCACTGATTTATATGTATTCCTATGGCTGTTGAAGCAATTAAAAAAATGTAGAAGACCATATTTGGACCGAGTGATCTTTTTGGCCTGTGCACATATGCCACTTGAAAAAATTTTGGGCCCGATTCACAAAAGTAATCTGAGACAAAATCCTAACTTTACGAATTTCGGTATTCACAAAGGGCATTTAGGAGTAGTAAAGTTAGGATTTTGTCTCTGTTAAACTTAAGTTTTGGTCTTAAGTTTAACTTAAGCAAAACTTAAATTTAACTGAGACAAAATCCTAACTTTACTACTCCTAAATGCCCTTTGTGAATACCAAAAGTCGTAAAGTTAGGATTTTGTCTCAGATTACTTTTGTGAATCGGGCCATAGTCTTTGACACCTTGAAAAACTGAGGGCCACCAAAACTGATGCAGAATTAGATCTTTGGTTAGCTTTTGACCATGATCACTAGCTAAAAAGGAACCATGCATAACTTGTAAAATAATTCTTGTAAGTTTCTTAGTGGGTATAAAGATTTTCTTATCAGCCCAAACCATTACTTCTACTCTTTGAGTAGCTTTCTTTCTCTTGGCCCAATCATATTTGTTCGGATATTGTGAGCTTTACTGAACAAGTTTAAGAAAAGAGTTGATAAGTAAGACGTCACTTATAAAATGTTTTAATAGTAGTGTGTTTTCTCTCAGGATTGATTCTTCTCTTTCAGGTTACATTCTGGATAGGCAGTCAGCCACAGTGTTGAGGGAACCAGGAATATAAATTATGGCAAAATCATGCTGTTGAGAGAAATAAGCCCATCGGACTTGACAACTGTTTTGATATTCTGTTTTTTGTAATGGTTGTAGGTTTTGATGATCAGTTCATACAATACCTTCATGTGATGCTCTTAACAGAAAACATTGCCATTCCTTGAAGGCCTCTTTTATCGGTAACAACTCTTTTTTGATAACTGAACAATTTGTCTGCACTTAGTTTAATTTATGAGAGAAGAATACAATAGGATGTTCTTCTTTGTTTTTATTTCATTTTAAAATCACAGTTCCTACCACACAACCAAAAGCATCTTGGGCGTTTGTTGCCTTGGCTGCGTCCTGACACAATGGTCCATCTTTCATCCAAAAAAACTGCCAAGAGTCAGAAAACAAAACCCTTCACTTCAGATTGTCAACTTGGCAGATTATCTAATACTACATGAAGAAACTAATTGGTGGATATCTCCTTCTCTATATAGGCAGCAAACTATGGTGCTCTCTACCAGCAAAGGCAAAAAACATGCAAGAACACCTAGAATTTGGAACAGAAATACAGAACTGGCTACTAAATCAACTAAGAGCCCCATAAACCAACAGAAAAAACACTGAGCAACACAAGGAAGTTATGGGTACTACAAAACTGAGGATTTTTAAAAATGTATTTGTTCATTCTTGTATAGCGATTCTCAACCCAATGTATGGTGTTAAAGTGTTTTACAATATAGGAGTGATACAAGTAAGCAGGGCCGTACTGGGGAAGGAACCAAAACAGCCCTGGCTAAAATGCTCCAACCAGCCCCAGTCCCTTCATCACCTCGTACAATCTCTCTCTTTCCATCCATCCATTTTCTCTCTCTTCTCCCTCTAATCTTTTTCTCTCTTCTTTCACCCTACCGCCCCCTCTTTCTAATTTGCTTGAAGGTTCCCTGTTACAATTACCCTCTGGGAGCTGGGGAAAGTAAAAGAGGCACCAGAGGCTCCAGCCTACAGGGGAAATGCCCAGTGGAATAAAAGTCCTGTCCAGCCCTGCAAGTAAGCAATAAAAGTCTCTGAGAGAAGTACAGATATTAGATTATCATGTATAGAGAAGTACAGGTATTAGATCATGCAATAGGCAAAACCATATTTACAAAACAAAGGTAAAATCAAATGTGCATTATGTGGGTGGAGTTTAAACAAATAGTGTCAGGATAATATTAATCGAGTGAAAGATGGGGCTTTCGTTAGGCTAGGTGAAAGTGAGTTCCAGATTTTAGGGGCATTCCATGAGAAGACAGATTTCAGAGCAGAGGATTTCTTGAATTTTGGTAGATTAAGACTTAGAGATGCCTTGCCTCTTAGATGTCTCCACTAGCCAGAGTAAGTTTTGAAGTAAGATACAAAGGGCTGTTCAGGTGAATGGCTTTGTATATGATTTCGGCTGTATTGTAAGTGCTTCTAGCATCCAGAGGTAGCCACTCTAGCGAGAAGAAAATACAGATGATATGGTCGAATTTTCTTTTGCCAGCAAGAATTCAGGCATCAGAATGTAGTACAGCTTTCAAATGTGTAAGTCAGGATTTAGGTAGACGGGTGAACAACCATTTGCCAAATCTGAATTTGGATTTTGAGGACTTAATTTGGAGCTAATTGTCTGATGTTTATTGATAGTCTAAGGAGATAGTTTGCAGCTGTTACAGTTGCCTTGATGTGTGAGTCTAGGCTGGGCTGAGAGTCCAGTCAGACACCTAGGGATTTTGCAGAGGTGATCATTTTGAGTTAGATTGTTTCTTAATTTGTTCTGTTGGTAGTTAATTATTGTGTTTTGGTGAGATTATAAGAAATTCTGCGTTTTGGGGCATTTAGGTTTCATGTTCTTTATCAAGCATTGGCTACCAGAGAGAAAACTGATCAATCTGGGAAAACTGACAGGGTAGTCCATTCGCATATACATTTGGGTGTTATCTGCATATTGACGAACTGAGTTACCGCCTGTGTAGGAGGCCTTCGAGAGCCTATACATGTAGATTATATAGGATAGGTGTGAGGAAAGCACCTAGAGGCACTCCAAATGGTGATTGAGTAAGTTTAGAAGTAGAATTGTTTAGTCTTACCTGCTGGAATCGATTTGAAAGGTAGTATTTGATCCAAACCAGAACACTTACAGCAATACAGATGCATTCTTGAAGGATGCTTAATGGGGTGTCATGGTCAACTGTAACAAATGACAAAGAGATGTCTAGCAGAGTGAGGATGCAATATTTCCCTTGATCGAAATGTTGGAGGGAGCTGTTCATTATCGTAAGAAGACTGGTTACAGTATTGTGGCCTGCTCTAAAGACTTACTGGTAGGTTCCTAGAAGCTGATTTTTGTTAATGTGATCTATAAGATCATTTCTACCATGGGCAATGCACAATGCAGTGGCACCATTTTTTGGCAATAGCACTGCTTAAAAATATGTCAAATTAATGAACACTTATGCTTGTAACCAACAACACACTGTAAAACTGAAACTTTAGCACCTTAGAAATGTGAAAAGGCATAGGTTAACTGATACCGTTATTGTAAACTGTAACATACCTTAACTGTTAACTTAAGCAAGAAAATACTGTAAATTTAAGGGTTAAGAATCAAGATAAACTTTACCATACCTTAGCCTATATGAAGGAAGGCCAGGTTTTAGTTTTTCACCTCAGGTTGCAGACAATTATTTCTAGTTAAGCACCGCATTGGCTTTGGCATGGAACTGATCTCAGTGACATGTGGCACAATGTTTGGGCAGGGGAAAGACTGGTTGAGTAAGTACTGCCAACCAGTCACATGTAAACATGTATTGAAAGTGTGTGGGATGCGCGCCCTCTGGTGGAGCATACACTATAGGCTGTGTGAAAACAAGCACTGGCAAAACCAATAGTCCTGATTTGCATTTGAGTCATGACTAAAACAGCATGCTGGACTGAAAGAACAGACTTAAAAACCAAACAAAATTGATTGTTGTTTTTTTATAGAATGTATCTATGTGATAAAGAATATAATGTTTGAGGATATAGTGTCATTTCAAATGTAATTTAGTCCCTGGTACGTTGTATATGAGACAGAATGATACACTAAACAACCAATAGTATGAGGTGAGAGAAATACTTCTCTGGGTGCATCTAATGCCCACTCTATGTATATTTTAAATATTGGCAACAACAGGTCACACAGAGAACTGCACTATCAAACTTCCACTATTTCATAGAGATCCTCAAGTAGAGGATTTGCTTTCCAAATAACCTACAATGAGGCAGCCTAACTCTGTCTTGCTGTTGGTACGTTTATACATGCATGCCCTTTTATTACAGGCCTTCCATTTGGTTCCAATGACAGAAAGAAAAGGCTTTGCCCACATTGTGCCTAAGGTCTTCGGCATACATCAGCAACCATCATGGACAAAGAAGTCCTCGACATCAGATCTCGCCATTGGCACTCTTCCTCCAAATGCCTAATTTCTATTTCAAGACCCACCAACAGTGAATTGAACAATGTCTGTTGTAAATCTAGCACTCACCACTTGTTTAAACAAATTCAAAAAAATAAAATTTTGATCTGCCTTCCTGGCCAGGAAATCCTCTGCTATAGACTTAAAAAATCTGAATCTCTACATTCCAGATGTCAAGTTCAAGATGGAGACCCTTCAGAGCAGTGATACTCAAAGTACGGCCCAGGGGCCCTATGCGGCCCTCCTGACCTTGACGTGCGGCCCCCAGCAGAATGACTGGACTGGGCTGCTGTTTACTTGATTGAGTAGTAACATTCAGAAAGATGTTAAATAAATGACAAACGTTTATTTACACTCACTGAAGTAAAAGAGAAGAAGTGAATAAGGTGTCCTGCACCACTTAACTTTAGGAAAGCATTATTTTATTTTTAAAGACATTTTGCACCAAACGATTAAAAATATGATAAAGTCTCTTCAAAATTCAAAAAAGTGTATTTCATTAACATGCAGATGCATTTCACCTTAGTACATCAGATTATATCAGTGCATTTAGAAGTATTTTTCAGACTGATAGTTTTTAAAAATGAATGTAGGAACATTCATGCCTCCACCTACAATGCTTATAATGTACTAAGAGGCAAGGCAGTTGTCAGATAGAACAATCTGGATGGTCTGGGTTATTATTCTACATAGACAACATTATTGTCTATTAAATCAAACACAAGAGAGAAGGTTTTGTACAGTGCTCATCATGAACTCATGTATTTCAAGGGGCTCTCATATGTCATTATGAAGAAAAAGGAGACAAAGTGAAATTAGACAATTGTCTAGGATCACACAATTTGGTGAAGTATGGAAGCTAGGATTGATCCCATGTTTTCTGGTTTCACATTGTACAATTCTATTTCATTCCAATTCAATAATCAAGTGACTTCCTTTTTACACTTGAATCTCTGAAGCTACCGATAGAGCCCATCTTAACCCCTCTCCTCACAAAGCCACACCCACCATGCTGGCGTCAATGCTACCCTCGGGCACACCACAGACCACACTTTGCGGCCCCTGGGAAAATGTTTGCGAGTACCCATGCTTCAGAGGATTGCCCCATTAATACTATTCTGCAGTTTCACAATCACTCTGGATTTAATGGATGCCTATTGCAAGAAAGGAATAAAGATTCCTGACATTTGCAGTAGAGATTCATCATTGGCAGTTTATGCCCTCTGTCTCGGTATAAAATCAGATCCCAGGGTATGCACCAAAATGATTGCTCCAGTTGTTGCTCATCTTTATTTACAGGGGAGCCCCGTTTACCCATTCTTCGACGACTGGCTTCTTCATGGTCCTTCCATTCAGGAGACCTTGGTCATTTTGGACCACACAAAGGAAGTGTTGAACAGGTGGTGCCTTATTTTCAATCTTCCCAAGTTCAGCTTAAGCCCTCCCAGGAGATCAGGTTTATAGGAGCTATATTCGGGGCAGGTGAATTTTTCTTCCCCACAACCGGCTCACAAGTATGCAAAGCCTAATCAGGTCGCTCCTCTCCAGCACAGAGGTCCTGGCTCGGCTGTGCCTGGAGGTACAGGGGCATTTTGCGGCATGTGTGTTCACAGTTCCCTGGGCGCATCTACATCTATGTCCTTTCCTTTGGCACCTACACAAGTTCTAATCCCAAAAGACTCGCTCCTTTGACCACTTGGTTTCTCTCTCCAGTCAGGTCAAATCGGAGCTGGAGTGGTGGGTGGAAACTCGCAACCTTATCAAGGGTATGCAGATGCGAATGGAGCAAACCCTGGTCTTAACCATGGGTTCCAGAAAGATCGGTTGGGGAGCCACATGTCTCGGTCAGGTGTATCAGCAGAAATGGTTGTGGAGGGAGTGGACAAGGTCATCGAATTGGAGGGAACTCACGGCGATCTACGGAGCTCTCATGCATTTTTCGGATCTCATCGGGCAGAAGGATGAGCTGGTGGGATCAGATAATAAAGTCTCCATTGCCTACATTAACCATCAGGGAAGCACCATATCCAAGACTTTGAATCAAGTGGCGACATAGATTGGTCTCTGGGCAGAATCCAATCTTCTGAGTTTAACAGCATTTCACATCAGGGGTCTAGACAAACTCATGCAGATCATCTGAGCAGGTCATTCCCTTCATCAATGAAACTGTCATTGAATCACAGGATCTTTCTCCAATTCTGCAGTTAGTTCAGCCATCCATTTATGGATCTGTTTGCTTCAAGGAACCATTCCAAGTTTCAGATATTTTGTTCAAGGTCCTAGGAGGAGGGAGCATGGGGCACAGATGCTCTCCTGGTGAACTGGCCCCAGAAGCTAACAGTTCTTTCCCTCCATTTCCTTTGATCACAAGAACTTTGGCAAACATTCAGCGAGAGGGAGCAGAGGTGACCCTGATAGTCCCATTTGGGCTGAGAAGATCTTGCTTCCCTCTTCTACACAGACTGGCAACTTGTTCTTCCTGGAGTCTCCGGTCAACTTCATCTACCTTTGAGACTTCTTGCCCTCCCCATCTATATGTCACTCTCTCAGCTTGGAGGTTGAGAGTGTGAACCTTCTAAGCAAGGGTCTCTCTGCAGCTCTGGTCGAGACTATTCACAGCAGCCTTTGACTCTTAAAGTCTACGCTTGACATTGGGATATTTTTCATAGATGGTGCTCTCAGCATGATCTCTTGGCTTCTTCCTGCCCTTCTTCTGCAGTCTTGCAGTTTTTGGTGGACGGCCATCTGCTTAATCTTTCTGTCTCTACTCTAAGGTCTCACTGGTTCTCTAGCAAGGCTTTTACAGAGTTTTCTGAACCTCCAGGTGAAATTGAGACTCTGATTAATAGAGTCTTTAAGAGTTTCTCTATTTCAAGACCAATGGAGAAGTCCTCTCCCACGGGATTTGCCCTCTGTTCTCAGGTCCTTACAAACACGTCCTTTCGAACCTTTAGAGAAAATTAGTTTGAAATTTCTCTTCTATAAAGTTCTTTTTTCTGGTGGCTATCACTTCTGCACAAAAGATTGGTGAACCTTCTGCTTTACTCTGTCGACCTCCTTTTCTCAGATTTTTTGAGGATGGGGTTATCCTTCGTCTGTATCCTTCTCTTCTAAGGCTCACTCTTACTTTCACGTTTCCCAAGAGGTAATTCTCTGTTCTTTTTTTCCCTCTCTTTCCTCGTGAAGGAAAAGGCTCTTTATTCCATGGTCTTTAGACTCTACTTTCATGAGAGATTACAGACTGAATAATGTTCTGGACTGTACTAAACATTCTGGTGTGGGCGTGTTAAGTTCAGTTCTGGAATGAATTGCTTTGCTTACCCACTATTATTTTCACAGATTCAGTGTGCATTAAATCATGGGGTGTGTATACTTTGATGTGTAGTGTGTTTTTATCAAAGGCTTATAATTTGGAATGTCTCATGATATAATGACTGGGACAAGGGACATGCTAATGCTTACCGGTAATCTTCATTACTCTTAGTCCTACTAGTCCTCATCACAGACATTACGACCCCTCCGACCATCCATCCAAGCTTTGATTTTGCTTGGATATTTCAGGAGGATTCTGGTTAAGCCATGCCTAATATGGCACCCAGGAGGGTGGGTAGGACTTACTAGAATTATCCTGTGTTTCTCTCCGTCCAGAGGGTGGAGTCACCCTCATGATACAATGACTGTACCAAGGATGAGTAGGACTAGGAATAATGAAGATTATTGGCAAGTAATCTGGGCTTTAGCTGCCTCGTGGTTGCTGGAGGGGGGCTAATCATAATTCAACAAGAAGATTCTACCACTTTACAATGTATCCTTCCTTGTTTGGAAAGTTATGATGATGGTGGTGGGAAATTGTGTTAAACCCAAGAATTTGTTATGGGAAACACTATGTGTTTTTAAAATACCCCTCACACACTAAGAATCCCTCAGTGTCATGCTTCATCATGGGGGTCTTCCCGTCCCTCTACGGGGCGGGGCGTGCTGCAACCTACGAAGACGCGGGAGCACTTAGTTCAATGAAAAGAATTATGTGCAGTGCGGAGGTAGGAGTGGTAGGGTCAGGAAAGATAGTGGTGCAAATTAAAAGTTGCCTGGCTAGTAGAAAAAATAAGCTTTATTCGCTTCCCTAGCTGGAAACATTAAAAATTGGGGAGACGTAGGGGGTATACTATAATGAGTTGCCTTCTACTAGGTCAACATGTTTCAAAAGCCATCCCCTTGGCTTTCTTCTTCAGGACCGTGCGTGATCCCTACTTCACTCACACATTTAATATGTGTAATTAGTGTGCCTAAATGATATTCAGCCACAGTTCATGCTCAAATTAAGCATGCAAAAAAACATACCCATTTGGTATCTTTTATAACCTGTAAAAGAACAAAAAATGACACTGTATGTAACATATCACCATCATATCACCATCATGTGGAACAGGAAAGTTGGCAATAAATACCACTGTGATATATTTTTCTCTCAAAAATAATCGAGGTGCACCATACTCATTCTCTAGAGTGGGTGCTGTGTTGCCCAATGATGATTTGTAGTCACTCGTCACACAGTTAAAAACACTTAAAAACACACACATATATACATGGCACACACACAATGCCCAGCTTTTTAAAAGGCATTTATCAGTTGTTATTATATAAGGATTTCACTTCGCTCTTACGCTATTGTAATTGCGATCATACGTTTATACATACACTATTTATAGGAACTTATGGCCTCATGAGCTGTCACGGAAGGGGAGGGCGCCTGTAGTCAAACACTGCAGTAAAAGACGGTAGAGAATATAATGTTAAGTTAGTTAGTTCAAGTGGACATTAATGTTTTCCAACCAGAGGGGGGCTATATTTAAAGACCCGCCCGGGTCTTACTCACATCGTCAAGGCTGCACACTCTCCGGTAAATACCTTCTCGTGGCTCCGTGGAACGTCATCTGAACGTTCGGAGCTCCTATTTGTATTCCCAGCATCTTAGAAGCCCGCTAAAAGAGGATTGAAACACTAGAGTGTTACATCCCAAAGATGGCCGCCGATATTGGGATGTTCGTATTGCGAGAAATTTCACACTTCCTGTTTGAGTGTTGGCTCTCTGTAACTTTCGGTACGTGTCGAGAATACGATATTATGAGTGATATTTTGTTAAGAAAGGAAAAACCTTTTGCAAATCAAGGTAATGCACTTTCTACAATTCTAGGTCCACCTCGATATGCACGCTGTTACATCGTGAAACAACTAGAATGCTACCCTTGACAAAGATGGCCGCCGGTAATGTGCTATTTTTGTTATGAGAAATGCCACACTTCCTGTTTGATCGTGATTAGGTGCTGGCTCATCGTTCGTTTCGGAAAGTGTCCCAGGCTTGAAAAATGCTCTTTTAAAAGACATTTTTACATCAGGGTAATTCGTTTTGTTTAATACTTAGTCCATCCTGACATGCATGCTGTTATGTCGGCAAAAACTAGAGTGCTGCCCTTTACAAAATGGCCACCTTAGTTGTGCCATTCTGATCGGTTTGGATAGTCCACTTCCTGTATCAATAGACAAGTGCTATTGGTATGTACATTGGTAAGATGTATGTGATTGCTGGTAGAGTGGTTTGGTTTCTCATGAATATTTATTTCAAAAGAAGTGGGGAATGGAGGCATTTACAATTTGCAGGGTATTACCATACATATTATTTGTCTGTCTGATCTTGGTGGTTTGGTCAGATTGCTCTTAGATATTTCTCAGAAAAACAATCCATACAGTCCTGTGGGGAATTACAGTTGGCCCCAGGAATTTCATCGTTTAGTCCTGTGTCATAAGTTTTTAAGCGGAACACCCACCACTGTTCTTTCTCAAAAAGATATCTTTCGTTCATGACTTGTTCTATCACTGTCCATGAGATCTCTTCATGTGTGTGTCCCATTTCTAAAAAATGTGAGGCTATTTTCGTAGTGTTCTTTTTGCACTTAATATTGCTCTTGTGCTCCCCTATTCTGGTCTTTACTGGGCGAGTAGTCATGCCTACATACTTCATTAGACAAGGACAGGTGATCAGGTACACGACATTCTTGCTGTTACACGTAGTGAATTTTCTCTGTTCCCACCTAGTGCCATTCGGAAAAGTGATTTCTCTGCTCTTTTTTGTTAATCTGCATAGTTGGCACATGCCGCAGGGGTGATGTCCTGTGATTTGTGGGTGTAAAGTTGTTTGTCTTGTGTGTTCACTTTCACGTGGTCTGGTGTGCACTACCATATCTCTGATGCTTTTTCCTCTCCTATGGGAGAAGATTGGTTTTGGGAGGTTCATTCCACCACTGTTTAAGATACGCCAGTGTTTGTTGACAATCTTGGTTATCTGGTTGGAATTCGTGTTGAACGTGGTTATGCAAATGGGACGTTTGTTGTCTTGATTTGGGAATGAAGGTTCCAACAGACAGTCCCTGCAATTGTTCCGTGCTCTTTTGTAGGCCTGGTCTATCACCTTTCTTGGGTATAGCCTTTTTTCCAGTTTCTTTTTCAAATCATCTGATTGTTGTTTAAAGTCAGTGATTTCTGTACAATTCCTCCTTAGGCGTAAAAATTGGCCATAGGGGAGATTGTCACGGAGATGTCTTGGATGGAAACTTTGATATAGCAGCAAGCAGTTTTTAGAAGTAGATTTAAAATGTGTTGTAGTCACAAGTCTTCCTTCTTTTGGGTATATGTTCAAGTCGAGGAAGACTAATTCCTTATTTGAAATGGTGCTGGTAAATTTCAAAAATTCATCTTGGTAGGGCTAATCATGTCAACACACTCAGGTACTCTTTCCGCCTTCCAGTCTGGTATTCCATCTCCTGGTAACGTGTCTTTTTATTTCTCGCAGCAAGCGTAGGGTGGGATCCGAATAGCTGGTTGGTGATGAATGGATTTAGCATTCAAGTTCCAAGTCAATTGCTTTCTCCAGGGCTTTAAGAAGGATGAAAAAGTGGAAGGTCTCTAAAAGGGGTGTCGGCTTTGTAAATAAGGGCGGGGTACCATATGTAAACTACATTTTTGTGATCCCTATAGTGTGACACCCGACCTTTGTTTTGGTGCAAGATTAAGTAAAACATGTGAAATATAAACAAGAACTGAATAGCTGACAAGGTTTGTGTACATTAATTGTTCAAAAATCTGTTAGTGTTATCTGCTAGTAAAGTCAAGGACCTGAATAGGCCGACAGTTAAATATCTGTTTTTGATTACTAGCGAGTCTGAGACCTGGAGGGACCTGCCCACGTAGTTGCATGGCTTCTCCCTTGCTAGTTTGCTATGCTTTGCTAGCAATTTGATTTGTTTTCTGTCAGGAAGGGCAGGGTGGCTATTTTAAATATTGACTTGCTGTTCATGTGATCAAGCTCAAATCTTTTATCAAGGCACTTTGCAGTCTTCAGAAAGTACACATTTTATGAACTTCAGAAAACTTTGAGTGCAAAATGGTAAACTTTCCACTCCTTCACCCTAGTTCATTGCCATTTGGGATGGCAGGAAGAGGAGGATGACTTCATACTGGCAGTGGTTGTTGGAAGAGCTGATCACATGACTAAGCAAAGCAATCAGATCACCTACCCTGATCTTGAATCTACTCCATTGGCTCCCCTTAGGATCTGGCATCGCATTCACAAGGCATTGCACTCAGACATGCCAAAATACCAGCAAGAAAATCTACACACATCTTGCCCTCAAAATGTACTAAGAGGAAAACAGAGACTGATTCTGTAAATTCAAGTATCGGATAAGACCAAAACAGCCAATCAGACCTTCTCGTGTCTAGCCCCTTTACTCTGGAACCACATTTCTAAAGACATAAGAACAATCCTTAACATCGATACCTTGCAAAAATACCTCAAAACAAACCTTTATAGACTCTATCTACTGCAGCTATACCCCGTTTAGACTAACGAGATTTTGTGATAATTGTATATAGTTAATGATATTTGAATGTTATCTATTGTTATTCTGTAACCATACTTGCTATGTGAAAAATGCCCAATTGCCCCCATGGGCTAGCCCGAAACTCTGTTAATACCAGAAACAAAACATTTAGTATCAAATAGGCTACACTCTTCTTGCAGCTTACTTGCTCAGTAGCTGCCCAGTTTTCTTTGCCTTTTGATTTTTAGGTCTTGCCTAGGCAGCGCTTGCGCTGTCTCTTTGAGATATGCTGTATTCAGAATATGGACATAAATCTCTGCCCACTTTCCGCCCATCTTTTTAATTGGCACCTGTCCCTGTCCTTTGTAAATGGTGGCTTTTCATTGGTCAATAGGCTTACTAGTCCCTCCTTAGTACCGCCTTGTCTCTTCTTGTAACCTCCCACGAGGACACCCCCTGTTACATGTGTTACTCCCTAGGTTTTAATTACAGCCTCAGAGCACTATTTTCTTAAAGGGCTTCAGGCAGTACACATGCTTGGTCTTAAGCAAGGCTGGCAGTGGTTACTTTACTCACTAGCACATCTCACATTCATATGAGACCTTCTATAAATTTCCCTTCATCAGCTCCACACAGAGTACAACCTAATCCGAAATTAATATAATAATAATTTTGTCACATTTCAAAGCTACTAATTGTATATATGGACATAGCTATTTGAATGTGCTCGTAGTACTTTCTTGCATGCAATGCATTATAGGTAAGGTGGATTTACCAGATCTTTTGCAGGGTGCAGTGCCATATGTGGCCAGAAGAGGGCCCATGGGACCTCTTTTTGCCACATATGGTACTGCACCCTGCAACATGGCTAAGTAAAAAACACTGGCATTTATAATGCCAATAGCTCAAACTTTGCAGAGTGCAGTACTATATGTGGCCAAAAGAGGTCCCTTTGGCCACATATGGTACTGCACCCTACATCATGGCTAGGTAAAAAACATTGCCATTTATAATGCCAATAACTCCAGCTTTGCAGGGTGCAGTACTATATGGGGCCAAAAGAGGTCCTATGGGACCTCTTTTGGCCCCATGTGGTACTGCACCCTGCAACATGGCTAGATAAAAAACATTGGCATTTATAATGCCAATAACTCCAATTCCAACAAATGCGAGACCAATTGCATTTCCAACACAATAGGTCTCGCATTTGTTAAAGTTAGAGCTGTTGGCATTGAAAATGACAAGTTGTTTACTTTTTCTTTGCTATACCATTAGCAATAGTGCTATGCAAATATACTAACTCCACTGCAAATAAAAAAACTAAAGTAAAAAACATTGTTATTTTCAACGCCATCAGCTCTGACTTTAAAAAATGCTAGACCTAGTGCATTGCAAATGCTTGTTTTCTTGTGGGAAAGGGACGAGTTACCCCTACTGGCTTGCAATAAGCGGGTGGGCTGATCACGTGATGAAGCTTCACTTCATCATTGTTTTCTGATTGGCATGCACATTCCAGCTACTTTCCCTTCAAGGTGTTTTTCTATTGGTTAGGGGAAAGTGGTTCTTGGTGGGCAGTATACTTGCATCATCCTGTTTGTGTCACAGGCTCTGGGTTTCTTGCCTTTTCACCTTCTTCGTTCTGTAACTTTGGCTCCTGTTTGTAGGGCTAATGACTGATGAGAGGCTGATCACGTGGTCACTCAATTCTCACTAGGTTTCTGGCTCCAATTCACTGGCCTTTTAAGGCTATGATTTCTGATAAAAAGCTGTACTAGATTTGCTGCTTTCTCTTCTGGTTGAACTTGTGAGAAGTGACTCTATGGCCAGGTTATAAATTGTGAATACCTTTAAAACTGTGGGTCACGGCCTGAAAGCCCCCAACAGCAAAACCCCACCTGTAAGAAGATATGCAAGTGTGGAAAAATCATTCCTGATGACTATTCATCGTACTTATGTTTCCTTCTGCACAATGAATAGCTTTTTGGGGTTTTTTTGGTGTCCCATAATTTTTAAGCCTGCATCTTTTTGGCTATGTGTAGAGGCAACAATAACACGCATTAAGCTTCTCGTTTAGCTATATTCACTTTCTGTAATACAACATGTAGACCACAAAGCGTTGACCAATGGATGAATTGAGAGTTTTAAAATAAAAAGGACATGGTGTTTAGTTAAGGTGCATGATTTAAGGATTATCACTGGTCACAACCAGGAACCTGCTCTCTTTCTTTTCGGTCCTCCCATGCCTGTCTGTGTGATCCTTGATCGCGCAAACAGGCACTCTGCCTCTGTGGTATGTGGAGATCATGTTCAGTCTGTTTAAGAGCTTGTGCCTGCTCTCAGCCAAGGCAGCCGCAGCTTCACCCATGCTTAGCCCCCTGCACAACCTCCTATTGGCTGCACTGATTGGAAGGCAAGTACCCTTCTGAGCACCAAAAGGCAATGTTTGCAGTTCTTCTAATGGTTGTAATCATCTTGAATACATTAAAGCAAGCCCTCTTACCACACAAGATCCCCACAGAGAGAAAATAAGAATCATGGAAAGATAGGCTCCAATAAGAATTCGTACTATGCAAATCCACGCTGGTGATCGATTTTGGGAGGGACTATTTCACAAGGCTCTGATTGGTTATATTACCTACAAACAGTACTCCATTTTGGCAGGGGAGACTCCTCTGCTGAGGCGTAGGAGCGTTGCCCCACTGCTCTCAGAGCAGTGGAAAAGGGAAAAATAAAATGATAATAACAACGTTATTGTCATTTTATTTTTCGCTGCTGTGGAGCTGGGTTAGGGCGGGGCTGGTGGCACAGGGAGGAGGAGTGTTTCATGCACGTAAGTGTGCATGACGGTTTGACTGGCCGTCTTGGGCCGGCAAAACAGTCATGCGCACTTTGCATCTTCCCCACCATGCACAATAATAATAATAATGCACAGCCTGGTGGGGAACATGCACCTGCTGTCTGTCCCCCTCTGAGCGCCGAACCACGGCACTCAGACCAATCGCAGCGCTGCATTGCATCATTGTGATTGACTTAGGGGAGCCTGTGTGCTTCCTGCTTCTTTTGGACTCGGAGTCAGGAAGAGAAGCGGAGACGGCGGAAAAGGTATATTTTTCAACCCCCCCCGCCTCGCCACCCCCATTCCCTACCAGCCGCCATTGTGTTTTAGATCCTCAAATGACATAAAACTGTCCAATCTAAGCTTCCAGAGCAGTGAGAGCTCCCTCCCACTTAAAGAGTCAAAATATTTACAAGGAAGAGGGCAGCCCATTAAATGCCTTAATATGAATATCCGCAAGGGTCATCAAGTTTTATTATCATATTTTAGGAAGTACTATTCCTAGTGGCCCCTGCCAGTGACGTGACCTATTAAAAAACACAATTCATTCCAGCACACAAAATTGTCTAAACTAGGCATCCTGACGATTCAAGACCCACACTGCATTTCAGATGCTTTGCCCACAGACCTGAACGTTCTTCAAAACTCTGTGCCTAGCTTATAAAAGTATATAAGGCTCAGCAATCAGTTACTTTCAGAAAAAATTATTAAATGCTACCAACCATACTATCCACTGCCCTCCAACCTTAACAGACTTGGTGGGTGGACCATGCCCCTGGAAAGGCCTCCCTCTAAACATTCATATGACCTCTAACTGTATGAGCTTCCGAACGTACCTGAAAAACACCCGCTGTGCATACATCTCTGACACAGGTCAGTGGCATGGCATACTAATCCATCCCCTCCTCAATACGAAGCATTGTTATAAAACAAAGTGATGGCACTCCTCCACCCACACATTATCAAAAGCCAGGTTGACATACTAGCTTAAATAACTTTCAATATGTTTAACAAAGAAAGGACAGTTTTACCCAAAAATATCAAATCCTACTGTATTGTGACAGGAGGACAGGGTAGGGCCATCACAAGGGGATGAGGTATGCCACTTGGATTGGTAAATGAAAAGAAATTATTTTTGTGGTGCAAAAGTGCTTTAACACTGCAGAGCAACCTGGCAGCAAATGGCAGCTGCCAGGCCCTCCTCAAAAAATTAAGAACCATATTGACAGGGGGATGAGGGAACAACGGTTGAAGCTGGGGAAATAATGGGGAGTCAACGGGGGTGTGAGAGCAAAGGAGGCGCTTTAGACTGGGAGGTCTTTGAAAAAAATTAAAGCCAGGGAGTGGGTATGGAAAGCAATGGATGAGCTTGGGGAGAGGGATGAGGGAGTAATATGGAGTGGAGGGGAGTAGTATTCAAGGGAGAGAGCTAGAAAACACATGCACGCTCATGAAGTGCTAAACAAAAAAGAGAAAATAAGTTTCCTGAATGGGAGCATTGTATGGATACAAGCAATCTGATTAAAAAAAATGGCAAACAAGCTATGGAACAGGGAAGGGACAAACACAAGAATAGGATGGAAAGCAATCCAATAAAAAGCAAGGAAATGATAGTGACAAGAAAGCCAGCCAAGAGTATGCAATGGGTGGGCTGTAAGCCCCTGTACATTTTTTGTATTTTCCAGAAGAGCCTTTCGAGTACAGACGTCTAAAAGCTGTCAGGCAATAGAGACCTAAGAAGAAAAGTACAGCCTCTGTGAGAAATTTAAATTTTTAGGGGCCTTAAAGTATGCAATTTAGGAACTCCAAAATGTCTGCACTCTGATGTCATATGAGGTCACATGCAGTGGGTTGGGTAGGTTTAAAGAGGATTAAAGATGCATTGCCACTTTAAATGTGAATTGTTGAACTTTGCAGTATATTTACAGCATGATCTTAGTGTGCCACCCAAAAAAATTTAAATGTGTGTATACTAAACCCAGTACATCTCTGAAGCTTATATTTCATGCAATACCTGTATAGTTCAACCCCATCCACCCGTATGGAGGGTTAAAATGCTCCAGTCGTCTCCATTCACTGTCACTGAAATGTCTGTGATCCATGAAGATGGAGATCTGCGGCAGGAAGCGATCTTTCAGCCAATCAGCGTAGGATGCCTTAATCTTCAAAGATTCCGGACAAGTCTGACAATACAAGATGAGAGAAACTGATATGAAAGAAGAAAAGCAATGTACTGCAGTTGTTTTTATTCTATCACCCCTTGCCCCACATATCCTTGTACAATCCATTGTACCAGAGGACACACATTTTTCAGGCAGGTTTTCACGCCTAAGTTGCCTGTGTGCTAGCGGAGCAGCGTAATTTTGGCTTCACCTTTGCACGTCACAAATACGCAATATATAAGTGCACTTAGCACATGTACTTTGTGTGTCCTAATGATATTAATGTAAAGTGTTGCACTTGACATCACTATTGAAGTGCATTCACTGTAAGATTAGAGAATTCCTTTATATTTTGTGTCCTAACTTTATTAAAATGATATACTCCTTAGAGACTTGATGAAACCATTTTCAGACTATTAAAATGTAATTACTTTAGAAACAAAAATAGATTTATGTAATGTGTGCACTAATGTTTCATATCTGCATTTATATTGTAGTTCCTAGTCACATTTATACACATGAACTCAAGTTATTTTATCCATATGTAGCATGTAGCATTTTCCATTCATTTGTGGTTGAATGCACACCTGTATATTATATGTGCATCACTGGTTTAATTCGTTAACTTGCCATGACTAGTCCCAAATTTCTTTCTTCATAACATACTGATTACCATTTTCTGCTTGCATGTCTTTTAACTGCAGGTACATTCACATGGTTTGTTAGTTTGAGAATAGATACAACATTGTATTAGTGACAGAGAGAGAGAGCATGAGAAAAAGACTTTGACAAGGGACATGGAGAGCCAGAGCATCAACTGAAAGTTTCCATTTATTAATGTTGCGCGGAGTTGCAGGTAATCAAGAACATTATCGTTCCCATGTTCGGCCTGGGATATTTGGTAAATTTTGCGGCTCACAACTTGAGGTTGGAAAGGACAATGGAGCTCCTGATGATGCGAACAGAGAGGTGTTACTTTGTATACTCTGTGGTAATAACTGGTGTTCACACTGTCTGAGGTTATGCCACTCTTCTACTGGACTTTGAAAGGTGCAGACCTCTATGCTTTCCCTTCGACTCTTCTGACTGTGGCTTATGCTAACACTTATACCCCTATCCCAAGAAGACTCTTGACCGACCTTCTGAAATGCTTACACCTTCCTGCACTTCCCTGTATTTTCCTGATTTTCTGCATTTCCATGGTTTTTATGATCCTTTTAAGTTCTAAACCATCCTCCTCAGTTTGGACTTTAATTTAGATGATTTTAGACCATACTCATGTATATAAAAGAGAATCAGAAACTCTTCTCTGAGCATTAAATTCTGTTATTGTATTGCTATGACTGAACGTGTTTTCTGCCTGAACTTCTTTAGGAGGTTGGGTTATCCAGTTTCTAACTTGTAATAAACCTTCTTAACTACAGTCACTGCATAGCTGTCCTGTATCAGTCCTCCATTTTAAACTTGGTGATCGCTCTCTGTCCCAATCTAACCCCAACTCCCTCACACACCCCCCCTCCGATTATAAGGGAGAGGCAGATATACCACCAATCAGATGGTGGGATTACTACATCCTCAAAGCTACAAGCGACCCATCCAACACCCACCATTGTTAGAACGGGTGGTGGAACTCATGGCTTGATTCGAACATTTGTTGGCAGTGTGGAAGCAAGGCAGTGCGGCCACCCGCTCAGAGCAGGTGGCACCTCACTGTATTCTGCTCAACCTGCGGCATATGCATGTGGTAATGGTGAAGGAACTGTTGGGAATCTCAATTTGACAGAGGATGTTTGCTTACCACAAGGAAGGTAAACCTAAGTTTTACAGTGGTCCTCTCACACTGGCAATCTTTAGGATTATCCCTACATGTATGGTAGTGAAGAGGGACTCCAGGGACGTTCTGCTGGGTTTTGTGGAACGGAGACATCAACATGGCTGTGCAAGCAGCCTTCCTGATGTCAGCCACCATCCCATCATTCCCCTGCCACGGCCTGCCTGCCTATGAGAATTTGCAGGCAGATGTGGCCAGAGCCTAGAGGGAGGTTGCAGGGATTAGTCATTTTTGGAGGCGCTACCATTGAGCAAGCTTTTTAATAGTGTCCTCAGTGCATCTGCTAAGCAGAGCAAAGGAAGATAAAATTACACCTCCTTAAAGCAGTAAGGATAGTGGCAGGAATTATTTTTTTTAATTATCATATAATTCCTGATTTGCACAGTCTTCACTTATGCAATGATTATAATTTACACTGCAGTCACTTACATTGCAGTGTCGTAGGGCATCATGTAGATCAAAGAACAGCTGCAACTTTGCTTTATGGGACAGACAGAGCAAAAATAAACTTCACCAAATATTTTCTAAAGTAAATCAATACAGTTGTGTCGATTGATCAAACATATGGGGCATATTTATCATTGTGTTGCATCACACTTGCGTGCTTTCCCTTCTAAACATGGTAAAATTGCTACAGTTAAAAGCAACTTTAGGAGTTTCACTTGGTCAGCCGAGTGACTCAAGATGGTGTTGACAGAGGGGACCAACTAGGTTCAGAGGGGCATAGAGCTATAAAGTGCCACTGCAGAAGAGGCCAACTGTCCAGATTCTATCGCCTGAGCAGGGGAACCCATCGAGGTGTTGATTAGTTTAACCTAGCTTTTGGCTGAAAGACTTTTGTGCCAAATGTCCACTTGCTAAAGCAAAGGTTTATTTAGAGAGTTTTGTGGTTCACCCTGACAAGCACCGTGTTTATTATTTGAGTGGGGATCTCACCCCTCTCAATTAATAACCCAATTTCTTACACTGGTGTTCAGTGGTTGGATTCAGTAGGTGTATTTGTGCAGTGCCACTCAGTGATTTGTATAAAACCAGAAGTTCCTTGATATAATCTGATATCAGAATCGATTATAAATTCTCCTTGATTTGTGATTGACCATTTTTTCCTTTTTTCCAAATTCAAATCCTGCTTCATAATTTTGCACCTGTGATATTTTACAAGCATGGAGATGGATCTCAGCAACATTGAAGTATACTATGTCAGAGCAGAAAACGTTGTGCAGGGAGTGGGGAGTGAAGTTGGTCAAGGGGTCCCCAAATCTAAAGTACTAGATAGTCCTCCGAGGTTTGGAGGAGGTCCATATGCTACATTCTGCACCACAGGAGCAGGCGAATGATGAAGAGGAGGATGATGTGGATGGGGAAGATGAAATGGTGGAGGAAGGTGCAAACCTCAGGACTATAGCTCCAGAGGAGAGAGTGGGACCCACAGGAGTGAGGTCCCCTACTGGATCCAGAGCAGGAAGCAGCACGTCCCTCCGCAATCTGTCCCCTTAGGAGTTGAAGGAAAGAAAGCCTGAAAGAGAGCTGAGACTGCAACTGGCCACTCTGGACATGGAGGAAAGAAAAGCAGATAGAGCCTCAGCAGAGAAAAAGGATGAGGCAGAGAGATCCTAGGCAGAGAAAAAAGCTGAGGCTGAAAGGGCCATAGGAGAAAGAAAGCTAGCCTTGGAAAAATAGAAAGTATTGCTGGGTCATGAAATGTGATAAAGGGAGCCGGAACTAATACCCAAACAGCTCACAGAGTCCACAAGCAATGGTGACAGCAACAATTCAGTATCCAATGTAGACAAAAGTGTTCACATTCCCAAAGACCTGGTGCCTAGCTACATCGTTGGGGATGATATTGATAAGTGGTTTGCAGCATATGAGGTAGCCCTGTGTATTAAAATGGTCTAAGTGGAGGATTGTGGGGGGGGCTAGTCTATGTAAGGGTTCTGCTGGCTTAGTGAGCCAGATCTGGTGGCTTAGTGGACTAATGCGTCCCATGTAGGGGCCTGTGTTTGACCTCATGGTCACAGGTTCAAATCCCAGCAGGTCCATTCAGCCTTTCATCCTTCTGAGGTCAATAAAATGAGTACCATTGAGTTGGGTAACAATAAACATCTATTATTCAGAGCCAAGATACCCTTCTGGGTGAATGTGCGCTTTATAAATACACATGTTATGAAGCACATGCCAGAAGCTGGGAGGGATAACCGTTTGGCCTTAGAGGTAGCTAACCAGATGACATAAGCCCCAGTGAAGGCAGCACTTACCACAAAGTTTGGTCTTACCCCAGAGAGATACCTCATAAGGTTTAGGGACAGTCACAAGCTGTCTGACCAGTCTTGGGCAGATTTTGTGGACTACTCAATTAAGGCACTACATAGATGGTCGAAAGGCAGTAAAGTGAGTAGTTATGTTGAGCTGTACAATCTATGTTTGAGAGAGCACATGCTCAGTAATTGCTTTACAGAGTTGCACCAACACCTTATTGATTCCAAACTCACTGACCCGAGTAAACTGAGGCAAGGAAGAGGACCTCTGTATCAGCACCAGGTCCACTAGAAGGTACCTGGGAGTGACCACAGAAGGATGGTTCAAGTCCCCCCCCCCCAGCAAAGTGAAGGGGAGAGCCAGGGTAAACAGATAAGTCCCCAAAAGGGCCCCAAACTAGTGTGAGGGAGAAGGATTTCCATATCCCTTCTGAGAATAGAGAAGGATGGTCTGATGAGCGGAGGTCCAGGGCGGCCGTTTTTAAAGCCTAGGTGCTTTGATTGTTAGAGCACAAGCAAGGGGACCCGGTGTGTACCAAGAGACCATGTACTAGTAGCAACTCTACAGGGGTGGCCAATGTGGCCTTGGGGGATGTAATCCTGAGGAACAGAGGACATAACAGGCCCAGTGTCCCTGAGTTGGGAGGTGAACTCAGAGGGTAAGCTTTTGATCCCTGAGAGTGGAAGTCACAACTTCCACAGGATCACAGTGAATAGGGTCTCTGTCACAACTCTAAGAGATACCTGTGACAGCCAGACCCTGGTGGTGAACGGCTGGTTTTGCCAAATCAGTACTTGCCAGGACAGGTGTGTTGGGTAACCCAGGCCCATGGGCAGGACTTCTTCTCCCCTATGGGTCCTTGTCTCCATGGAATGGGATGGAGGAGTGGCTCAGAGGAGGGTCATAGTCACTCCGCAAATTCCCATTGACTGAATCCTTGGAAATAATTTGCCACCAGTGAAGTAGTTTTTCACTGTAACAAGGCTATCTCTCCCATAGACTAATACTTCTAGGTTATTGTATTACACTTAATAAGTGATAACGTCAGTTTGGAAAGAGATAGCGCAATATTTTTTCCACTCATTTGAATTGTAATTTAAAATCCTCTTGAATGGTAAAAACTTATTTTAAGTTGCTATTCTGAAAATGCAACTTTTAGAAAGTTGGCTTTTTACTGCCTAAACCAAATGTGCCTTTCTGCCAGTATCCGTGGTCACATTACAGTGAATGGCTCTACTGCAGTGTGTTGTGTATTTCTTCCAGACCTGGGGACAAAAGGGCCTTGGGTGTGGGGTATGGTGTTCCTCTCTTGAGCAGGATGGCCTGGGGGGTTTCATTTAGCCATTCCTGAGCTCCTGAGGGCTCTGCCCACCCCCTTCCTGACTTCTAAGTCTTCCTGCCATGCCACTGACAAACGCAGCACACACCAAGGCCTGCCTGCCTTTGCCCCCCTAGACAGATTGGAGCAAAAAACAGGAAAGCGGGAAGGTTAGACAATGGGGGCATCCCCCACCCACAGTCTGATAATGGGTAAAAAAAATGGCACCCTCAGAACTCTCATCAGAACACTCCTGGACCTGTGGAATATTCAGAAGGACTGCCCTGCTGAGTGAAGAAGGAAGACTGGACCTGTTTGCCTTGAAACCAGAGTAGTGTTGTGTGAGCATGTAATGGCAGAACCTTTGTGGCTCCTGAAGGACTCCGTAGAACTGTAACATAAGCATTAGAGCATCTGAATTGAATGCACGTTTAGAATGTTGAGTTGGCGGGTACACACAGAAGAATAACTACGTGTTATACTAAGCTACATGTGTGGCGTAGTCATTGGAGAGTACCCACGCTGGGGAGGATGCTACAACTGGCGACGAGATAGGGGATAAGTAACCCAAAGATTGACAGTGCTCTTCCGTAAAGTTTGCTGTGGTCCAGCAAACTGCTCATGGGTGCCATGTGTGCCTCCGTCGAAGTGCGTAATCACCGTTTGGCATATGTCGAGTTCTGTATAAAGCATTTGAAGATAATGAAGGCATTGCTGAAAAGTCTATACATCAGTGGCCAAGAACCTGCTGAGATGGCCACACATAGAGGTACTGAGCTACTACACAATTCAGAGCCATGCATTCATACGGAGTGACAAGGCTATAGGCGGATGCACACAGGTTTTGAAAGGGATCAACCAGGTGTCAGATAGCACAAAAAGACACTTAAAGACAAAGTGATACAATCAACAGTCATCTACTTACCAGTTCTGAGTAAAGAGAATCATCATGCCACAGCACTGGAGGAAGTGACCCTGGAGAAAGCACCCGGGTTGTGCTTGCAGAGCTGTCCATATACAAAGTGGCACTCCCACAAAATTGCCAAGTGGGGCTCAGAACAACTCCAAAAGTTTCCGTAGTGAGGAGAGCCAAGAGCAGAGATCGGAATTGTGATCGGCTGCTTCTCAATGAAGATCAAAAAAGGGATCTCATTTCCTGGCATTATCAAATATGATTCAGAAGCCAGCACATCGCAGAGCCTCAGAGATGGTTTGCATGGACAAGATCACCAATCAGCAGTGGCGAGAACTATACTCACTACTTCAGTAAGTCCCACCAATGGTTACAATGCTGCCACCTTCTTGAAACCACCACCTCCATTCGATATCGCCAAAAAGTTGAATAGTGGCGACAGATGGACTGCTTGGATTGAGACATTTGATGATTTCATTGATGCAATTGAAGAAGTAGATAACAACAAAATTATCAAGTACCTTAAGAATCTTGCTGGTGAAGGCGTGAAAGAAGTCATAAAGAAAACGCCATGAGCTGACGAAATTACATACAGTCAAATCAAAGTACCCTTAAATCTCAAGTTCAATCCAGTGCCGAATGTAGATTTCGAAAGATAGATCTTTAGTCAAGAAAGACAGAAATCTGGCGAAACCATCAACGTATTTATTGAGAGACTGGATATGCTCATCAAACACTGTAAGCTCAATGAATTTAATGATGACGAAGCTAAACGCCTCTGAATGATTGACGGATGCCTGTCAGATTCATTCAGACAACAAATGTTGAGAGAAACTCTTAGTTTGGAGCGAGTTCTCATGGCTGCTAGAGCTGATAGACAAGTTGCTGACATGGAGCCCAGAGGTGCCCAGAAAGAGTCAGTCACCAATGTGAGAAATAAGCTAAGGCACAAGGCTGAGGGACACGGAGTAAATTCTCCACGGAAAGAGAGGTTGTGCTTCAGGTGTGGATTTTCATTTCCGCATGAAGGTAAATGTCCTGCCATTGGGCAGTTCTGCAAAGGCTGTGGAAAGGAGAACCATTTTGTGACGGTGTGCAAGGCGAAAGGAAAAGTAGGTGTGTCAGGACGCGAAGACAAAATGGCTGCTCGAACGTTCCAGAAGAAACGTTTGACACACGCACATAAGATCAAGCAACCACATCAGCTGAGGCATATCAACAACAAACAAAGTCGATCGACATCTAAATCTTCGTCAAATAGCTCTTCCGTGTCCGTATCAAGGGAAAGTGAAGAATATGGGTGTGCCATGTCAATATTCACCTCAGAAAAGCATGCGCATGTTGGACTGGCTGCCTGTGAGGAAACCATCGGTCCAAGAGAAACTGACATGCCAAAGTCATTCAAGCATTGTCCGAAGATCTCACTAAAGGTAAATGGTTATTCAATACCTTTCATTATCGATAGTGGTACATCTATAAATATTATGCTTGAGGAGAAATATAATGAACTGTCTCCAGTGCCTCAACTTACGCCATAGAAAACCAAAGTGTATATGTGGGCTGCATCAACACCACAAAAAAGTCAAGGTTCATTTGTGTCAAGGATGAAGAATAGGAAAACAAAAGTACAAGCTCCCACTCATGTACTTTAAGGTACAGCATCAAGCATCTGTTTACTCAGCTTCAGAACAGCTGCTGATATGGGACTAATATCCGTGAACTATAACATGAATGCTCTTCACGAAATAATAGGTCGATTCCCTTCGTTGTTGTATGGGTTGGGAAAACTCAAGACTATGAAAGTCTGATTGCACATTTATGAGAATGTCTGTCCTATTGATCAAAGATTGCAAAACCAAAGGGAATGATGGACGGAGTGTTGAACATTGCAAGCACTCACCCCCAGTCAACTGATCTGGGTTTAATCCATCATCATTCTTTAGCTCACTCCGCCACCCCAGTTCAGACATGGCCATATGCAAATCAGTCTGACCCTGTGCCTCATGGGAACAGTCCAGCCCGAACTGCCAAGCCATGTCTTCCCTGGACCGGAAACAAGCATCCTGGGACCGGTTTCGGGCTCACAGCCCTCATCAGCCAGGCTATCTTGAATCCAGTGGCAAAGTGAGCAAGGGACCCACGTCTGGGCATACCCTGCCAACTTAGGGCGAACATTGCAAAACCAAAGGGAATGATGGACGGAGTGTTGAACATTGCAAGCACTCACCCCCAGTCAACTGATCTGGGTTTAATCCATCATCATTCTTTAGCTCACTCCGCCACCCCAGTTCAGACATGGCCATATGCAAATCAGTCTGACCCTGTGCCTCATGGGAACAGTCCAGCCCGAACTGCCAAGCCATGTCTTCCCTGGACCGGAAACAAGCATCCTGGGACCGGTTTCGGGCTCACAGCCCTCATCAGCCAGGCTATCTTGAATCCAGTGGCAAAGTGAGCAAGGGACCCACGTCTGGGCATACCCTGCCAACTTAGGGCGAACATTGCAAAACCAAAGGGAATGATGGACGGAGTGTTGAACATTGCAAGCACTCACCCCCAGTCAACTGATTTGGGTTTAATCCATCATCATTCTTTAGCTCACTCCGCCACCCCAGTTCAGACATGGCCATATGCAAATCAGTCTGACCCTGTGCCTCATGGGAACAGTCCAGCCCGAACTGCCAAGCCATGTCTTCCCTGGACCGGAAACAAGCATCCTGGGACCGGTTTCGGGCTCACAGCCCTCATCAGCCAGGCTATCTTGAATCCAGTGGCAAAGTGAGCAAGGGACCCACGTCTGGGCATACCCTGCCAACTTAGGGCGAACATTGCAAAACCAAAGGGAATGATGGACGGAGTGTTGAACATTGCAAGCACTCACCCCAGTCAACTGATCTGGGTTTAATCCATCATCATTCTTTAGCTCACTCCGCCACCCCAGTTCAGACATGGCCATATGCAAATCAGTCTGACCCTGTGCCTCATGGGAACAGTCCAGCCCGAACTGCCAAGCCATGTCTTCCCTGGACCGGAAACAAGCATCCTGGGACCGGTTTCGGGCTCACAGCCCTCATCAGCCAGGCTATCTTGAATCCAGTGGCAAAGTGAGCAAAGGACCCACGTCTGGGCATACCCTGCCAACTTAGGGCGAACATTGCAAAACCAAAGGGAATGATGGACGGAGTGTTGAACATTGCAAGCACTCACCCCCAGTCAACTGATCTGGGTTTAATCCATCATCATTCTTTAGCTCACTCCGCCACCCCAGTTCAGACATGGCCATATGCAAATCAGTCTGACCCTGTGCCTCATGGGAACAGTCCAGCCCGAACTGCCAAGCCAATGGGAAGACATGGCTTGGCAGTTCGGGCTGGACTGTTCCCATGAGGCACAGGGTCAGACTGATTTGCATATGGCCATGTCTGAACTGGGGTGGCGAGTAACTAAAGAATGATGATGGATTAAACCCAGATCAGTTGACTGGGGTGAGTGCTTGCATTGTTCAACACTCCGTCCATCATCCCCTTTGGTTTTGCTATGTTCGCCCTAAGTTGGCAGGGTATGCCCAGACGTGGGTCCCTTGCTCACTTTGCCACTGGATTCAAGATAGCCTGGCTGATGACGACTGTAAGCCAGAAACCGGTCCCAGGATGCTTGTTTCCGGTCCAGGAAGACATGGCTTGGCAGTTCGGGCTGGACTGTTCCATGAGGCACAGGGTCAGACTGATTTGCATATGGCCATGTCTGAACTGGAGTGGCGAGTGAGCTAAAGAATGATGATGGATTAAACCCAGATCAGTTGACTGGAGGTGAGTGCTTGCATTGTTCAACACTCCGTCCATCATCCCCTTTGGTTTTGCTATGTTACGCCTAAGTTGGCAGGGTATACTTGGACGTGGGTCCACTGCTCACTTTGCCACTGGATTCAAGATAGCCTGGCTGATGACGGCTGTAAGCCAGAAACCGGTCCCAGGATGCTTGTTTCCGGTCCAGGAAGACATGGCTTGGCAGTTCGGGCTGGACTGTTCCCATGAGGCACAGAGTCAGACTGATTTGCATATGGCCATGTCTGAACTGGGGTGGCGAGTGAGCTAAAGAATGATGATGGATTAAACCCAGATCAGTTGACTGGGGGTGAGTGCTTGCATTGTTCAACACTCCGTCCATCATCCCCTTTGGTTTTGCTATGCTCGCCCTAAGTTGGCAGGGTATGCCCAGACGTGGGTCCCTTGCTCACTTTGCCACTGGATTCAAGATAGCCTGGCTGATGACGGCTGTAAGCCAGAAACCGGTCCCAGGATGCTTGTTTCTGGTCCAGGGAAGACATGGCTTGGCAGTTCAGCTGGACTGTTCCCATGAGGCACAGAGTCAGACTGATTTGCATATGGCCATGTCTGAACTGGGGTGGCGGAGTGAGGTAAAGAATGATGATGGATTAAACCCAGATCAGTTGACTGGGGGTGAGTGCTTGCATTGTTCAACACTCCGTCCATCATCCCCTTTGGTTTTGCTATGTTACGCCCTAAGTTGGCAGGGTATGCCCAGACGTGGGTCCCTTGCTCACTTTGCCACTGGATTCAAGATAGCCTGGCTGATGACGGCTGAAGCCAGAAACCGGTCCCAGGATGCTTGTTTCCGGTCCAGGAAGACATGGCTTGGCAGTTCGGGCTGGACTATTCCCATGAGGCACAGGGTCAGACTGATTTGCATATGGCCATGTCTGAACTGAGGTGGCGGAGTGAGCTAAAGAATGATGATGGATTAAACCCAGATCAGTTGACTGAGGTGAGTGCTTGCATTGTTCAACACTCCGTCCATCATCCCCTTTGGTTTTGCTATTGATCAAAGACACAGACGAATTGTCTTTCACTTACAGGAAGCTGTTGAAACAGAACTTGAATCTTTACTCAAGCACGATATCATTGAGCGTTCTACTGGTACAACTCCTTGGGTTTGTCCCATAGTGGTAGCACCCAAAAAGGACAGTAAAGGAGTTGTATGCATCTGCGTGGATATGCATCAAGCGAACAAGGCCATTTAAAGAGAACGACATCCAGGTCCGCACATTGCCGACAGTATAGCACAATTGAATGGGGCAAAGGTATTCTCTCGCCTGAATCTGAATGAAGTATATCATCAGTTGGAACTCGAGGAGAAATGCAGGTACATTACAATCTTTTCTACACATGTTGGTCTGTTCTATTACAAGAGACTATGTTTTGGTGTGTCATCAGCTGCAGAGCTATTCCAAGATGTCATTCGACGTATCATACAGTCTGTCCTGAATGCTTTCAATTACAGTGATAAAATATTGGTTTTCAGAGCTACACAGAAGGAGCATGACAAAGCTCTCACTCAAGTGTGTCAGTTGCTCACTGATGCCAGTTTAGTTTTGAATGCTTAGAAATGTGAGTTCCATAAGACAAAGTTAAAATTCTTTGGCCAACTCTTTTCTGATGGGGGCATGACACCTGATCCGGCTAAAGTGCAAGTGCTGTCAACTGACAGTTCCCCACAAGATGTTTCCATGTTACGTTCATTCCTTGGTATGGCCAGCTATTGCTCTAGATACAGACAAGACTTTGCCACTGTCAGTGCGCCATTAAGAGACTTGGCTAAAAAGAATGTTTATTTTCTTTGGTCACATGAATGCTAGCAAAACGTCTGGAAAATCAAGCAAGCTATTGAGAATACTGCTGAAATGCCATACTTTGATCCAATGCTTCATACTGATGCTGTTGTTTACGCTAGCCCTGTTGAGTTGGGCACCATCCTTGCACAGCACAGCAGACACCCACATACTCAAAGATGTATTGTGGTGTAGGCCAGCCGAAGTTTGTCCCAAACTGAACGTGCTTACTCCCAACCTGAGAAAGAGAGCTCGGCAGTTGTGTGGGCTTTTGAACATTTTCACGTAATCTTGTATGGGAAGCCTTTCACGCTTATGACCGATTATCAAGCATTACTGACTATCTTTGGAAATCTAAAAGCAAAAATGCCACCTCTCATTGAAAATTGGAGTCTGCGATTGTAAGAGTACAACTACACCATCGTGCATCGTCCAGGGAAAGATCAGAACCCTGCCGACTACTTTTCACGAGTGCCCTGGCACACATTCTAAGACGGCCGAAACCTATATAAATTTCATAGTGAGACCAGGCACTCCAGCTGCCATTTCGATAGAACAAATTGTCACTGCCACAAGTCAAGATAGCAACATGCTGAAACTGAAAGACATTATTACACACCAGTCTTGGTACCTGTACCCTCGACCTCTTACTAGTGATAGTGAATATCAAGAGTTTAAGAATGTCAAAGATGAACTGTCTGTTACTCAGGAAGTTATTATTCTATGAGGGTCGAGATTTGTCATTCCGGAGAATCTGCGACAACAGATAATTGAAGTGGCCCATGAGGGTCATCATGGAATTGTTGCCACCAAACAAGCTCCTCAAGACTGAGTCTGGTTTCCACAAGAGGGTTGAAAAGAAATTAAAAGGCCTGTCATCTATGCAACTGCCTGTCATCGAAAACGACTCAGCACCCATTAAGCATGTCAGAGTTGCCAAGACATGCATGGGAAAGAATTGCAGTGGGCTTCTTCGGTCCTCTTGACAATGGACATCACCTGATGGTGATAGTTGATGAACATTCCCGCTTTCCATTGGTCGAAGAGCTCTCATCTATCACTCAAGAACATGTCATTGAGAGACTAGAAAGCATTTTCGCAACCTGGGGTGTTCCTGCAATATTAAAGTCTGTCAATGGCTACCTTTCAACAGTAGGGAATTCAAAGACTTTCTCAGTCATCTTAATGTGAAGCATCAGAAGAGCACTCTCTGTGGCCAGAGGCCAAAGGACTTGTCAAACGTTTCATGAGTACTCTAATACGAACATCTCTTTAAAATTCAAAAAAGTATATTTCTTTAACATGTGCAAATGTTTCCCTTTAGTGCATCAGATAATATCACTGCATTAACAGACATTTATTAAAAGTGACAGTTTTTAGAAACATTCATGCCTGGCTCCCAACAATACCATCAGTGAACTTAGAGGCAACTCAGTAGTTATGTAAACCCTAAGCATGGCCTAGATTCTTATTATAGATGGAGCAACATTACAGTCTATCAAGTCAAACATAAGAGGTGCTTGTACAGCGCACAACCTGAACTGAAGTATTTAAAGCTGCGCTCATATGTGATAATAATGAAAAAGGAGGCTCTGTGAAGTACAAAATGTGCCTAGGATCGCACAATTTCGACAAGCAGAGAAGCTGGTATTGATTCCAGGTTTTATGGCTTCACATTATGTTATTCAGCCACCACATGGGTATCACTGTTTCTCTCTCTCTCTCCTGTTTACATCAAAGTCACTGTTTCGTCTTTCATTCTTGGCTCAGGAGGAGAATAAACGATACAGAAATAGCTGACCTGGCTCAGGGCACCCATTCTTAACTACCAAGCGAGGAATGTATTTATTTGGGTGGTTTCACACCCCACGCACTCTCTGCCAGAAGCTACGTCCCTGCTTATGCATTGCCAGACTGAAGTGCCTTATTCCAAGAGGAGCATGAAGGGCAGTAACTACTCACCACAAGGTGACATGAGACCGAGCAATGTAGAAGGGTGCACTTTAAAGCTTTTAGCTGGCCATGACATGTGAAGAACATATTAAATAGGGGTGATTGACGGATGGCCACAGCTCACTACTAGTTTGTATTATCCCACCACGACCTCCATGTCTGTGCACAAAGGCAGGGCAGGGCTTTAAGTGGGCTGGGGCTGCCGGGGCTGAGCCCGGCTGTTCTAAAAAGCAGGTGCTGAGACGGGTCCCTATTGGGCTCCATATTTTTGCCCTCACCCTCAGGGTGAAAATAAGTCAACTCTGCAGCAGTACCACCCTTCACTGCCTTTGATGTAGCTTCAAAGATACTCGTTTTAGTTCTTTCACAGTCTCATTATTTCAGAACAGAAGCATTTTCAATGTTATAGACAACGAAGCCGTAGTTGTTGCTTATTTATCTTATGCAACTAAGAAACACTGACAAAGCCAACAGTTCTGACTTGTTGCACGTGTAATGTTACTTGTATTATATATCTGGATGCAATGACAAAAGCAGCAAAATACCAGTCCGGCGGCACACTATGCTAAGCACAGATTTTTAGCTTAAGTGTTTTTAAGCCACACCCTTAATTACATTGATCACGCCCCTTTGAGAGACCCCCCCAGTTTTTTCATCCCTCTTAAAGCCCTGCACAAAGACACCTGTGAAGAGGTGTAGAGCAGCTTGTCAGCACAGCAGGAAGCAGTGATAGTTGCAGCAGCTCAGCACTGCATAACTCACACTGTTTCATGTGGGCCACCACTTCCAACCATTCATAATTACGCTTACTTTTTTCTTTCAGATAGAGTGCACTCATAGCCACCTTCTTTACGTTTTTTGTCCTCCATTTTTGGGATGAATCAGTGCACGTGCATTAATGTCTCAATCCAAGATGGTGGTGCTTATTTTCTTTACTGTTGGTCAATGCCTAATTCAATATGTGAGAATTTCTCCTGGAATACTTGGCTTCTACTTCCAGTTTCTTTTTTGCATTAAGGCAACCATAAATTACAGACCTTGAGTTTCAAAGCCAACAGTTTATTCACGCAGCACAATTTGCCAATTTTTTTCCCCTGGGATTTTTTCTGCTCTGGTGTTCCTTGTCTCCAGCTACTGATACTCCACTCATTACTTCCTTCTTTCATCTTTTCCACTTAGTGTTGTTTTGTTTGATCCTAATAGGTGCCTGTGTATTCTTAACCTAGTTTGCAAGATTCAGTGACCCATCTTCTGGGCTAGCGCACTCTAGTGTGGTTTGCACCAGCTGCAGGACACCAGTGTTAGAATGGCTGCCTGACCACCACATGTATCAGTAGTTGCAGCGGTGGCCATAAAAGGATTATCGTGGTCATCTAGAAATGCAAGCCGACTGTTGAGGGTCATAATGCCACATTTAACGTTTTCTGAATGCTGCAATACAGCTTTACACTTTGTCTACACAGCACCAGGTAGTCTATCACCTCTTTCTTCATCCCAACTATTGGAACAGTAGCAGGACCAGAGAGCACTCACAAAGCTGTCCAAATGTGAGCAGTGCACTCCATCAGTTCCTTTTCTTCCCCTTTTGTTATGGACTGGAACCTGGTCCATTCACCCATAGAGAAGCCATTTCTTTGCATCCAGTTGCCAACAGTTTTTTTTTTCTAGCATTTTCGCTGCTTCCTTGACCTTCATTATGGCTTGGAAGACCTGTGCCACAATGGTGAGACATGATGGGACCACAGTCTCTTCTGTTAGTTATTCAAACAGATGCGCTTCAAAGCCCAGAAGAGGATAACCTTTATCACAAACTGAAGAACACCGTCACAGTGCAAAATTTCTACATCTCACTGTGACTTTAAAAATCCTACCTAATGGTCCTACACTACCACTGGGGAGCTAACCAGCTTGTCCAAACTCACATACAAGTAACCAGGGCAATCGCAAAATCAGTGGGTTGAATGATCATCTATTCATATGACCCTGATAACTTGCTGTTTCTCCCAGATCCAGTCAACTTTATCCAAGGAAAGGGCAACTAAGACCATGGAGTTTAGCAATCATCCAGACTCCTGGGCAGGCACTGTGAATACAAAGTAAAGGCTGCTTTTTCGGGTAGAGCCCAACTCCCTTCTGGGCGTGATAGTTCTTTTGAACTCTAAAACTGCGCTGTTGTCTCTACTATTGCCCAACTCCACCTCAAAGCACCGACCTTCAAGGTCTCGGCAAGAGTGACAACCTTATATCTGCCTCTTTAAAGCAAGTCAAACAAAAGCCCAGCCCCCGTTCAGGCTCAGCCAGAGTTGAGAAAAGCAAGGGCCTCCGCTTTACTTCATGTGAGGACTCTAGAAATTAAAATGTGTCTTTACATTTATTCTTAAACCTCTCATCACCAAGGGAACAAACGACGAGTACTGCCCACCTGCCGCCATTTCCACACTTGTCGGATGTAAGGTTTCTAACCACTCCACTTTTCTACATTACAATGCTAATGTTCTCGTTATTATATAGGTGACTTTGCAAAAACATTTACATGTCCGCTTCCATACAAGCCCAGTCACTTATATGTAGAAGGTATTGTTTACCTTACGGCATTTGTCTATAATATCCATTGTTTTTATCTGTCCAGATCTAAGTTTTAAACCGTCCTGTGTATTTTGAGACAATTATTGTTCTGTACCACAATCACTTATGACATTACAGTAAATAGAATAAACAATTACGTTTTCTAGAAATTTTTGACTTGGACATCACAAAGTTTCTCACCAAGAATTCTTTATTATGGTTTCATTTGGGCACATGACCTATCATTTTCATCAATAATATTCACGTGTTCATTGGCGGATACATGTCCGTTTTCC
This sequence comes from Calotriton arnoldi, assembly GCA_963921515.1. NCBI lineage: Eukaryota > Metazoa > Chordata > Amphibia > Caudata > Salamandridae > Calotriton > Calotriton arnoldi. Next base: position 2,039,005 of record CAWUFW010000963.1, read on the forward strand.
TCAGCTCAGGTTTTATTTGCTTTAATCTCTCAGTGACTTGTGTAGATTATTTCCTTACCTTGTTTTAGTGCTATATTCTACAATAAAAAAGGCAACAAGCAGCTTCTGCTTTCGTTGTTAAAGTGTGTAGTTCATGAATAGAGTTAATTGGGGTATTGCCCAATAGGCACATTGCTCCTCAGTCCTCACCAATACCTTCTTTACAGTGTTTGTAGCTCATTATAGTCTTGCTTACCCCTCAGGTCAGAACCATATTATAGAGCAAGAATTTTAAGTATATACTTAATCTGCTACACTGTATGCAATATTAAATCTTAACATTGCACTTAATGCATTTAACACCATATCATGTACACATGATTCCTAATAAGAGGTCCCACCCAGTATATCCAAGATATTTAAAGCGTGGTACTTCTTCAATAGATGTGTGTACATATTGCAAATTATGTCTATTATACTCCATCTATCAGAAACATTACTTTAGAATTGTTAAAATGTATACGGTTTCAATAACATAGCGTGATTTCTTCTATCAAGTCTTGAGACCCAACATATATCTGTATATAAATCATCAAACAATAAACCATCTCCCACCCCAAAAACATCTTCAACAAGCCCAAACAAAAATATGAAGAGCTACCTAACCCCACTGCAAACAAGACTGCAAAGACCGAGCTTGCACTTCCAGCCAACTCAGAAACTGGTCCCATCACTTCTTCATCCCCCAAGATTATGGACCGAATTTAGATCTCGGCAGACGGATTACTCCCTCACAACGGTAATGGATATCCCTTCGCTGAAATATAAATCCCATTATATCCTTTGGGATTTAGATTTCGGCGGATGGGTTATCCGTCACCGGTGTGACGGAGTAACTCGTCTGCCGATATCTAAATCAGGCCCTATGACTTCCTGGAGTGAGTTTTGGGGGGATAGACAATACCAAGGTGATCAAAACATTGCAAAAATGAAACCTTCCTCGCACATTGCAGACCCAATTACAGTCTCCCTAATCAAATAAATAAAAAAATAGCTTTTCAGGATCCAGTTGATCAATTCTTTTCTGACCAAAGGTGAGGTATCATCCTGCCTAAAAGTGGGCTAAGTAACTCCTCTCCTAAAAAAAAAGAAGAGGCAGACCCAGAAAACCTCAACAATTTCGATCCAGTGACTACAGTTTCTCATGAAAGATCTAGAAACCTGCATCTCTTACCAACTGGACTCATACATCTTAGACTGCAACCTTCTAGACCTGCATCAGTCTGGATTCAGAAAGGGGTACAGAACAGAGACAGACATTCTTCAGAACTTCACCTCCTACTAGATGAAGAGAGCTCCTGCCTTCTCATCCTCCTTCACATAGCCTCCCCATTCAACACAGTCGATTACAAGAGCCTTCTTAAGGCTTCGGAAGAGATTGTGCATCAGAGGTGCAGTCCTTGATGGGGCTTCATCATACCTGAAAAACAGCTCACACCATATCAAATTCAACAACTCATTGTCGGATATTGCCCCGGTAGTTCAAGGGGTACAATAAGGTTCAACACAGTCTCCTCCTACCCTGTTCAACTTGGAACCAGTAACAGAAATCCTGAAACATTCAAGCCTTTCCTAGCATCTCAATGCCGTTGAAATACAGTTTTACATGAAAGACTCATCAAAAGAAGATCTCATCACCCAGGAAAACACCATGTAAGTCGTTCAAAATAGGATGTCTTCTAACCACCTGAAACTAAACCCCTTGAAAATAGAATTCCTCCTTCTCTACCCCATAACATTCACCCACTGGTACAAAACTGGCTGGACTCACTAGACATTTAAACAGCCAGCCCAGACTCATCCAAGTCATTCAGAATCATCTTTGACGAAAGTCAAAACATACAAGCACACATAAATACCACCACTAAAAGTGCCAAACTTCATCTCACACTGCTTTGGAATCTCAAACTCTTCATCCCTAATGCTGACTTGAAACAAGTGGTTCAATAGCTTGTTACACCCAGGCAGCACTTTGGAAACACATTTCTTACAAGCTACCCCAAATCCCACAATGCTCCACTAACAGCAACCGTCAATGCTGCAGTGAGACTCATATCAGGCTCGAAATGCTTGGAACACATCCCCCCTGTCCACTCCCCCCTCAAATGGCAACCAATGGAGGTGAAATGCATGTTCAACAATGTCTGCGTCACCCACAGAGGTATACACATCGGCACCCTCTGCTATGTAGCTGAGAAACTCACACTCTCAGGAGGCTCTCACTCCATGAGGAGCTCTAAATCCCTACTACTCAAACCTGCCACATTAAAAAAAGAGAAAACAAATCTCAGGTCCTTCTCAGGAAGTACTCCAAGGATTTGGAGCTCAATCCCACCAGAGATTCACTGCAACTCGTCCCTTGACATCTTCAAGAAGAGCCGTAAGCAACTCTTGATCCACAAATACCTCGTTTTCTAAGTTCAGTCCTGACTGGTCATACCCCCACTGAAACATATATTGCACAATCCAAGCAATATACACTAAAACTATGATTAGACAGCTTAAGTGTTAAATGCAATAGATACCCTAGACCCACACAAGCTCTAGGTACAGAAACCCCTGTTACGCCCTATACGCAATGTCGCAGGCTGTCCCATAGATCCTGCCAAATCAAGTCTTTTTTTTCTTGCAACCTTATGTAGATATGAACATGTGGAACCAACTACATTCTCCTTGTAAATAATATTTGGTATACTTTAGTGACAAAGAGGAGTTTGGTGTATGTCCTTGATTATTGCTTTGCCTTTTTTTTTGGTTTTAGTGTAAAGCAGTCTGACACCCTCGAGTCTGTCCGCACTAAAAAAAACTACAAAATAAATAAATATGTTATGCTATAGGCTAGGCTAAGCCATTTTGATAATCAACAATCATGTCTAGTGATTGTTTAATTGTGGGTATCATCAAATATTTATTGCCCTAGTATTGCCAAAATCTCTCCAATTTCTGTATTATTTACTTATTGGAATCTGATTTTGGCCCCTCCATTTAAATATTAAAAAAACAGATTTATGAGGTCATTATGAGTTTCTCGGTAATCTTCTTGGAAACTCCCCCTGACAAATCACATACTCGGGATACCAATAACTCTTGGAAGTGGAGTTATTGGGTGAAAACAAGTGGGATCCTAACGATCCCCTTAGAAATTAGGAATTAGCAGGGGATCAGTAACTCTGCAACCAATTCCCTGGGAATAACTAATTTTACCCCAGAGTTTCACTTGGACATTTCAGCTGCTTTCAGCAGCTCAAGTTTTTTGGTGATGCAAAACAAATCCACAATATTCCCAAGGATCACATAATTCTTCTTTGTAACCCATGTCACTGGCCCCATCAACTTAAAAGGGACATCATAATGAGGCAGTTTAGACAGTTTTTCGCCCCCTGACTTGGTGTGGAATTAAGAGGATCCTTTCAATCAAGGCACTGGTACCACAGGACAATTGTAGCATCTCTGCACTGGTGATCTAGTAGTTAAGTTTGTTAAACCATCGCTCCACCAAGCTGATGAAGCAAGATCCAGAAATCTGGAAAAATGAACCTTGGAGTCTGCTGTTTCAAAGAACATTGTTAACCTCCTAAAGGGCATACCTCATTAACAGTCACTGGATTAACAAGTATTTCAATAGAAAGTAACACTACAGAGGGAAGGCGTATTTTGTATAAATTGCTTTCACATAATTATGTATTTATTTATTACATTTGTTAGGCGCACGAATCATCCCTACAGGGATCTCTAGGCGCCCTTACAGTATGGGAGCAAAGAGGAGTTAGACTACTGAGAGAAGAGCCAGGTTTTCAAAAGTTTTTTTAATGTGGTGAAGTCCGTACATGCTCGGATAGATAAAGGTAAACCTATTCCAATGGTAAGGGGCCAGGAATGAGAAGGCGCCGCCTCTGAGCCTCGTTGTTCTAATGTGTTTTGGGCATAGGAGCAATAAATCACTCGATCTGAGCTGCCGTGCCGGGATATATGTTTGTAGTTTATGCCTCAGGTAAAGAGGACCCTTCCCCTGCAGGGTCTTACACACCAGGCAGAGAAGTTTGAAGAGGGCACGTTTTTTAATCGGGAGCCAGTGAAGGGAATATAGAGAGAGCTCGGAGGGGGAACGGGGTGGAAGATTTAGTATCAATCTGGCAGCCGCGTTCTGCACAACTTGGAGCATGGCCGAAAGGCCTTCTCTACTACCCACCAGGAGGGCATTGCCGTAGTCCAGGCAGCTCATTATTAGTGCTTGTACGAGTGTCTTCCTAGCCTGCAAAGGAGTCCACTGGAAAACCTTTTTAAGGGTTCGCAGGATGCCAAAACAGGCTCCAGACACTGTTTTGACATGCTCCTTCATGGAGAGCTTGTCATCCATCATTATTCCCAGATTCCTTGCACATTTGTTGGGGGTAGGTGAGAGCCTAGCTCCGGAGGCCACCAATCCTCTGACCAAGCTGTCTGTGCCTTCCAGAACAGGAGGATCTCTGTTTTGGTCATGTTCAATTGAAGATAGTTCTTGGACAACCACGAGGCTACTGTCAGTAAGCAGTGTTTAAATCTCGCTTTGGTCAGGGTGTGGTCATGGTCCATGGTGATGATCAATTGTGTATCATCAGCATAGGAAATGGTTTCAAAACCATAAGATCTGATGAGTTGTGCCAAGGGGACCATATACACATTGAACAGTGTCGGGCTCAAGATTGAGCCCTGTGGCACCCCCTTATCAAAAGATGAAGATGCTGATGTGTCCTCGCCCAACTGGACCTGGTTTGTACATTCTAACAGGAAATTGACCAGCCATTCGAGTGCTTTGCCTCTGATACCAAACTCTCAAAGTCTATGCACTAAGATCTGATGGGAGATGGTATCGAATGCAGCTGAAAGGTCTAAAAGAACCAACATGGTCGCTGATCCCTGATCTAATGCCAGTTTGATAGTGTCCGTGACTTCCACAAGTGCAGCCTCAGTACTGTGAGAGGTGCGAAAGCCAGATTGCGAGCGATCGAGCAGATGATTAGATTCCAAGTATGATGATATTTGGGCATTCACAGCGGATTCTAGGATTTTGGAGAAAAAAGGAAGACGGGAGATGGGTCTGTAGTCTGCAAAGTTATGAGGGTCTGCTGTAGCTTTTTTAAGAATGGGCTTAATGTAGGCTGCCTTCCATTTGCAAGGTATACTAGCCAATTGTAGTGAAAGGTTACATAGATCTGTGATTGGAGTGCACAGAATAGGGGCTAAGGTAGTAATCACATGGGGAGGTGCTGGGTCTATCGGGGACCCTGATTTTATAGAATCTACGGGCTAGGGTCTGATCCTCAGTCATTGGGCTAAAGGTTTCCAACATGCAAACAGGCGGTACTTCTTGGGGTTCCTGTGTGATGGAGCCTACTGGGTTTGAAAATGTGTTATAAAGGATGTTGATTTTTTGTTTAAAGGATGCTTCAAGATTATCACAGTGCGATTGGGATGTTGGAATCGTTTGATTGCCACTATTAGGGTTTGTGAATTCTTTGAGAATTATGAACAACTCCTTAGATGAGTTTTTTGCAGAGTTGATTCTCTCTGCAATATGGGTTCTTCTGGCCAGATTACAATGTTTGAGATACATTCTCAGGGCGACTTTATAAGCCAGTTTGCCCTCATTGCTTTTATCCTTCCTCCAGATCCGTTCTAGTCTCCTTACTATGGTTTTCTCCTTCCTTAACGCCTCCGAATACCAAAGAGCAGGGGGATGTTCTCCTCGAGATTTTGGGTTTCTTAGCGGCGCAATTATGTGAAATTTTAGTAAAATTATTTGCAATTATGCAAAACGCAAACCCAGCATTTAGCACTATATTTTAGCACAAAACGCATCCTCATATCCATGTTGGACATGAGGACGCATTTCTTTCTAAAAAAAAAATAGCTCCAAAACCACAAGCACCAGGAACAACAGCCACTTCTGTTTTGGTCATTCATGTTGTTCCTTTGCTCCCGCTCTCCAATGTTACTGTGAACATGGCATAATTACATGATGTGGCATGCAACACAAAATTCCCAATATTACACAAATCAAGAAGTTTCGCCCGAGCCTAAACACTACCTTTTGCACAAGATTGTAATCAGTCATATGCACAGCTCCAGTATGCACCCAAATGCATCCTCATTGAGCTCATTGACTGGGGCAATGCGCCTCATTACAAAAAATATGTGTGTTCTCTCCAGCTCATGTTTATAATGGAGAAAACGCACAGGTGAAACCACAGAACGGTGGTTCAAACCATCAGTCTTTGCCAACAGACCTTTGAGGGAGACCCTAAGGATCTCCATGAATGTAGGTGCAAATTGTAACTGCACATACCCTAGTGGGGGGCATTAAAGTCACTTTCAGGGTCAGGGGTTCAAAAGGCACATGCAAAGACATAATAGCATGGATCGGTTGCACTGTATCATTAAACGTGTAACCATGGTGGGCCTCTAGAATCTGCACTTAAAAACCTATGGGACACAATGTGCTTCTTTACAAAGGATGAATCTAGGGGTCATTCGGTTAGTGTGCCCCTCAGGCCTTTTTTGCCATGTACCTACTTCAGTAATGTAGCACAGACATTCCTTCATGTATATGTTCCTGTAGTTGGGGTCTCTGGTCAGAAGGAGTCTTTGGCAGTATTAGATGTAGTGGGTACCACACACCTACATACCTGAATTGGTGGGAACCACAGGCACCCACATACCAGACTGGGGGTCTCCTGCCTACGCACCCAGACGGCATGCATACTACTTCACATCATTGCAATTCCAACATGAAGTGCTTCACAGACTTCCTTAATGAGACTGCAAAGTTTTTCATGTGTCGCGGATAGGCCTTGCCCTGACCAGATATCTGCAGAGTATCTGCTCTTGTCTCTTTGGTGATCTAGTAATTCTGGTTCTACCCTCGGTGGAACTCTGTGTTCAGGTTGCTGGTGTGTATCTTGTTCTGTTCCTGCTCTTCACCTTCTCTATAGATCGGCTCATCAAAGCTTGCTGTTAGATGACTGAGCTGTACGTTTTCTTGAGTTGATCTTTCTTTCTCCTGTCTGGTTCCCTTGTTGTTAATATTTTTAGACGACAGCATTTCTTGTGATTCTGTAGCTGTGGTGCCTTTTCTGACCCCCCCTGAATAACCTGTGGTTAGATTGTAACTCTATCTTCATTGGCATGTCTGCAGGTAGGAGCATCACATCACTGATCTGTGCGGGCATTACTGCTGTTTTAATCGCTTTGGTGCTGCAGCACTTCGCACCCACTCTTTCCTTTTCTGCATTGTGTAGGTGGGTGCATGTCAGCACCTTGCACATGAGGGATCTTTCATGTGGCTCCTGATAGTAGGAGAGGTGCACTGCATGGGAGGTTGTGCCAGGAGAAGCCTTGTGACAGTCTCTGGGAGTGGGACAGGTCTTCTTGAGGGTGTGCATAAACCATTCCACTCCACAATTAGCGTAGAACCATTGCAGGATGCAGTGTAGTGAAGCCTTTGTTGACTGCAAAGCCTGGAAACTGCCAGATGTGTAATATCAGGCCGTTGTCGCATTTCAATACTCCACGTTTGCCCATAACAGCAAACAGCGTGTCCAAGCCTGAAACTACAAAGAGCCACTGTGGACGGCAAGAAATATGAAGAAATCATCCATACTGCAAGTGGCAGGTCACAGAAGAATGACGTCACATACTACCAGGCGTTTCAGTGTTTGGCAAGGTGATGACAGCGTCTGTCGGTGGTGCCATCACCACGGCTTGGCACTAGGTGCAGCCTCTGAGCACTTTATCAATGAGAGTGCCCATCCCCGGGAATCAGACCTTTATAAGTAAAAACGCTTCCAATTCAATTCAAAAATCTTTATTCAGATAGTGGTGTATCCATAAAAGCACAGTTCACATAACAACATAAACAAGTATACAAGCCCATTAATCGTAATATTAGAAAGACAAAATCATACATAAACAAACATCATGTTATGAACAGATAAAAAAGTTATTGATAAAAACCCTCTTAATTTGAGTCAGTATAGATTGTTGTGGGCTGGATAAAAAACTAATCTACAGACAATATCCATTGGGTTTAGATAAAACATGATCATAATATATAAGAATTAATTCAATAAAACCGAGCGTCATAAAGTGCACATTGTGTTGCGGGCGCGTACTGCAATTTTTTTAAAAGTACCTACACGAACAGTTAGTTCGTCATTTTCCAACTTAAAAATTTCCATATAGGCTGCATCAAAACAGATGGGCAGGATTTTTTTTTAAAACGGTATATTCCATATAAAACTTACAAAAAAATATAAAATGGGGTGTTGTTTGCCCGCTCCTGCCTTCACAGGGGCATGGTAATTGATCTAAATTAGCATTGTACCCCAGAGGAAAACATAATAAAAATGTAACTGTGCCTGCCCTTAAACGGAAGAGAAGTCCTCTCTCCCAACGACCTATTGGTTTTGAAAGATAACTAGATGGTGTGTTTGATGTATCATCAATAGACATGTAAGTTGCAACAGACGTTTTCTGGGCCTCCTTTCCGTGTCTTAGTGTACTATAATGGGCGTAAAAAGCCCCCCGAAGGACTTTTTTGTTCATATTATCAATTTCGGTAGGGTTTGAGAAGACCTGTGCATAATTAATACTACTCAAACTCTCCTTCACTGCTGCAAGCCATGGTATTTCCCTTCCCTTGTCGCAATTGAGGCAGTCTCTTATTATCTCTCTAGTGAGGGACGCTGCTGGATTTTTCCAAATGGCAAGCCAGGAAAGGGCAGGGCGGGTCTTTATGTAGTCTTCAATAAAATGCAGTTTTAATTCGGCATGACAAACATATTTTGATGTGGAGATCGGTACTCCCAAAAGTTTCGGCAGAATCTGTTTTCTTCAAGCTGGTTACTGTTACTCTTTGTGTAACCCCAGACCTCCGCTCCATAAGTTGCTGTTGGGATACACTGTGTTTTATAAATTTTCAAAAGCGCTAAAATTACCCCTGTTCTTTTGGGCTGCGGAAGGCCGAGAATTGAATTAATAGCTTTGGAAAACGTATTCCTGCTATATGACACATGGTCAACCCAAGAACCGTTGGCAGCAAACACCAGCCCCAGGTAAGGAAAAGTGCAAGTGCTTTGTAATTTTTGATCATCCACAACAATGGTGTTTAAAAGACACTTTTTCGGCCCACAAGACATAATAAGTGATTTCTTAAAATTTGTACACAGATCTAAACCAGCCATAAAATCCACAAAACCCTGCACAAGGATAGGTAATGCATTGGGTGTTCGGCCCATTAGGATCGCATCATCGGCATACAACAGGGTGGGGAGTATCTTACCATTGATTCTGGGGACATCATTGGTGAGTACAGTCAAAGATTTATGTAAATCATTAATATATAGAATAAAAAGCAGGGGGGCCAGAACACACCGCTGCCTTACCCCTCTGTCAACTCTGATGTCATTTGAGACCTCCCCACCCATATTGATCCTCACCCGGGCTTTCATGTCTCTATGCAAATAAGCTAAAAAGTGAACTAAAACCTTGTGTAAACCATATTCCAAAAGGGTAGACCATAAACGAGACCGGTTAACAAAATCAAAGGCCGAGGTGAGATCCATAAAAGCCAGATATATTGGGGATGGCTGGGCTATAGTATACTTCCCAATAATTAAATTAAGATTTAGGCACTGTTCGATACTGCCTATTTTATTTCTAAATCCTAATTGGCATGATTGCAAAATGCAATCCTCCTCTACCCATTTTTTTATGTTGTTATATAAGATCCTCCCTAAAATTTTCATCGTGTTATCTATCAGTGAGATTGGCCTGTAGCAGCTGGGCTGAGAACGGTCACCCTTTTTAAAGATTGGTACGATGATGCTTGTTGACCAAGTGCTTGGGAGCGGGGCATTAAGTTAAATTATTAAAAACATTTAATAAGAGCGGCGCCCAGAACTCGGGTTTGTACTTAATCAAGTCAATGGGCAGCCCGTCAGGTCCAGGGGCTTTATTTCCCAAGCTCTGATTGATGGCATCTTCAACTTCCTGTATGGATATTGGGATCCCAGAGGGGATCTGATGCTCTACGGGGGCCTCATTGTGTGTTGGGGCTGAATAGATCATAGAAAAATGGGCTACCCATGCCTCACTGGTTATGTTGCAGCTTATTGGAGTTAGTGGTTGTCCCATGGATCTCATGTCTTTGACCGCAGCCCAGAAAGCGTTCCCGTTATTTAATGTGGCAGCCTGTGCGAATGTGTCCCAGCGCTCATTCATAAATTCTTCTTTCCTTCGTGAGACGCCTACCTTATACTTTTTCCTTAATAATTTTACAAGGGAAGGATTTCTGGGGTTTGTTGAAAGTGCCCTGCGAAGCTGTCTATTGATTAAAGAACAATCACCATTAAACCATCTCGGTCATTGTTGTGCTCCCGGGATTGGCTTAGATAATATAGATTTAATACCCTCACATAATTTTGAAAAGGCGCCAGTTACCTCGGGATCAAAAAAATCTTGTAGTGACAAACATGAATCAATAAGTCTCGGGTAGTTACTTACCATCTTAAAAAAGAGATCAGTGTAATTGGCTCTTCGCCAAACCAATCTTAAATTGTCTGTAGAAGGGGTCAAATTCCTAGCCCCACACTCATTGTCATATGTCGACCTCAGGGCAATTCTCAGTTCTATTGTAATGGGATTGTGGTCGCCATGAGTAGTCGAGACAACCTTGGCTTTCATTAGACAATCCTCAAGAATAGGAGAAATAAAAACATAATCTATAGTAGAGGCACTACCCCTACCTCTGAATGTTGGTTCAGGCGGGTCATTGTTATTAGTTACAGCAGCAATTTCCATCACGTTGGTCAAATTATGATTAAGCAAATGATCCCGTAATTCAACGCCCCTATTACATAGATGCACCTTAGAGCTCGGTCCTATAATTGAGGTGGTTTGGCATTAAAGTCACCCCCCAAACAGATGCCAACTGTATTACCAAATCCATTACGATGTTGTAGAGTTGTGATAAAATTAAACAAGTTGATAAAATTTACATTAGGTGCAGAATAAAAATCATTATTATAAAAATTGATTAAACATATGGATACACCCCTCCTATATATTAATGAGAGTGCCAATCCCCGGAAATCAGACCTTTATAAGTAAAAACGCTTCCATTTGGCAATCCCATAGTGACTTTCATGGCTTACATTGACAAGAGAGTTCCAGGTGGACTATGGAGCTACAATTCGGTTGCCTTTCAATACGATTCCTTGTGACATCGATAGCTCATTGTGGATGTGTGTCAATGAGGGCCGGACTGGCCGTAGGGGGCACCGGGCATTTCCCCGGTGGGCCGCCAGGGTGGGGGCCGGTTTTGGGCCCCTGAGGGGCCGTTTCTGTTACAGGGCCGTTTTTGCAGCATATCTGCAATATCGCCCCTGTAACAAAATCGGCCGAAACCGGCCCTGGCAAAGTGCTCGGCCGCACCCCCAACCCCCGGGGGGGGGCCAGCCGAGCACTTTGCCAGGGCCGGTTTTGGCTGAGTACGTTTCTGGCTGAGGGCTACAGTCTGGTAATGACTTCTGAAGTTTGTCCCGCAAGCGTGGCTCACTTCTGTGAGTAGCTGTAGGAGGAAGCCTTGAAATATTTCTCTAGCCCAAGTGTAGAACGATCACCTTTGAAAGTGCATGAAAAAGTAGAAAGCTCAAATTTTGATCTGCTAGGAATGCATGCACCTTGTTCTGAGCTATGGGTGGGTGCCTTGAGAGAAAATGTGTTGGGTTCCTCAGCTGGCTGATACATAAGTAGATACTGGTTTGCCTATAAGGCATATCCATATTATATCATCGCTTTTCATCACTGCTCTGTGCTAAAAGTGCTTTTTTCATAGTTCTATTGTACTAAAACATTTATAACACGTTTTATCCCCCTCGGTAGGATATCAAAGGACCTTCCCAGGTGGGTAGCAAGCTACACTGTACATGACTTTGTGGTGATTTAGAGTTTGGAAGACAGGGTACTCCATACCAAACACGACAGACTACCCCGTATGCCAAACTGATATCCTCCCACCCCATTTACAGTCAGGAGGACCGTCAGCTTTCCATTCACAGAGCCCCCTTTATCTCCATCAGCAGAAAGCTTCTTCTGATGGCTTGGTGAAGGACGGTTTGTCAAAGGTAGGTAATTCCACCACCCACCCAATTTAGGGTTGAGAATGGGCTGTCCTTTTTTACTGTCCCTCACTACCAGGTAAAACCTGACAGTGAAAGGAACTGCCTTGATGGCAGTTCCTATCAAGGTACAAAGATCACCTCCGAGTCAGACAGAAGTTTGGTAGAACAATGCTGACTCTTCAGCAACCAGAGAGCAAATACTCCCAAAGTGCTTTGCCATCCTGTCTCCCTCCTTTGAAAATCAAACAGACTGTACCACTGCAATGTCAAAAAGAACCCACTATGATTGGTGTCTGTGTGGCTAGAGGACAGAAAAAAGGGCCCTGCCCACATGTCGCGCCGGGACACTCCTTGGAGTATCTGAGCGCGTTACAAACTTCACTAACATAACATAACATTCGGCTGTGACTGGGGCGTGGCCAAGATGGCGGGCGCATCGAACGCTTATTAAACAGCTCCGTGCCGGACCCGCTCATTATCCTGGCATATACGTGTAAATGAGCCCTCACAGCATATTCTGTTTGGTCGCTGTGATCCTGAAACAGCCAGGACCAGATCTCCTCTGACCCCGATCTTGCGGGGAGCACAGAGTACTAGATATGCAGGGAGCAGTTGTGCTGGCCTGCATCACACTGGCACACCGGGCCTGCTGCTGAAACACCGAAGGGTGCCGATGACCCATAGCGATCCACTGGAACGAAGTGCAAAGAGACCCAGCAAACCAAAGCCGCTGCTCTGGGTGATCACTTGACACTGACGGCGAGGAGCGGGGCTAACTGCACTGAGTGGTGCTGAGAACGGGTGACCGGAGCTGACTGGAGACTCCAATGACTCCTGCCCAGGCTGCAAGAATAGTCAGCGTTGCCGGGCCCCCGAGGTGCCCGGAGTGGAAGAAGATGCGGACTGAAGGCTCCAGCAGCAGAGAACTGCAATCTCATGCCGCGCATAATCAGAACCACAGGGAACAGGTGAACATCCAGGACACCGCGAGGCGGTGCAACCCGCTCTCCTCTGGACCCTGCGGCCTGGGCCTTGTGCCACAGGGAGACCCGGCCTCTCCTCCATATACAGACCTCTGCAGTGGCTGGCACCACCACTGACAGGGGCCTCAGCCTTTGCCCCAGACCGCAATGAGGGAGCAATGATACGTGGCCTCTTCCCAAGCTGTGAGGACTGCCAGCACTGTGTGACTGCCCCAGAGGCCCCCAATCAGGTGAGGCACGTCTGCGGCACACCTCTCATCAGGCACTGGGCGTAGATGGCAACCTGCATTTATAGAGAGCAGCAGGCTGCTGGACACTGGGGATCGGCTTGAGAGGCAAGGGGAAATTTATGGTCTGGCCTATATCCTGATGGCCTGGAAGTATTGTGACTCTTGATGCTCGCATTAAACTCAGATGGCGGCTCCAGCTTACAGAATGAACTGCGCGAAATACCAGTGTCACACCATTCTTTGCACACTGACGTGAGCTGAATGAACAATTGCTCCCCTGCCCATGAATCAATTAATCAATCAATCAGGGGAATTGGAAGCGCGCTACTCACCTGTGAGGGTCGCAAGGAGCAGGGGTGATCCGCTCCCTATCAGTCGAAGAGACAGGTCATGAGCGTCTTCCTGAAGATGTTCAGGGAGGGGGCGCGTCTGATATTGAGCGGGAGCTCGCTCCAGGTCTTGGCTGCGATGTAGGAGAAGGTTCTTCCACCTGTTCTGGCTCTGCGGATGCGCGGGGTTTCGGCGAGGGTGAAGTCGGCGGATCGGAGGTTTCTCTTGGGTACGTGGAAGGAGATTCTCTCGTTGAGGTATTGGGGTCCGGTGTTGTGGAGGCATTTGTAGGCATGGGTGAGTATCTTGAAAGTGACTCTCTTCTCAACGGTGAGCCAGTGGAGGTTCCGTAGGTGTTGGGAGTTGCGTTCGTGTCGAGGAATGCCGAGGACGAGTCTGGCTGCGGTGTTCTCTATGGTCTGGAGCTTGCAGAGCAGAGACTTGTTGATCCTGGCGTAGAGGGCGTTTCCATAGTCCAGTCTGCTGGTTATGAGTGCGTGGGTGACAGCCTTCCTTGATATGGGGGATCCACTTGAAGGTCTTTCGTAGGATTCGGAGGGTGTTGAAACAGCTGGAGGTGACGGCGTTGACCTGTCATGTCATGGAGAGGGAGAAGTTGAGTATGATGCCGAGGTTTCGGGTGTGGTTTATGGGCGTGGGGGGACTGCCGAGGGCCGTAGGTCATCAGGTGTTGTCCCATGCCGAGGGGGAGGGTCCGAGGACGAGGACTTCTGTCTTCTCCGAGTTGAGCTTCAGGCAGTTTCTGCTCATCCAGGATGCGACGTCCTTCATTCCTTCCTGGAAGTTGAGTCTGGTGGTGATTGGGTCCTTGGTGAGGGAGAGGATGAGCTGGGTGTCATCGGCGTAGGATACTATGCTGAGTCCATGCTGTCTTAAGATGGCGGCGAGGGGGGCCATGTAGATGTTGAAGAGCGTGGGGCTGAGCGATGATCCTTGGGGCACTCCGCAGTTGATTTCCATGGGTTCGGAGAGGAAAGGTGGTAGTCTGATTCTTTGGGTTCTGCTGGTGAGGAATGAGCGGATCCAGTCGAGGGCGATTCCTTGTATGCCGGCGTCGTGGAGTCTGGCGGTGAGTGTGCGGTGGGAGACGGTGTCGAACACTGCAGAGAGGTCGAGTAGGATCAGGGCCGCAGTGTGTCCTTGGTCGAGGAGGGTGCGGATGTCGTCTGTGGCGGCGAGTAGAGCGGTTTCGGTGCTGTGGTTGCTGCGGAATCCGGATTGGGAGGGGTCGAGGATGGAGTTTTCTTCGCTGAATTTGGTTAGTTGTGCATTGACTGTCTTTTCGGTGACTTTGGCCGCGAAGGGGAGGAGGGAGATGGGTCGGTAGTTCTTGAGGTCGGTGGGGTCTGCTGAGGGCTTCTTGAGCAGGGGTCTGACTTCAGCGCATTTCCAGTCGTCGGGAAAGATGCCGGTCTTGAAGGTGGTGTTGATGGTGTGTCGTAATTCGGGAGCGATGGCGGTGGCAGCTTTGTGGAAGATGTGCAGGGGGCAGGGGTCCATGGGGGCCCCTGAGTGGATGCTTTTCATGGTCAAAGTGGTGTCTTCAGTGGTGACTGGGGTCCAGGAGGAGACGGTGGACTGGATGGCATTGCTGGAGCAGGAAGTGGTTTCGGAGTGGGGTGTCTGGTCGTTGAAGTTGTCGTAGAGTGCCTTGATTTTCAGATGGAAGTAGGATCCGAGCTTGTCGCAGAGGTCCTGGGAAGGGGTGATGTCAGTGGTTTCGCTGGGGGGCTTGGTGAAGTCCTGTATGGCGCTGAAGAGTTGCTTGGAGTTGCCGGCGTTGGTGAGGATTTTGTTTTGGATGAAGGTCCTTTTGGTGGATCTGATGAGTTGGTGGTATTCTGTCATGGTGTTTTTGTAGGTGGTGCGGTCTTCTGGCGTTTTGCTGTTTCTCCAGTTCTTCTCAAGAGGTCTGCAGGTGTGTCTGGATTCTTGGAGGTCGGCGGTGAACCAAGTGGCTTTCCTGGGGCGTTGTCTGTCGGGGTTGCGTAGTGGTGCAAGCTTGTCTGTGCAGCTGGAGATCCATCTGTGGAGTCATTTGGCTGCGAGGTTGGCGTCGGTCGGCGTGGTGGGGGCATCGCGGTTGAGAGTGGAGTTGAGCTGTTCCTCAGTGACGTTGCTCCAGTTCCTTCGTGGGGGGCGTGGTGCAGGTTTGGGTGGCGTGGGTTTGTCGACGTGGAAGTGTACGCAGTGGTGGTCTGTCCATGGGGGTTCCGTGGTGTGGCTGAAGTGGATGTTGTTTCCTCCTGCGAAGATGGGGTCGAGGGTGTGTCCTGCCTTGTGGGTGGGCGTGGTGACGAGCTGTTTCAGTCCGATGTTGGCGAGGTTGTCCAGGAGGGTGGCGGAGTTGGGGTCGCTGGGGTTATCGAGGTGGAAGTTCAGGTCTCCGATGAGTATGTAGTCCATGGAGGTGATGGCGTGGGGTGCGATGAGGTCAGCGACGGTAGTGGCGAACGAAGCGCGGGGTCCGGGGGATCTGTAGGCGAGGGTGCCGCGGAGAGTGGTTCTGGGACTGGTCTGGATCTGGAAGTGAAGGTGTTCGGTGGTGGGGAAGGAGTCCTTCGTGATGGAGGTGGAGAGTCGGAGAGAGCTCTTGTGTACGATGGCGAGTCCTCCTCCTGGGCGGTTGGGGTGGTCCTCCCTCTGGATCTTGTATCCGTCGGGGATGGCGGTGGCGATGTCGGGGGCGGAGGAGGCGTTGGTCCAGGTTTCTGTAAAGAAGGCGACGTCTGGCGAGTGGGTGTCGAGGAGGTTCCAGATCTCTACGGCGTGTCTGTGCAGGGAGCGCACGTTGAGGAGGATGCACTTCAGGGCTTCGGTGTTGTTGGCGTTTGGTGCGGGGGCCGTGGGGGTGCGGTCGGCGGTGAAGGATTGGCGGCAGTGACGGCAGGAGAACTGGCCGTGGGTGGTGTTCGGCGTCGACTGCTGGCAGTTGTTGTTCCTTCCAGGGTTGAGTGCGAGGAGGGCAGCGGGGTTGTAGCGGTGGGAGGTTGCAGATCCAGGGTTCCTGGCACTGGCCGCGGTCGGGTCGCGGTCGGGTCGCAATCGGGTCGTGGTCGGGTCGCGGTCGGGTCGCGGACGGGCGTAGACGGGCTTGCCTTTGGCGCGCCCGCTGCCCGCAGCCGCCATTAAGTAGGGGAGGGGGGAGGGAAGCGCGGGTACCGGCAGAGGGGAGGGGCCGCGGGTGCAGCAGCGACGGGAAGGGCACAGGGAGCAAACGGGCACAGGGGACAGAAAAAACAAGACGGGCACAATAGGAAATACAGTGAAGAGGCTAGAAGGAAAGACAGAAAAACGGGCACAGAAAGACAGAAAAGACAAGACAGGCACAATAGAAAACGAAGACACTACCATTCACCATGCACAGACTAGCCAAATAATACAGACATACCTCCAGCCTATTTGAAGACAGAGACACAAGTGCACAGGCACCGCAAATGTACCTGTGAGGCTGGTGGCACACGACAGCGAACTGACTACACAGTAGGTGGAGGCGACGGATCGGAGCGGCGGGATCGCTGTGGGGTGGCACTGGGTGGCTACAACTGACCCCCACAGTAACAATCAGAACCCCGACCTGGCACCTCCCGTCTCAATATCCCGGCCCACTGACACCATACAACAGATGGGGAAGACTAGGGCGGACAACCCCCAACCCCAGGCTGGGGTCGCGTTGAACCCAGCTGACCGCCTGACAGACATCACCCAAACTGGAAAGTCATCACTAGATGCCCCGGCGGATCATTCGCGCCATTTTGGCGAACTCCTGGCAGAAATCATGGATATCAAATCCACTCTGGGCCCTAAAATAGACACAAAATGCATTGAAATAGGGCTCCTTCGTGAAGACCACAAAAACCTAAGAGACAGGGTGGAGACCTCCAATCGACACTGGCGGCCCTGAGGCCCATGGCGAAGGTGGCAGAAGAACAACTCAGAACACTTCAGAAGGAGGTGGATCACCTCAGAAACCGGGTGGAAGATCAGGAAGGAAGATCACGTAGAAACAACGTAAGAATAGTAGGCCTCCCTGTACGCATTAAAGGCCAAAGCATGGAACTCTACCTTGAATCCTAGTTTACCAACGTGATACTTTAGGGCAAACAATCCAAATTTTTCTCGGTGGAAAGGGCCCACAGGGTGCCCAGGCGGCCCCACACACCCGGGAAATCCTACAAGACCGTTGGTGGCACGGCTTTTCAACTACCGCGACAGAGACCACATACTACAGGTAACAAGAGCCCACGGCCAGTTGAAAACACCACGGCACACATATACCCGGACTACACTCTTGCAGTGCAGCGACGCAAGTCCTACTTCCTTGAAGTAAAAAAGAGCCTGAGAGCACACAATGTGAAATATGCCCTCCAGTTCCCAGCCACGCTACGGATACAATACGATGGCAATACCAATATCTGCGCTACTCCAGAAGAGGCATGGGACTGGATGGAACAGAACGGACTAGCGCACAACAGGGGACAGTGGTTGAGCCCCATCAGAAGCAGCAAACACAAAGCGGATCTCGCAGCAGGCGCCAACCACAGGGGCCTTCCAAAGAACAGGCGGCAAGGAAGAGAGCAGAGGCACTAAAGGACGCAAACGACATGCAATCTCCCACCCCCCATTGTCTTCAGGATCAGAGGCAGAAGAACACCTGGAGGATGTCCCGTCGCTAACAAACTTGCAACAAAAAGCAGTTCTGGGTGGCAGCCCCACTGTCACCCCACAAACCTCTAACGATCTAATGTGAAGAAGTCCCTCGCAAAGTAACTGCATAACCTGAAGTCTGCGCAGAAGCCAACATGGATCCTATAGGAACTCTCAACCAAAAAATTCTATACAAGGGCATCCAGGGCTGTACACCACAACCCCAACAAGCGGGTACCCCGAGCTCATTACGCTATCACCACCCCCCATCCACTTCGAGTGACTGTTACAGAAACATTGTTGTATTGCTCTTCCTTTTCTCTCTCTGCTCTTTTCTCTATCTCTCCCTCTTCTTTTTCTCTGCCTATAATTTCAGTCGAATCACAATTAAGTGCTGATGGCTGTACGCCCGCTGGTTTATTGGACTGGGAGTGGGAGTTGGGGATTATTACTGATTGAAATGCACTGTCTGCACCATCAAACCGCACACATCACTATGGAAGTACATAATCGCTTGAGTGTTACATGGGGGTTTCGTGCATGCGGTCGGACAGGGGTATGTTATCGGCGCATCAGGAATCGGCTATCACTTCCATAACAAAACACTACAAATGCTTCTACTAACATGGAATGTCCGTGACCTAGCAGGGCATACCAAGAGACACCGGGTCTACCAATACTTGAGGAGACGCAAGATTACCATTGCGCTCCTTCAAGAAACACCTCTGACCACACAAACACTCGCCTCAATTCGAAAGTGCTAGAGAGGCACAATAGTGGGGACCACATACTCTGGTTATGCCAGAGGAGCCTTAATATGGGTAGCACCTGGGATTCCACTGGAGATACTCCACACACTCACTGACCTGAACAGGCGATACGCAATTCTGGAGGGGATTCTGGATGGTTTACCAATATCACTAATCTCGCTTTATGCCCCAAATTCAGGCCAATCATCATTCTTACAATCTATGTCCCCAGCATTGCTCCATGACCCATCCGCTCCGGTTTACTGGGGAGGAGACTTCAACTGCACCCCAGATGTCGACATGGACTGCTCACGCCCCCCATTACCAGGTGCCAATCTATCACCCTATCACAATGTTTGCACACATGGTCTACCAACTACACCTGCAGGACGTGTGGCGTGGTATACACCACCTTAGCAGGGAATATTCTCACTACTCGGGGTTACATGACATATACACAAGAAAAGATATGATATACTGCTCTAGTGAGATCTTGCCCCGGGTGTCTCATGCAGAATATCTTTGCCTGCACAATATCGGACCACAGCCCCTTACAACTACAGATATCCTGGGGCAAAAATAAATCCAGTATCCCTACATGGCGCCTCCCCTTAGAAGCACTCAAAGACGCTCCACTATGCACCACCCTATCACAATCCATCACAACATGCTTCCTAGACAATGAAGGCACTGCATCCAGTGCTGGAATATAGAGGGAAGCATTCAAAGTAGTCTTACGCGGATACACAATAAAAGCAGTATACGGCACCCGCACGTCCCTCAATAAAGAATTAGAGGACTTAGAGAAGGAAATACAGTGATGCGAGCGCCTTTCACCCGTAGACTCATAAGTCATACCCACACTGGCTCAAGCTAAGCTATCCCACAAAACAACCCTCGACCGACTGTCCGACCTGGACTATAAACAATACCAAACCAGAAAACACGTGGAGGGCGACAAAGTGGGTAGGACATTAGCATGGCTACTGAAAACTGACTTATCTCAAACACTCATCACCGCTATCCACAACCCGGAGGGCTGACTGGTTAATACGCAGGCCAAGATTAACTCGGCCTTCTATCAATACTACACCTCCCTCTACAAAGCCCCCTCACCATATGACAGACAAGAGTTTCAACTCTTCTTGGAACATATAGCTCTTTCCCACATCCCGCAGTCCCCCATCATGGAGACCAAGATAACTGAAGACATCCAGCATCTAGCGAGAGTTAAACCCCGGGGACGGATGGTTGGTCCCTAGAATTCTACACAGTATTTACTACACGATTGGTCCCCCGACTACATCGGGTTGACACGGAGGCCTATGACCAAGGCATATTACCCCTCTCACTTCGAGAAGCCGTGCTAGTGGTGTTACTTAAGCCAGGCAAAGATACGCTACAGATGAGCTCGTACCGCCCTCTTTCCCTCCTGAACACGGACTATACAATACTGGGCAAGGTTGTGGCCAACAGACTGCGAGAAGTGACACAATTGTTAGTTCATACCGACCAAAACGGTTTCATACCCGGCCGGAACACCAGCTTAATCCTACGCCATCTCTTTATGCTGCTGGACTGGGCACGCACAACACAGGAACCAGCGTGTGTAGCCTCCCTAGATATTGAAAAGGCATTCTATACCCTGGGTTGAGGATACCTTGATGCGGTATTGGTGGGCTATGGTATAGACCCTCAGTTCCTGCAATGGATTAAGCCAGTGGTTCCCAAACTGTGTGCCGTGGCTCCCTGGGGAGCCGTCAAACCTAGCCAGGGGAGCCGCGCACCAAGCACTTTAATGCACTTAATGTTGAAGGGTCTGTTGGCTTCAATTAAACTAATTAGACTTAAATGCATGATGTCGATGATTTGTAAGTGACATGCCTAAAGCTGTAAACTTACGGGCAGATTTACAAGAAGGTGCCGCAGTGTGGCACCGCAAGCCCTTTGGCTGCGCCACGCTGCGGCACCTTCAGAGCACAGGAATGCGACATATTTACAATGATATGTAGCATTCCTGTGCTCTCCCCTGTGCTGGCGCACAAACAGCTGCCATGCGCCGGCGCAGGCACCCTTGCACCATGGTGCAAGGATGCCTGCGTCATGGGGAGATTGTTTTTGTGCAGGAAGGGGCACCTTCCTGCACAAAAACAATCACTTCAGGCATTTTCCTCTTTCAATGCGTGCTGTAGAATGCAGCACGCATAAAAAGAGGAGAAATGAAAACATTTCTCCTCGTTGCGCCTCGCTACTCGCATACTGACGCATTTCCAGGTTTACGAAACCTCGTAAATCTGGAAATGTGTCTGGTTCCATGTGTGTTGCGTGGGAACACCCACAGCAACAACCATGGAACGCCCCTTTCACGCTAAGTGCTGCGTGTAAAGGGGCCGTATTTACAAGGACAGGAAAAGCCACGCAGGGTGGCTTTTCCTATCCTTGTAAATATGTGGCAGTGAAATGCACTGCCAGTGCGTCACAAAAAGTGACGTACTGGCAGCGCAAGGGGCTTGTAAATCTGCCCCCATGTGCTTAATTGATGGCATGTCGAGGGAGATGACATCCATATTTTGCTGGATCCCCACATTCCAACACTCCCAAAGTAAGCGGAAGATGTCTGATTAATTTTGTTAGACTCATTAATAGTTTCTTTTTTTTCCAAATGCATTTTACACCAATGCAAGTTATCAGGAAAGTACAGTTGTCCTGTCTATTAAACACACTGACTAAGTATTATTGAGTATTGACATTTGTACTTGAATCATAGGTACTTACAGTACACATCTCTTTCAGTACACACACATTTTGAGATAGTCCTGCTCTCTCCTTGAGCACAGGGAAGTAAAACGCCATATATGGCATAATGCCAACATTTGGAAGCAAGAAAGAGGGATGTTTTAAAAAAAATATCTGAGGAATTTATTTAACTTGCATTGGTTTGGAGGCAATTTTAGGGAGGAGACAGCAAAAATAAATCTGTATGTGGTTTAAAAAATCGCGAGTCACCCTGCTGAGACAGGTGTGTTGGCACGTATGACATGGGTAGTAGTGGAAGTGCATGCAAATATTCTTCAAGTGCAGAAACACTTTGGCAATGGGGCCTACATGCATAGGGGTGCTACTTAGCACGGTAAGTGGGATAAAAAAGTTTGAGAGGGTACTCTAAAAAAGGCATGGACAAAGAAATGTAACTAGGAATATTTTTTTAGAGGCGCCGCCTTAGTAATACGAAACACCCTGCGTATAGGATTATAATGCCTTCATCAACTTCATCCCAATTATTTTCAGGGAGAAAAATGCAAGTACTCCCGAGGCCAGGCTTACATCACCCCCACCCCCCCACCCTCCCAAAAAGTAACAGTGGGGAGCCACGGGCAATGGCCAATGGGCCAAGGGAGCCGCGGGTCAAAAAAGTTTGGGAACCACTGGATTAAGCTGTTGTATACCGCGCCACAGGTCCGTGTCAAGATAGCCGCACGATCTCGGATCCCTTCACCATTGAACGAGGCACCAGAAGGGGGTGCCCACTATCGCCAATTATCTTTGCCCTAGCGATGGAGCCCCTGACCTGCATACTGCGCAGCCGTGTAATTGACTGGGGCATCAGGGCACATGACCAATGGCACATTATCTCGCTATACGCTGACGATGCGTTGATCTACCTCCAGGGTCACCAGACAGTGTTACACGGCTTGACAGAGTTGTTGGATACCTATGGACGTATATCCGGGCAAAGGGTGAACTGGGGAAAGTCACTTCTGTTCCCTATGATACCCCTAACCTCAGAGCAAAGGTCAGACTTACCAATTGCCTCACTCACCTGGTCTTGTGACACCTTCAAGTACCTAGGAGTACAAATATACCACACACAAGCGGACCTCATAGACAGTAACCTGGGCAGGGTGATCACCAACACCCGCTCCTCATTAACATTCTGGATGGACTTACCATTATCCCCCATGGGATGTATAGCTATTTACAAAACGTTACTACTTCCTAGACTAGTGTACTTCTTTGCTGCCCTCCCCTTCCAACTACCAAGAAAAATGTTCCGAGACCTGAACTCACTCCTCACATCCTTAATCAGGGGCAAATCCAGAGCAGAGTCGCCCTCGCAAAACTATGGGCCCCAATTACGGAGGGAGGTCTGGGTGCTCCCAACTACGAGCATTACTACGCAGCCGCACAGCTGCAATGGCCAATACGATTGCTAGTCGGCTGTAACACCGCCGAGCTGGGACCCTGGGCGACCGACTTACAGCAGTCCACGCAGCTGGAGTGGCTGTCCCGCTCCAAATCAACGATCCCGAAGGAACCAGGAATCATCTTAATGTCTACGGCTCATGATTGCTGGACCCACTACATACTGCAGAGGCACTCGCCCCCACCCTAAGCTCCAGATCTACCCCTTGGGGTACTTCCTGGCCCATACACTAGTATCAGGTGCCCAGAAATGGCAGACTGGCCCGCAGCTGGCCTAACTGCCTGGGGAGACTTATGCGTTGACTGGAGCCTCTGCGACTTCGCTTCGCTGACAGATGACTGCGGCATATCCCCCTGTTCCTTCCTACTGTATGCGTCACTTACGGTATGGATAGGAAAGCACTCACAGCACTATATTATTCGATGAGGCCTGATATCACGTCCCTACTAGCACCACTCAGAGAGTACTGGGATACAGCGCTGACAACCACATTAACTGATAAACAGTGGGTACATTGCATAGGGTTCCCGAAGACAGTATCCACTAATGCACGGTTAAAGTACACACAATTCAACTACATCCACCACACATACTTTAATCCGCACAGACTAGCGCGCATGTACTCAACCTCATCCGACACATGCCCTAGATGTCATAGCTCAGGTGCCCCATTTATGCATAGAGTATGGGCATGTCCCCAATTAGCAGCGTATTGGAATCAGGTGGCCACCACACTGTCCGAGGCCACGGACACGACGATTAGGGCACAGAGCCCCAACTTTCTACTAGGTATAACTTAACGCAACGCACGCCGTAAAAACATCAACAAATTCCTAGGCCTAGCACTAGGGTTAGCCAAACGCAGACTGGCCATGTCCTGGAAAACAAATTCAGCACCCCAAATGCAATTATGGCTCTTCGACCTTCACAGGGCATTAGTAGCTAAACATGAGTCGTCCCGTTAATGCCTCAAACCCACATACTGCCACCAACCCCATAGACTGGCACAAATAGTTAACATCCATCTAATCAAAACTGAACTCCACATCCTCCAAACAGGGACTCGCCCAGGACTAATCTATCACCTAAAGCTGGCACTTCTCCCACGCGCCAAACCCACCCATGGCAGAGACTGCTCACCCTCACCCCCTTCACGAGCCTACATACAGCTTTACACTACTCGCCCCACGCCAAACCTATAGTACAGCACTGTCAGAAAGCCCCCAAAATCACCCTGACGGGTCTCCCCCCATGCACAAACTCGGATGACCCCGAACCTTTCGATAACTAAATGACCACATAACTGGGCAAGCAACGACACTCCCAACGGTAACACTCATCAAGATACCTCCCTATGGTGCATGACAGATGCTAAAATCTTAATTGTTATGTATAAGACGTGTTGTGGAACCATAGGATCCCGAAGCGCCATCGATATTAGACTACTGTAAATATAATATGTTATAGGACGCTATCCAGCAAACGGCCGCAAAATTGTGTGAATGACTCCCATTGCTCAAGAATCTGTATAAATGACACTGAAAATTAATAAACACTATTTAAAAAAATAAAACAAACATTTGGCTGTGACAGGGAGGCCTCCTTTCAAAGTGCGCCCCAAGTCTAATGTGAAAAAACCCAACAGACCTGTCAAGGACGGTGTGACATTCATGCCGGATTTGACACTTTAATGTCGAAAAGGATACTAACTGCCACACCCTGCATATTCTATCAGGTTCAGATTGATCATCTCTAACCGTGCAGCCCAGCCTATTGTTTGCTCCTGGGTGCAAGTTTACACCTCATTCACACTATACAACTAATAATTACTGTCTGGTAGATGTGGGAGAACCAAATGCAGATTTATCTTCCAAGGACTTCAGGTATTGAAAAGGTATCTTTTTAAAAGTCACCTTTTCAAAATATTTATTACAGAAACGAATTTACCAGTGAATTGGGATTGTAATAAATATTTCGAAAAGTTCAAAAATTAAATTTGAAGCTGCTTCCTAACTGGAGATAACATTTATTAAACTTAATATTTTATCAAAATGCTTTCCTATGGAACAGCCAAGTCTGCTACACTGAAAATAGCTTTGAGGTGCTAGTCACTATGAGGACACCCTGCAATATGGCCTATTTAAGGGCAGCCCAGACTAGAGGCATCGAGCGTCTGGTATTTCCTAGGAGGCTGGAAGGGTGGGGAGGGTTTTGCTATGCGGGGGCCGGTTTTGTTACTTGGGGCCAATTTACAGCAGGCCATCTACCACTCACTTTCAGCCTCCCAGGGGTATTTGTCTGTGGCATCAGTGCTGGAGTTAGCGCGGGCCCTCAGACCAAACCAAGCGGCGTTGTCCCCCTTTCATTTCCACATCAGTCATCATGGAACTAAAAGACACTCTGTGCTCAATCACACAGTTGTAGATGGCACAACCTGCAGCAGATGGCCTAGGAGTGTTCCTAGAGTAAGTCCTCCTATCTGTCCTGAGTCGCCCAACTATCGCCAAAAAGTTACATGTTTCTATGTGTGTCTCCCCATTGACTTTGCTCTGATAATCAGATGTTTCATGGAGGCACATTCGTTTTTCCTAGTATGTTTTTTTGGTTGGAAGGGGTCCACACCTGTTGGGCGTAATACTATGATTCATATATATGTGTAGTGTATGGAATTTTGTGTATTGAATCAGTCTCTCAGCAGTCGTGTGCTATGTATGACAAGGAATACAAGGAAGCGGTGTCCTGCTATAAAGCAGTGAGTTGTGAAAGGCCGTGAATTGTGTTGCACGGATATTTAAAAACAGTGATGATGTATGGCAAGATCGGGCAAACCAAGAAGTCTTGTGTGAGACAAGTCACTGAGGATTTTAGCCTCTTTGAAGTTCAGGACAGTCACAGTTTTTAGGAAGGAGGAATTATTTAATTTCATAGGCTTGTGGTAAAACCCCTGTGTTGTGTTTTTACAAACAGATACAAAAAAGAACGAGCTAATTTGTGATTGGTGCCAGGAATCTCGCACTAAGAAAGCACACTCAGAGCTCTAGACCGGCTATGGATGCACTCAGGAACACCTGCGCTGTTCTTACATAGAGGACAATGTGTACCTGATTGATGCACTGCCTTGTCTTTATTAAAGTCATACTAGCATTGGCAGCTGATGCGTAACAGGGATGATGGGGGGGATAAAAAAAAATAACTTACCTGCAGGTCAGTCGCCGGCCCTCCGTCCTCTTCGGTCAACTCAAGAAGCAGGAAGCGCACAGGCTCCCAGACTATCCTAGCCAATCTCGACGCTGCTGTCACAGGCATGACAGCAGCGCCGTGATTGATCTGAGTGCCGTGGTTCGGCACTCAAGCAGGGACTGGGAGTCTGTGCATGTTCTCCACCCAGGCTGTGCAATACAGCCGGGTGGAGAACATGCTAAGTGTGTATGACTGTTTGGCTGGTCCAAGATGGCCAGCCAAACCGTCATGCGCACTTAAGAGAGTGCCCACCACTCCTCCCCCTACTCCTGTGACAGTCCAACCCCGCCCGCCCTGCATCTAAAATGTAAACCAGCTGAGCTAGGACGGAAAAATAAAATGATAATACCATTGCGTTATTATTTTTTTATTTTTCCTTTTTGAACTGCTCTCATTGAGTAGTGGAGCGACACTCCTACACCTTAGCAGAGGAGCCGCCGCTGGGCACTAGATGACTCAGTGTAATCAACACACAAACACACACTATTCCTGATCAATGCACAGCCTTTTCCCAATCAGTGTGCAGAGCTTTGTGGTCAGTGGACGTAATGCTTCTAATCAAACCAGATTGCTGATCATGATGACAAAGACTTACCTGAAACGACCACTTGGGTCAGTTTCGGGTGAATTCATAGGTTGTTGTGTTTCTAACACATACGCACTGCTCCAGACCGTGCACACTGACAGTGCTGTAGGGACTTGTTTACTACCCTTGCTTGCACAGTGACTGTTAGCAAACACCTGGGGCTAGATCAACATTGCATGTACAAACTTCAATGGAAGCCTAGGGTCGGGAGCAGAGGTGGGTGGCAGCATGACCAAGGGTCACCTGAGGGACTGGAAAAGAGCGGGTCCATACATTGTGTTCATGTTTAACTTAAGTTTAATGTTCCACTACTTAACTGCCTTGTAAATGTGTATCTAAAGCTAGCAAAAAACATATCAACCTGTTCCCCTGTCCATCCTGATGCACATCTGCAATACAGACGTGGAACGTGTATGTTATTGGGAGTAGTGAATTATGTACAGTAAATCCACACAGCAGAGATCCTGAAGCTTTCAAGTTTCTCGGGTACAGGCATGAGCAGTTCATCTAGTCTAGGGATTTGATTTACCTTCTAGGGTTTGTAGTCCAGTTAGTTCCATTATAAAATCAGGACTACAAATCCCAGAATGCAACGCAAAAACTTGGACTGGATGTTCTCCTCAGGCATTGACCTGGGAATCTTCTTAACTCTCAAGTTTGTTTCCCCTCATTAATTAATTACCTGCAGCGATTTGGCAGATGAAAGACCGTTGCACAAAATATGTGCATGATGTTCTTTCAGCAATGTATGATGTGTTGGAAGTTATTTTGGAGCTCCCACTTCCGTCCACAGCTGAGCTCTCTTTGACCCCTTTCCCTTCAACTTCCCTTTCACCTTCACTACCACCTTCCGCCAGCCCCCTACCCCCCCGCCCCATGCCTAGGCTTGAAAGAGAGGGTAGTGCAAGATCAGTTATACTGCATGTGTAAATGCTTGTTAAATTGAGCCAATGGTACCACATCACGCCAGGTCTACTGGAACGTCACTGTCTGTGTGAAAAATCAAGAGTGGGGTTTAAGGTCCCATGTCTCGCCCACCCTCACATTTGTGGCAAAGCTCCTGAGAGGATCGTGTACCCGAGGTACACCTGGAAGGGCTTTCAGATGGCCCAGGGCATAAAACGTATGATACCAAATACAAGATTCTAACTGGCTAAAGAAGACTCGCCCGATCAGAGATTTAGAATGTTCTGTCCGATTAAATTCAATGCTGGAGGACCAGGTTTCAGAGGAGACTGAAAACATAACCCTCCAGCAGAGCCTATTTAACTTTGTGCATGTTGTAATGGTTGTGTCATCAGTTTATGGAATCGAATTAATTCAGTGCCAAGGTTTTAAGTAGACTGTGGGATACGTATGGGCGGCTATACAAATGTTTAATAAGATACTACATATGGCATGAAAGAGCTGCAAGAGGTTTTTTTTTGGGGGGGGGGGGCTGTTTTGGTGCCTTCTGTATTTAATAGGGGTATTCACTGCCACAAACTTGGAAGATTGGGGCCTCTAGATATTAGTAGGTGGTGCATCTTTCAGAATTAGCAGATTAAGAAGTCATCAGAGGATTGCCTTTAAATCTCGCAGGAAAGGAAAGCTGCAAAGCACCAGAAAAAACCTATCCAACGAGCTTTAGCTATAACTCATTCATTAAAATCTTTCAGCCTTTCTTCTTGAATTTTGACACATTTTATCAAATGAATTAATTGGTTCACTATCTAGAATTATTTTTGTACCACAACCCAGACGTATGTCTAGATGCTAAATCTTGATAATCAAACCGGAATGGCCTAAAGACAAGATTTCAAGCGCATCAAAATAAAAGTGGTGTTTCTTGGTGGCCAATAGCATTACTTTGGCCATTTTTGTCAATTTTCTTGTGGGGAGAAGCCCCCTCCAAGACCCCTTGCTCTGGTCCGACTCGCCAGAAACCGAATGGGAACTGGTGTGTCTTATTTTTTGTTTTCTCTGTTCTCTCTAATTTGTGTTCTCTTTAAGAATGTGAGTATGACTGGGTGTCCTGGCGCACTGTCTGTAAGGTTATCATTCACTATGATTTAAAAGTTAATACATTTTAATATATATGAAAAAATGTGCCATAAAATGCACTTTTTGTCATTTTTTTCACAATCCTCCTCAAACCCTCTAATGCAGTAGTCAGACTCACTTGCTACGCACCCTCTGTAGACTACCCAATCTTATTTTTTGCATTCTCTGTTCTCTTGTCTGTGTTTTTGTGTTCTCTATAAGAATGTGGATGTGACGGGGTATCCTGGTGCACTGTTAGGTCATCATTTACTGTATTTTAAAAATTGATACATTTAAATATATCATGAAAAATGTATTGTAGACCATTTTGTTACAAAGTTTCTTGGGGGGAACCCTTCGCCTTCCAAACTTCCTTTGCAGTAGTCAGGCTCGCTCGCTCACTATGCACCATATTGGGGCTGGTCAGACAACATTTGTCAGGGCTACTAGGGGTTCCCAATCCGGCCGTGCTTAGGGGTGACATAAATATTTATAAGGAATGTGTAGGCCTGTCAAAAGGGGATTATTTTTAATTTGCAGTTAAAAACTGCACAGCCAGGCTACTGGTGGCATGCCTGCAGTCATGTTTACATTGTCACTATAGTGGATGTCACAATGGGCTGCAGTCCACTTGTGACATTTAACTTACAGGCCCTGGGTATACCTTGGTACCATATACTAGGGATTTATAGGTAAGTTAAATATGCCAATCAGGTGTATGCCAATTTCATCATGTTTCTAAGGAGGAGCACAAGCACTTTACCTCTGGTTAGCAGGGGTAAAGTGCACATTTCTATACCCAGCAAAGATAAGGTTCTGCAAAAGGGCAAATTTCAACATATATTTACTTGAGAAAGACAGAAAATAATCAGAGCCTAAGCGGGCATCCCCCCTCAGGGCCCATAAATAGGTTAGGGGGTAGTTGAAAATGCTTTCTTGGTTTTGTTGGCTAACTTACCGTGTGCCTGGATGAATTCTCCAAGGTGTATTGATCCATAAAATCCCATTGTGGGTCAGCCATGAAATCTTTGGCAAAGATCCTGTTAGTTTGTGATACTGGCGGACTTGGGTTTTTCATAGCGCCTAACGTGGATGCTGTTTTCCTTCTCTCTGGAGTACTTGAAGAAACACTGGTCTTCCTACGGCTGTCTGAGGCATGGGACGTCACCCTGTGTATTTCCTGCCCACTGCTCTCATTGAATTCACCCCGGGACGTCACAGGGTCAGCACCAAGGGGGGCTATGGGTGATGTTGGAAGCTCGGTAACTGGCAGCATTGCGGTTCTATCTCGAGATAATAACATATGGCCTCGTAGACTTTCTGTCCCAGACTGCAGGAACTCCCCTTCTGTAGGCGCCAGTAGAAATTCATCTCTGTGAAAAGAAACATTTGTTTTTGCTAAAATATCTGTGTGTGCTCATGAGAAGAACAGTCATCCATACCTGTCACTCTTGAAAGTTATCGACTTCCCAGTTACACCGCCTTTTTACATAAATACGATATACCATAGTCATATACAACAACATCAAATGTTATTTTATGTGGACATAAAAGTATTAAATACATCATATGTATACTTACTTGTAAAAAAATGTATTTTTCGAAAAACATGGCATTATAAAACTTCAAATCAATATGACAATGCTTCGAATAACCTCTTTTTAGACAATAACAAAATAAACACATTTCCATGATTGCATCCTAGAAAATAATATTAGAAACTACTTTGTTAAATACTTTGTTAAATGTGTCAGCCTTGGAGAAGTCTCATAAGCATGTTTTTCTAGCTTTTACAGGGTAGGGTACCATAGCCTTCCAAACTATAATTTTTACATGAAAGCATCCAACATATCTTGCTATGTGGTCAAGTATAAGGTCCCAAAGGCATTACGTATTTCATCGGTTCCAAGCATGTCAGCAAGTGCCTCAGGACATTTACAACAACATTGTTAAAGGTACCCTCTGACTCCGCATGTCCCAGCTCTGTGATAAAGAAAGGGCCATCAAAGTAAAAAGTATGTTTAATTTGATGAGAATGGGCCACAACAGAGCAATACTGAATTGTCAGTATCTTATTTATTATAGAGGACAAAATAATAAAAAAGGTGCATTTTTCCAACTAAATGTTGTTAAAACAAAAGGCTGTCTGACCCTTTTAGCAGGGCTCAAAATTAATAATCTCTTTGGGTTTTGGAACATTAACGTGTATATCTTGGGTTATAGTACCATTCAAATGTAGTGTCATGGTATTTTCTGTGCGAGCCAAAAGGCCTGCATACTCCACAGACTGAAAATGCAAATTGTTAAGACAGGAGCCATCAGCAGCCAGAGAGCTCTAAGCTGCGGTGAGGCTGGTTGTTTGTTAAAATATGGAGGACAGAAATATGAACCTACACGTAAATTAACTACAAAATATGAACTAACACTATTTCATTAAGGTAAGCACACATGGGGGAGTAAAGATGTATTTTTTCTAACTCCACATCTACTTACCTAGATCATATAAAGCAGGTCAATATTGATACCAGGGCTGGACAGGCCTTATATTCCACTGGGCATTTCCCTGGTGGGCTGGAGCCCTTGGAGGCCGAGGTTGAAGGCCTATGGCCACTCCTGGTGCCTCTATCATTTCTCTGAGATTACTTGCAGAAGACATAGGGAGGCTTCAAGAGAGAGAGAAAGAGAGAGGAATAGTAAAGGCAGAGAGAAAGTAATCGGAGGGAGAGGAGAGAAGGAGAGACAGAGTGAATGGAAGGAGAGACAGAGAGAGAACGTGCAAGGAGATGAAGGGAGTGGGGCTCGTTTTAGCATTTTTGGGCAGGGCTGATTTTGGTTCCCAAGTCCAACCCTGGTCGATACATGTGCAAGTCAATAATAAAAACGTAATATTTTGTCACTACGCCACAAGGGTGCTGATAAAGATTTTAATAATACGGACACCAAGGCATAGACCTGATGCACACTCTTTTCCACCTTAATATTTTCAATCCAGTTAAAGTCCATAAACTGGTAAGGCATCAGAAAACAAAGGTAAATTGTAGTGTAAAAAGTGACATTTAGTTGAGGGAAAGTGAAGAACAAGACCTCTTTTCAAAGAGAGCTATTTCAAGATGATAGAGTGAAGCTCCATGGCCTGACTTTCTTTTTGCATCTGACATTAAGTTGAGCAGTAATGGAAAATCGTCCTTTTCCTGGAGAAAATGCTAATTTTGGGGCAGAATTCACATATGTAATTTCCTCTACCATTCTATTATATTTTAAGGAAAGCCCATTGGTAGATCACTGAATTGTGTATTTCTTCTGGAATCAGAATGCATATTTCGCATTGCCACCCAAGTTTATGACACCATTATCTTCCCTGATTAGAAAGGGTGTCTGGACTGTCACATTATGTTTAGGTAAATCCATCAGCACTCTGTATGGGTATGAACTGCTTTCTTTATAATTCATACTGTCAGATTTTCTTGTACTCTCAGGAGCCTGCAATTTGTGCTGCCAAGTTCCAGGTTGCCAAATACCAAAGAACCCTGCTCTTGATTCCACCTCTTGTGTCTGTCTTCCACTACCCTACATTTCTTGTCCTTTGTTGTTCCTCTTGTAGGTTCTTTTTTAGTTCTCCCCTACCAGACTTCCCAAGATGCCTGGTTGTGAATGATCTTTTGTGAATTTACCAAGCGTTTAAAGTAGGCTTTCAGCTTGCCCATTGCTATCTATTGATTGACTTTCTTGTTACTCATTTGCTTTCTTCTTATTCAGTGGCTTTCCTTCCTATATGTTTGTGCCCACCGCCTCCAAAGATTACCTTCTTTTGCATGGTTTTGTATGGATGACTCGTATCCTTCCATTGCTCACATTCAAGGAACTATTTTTTTTCTTTCTAAACTCCATGCAGGTGCATGTGTATAGTACGCGCACAACGTGACATTCACTCCTCCCCAACTTTCGTCACCTTTCCTCCCCGCTGTGCCCAAGAACTCTCAGAATCAGGGTATGTTGTACAAGGCGTAGCCTTTTTATTCACATCAAACCAGGTAATTCACCACAAACCAATACGAGAGTAAAAGTATCCTACTTGGATATATAAAATTATTCACAGCATCACACTTTAGCGGCATCAACATGTCAAAGACAGTAAGAAAATTAGGCACGACATTACACTTGAACTTGAACTTGGCCGTACACTTGAACTTGGCCGTCTCTGCCCACCAAGCACCCACTCTGCTGCGCACATTGTGCCAGCAGGCTCCAACGCGCTACAGTAAACTGTTGCACTACTTGAAATCCAGGGCACCGCATAGCGCACCGGCCCACCGGGGTACCTGAACACAGGCAGCCTCCCAAGGTTCTACTCAGTCCATATGTGGAAAATTAATTTGTATCGATAAACATTGTCTGCGCCATCTTGCCCTTTTTCCCAATGCCACACTTTCGTCGTCCGCGGCGGCCATTTTAGCTACCTTGATCAGACCCACTCTCTGCACACCGCTAATCCCCAGCGCGGCTCCACATCCTCGCAAGCCCCCCCGCACTGGTCACCCTCTCTCTCTCTCTCTCATGCACGGGCCATTAACCCCCTCCAACTGCGCTGCACTTCCCTGGGAATCTCACCCGGGCCTGCCCGACACCTCCCTTTCCTCCTATACACTATCACACCCTCTGACACCCCTCTTCCTCCGTATCCGATTGTCCAGGCCGGTCCCAGGCTATCACCTAGCCCTGCGGATACAGTTTATGGCCCCGACTGTAAGGAATCGCCCCTCTTCAAAGGAGTTACAGTAGATCAAGGCCCCCACCCCATGAGATCCGTCACACCACATGCATTCCGGGAACCGGCGGAATGCCCTGCTGATCCTGCCGTCTGATGACGATTCTGTATGGTGAATGGGGAGGGGATTCTCACTGTAAGGGTGCGTGGGAACGGGTCTGAAGCGGAAGATCCCAGGGATGTCTTTCATACTTCAAAGTATCTTTACTGTAATAAAGAATGTCTTCCTGCCATAAATGCGTGTATAAGAGGCCAGGCCTCAGAGATGCAGAGAGCACCTCGTGAAGATTCCCTGTTGGTCTGATCTGACGTGTTCTCCTCCGGAGAGAATAAACCTTTGTTTCCTGCCTTCCAGTCTCCAGCGCCTGCCTCTTCATTGATTCATATTTTGGGGAATAGAGGCGACATCGCCGGGCAATACTTAAGGTTATTCCATTCGTCGATTGCCTTCCTGTTTTACAATTGGCGTCCCAAGCGTGGGGCCCATCAGCGACACGTGGATCCAGTGGGAGAGGTCCTGACGACAGAGTGAACGACTGCAACGATCGGGAGAGCTCCTGTCCGATAGACCCTCGTCTGACAGCCGATCATCCGAACTTCACTGGTTCCGAACAGACCTCTCTCGAGTGATCTACGGTCCTGACTGGGAACCATCAGGAGTGCCGCGATAGAAGATAGAGGACGATCGGGCGCTGGATTCGGAAGACAAGAAACAGCCCATGCGGTCCGGGTAAGGTCGTACAAAACGACAAATTGTGAAACGATAACGGTTCTTTGAGACATTTGCTGCTTACAAACGAGGAAGAGTACAAATACTCTATCTTCCTTTGTGAACAGTGAAGGGTGGGTAACGCGGACTTTTGTCCCCCTTTGTAATCTGTCGTACCTATCTTTTCTCCCCACTGATTGTTTGTTTGATTGATTGTCAAGGGTAGCTCCCTTTTTCTTTGAGTATCAGAGTAGCTCCTTTTGAGGCATTCCCTGTCTACAAACGGCGAGGGATAGGAATATTCTCTCTCCCTTTACAGATAGTGAAGGATGGGTAACGCGGACCTTTGTCCCCCTTTGTAATCTGTCGTGCCTATCTTCTCCCCACTGATTATTTATTTGGATCTAGTTCTCTTGAAACATTCATTGTCTGCAAACAACCTGGAATAGCAATATTCTGCCTAGTCTTTTGCAGGTAGTGAAGGGTAGGTAACGCGGACTTTTGTCCCCCTTTGTAATCTGTCATGCCTATCTTCTCCCCACTGAGTGGTAGCTGGTTCAGCTCGGACCGCTTGTTAGAGGTGGATCATCCAGTCCCACTGGAAGGCACCCCTAACAAAGACATGTTCACAAAGCATGGACTAGTCGCTATAGCATATTGCAAATTATGGCACAGGTATACGAAGAAGGAACCCCAGAGTCAGTGGCCACTGATAGGATCCTTTGAAGAAAGCAAACTAGATGCACTAGATGAAGCCCTAAAAACTCGTAGAACGACACCGACCATGCTAGACAGCGTTGGCCTGTGGCGTAAAGAAACTGTACAGCGAAAGAAGAAAGAGGAAGCTAGGTTAGACAAAGAGCTACGTAAAGCAGCCCACCTAGCTGCAAAGAAACTAGAGGAAGAAATAAAGAAGAGAGAGGAGGCTAAGCGAAAACAAGAGATCGAAACACCGAGCCAGTGTCTTGTTAGAACACCCTCTGCGCTCTACCCTGAATTACCTTCGAAACAGCGAACCAACGATGATCTCTTATTAGGTCCTCCGATCATCTACATGCCCCCTCCATATGCCCCTTCCCAACCTTCAGCGCAACACTCGCGACCCCCAAGCACAGACGAGAGTAGCGCCAGGGCCTCGGCCCCCAAGGCCTCCGCACCGGCGGAATCCCTCGCACCAGATACAAAACAAGCAGCAATATTAGATGACCATGAGGCCCGAAACACAGAACCCACAAGGACGAACAGGTTGGGCAAAAACGAGCAAGAGAGGATTGACAAGGTAGTCAGGACACTAGTAGAACGAAAGGAGAAGGAGAAACACGTTATGGATATATTCAACTCATATGCGGGAAGCCACAGACGACACTTTGTCGTACGATTATGTTATCATGTCCTAAACGCTTATGAGGACCGATATCGAGATAGAGGTCCCGAGAGCCTAACGACTCTGTATAGAAAAATTGATATCGGGGATGAGGGCGAGTGTGACGTGACGGACCTCCTTGCGCGTACACTTAGGGTTTTCTGCCACCTCACTGAATCAGAGGTGGAAGCTAAACCTACGACATCCGTAGCGGCCGAACCACGAATAGAGCAACCTAGCACCATGATGCCGATAAGAGAGGCCGCCCCCTATTGGGTCCCCCACGAGGTCAGGGAACACACGATGATGTTAACCATACGGATGCAAAAGGGAGGATAGTGTACAACTGGGTCTACCAACCATGGGATCGACAGGATATTCTGACGTTCCGAAAATCTCTGCCCGATTTACGAAAAAACCCCACCGCCTTCTACACTGAACTAGGTACAGCCTTAGGTTCCACTATCATGACCCTAACGGACCTCGATTTGTTCTTCGGGTTATGTCTGCCAGCTGATGTGTGGAAGCAGATCCGCAAGGTCGACCACCTTGAGCTGTTCGGACATACCTGGAAACAACTCGATGAGTTCGACAAGCAACGAGGAGCCGGGCAGAAACCCGTAACGGCCATCCTTGAACTCCCGGACAAGATCGTCCAGAAACTCAAGACCCTGATTCCCGAGAAGAAAATAGACTGGTCAATAGTGACGGCCTGTAGACAGAAACCACAAGAAGACGCTTCGGAATACTTCTCTAGGTTCGAAACGGTGTTCTCCGACTACAGCGGCCAAGATATGGCCACTGCAACCGGACACCACTTGTTCGTTCAGAATTTCGTGAAAGGCCTGGTGCAAGAAGTTTCTCAAAAATTGCAGGCGAGCGAAAGCAGCTGGGCAGCCTCTAAACCCACGGCTATCCTCCAGATGGCCCAATACTATGAACATCAGAAGAATGAGAATGATAGGGCATCCGAACGTAAAAAGAAGGAGTTGAAAGAGCGGGTCATGATAGCTCAACTGCAGGGGGTGACGATAGGTAGGGAACCCTCCAAGGGGAACTACCAGCCGACAGCCCCTAAAAATACACCCTCCAGAGAACGAATGCCCGTACTCTATACAAGCCGAAGGGACTTAGATGAAAACCAATGCGCGTTTTGTAAAGGATACGGTCACTGGAAGTCGCAGTGCCCGGTCCTTCATGAAGCAAACAAGAACCGAGAGGCTAGGGATGGGACAAACGGACAAAAGAACAGGGACCAGGGACGGGGACACACCAATGATGCTAACTATGACAGACCAAGCCGACCTAACACATTTGACCGCCCACGACAGAATCAGTATCAGCAGTCCGATTGCGAGAACGTCCGCAATTTCGCATAGGACAGCCAGGGACAAGGGAGGGATCCAGTCGAGCTTTGTGTTGACCAGCAAGGTCCTTATGTCACTGCTAAGGTCCTGGGTACGAAGTCCCCATTTTTGGTGGACACTGGGGCAACACGTAGTGCATTATCCAAACGACTGATTCCAAGGGCACCCTTGTCTGGCTCACACGTGACATCAATAGGCTTTGATGGAACGCCCTCTACTAATCCCTTATCTACACCGATTCCCTTTGACTTAGAGAACAACATCACGGACACGACCTTCCTGCTATCTTCCAACACCCCCGACGCCATTATGGGTCTTGACCTCCTGAAGCACTTTCGAGCCACCATTCGATGTTCCCCAGACGGAGTACGAGTCATACTGTACGATAACCAGAATCTGTTCAGACCTTGTCCCACCCGACGCATGTTTTTCATCACTGACGCTGACTTGTCCTTACTAGACACTTTACCCCCGTACCTTTGGGCCAAGACCGACTCAGACGTAGGACGCATGATGATAGACCCTGTGCACATCACTGTACGGTCAGACGCTATGCTCCCAAAGCTCCCACAGTATCGGATATCGCCCGAGGGCGAGAAGGCATTGGTAGGAATCATTCAGTCCTTAGTCGATGCAGGAGTGGTAGAGGAAGTAGTCAGTAATATCTGTAACAGCCCTATCCTACCCATTGTCAAGAAGCAAGGCGAGGGAGATGAGAAGGCTTATCGCTTCATCATTGACCTCCGCGAAGTAAACAAAGTAGTCGTACCTCAGTACCCAGTAGTCTCTGACATCACCACCATCTTGACCCTGATCCCCTCCACTGCCACTGTTTTCACCGTCATAGATCTCAAAAATGCTTTCTTTTCTATCCCCATCCATCCAGACAGCCGATACCTCTTCGGCTTCACCCTAAAAGCCCGTTCATATAGATTCTGTAGAGCACCCCAGGGCTACACTGAGAGCCCCAGCATCTACAGCCAGGCTCTCAAGAGACAGCTGGACGCAGTCCAGCTCCCGGACGGAGTGGTGTTAATCCAGTATGTCGACGACATTCTCCTGGCTGCCGACACTACGCCACTTGCCACCACAGCCACCATCCAACTCCTGCACTTCCTCGCGGAGAATGGTCACAAGGTCTCCAAGAAGAAGCTGCAGTTCTGCCAACCACAGGTGACATACTTAGGCCACCTCCTGTCCAAGGACGGGAGAAAGCTCACACCCGATCGGATCCGGACCATCCTAGAGACCCCCGTTCCCAAGACTCAAAAGCAGGTTCGCTCCTTAGTAGGCCTCACGTCCTTCTGTCGGCAGTGGTTGCCAAACCTTAGTCTCATAGTCAGACCTCTACTCTCTCTGTTAGCGAAAGACGTTCCCTTCCCACTCCCTTGGACCCCTGAATGCCAATACTCCTTTCAAGAACTACGAGATGCCCTCTGCTCAGCCCCTGTTCTAGGAACCCCTGACTACACCAAGCCCTTCTCCCTCTTCACCCACGAGAGGGAGGGGTGCGCTTTGTCTGTCCTAACGCAACCCATAGGTCCCAAACAACGCCCTTGTGCCTACTTCTCTGCCACTCTTGACCCTGTAGCCAGAGCTCTGCCCGCCTGCCTTCGAGCGGTAGCTGCCGCTGCCGTCTCTATCCGACAAAGTGAGGGGATCGTACTTTCGAATTCCCTCACTGTGCTGGTCCCCCATGCTGTTGACACACTCCTGAACCAGACCAAGACTCAGCACCTGACTAGCGCACGACTGACTGGTTACGAGTTAACTCTGCTTACACCCCACATCACGTTGAAACGATGTACCACTCTGAACCCTGCCACTCTGTTGCCCCTCCCCGATGACGACCCCAATGTGTCCCCTATGCATGACTGTGTGACCCTCACGGACGAGCAAACTAGAAGTAGAGCTGACCTCCGTGACACTGCCATCCCAGACCCTGATGGAGAGCTATGGGTAGACGGCTCGTGCATTAAACTCCCCGACGGCACGACCTCGGCTGCCTATGCAGTCACCACAGCCCGGACGGTAGTTGAGACGGCCCGCATCACCCAACGGTCCGCACAAGCGGCAGAACTAATTGCCCTCACACGTGCATGCGTCCTAGCAACAGGCAAAGTCGCAAAC
Organism: Calotriton arnoldi; assembly: GCA_963921515.1. Taxonomy (NCBI): domain Eukaryota; kingdom Metazoa; phylum Chordata; class Amphibia; order Caudata; family Salamandridae; genus Calotriton; species Calotriton arnoldi. The sequence goes on from CAWUFW010000963.1 coordinate 2,078,551, forward strand.
ATCTACACCGACAGCCAGTATGCCTTCGGGGTGGTTCATCATTTTGGGCTCTTATGGAAGGAAAGGGGATTCCTGACTTCGCATGGCACACCCATCCTTCACGGAGATCTAGTCTCTGCCTTGACCGAAGCAGTCCTCCTCCCCGAACGACTTGCAGTCATCAAATGCCAGGCACACAAGAAAGTGACAGACATCATTGGACAAGGAAATGCACTAGCCGACATCACTGCTCGAACCACAGCTGAGAATAGGACGACGACACGCATGTACGTGACTAGGTCACAGACGGAAAAATGGAAGGACGCTAGAGAGCACATTAGAGACATACAAATGGCCTGCTCCCCCCAAGAACTGACTGAATGGGCACGGGTGGGACTGAAAGATGATGAAGGCTGCTGGTTGACAAAAGACACGAACAAATGGCTGCTACCCAATTCCTACTTGATCCCCATACTGACTATGGCACACTCCCCAGCACACATAGGATCTGCCCCCATGATTGAACTCATCACCCGAGTCTGGCACAACGACAAGATTCCCGACTCTGCTAGACGCCTAGTTCAACAATGCTTAATCTGCTTGCAACACAACCCAGGGAAAGGAACTGTTGTCCCTCGGGGTGGGTTCGGGGTCCCCGACCATCCCTTTGAAGTCCTACAGATGGATTACATTCAGCTAGACCGTTGCCTGGGTTTGAAGTACGTCCTTGTTGTCGTGTGCGCCTTCAGCAAATGGGTGGAGGCCTATCCCACACGCGACAACACTGCCATGACCACTGCCAAAGTCCTGTTAAAAGAGTTTTTCCCCCGATATGGCCTTTGTCGGATTTTATGGAGTGACAACGGCCCCCACTTCATAGCTGAAGTCATCCAACTTATCTTAAAGGGATTGGGTGTAAAACAGAAATTTCACGCAGTCTTCCACCCCCAATCTGCAGGCCTGGTCGAGCGACACAACGCCACACTCAAGCTAAAAATCTCTAAGATTGTTGCCTCCACCGGACTGAAGTGGCCTGATGCCCTCCCATTGGCATTGCTATCAATGCGCTCCACCCCCACTAAGCACCACTTGACCCCTTACGAAGTAGTATTCGGGCGGCCAATGAATATTTGGGCCGCGCCTAGGCCAACTTCGATCCATGACGTCCCAGACGTCCTAATGTCTGACTATCTGTGCACCCTCACTAAAACCTTAACTGTCATCCATCAACAGGTGCTACAAGCCATCCCAGACGCTTCCAGGGGCCCAGGACACGACATTCACCCAGGGGATCACGTCTTGATCCGCAACTTCCAGCGTGCCAAAAGCTTGGAACCTCGGTGGACGGGCCCCTGGCAAGTCCTGATCACTACACGGACGGCCCTTCGAGTGGAAGGCAAGCGTCACTGGGTGCATGCGCACCATTGTAAACGCGCCCCCAACTCTGACGACGGAAGAAGACATCGCGACTCAGGAAGAGCTCCTGACAAAAGACAAACCATCGTTGAGCTGTCACACCGACACAGAAACGCTCGAACTGGCAGAGTTTCCCGATCCCACCGTACCGTCCAGGGAAGGGTACAACCTACGTAAAAGGGAGGAGCTTCGGCAAAGCAGACCACTGACTGGGTAAAATCTCAGAACGGTAGCCTAACACACTCAAGGTTGCCCGAAGAGAAGTCAGAGAAAGTCGGTGGTTCTGCCCGCTACCGAGCACTCTGAAGATGATGGAAGCGCCCGACTCCCCAATGATGGAAGCAACTGGATATCCGAAGAGGACCTACCGAAACCCAAAGACTAACAAACTGCACAGCTCAAAGACTATAGCCGTTTTCATTACCCTTCTCTTTTGCCTCCTCCTCATGACAACCTTCTGGATCATCGAAGAAAGCACACCCGCTCACAAAACATTGCTCCCCACTGAACTGCCGATAACTACCAAGGAACACTTCCTGATTGCCCTTTCTCCACCGCTCCGAGAGAGACGCAGGGAGTTCTGGAATAACTCTTTTGTGCAACTGCTGCACCAACACAACCTTGCCGCTAATGCCACTAATTGCTGGATCTGCGGGCTGCTGCCACATGCAGCCGGACACTCCATCCCGTTCATTCCTTCGCCCTTTTCCATCCACGGCTCCTGTCTTGCCTGGCTGATTCTTCTGCAAGAAAGCTTTAAAGACAATGCCACATCAGAAAGAACTGTTTCGCATTTCTACCACGAGGCATGGCTGAATAAGACTGGGCGAACCGCTACTCCTTTTTACCCTCTGACCTCTGGTACCTCTATTCACATGGACATCCCTGCCAAAGAACGAGTGGAAATGCAAGTTTTCCATAACCCAGCCAGACCCACTTTCTCCTACCTCCGGAAACGAACAGCCACCACTCTGACAGTGGCCTTGTCTGTTGTCAACGTCTCGGGCCTTGTGTGCATCGAAGGCCTGGGGACGCAACTGGTGGGCCGCAGCGCCTGCGTCATCACCAGAACACTGGATTCATCCGACCCTCCCTCCTTTGTTGCTTCTCCAAATATGTACTTTGTTTGTGGCACCAAAGCATACACCTGGCTCCCCAAAGGTTGGGGGGGCACATGCTACATTGCCTTCATCCTCCCACCTACGTATGTGGCCCCAGCAAGCCATCACCGGCAAAAGCGTGCAAGGGACATCGACCAGGCCGACTCGACAGGAGCACAGTTCTTGGATGCCGCGAAAGGACTTGTGCCATTCTGGGGTCCGATGACGAACAGCCGCGCCATCCGACACTTGACCCAGGCAGTTGAAACCACCATGAACATCACAGCTGGCATCTTGACCAATAACACCGCAGAGCTTCAGGCAGTCCGCCTGGTGGCTCTGCAGAACCGCCTTGTTCTAGACGTGGTTCTGGCAGACCGAGGAGGAGCATGCTGCATCATTGGGTCCAGCTGTTGCACCTACGTGCCAGACAATTCACCTTCTGTTTACAAAGCCATCGAACACCTCCATAGACTGTCCTCTGAAGTACACCAGGAGCAAGAAGGATGGTCGCTTGGGAGCTGGTTCTGGGACTTACTGAAAGCCTGGGGGTGGAGGTTGTTCACATTCATTCTGATTCCGATTGTGGTGCTATGCGGGTGTTGCTTAAGTATCCAATGTCTGCCTCCTCTGTGTTCATTATTTTCAAATTGCATTTGCCCAAAGACTTTGGACTTACAGGCTGAACACATGAAAACTTTGTATGAGACAGAAATACGTGGCATTATGGGGATCGACCCGAATTAACAAGTTGGCGAGAAATGTTAAAAGGGAGGACTGTGGAAAATTAATTTGTATCGATAAACATTGTCTGCGCCATCTTGCCCTTTTTCCCAATGCCACACTTTCGTCGTCCGCGGCGGCCATTTTAGCTACCTTGATCAGACCCACTGTAGGAAGGTGGAATCTGACTATATGGTTGCCCCCACTTTTTTTATGGTGTTTTGCTGGTTTATGACTTAGTTGGACTGGGATCCTGCTATTCAGGGCCCCAGTCTATCTGCTTTCTCTGTAAAATGGATTCCATGTGCCTTAGGCACATCTCTGATTGGGATCTGGAGTGCCCTTATAAGTCCCTAGTATATGGTATACTATGTACCAAGGGCATAGGTACCTCAGAGGCCTGCCAGGGGCTGCAGCATGTATTATGCCACCCCTGGAAGGCCATCCAAACTGACACCACAGGTCTGCTACTGCAGCCTGGGTAAGGTGGTGCATGCACCCCTTACTGTGATATAGGTTACCTATATCACGAAATACATACACACCTAGAAACCTATAAGTCACTCCTAAGGCAGGCCTTATCAATCCTAAAGGCAGAGTGCATGGTTCCTATGTGAGAGGGTGCCCTGCATGAGCAGGGCCCCTCTGCAGCGTTCGGAGACCATCTCTGATGCTGTTTGTAGTGCAGCCTGACCATATACTCTTAAGCGCATTATATCCTCGCGGTAAAATGCTAACTTTGGAATGGCTGCACCTAAACATGTCGTGTTTGGTGTCAAACATCTTGGAATACTACCCCCGCCAATCCTGGCGGCGGGGGTAGCATTCCACCCTTCTAGAGGGAAAGACATGTTAACTCTGGCTTACCCGGTAACTTCTTTCTGAAGCCCTGGCATCACAAAATGGATGCTGCTGCCACAGACACAAGTCTGGCCTCCTGCTGCTGGACGAAACTCCGGCAGGGGAGGCCTGGACAATAGGTTTCCTGTTGCAGGGAGGTGTGACCACCTCCCCAGACAGGATAATGTGTATTGGGGCTGGGTGGGTGCACTCTTAGAGTGCTTTGAAGTCCTGCACTGGGGGAGCAAAAGGCTCCTCTGTGCATATGCCAGTTCAAACCAGCTCAGGGGCTACCTGCCCCTGCTCTGGGGCGAAACTGAACAAAGGGAAGTGGGTGTAGCCACCCCCTCCCTTGACCCTCCCATAGGTGGGGTCATAGAGTTAGTCCCTCCCTGTTTTACTAGTTAAAATGGGGAACCCTTGCCACAGCAAGATTAGATTATACCTGGACGAAACTCTGACACGGAATCCTGGACCTTCGACGCTCTACGACAAGATTAGAGGACTGAAGAATCTCCCTTGGGGTCAAGGAGTGACTCCCCTGCTTGGCAGGCACCAAAGAAGCATCTGTCCGGTTCGCATCACTGAAGCTCCCGTCGGACGCCGAAGTCATCGCATCACCAGAGGTGGATTCTCAGACTTCCCCGAGGCTACCCTGAGTCCCCAGCAAAGCTGAGGCCCGTGGCTATCGTGGGTAACGTGAGACCGTGACCCCTGGACACCAAGCATACTTGCAAGTGCACCATCTTCTGGGTCTCCCAAGAAGTCGTGCTTTGGGCTCCGAGTAGCCCTAGCCTCCAGCACCACCTGCACCGAAGATCACTGGCCCCCACTCCACGAGTGTCCTGTAAGCCAGCTCCACGTGCGGCGTCACGAGGCTCCTTCGCGGTCGCTAGCCCGTTGGCTAGTAGCCCTTACCGAAGGCCAATCTTTTCTTTAAAGGACTCCCCTGGTTGCGCCAGGCCTGCCCTGACTTACCGTCGCTGGGTGAGTTCCCCAGACCTTGCTGGTCTGCACCATCGACAATCTTCAGCTACATCGAGACTTGCCGTTGCCAAGGCTTGTTGGGTCCAATCCGGTCGCTGACACCGCAGCACTCGACAGACATTGTGTACCAGCCCGAATCCTGCTCCTGGTTGCCGACAACGCCTCCTGGACCTCGTGGCTGCAGAAACGAGACGACCGTCAACGCACCTGAAGCACTCGACATCGGTGGGCATCTGTCCATCGCCTTCCTGGTCACTGGCTAGTGACCCAGACTCTGTCCCCTCTGCTTTCAGGTTCACCAGAACTCCGATCCACTCTTGGATCCACCCGGACACTTTTCTCTTGGCCGCCAGCAGCACTTTGCAGCAGATCGCCATTCGAAACGACGACGAAACCCGACCCCGAAAGGCACCTATGCACCCGGCTTCCTGGGTGAGGTAACACGAGTACTCCGGTGCTCCCGTGGGTAGAGACTCTTCAAAGTCCTAGATCTCAAAGGGTTTTGTCCTAGTCCTCTTTAAAGTGTCCCTTTCCTCTATTTTCCCGATCCCGAATTTCTCCATAGAAGTTAACGGCGTATCCCGGTTGTGTATTTTCACTGCACGCATCTCCCGTGGGTCCCCTGTGTCACTACCTTGGGTGGTTCCTTGTGGTCCAAGCACTTCTAGAGGCTCTAGGCCTAGTGTCTAGTTCAGTCATGGTTCGCATACCACTTTATTGGTATATGGTTTGGTACGCCCCTAGGGCCCAAACGTGTATTTGTGCTATTACTGTGATTTAAGATCTTATAACCTATGTACTTCGAACTCTAGCCTCATAAAGAGACTAGAGGGGTGTGTTTAGTAATAAATACATATATTTTGAATATATACCTGGTGTGGTGCTCTTTCATTTGGTCACTCAAGAGATTATAGACTGGTAAAACAAGCTGCTTTACATTCCTTCAAGACTTAGCCTGAAGGCTGCTCTCCACAGCTACCACTAGGATAGCTTTCAATAAGGTTGTCTTTAACCTACCTACCATAAGAGTCGATTTGGACTGGTGCAAGGTGCCCACTATAATTAGTGGACAGCATATGCCAGGCCAACTTCTCACACCCACTCTCTGCACACCGCTAATCCCCAGCGCGGCTCCACATCCTCGCAAGCCCCCCCCGCACTGGTCACCCTCTCTCTCTCTCTCTCATGCACGGGCCATTAACCCCCTCCAACTGCGCTGCACTTCCCTGGGAATCTCACCCCGGGCCTGCCCGACACCTCCCTTTCCTCCTATACACTATCACACCCTCTGACACCCCTCTTCCTCCGTATCCGATTGTCCAGGCCGGTCCCAGGCTATCACCTAGCCCTGCGGATACAGTTTATGGCCCCGACTGTAAGGAATCGCCCCTCTTCAAAGGAGTTACAGTAGATCAAGGCCCCCACCCCATGAGATCCGTCACACCACATGCATTCCGGGAACCGGCGGAATGCCCTGCTGATCCTGCCGTCTGATGACGATTCTGTATGGTGAATGGGGAGGGGATTCTCACTGTAAGGGTGCGTGGGAACGGGTCTGAAGCGGAAGATCCCAGGGATGTCTTTCATACTTCAAAGTATCTTTACTGTAATAAAGAATGTCTTCCTGCCATAAATGCGTGTATAAGAGGCCAGGCCTCAGAGATGCAGAGAGCACCTCGTGAAGATTCCCTGTTGGTCTGATCTGACGTGTTCTCCTCCGGAGAGAATAAACCTTTGTTTCCTGCCTTCCAGTCTCCAGCGCCTGCCTCTTCATTGATTCATATTTTGGGGAATAGAGGCGACATCGCCGGGCAATACTTAAGGTTATTCCATTCGTCGATTGCCTTCCTGTTTTACACATACGTTGTGGGTTAGGGCAGTAGAGTCCAGGACCACCAGCAGGTCAGTCCCCCCTCCCCGCCTACCCTCTGCACACGTCGATCCTACCCCCTCCTGGGGTCCATCCAGTCGCTGAACCTCCATTGTTGTGCATCCCCCTTTGTTGTTAACTGTCAGTGCTCCCCGAGGCCTCGCACTTCTGCCGGGTGGGTGGGTGGTCAACGACGCACCCCTGCAGCTTGTCTGAGGTCCAAGGGGACAAAGAGGCTGAAAACCCCGGGACGCCACCTTAAATATCAACCAGGTTTTTACTGCGCACCCCGATGACGTCACCTGACCCCTTCGTTCAACCACCCCCTTCTTGGCCCCAGAGGAGGCTCAGTCCCGTGGCGCTACTAAGGGCGCCCCTCCTCTAGGCACGGGGGGCGCCTGTTCATTCTTGCCTTGTCCCTCGTGTGCCTCAAGTACCTGCCCTCAGCATGGCATATGTTGCTCTCTCTTCCTCCTTCCTAGTTCATCTGTTGCTTCTCCCACCCTCGCTGGATTTTTTATGCTTATCGTTTTATTTCTCCCCTCCTTTCCTGCCTCAAGCTCTTCCATTGCTCTCCTGTTCCTTCCTGTTGCTTACCTCCTGCATTGAGGTCTCCCCCACCAGCTCCTCCATTGCTCCATACCTCCACCCATTGCGGTCTTCATGTTCTTTTTTAGAAAACTTGCTTTTTTTAACAATTATACCAAGATTGGTTACGATTTTTTTTTTAAATGCTCATGTCTGGTGATGCATACTCATGAAAACCCCATCAGATGGGTGCCGTAGCCTCAAGATGCATAACACACTGGTGTGATCTCACATGTATGCATTCACGTCACCTCACTTTTTTATGATGATGCTGCACAGCCTCGATAACAAGCATTTTTCACCTTTTTTTTTTTTGGGAGGCTGAACAAAACTGGCAAAAAGCATTGGCAAAGCCATAAGGTCTGAACTGGAAGCCAAAAGATGACACCTATTGGTTTTGCCAATGCTTGTTACGTATAGGTCTCTTCAAACACCAAAAAGTTTTGTACACAATTATGTTGTAAATAAATACCCATGACATTTTGTATTTCTGGAGTGCTCTCCTGCAGTATTAAAGTAAATCCAGTCAACACTTCAGACATAAAAGTGAGGAATTTGGGTGACCCCTATAATAGAACTTAAACGAATGTCAACAATCTCTCTGGCTAACCAGGGATGCAGAGCTGGACTGGCCATGCATCACATCGGGCATTTCCCGGCTGGGTTGTAGCTTTTAGAGGCCGGTTTTTAAAGCCCCAGGACTGATGCTGGTTCCTCTGTCACTTTATTGAAGTGGGCACAGTGGGTGCATAGGCAAAGAGAGAGGGAGATACGCTGAGATCAATATGAAAGAGAGCGGAAGGAAATAGTGAGGGGGTAGACAGATATCACAGAGAGCGGGAGAGGAGGTGAGAGACCGAAAATGGATGAAAAGAGAGAGCGAAAGAGCGAAGAGGAAGCCGGGAGCGGGTGAACACGTGGACAGGGCAGCTTATGGTTCCTAGTCCGGCTGTGGGGAGATGTCAAGGTGACCCGGACCGGTGACTTCCCCAGCCTCCTTTTTGGATGTCCCCGGACCCCTGCCGCATGTGGTGTGTGCACGTGTGAGTGGCCTCGGGTGGGAGTTGGTCTATAGCAGAACATCGTCCACACAGGAAGACGTCACACCTGCACACACTCACAGCCGTATTAGGCCGCCTAGCGCCTGAAATATGTCTTTCTTTTCCACGGCCCTTCAGGCGCTCTGCCAGTTGTAGAACAAACGGTGTGCCTGAAGGCCAGTCTTCTAACAGGAGAAAAAGCCGCAGGGATTCCAAAGGATTACACTTAGGGATGGGAGATTAGTTTAATCTACACAATAATACTATCATTTACTAAGGGTTGAGCGAGAACTCGTGTGGCGCCCACAGGCTTTGAAAATGGCAAGTAAATCAAGGCAAGGCTTTGCCTCAGTAATAACCGATCATCAAGTTGTCATTACACAAGGGGATGTTTACGTGGTGTGGTTCACGCGCTGCCGTCTATCTCCACCTGTTCAGCTACGCCCTGTGTCATCACCTGCAATGCATTCATGGCTTAATGAGACAACCTGTTTTCAGATTCCAGATTGCTAATGGGACATATCTAAATACCTGGACATGTTTCCAAAAGGCGAAAAACTACAATAAAGTAGACCTATATTTATGATTGGCAAAAGAATGGCTCTTTCCTGAAGTGGAGGAAAGATATTTTAAGAATATATTTTGGTAATAATTCATACTGAGGTTTAAAGACTCATTGCTGATGTCTTCCTGGCAAAAGAGGAACATGCCTGCTGTGGTTGTTATTTTATGACTCATGCAGATGCATTTCATTACCTATTAAAGGGAAGTCGCAATCACCATGGATCTTTCGCCACGGATGACCTTTACCATCCGGTCCTTACCACGCAGGTAAGTACCACACAGATAAGTATATTTATCTTTAACATGCAGTAATTTACCACGCAGGGAAGTATTTTTTTTAATAACATACTTTTTATGTTGTATAAAGAAAGTGGTGTAAGTGCAGATAGAGGCAAAGGATGGTAAGGTTGATTTTAGGGTTTAGGGGTCGGTAGAGGAGAAATGAGTTAGGGGTGATTGTAGGGGTTGAAGGTGGGTAGACGTAGATGGAGTTAAGGGTAATTTTAGGGTTCAGGGGTCGGTAGAGGTAAAGGGAGGTAATAGTAACTTTAGGGTTCTGGGTTGGGCAGAGATAAATGGAGGTAAGGGTGATTTTAGGGTTTATGGTGGGGAGAGGTAAAGGAAGGAAAGGGTGATTTTAGGATTTAGGGGTGACTAGAGATAAAAGGTGGTAAGGGTACTTAAGGGTTCAGGGGTAGGTAGAAGTAGAGGTAAAGCGAGGCAATGGCCATTTTAGGGTTTAGGGGTGCATTGAGTTAAATGGAGGTAAGAGTAATTTTAGGGTTTAGGGGAGGGTAGCAGTAAAGGGTTGTAAGGGTCATTTTAGAATTTAGGGGTGGGCAGAGTTAAAGGGAGATAAGTAGCAAAAAAGGGGAATATGAAGTTCCCACGTCTATATTTGTGTATACACAAACACCTAAACACACACACATATATGTATGTGTGTGTGTATATATATATATATATATATATATATATATATATATAGATAGATAGATAGATAGATAGATATAGATATAGATATACGCATGTGTATGCACGCACACACATACAGAAAATATATCAGTATTATATCTAAAACCTCAAATATGTGTGGTAGATTTTCAGGTGTGGTATGACGTGTTTTAAATGCATGCGTGGTAATAGCATGCGTTGTGAAGATATACATACCCTATTATGAGTACTGCTATCTGTGGCTTGAGCCTTTTAAAATTGGTGTAACATGTATGCCACCTGACCTGTAACTTGTAGCTTTATCTCTTTTGAGTGAGCCTGTAAGGTTTGTCTATGTTTGGTGTTTCCTATTTGAGATTATCAGCTCTGGGAACATTTTAATGATTCCCCCTTACTTTCACGTAGATTTTCAGTTCATAACCCAAGACTAACACTCCAAAAAATAAAAGTATTGTCAATAAGTTTTTTGATAGAGCAACAGCTGTACGTTGGATTTGCCTGCAGGTTTTTTGAAAGGTCAGTATTACCGCCGCAGAGGATCACAGATGAGGGAGCTGGGGCCGAGAAGCAGCAGCAGACGGCAGAGTAACACAGCTCGGCTAACCCTCACACACCCTTGCTTCAGCAGCCGCTTCCTCCATCCTCCTCCCTCTTTATATTCTGCGCAAGGGCTGCATATAAACAATAGTGATACCAAAGGGGATGATGGACGGAGCGTTGGAGCAAATCAAACACTCACCCCCAGTCAACTGATCTGGGTTTAATCCATCATCATTCTTTAGCTCACTCCACCACCCCAGTTTAGACATGGCCATATGCAAATCAGTCTGACCCTGTGCCTCATGGGAACAGTCCAGCCCGAACTGCCAAGCCATGTCTTCCCTGGACCGGAAACAAGCATCCTGGGACCGGTTTCTGGCTATTCAGCCGTCATCAGCCAGGCTAGCTTGAATCCAGTGGCAAAGTGAGCAAGGGACCCACGTCTGGGCATACCCTGCCAACTTAGGGCGAACAAAGCGATACCAAAGGGGATGATGGACGGAGCGTTTGAGCAAATCAAACACTCACCCCCAGTCAACTGATCTGGGTTTAATCCATCATCATTCTTTAGCTCACTCCACCACCCCAGTTTAGACATGGCCATATGCAAATCAGTCTGACCCTGTGCCTCATGGGAACAGTCCAGCCCGAATTGCCAAGCCATGTCTTCACTGGACCGGAAACAAGCATCCTGGGACCGGTTTCTGGCTATTCAGCCGTCATCAGCCAGGCTAGCTTGAATCCAGTGGCAAAGTGAGCAAGGGACCCACGTCTGGGCATACCCTGCCAACTTAGGGCGAACAAAGCGATACCAAAGGGGATGATGGACGGAGCGTTTGAGCGGGTATGCCCAGACGTGGGTCCCGTGCTCTCCATGCCACTGGAGTCAAGCTATCCTGGCTAATGAGGGCTGAAAGCCCGAAACCGGTCCTAGGATGCTTGTTTCCAGTTCAGGGAGGACCTGGCCTGGCAGTTCGGGCTGGACTGTTCCCATTGGGCACAGGGTCAAGACTGATTTGCATATGGCTGGGTCCAAACTGGAATGGCATGGTGAGCAAAAAACGATGGATTTAGGCCCAGATCTCTGTACTGGGGTGAATGTATGACATTGTTCTGCATTCTGTCCATCAATTGTTGTTTTTGCATTTGTCACCCCGAGTGGGACGGGTATGCCCAGACGTGGGTCCCGTGCTCTCCATGCCACTGGAGTCAAGCTATCCTGGCTGATGAGGGCTGAAAGCCCGAAACCGGTCCTAGGATGCTTGTTTCCAGTTCAGGGAGGACCTGGCCTGGCAGTTCGGGCTGGACTGTTCCCATTGGGCACAGGGTCAAGACTGATTTGCATATGGCTGGGTCCAAACTGGAATGGCATGGTGAGCAAAAACGATGGATTTAGGCCCAGATCTCTGTACTGGGGTGAATGTATGACATTGTTCTGCATTCTGTCCATCAATTGTTGTTTTTGCATTTGTCACCCCGAGTGGGACGGGTATGCCCAGACGTGGGTCCCGTGCTCTCCATGCCACTGGAGTCAAGCTATCCTGGCTGATGAGGGCTGAAAGCCCGAAACCGGTCCTAGGATGCTTGTTTCCAGTTCAGGGAGGACCTGGCCTGGCAGTTCGGGCTGCACTGTTCCCATTGGGCACAGGGTCAAGACTGATTTGCATATGGCTGGGTCCAAACTGGAATGGCATGGTGAGCAAAAAACGATGGATTTAGGCCCAGATCTCTGTACTGGGGTGAATGTATGACATTGTTCTGCATTCTGTCCATCAATTGTTGTTTTTGCATTTGTCACCCCGAGTGGGACGGGTATGCCCAGACGTGGGTCCCGTGCTCTCCATGCCACTGGAGTCAAGCTATCCTGGCTGATGAGGGCTGAAAGCCCGAAACCGGTCCTAGGATGCTTGTTTCCAGTTCAGGGAGGACCTGGCCTGGCAGTTCGGGCTGCACTGTTCCCATTGGGCACAGGGTCAAGACTGATTTGCATATGGCTGGGTCCAAACTGGAATGGCATGGTGAGCAAAAAAACGATGGATTTAGGCCCAGATCTCTGTACTGGGGTGAATGTATGACATTGTTCTGCATTCTGTCCATCAATTGTTGTTTTTGCATTTATAAACAATAGTGTCCACTGTCCACTACTCCTGCTCTGCCTAAGGCAGCTGTCCCCCCTCTCTCTTTCTCTTTCTTCCTCTTATTCACTCTCTTTCTGTCTCTGTCTCGCTCCTCCTCACACGCTGAAAACCGTGACTTCAAGAAACGGCTCTTACCCTCTCTTTCCTCTCCTTTCCTTTATTCGTTCCCCTGTGACATGGATCCAAAAAAAGAAAGGAACACTTTTGCCGGAAATGTCATCTTTTTCTGTCATTTATCTATTCCAAAGTGCAGCCTCGGTAAAGAGGGAAAAAAGTTTCAAAATACGATAAGTAACTAAATAAAGCAAGACAGAGTGGTCGCAAAGTGACCAAATTTGTTTTATTCACATCCAAACACTTTAGCGGCACTTTACTGAGTTTGCCAGTGAAGCACTACTTTCGTTTTCTCGTCTTTCTGTGAACAACATTGTTTTACCCGGGTGGGAAAGTGCACCATTCCTGGTGGTCCTGTAATACCAGGTTAATGTATGGAGTAGAAAACATTTAATATGATCCTTTCCAGCTGTTTTCCTTATTTTAGTTTATAAAGGGTGTAACGCGGCTCTTTGTTCAAGGATGTGGTCTTTTTAAACCACACTGCTTACGTTTTGTAAGGATATAAGCAATGGACATTGAAACTGGTCCCTTCCGGGCCCTGTAGTCATGTCCTTAACTTTTCAGGCAAAAACACTCACTGATTTCTGAATAATGAGTGTAAAAGCGTTAAGGTAAGCATGTTGTTTCTGCTTACATTTCACATGCTTTACTTAATCTTGCATTCCTTATGAGTGTTTGCTTTTTCCAGGATATTACTTTTTTATAGGCATCATATTACTCTTGTCTTGTGCATAATTTGAATTGAGTCGCCTCCAGGTGTTTATAGTGGGGCACAATTGGGTTGTAGCTGAAGGCAGTGTGAGTTTATATCAGTGGGGCAGTATGGTGTTCAGTGGGGGAGAGGATGTGACACCAACTCAGCACCACTTCAGCATCAGCGCAGTACCAGTCAGGGTCACACAGCACCACTTCTACATCACCCAACAGCACAACCGAAGCATCACCTGAGCATCACACAGCAGCAAATAAGCACCACCACAGTATCACTCAGCTCCAGCGCAACACCATCTCAGTACCAGTGCAGCGCCACCTCAGCACCAGCGCAGCACCATCTAAGCACCACCTCAGCACCAGTGCAGCACCACCTCCGCACACGTGCAGCACCAGCTCTGCACCAGTGCAGTACCTCCTCACTACCAGCGCTGTTTATGGTCGCTTCCCCCATAACAAAAAAAAGCTATAACAAACAAGCATTAGAACAGGCAGGAAGAATTTGGCAGCATTGCAAGAACAAAAAAACTAGAAGACATTTTTAATGTTAATTCCTTTTTTTAATCGGGTCGTTCAGTTCTACATAATATCTTCTTGGTTATGTACAAAATAACAAAAATGCTTACAACGCTTTTTAATTATAATTTTTCAACATGCTGCACAGCAGCTACACTGCTCTATACCATAGCTTAAAGACATTGGCAAAGCCAATATCTCTGGCTAAACACTTATAAGATCCCAAAGGCGAGACCTATTGGAAGTAGCGGCTGCTACTGGACCCAAGTGGCGGGGCAAAGAAAAAAACCAAAACAAATAAAACACTTACTAAAGAAAGCCTAAACAAAAACCAACCACTTACCTGAAACCGCCGCCGCCTCTGAGCTTCGTTCTCCACCCCTCCGACTTTCTTCCTGCATTCCCGGCCAGCAGGAGGAAGCACCTGCCCTCCCAGCCTCCCCATAGCCATTCACAACGCTGTATGCAGCGTTGTGATTGGTCTGAGCGCCGTGGATGGACACTCAGACGGGGACTGGGAGGGTTTGCATGTTCCTCACCAGGCTGTGTAATGCAGCCTGGTGCGGACATGCAAAGTGTGCAGGACTACTTGGGGCGGACCGAGAGGGCCGGCCAAGCAGTCCGGGGCACTTCAGGAGTGAAAATCACTCCTATCCCTACTCCGCCAGCCCCGCCCCACCCGAGAGCCACTGACATATATAGGAAAAATAAAATGATAATAACAATAGTTTATTTTTCGTGAAATGGGGGTGCGCAGATCATAAAGTCCAATAGCCGAGTAGTGAAGTATAAAATCAATTTCTTTATTTCAATCAAGTAAAATTCAGCAAACTTAAGAAACACCAGCCAACGCGTTTCTTTCCCAAACTGGGAACTTCATCAGGGCCATGAAAGAATAACACGTGGAATGTTCCCTCTTACAACAACCAATGTAGACGTTCCGTAATATCTGGGAATGCGTAATCTCCCACAATTAAACAGCGTCCATTTAAAATCCTTATAGACCGTAGGTCTCTAATAATGTAATCTATTAGGGGCGGTCCCGTGTGTTGCACTGGAGCCAATCGAACAAGCGACAGGTATGAAAAATCCTGCCAAACCGGAATCTGGACGCCGTATGCGTGGTCCTCCTTCCCTGTGTACGGACCACCAGTACATTATTAGAGACCTACGGTCTATAAGGATTTTAAATGGACGCTGATTAATTGTGGGAGATTACACATTCCCAGATATTACGGATCGAAACGCCGTCGACACCTTGTACACCATATACACCCTTTGAAAATGTTCTAATTTCTATGTAATGGTGTCTCATGTATATTCTGTTTGTTCTATTAGAAATGTGCTTGAAACAAACAATTTCCTTTGCCTGAACCCCTTACTTTATGTTGTACGTCTTTCTTGCTAAGTTGGATGCAGGCTTGTGTCCCACTTAAACTGTTCCATGTTTATTGTCTGTAAACATTATTTGACTGCATATTAAATATCTGTCCGGCTGGACAGATGTCTACAATATAGTACTGATTGGGTCTATATTTATTGATTTATAACTTATTTTCTGTCTGGGGACCACTGTCTTTAGAAATAGTTTAAAAACACAGCACTCTGTAGGAGGATGTCCGGATCGCACATGTGTGGAGTGTAGTTCAACTGTGATCCCCTCACACTGACTCAATCCATTTTTATTTAGCAGACATACTGTCCATGCCTGAGGAAGCTAAGTATATCTGCTAAAATGTGGCTATCAGGGCATGCCTAAGGGCAATGAGGAGTCACACAAAGAGGGGGCATGATCCCCAGCGCTGTCCCAACTTCTTATAGGGCTCTGCTTCCGGTCCTATCAAGAACCTGGCAGAGGGATTGAGGTGGGTCTTCCCCTTTTCAAGCCTGGCCTTGGTGCTCTGTCTAGCTCCTTGTTGGAAATCATGGCTTGCTGGTTCCAATGTCCAGAGTTAAATTCCTGCTATGTTGCTGCTATGGAGCCTCTGATTTGCTAGCAAAGGACGCAAGATAAGTAAAAAAAAAGAAATGCTGTTCTTCTGTGCATGTGTTTGTGGCTGCGTTTGTGAGTGATTGAGTGTGTGTGAGTATGTTTGAGAATGTCAATGAGAGCGAAAGTGAGTAAGAATCAGAGTTTTAGAGAGTGTATGAATAAGTGAAAGTGAATGCGAGGGAGGGAGGGAGTGAAGGAGTGTGAGGGAGCTTAAAGGAGTGATTGTAAAAGATGAGTGTGTCTAAGTGACAGTGACAACCAGTGAGTATGAATATGTTGTGTGTGAGTAGTAGTGAGTGAAAGTGAGTATGAGTTAGTATGAGTAAGTGAGAGAGTGTGAGTTAGAGTGACAAAGGGAGAAGATAGTGAGTATGAATTTGAGTGAGAGTGTTGAAGCAGCGTAATTTTGATCCCACCCTAAAATACTGTAAGAGTGCATTATAATCATGTGAAGTCAGCACTCGAATATATTCTATGTGATTAATGATACTAAGAAAAGATGGGGTATTGTATGTTTAAAGTACTGCACATAAAACTAATGGGACTTATAAATTGTGTGCATAGAAATGTGACTAATAAAGGTCTTGGAACATTTACATATTAATATTGTAGAAGAAATCAAAGTTTAGAAGTGTCTCATTGTGAAGTTAATGACATATGGTGGATGTGTAGACTAATGTTTAAGCATGTATATGTGTAACAAGAAATTATATCCATATTGGTGTATTTGAAATAACATTATTTTCGGAATTTTTTTTGCAATTTATTCATGCATTAAGAAACTGCATTTGCTATGTGTGTGAAATGTGCACGTATTTGTAACCCTGTGCACTATTGAGTTGACATGATTTTTGGGCCTCAAGAGCTGTTTCAGTATAAGCTCACATTTCAAGTCTAATATGCAATTCGTATTTCATCTTCAATGTAGAATGTGTTTGTTTGCACTTCTGTTTGTACTGCAGGTGGCGACAAAGCCTTATTAGTTAGAAAAGAAGGGTTTTTGTTTTAGTTAGATAGCAAGCTATGAGATGATGGATCTTGGCAAGTAGAAACGCAGTAATGAGTAAGGAGGCGAGTTCCCATGGAGGAGCAGAAGAATAGCCAAGTATGAATGAAGTAGCAGAGGTGAGAACGTGAGAAAGGTGGTGTCAGTAACCAATTTGTGCTGGAATCGTGGAAAGTTACTGGAGATGAGCACATGACTTACCTTGAGTGCAGCTAATATCTTATGTTGTAATGTACTGAGAGGCATTTATTTATTTATTTAGCGCCTGAATCGACCCCCGGAGGGGTATCTCTGCGCTTCGGACAGGCAACAAGAAAAACTAAGATGCTAGAACAAAATCAGAAACAGAAAAGAATAGTCTTAAGGTGCTTTCTGAATTGTAGGTGGTCGGGGCATTGTCTCAAGTGCATGGGGAGCTGATTCCAGTAAAGAGGGCCAAGGTGGGAGAGTGCCTTCCCACCCAGCCTGGCTTTCCTAACTCGGGGGACCACAAGAAGAGATTTAGATCCAGAACGGAGCGACCTAGAGGGCATGTATGGCGTAAATTTCTCGGTAAGATAGGCAAGGCCGAGATTGTATATAGCTTTGTGAATAGTGCAGCAAACTTTAAACTTAACACGCTTGCATATTGGGAGCCAGTGAAGCTGACGGAGAAGAGGACGGGAGGCAGTCCTGGGGGGGGCATTGAGGACCAGTCGCGCCGCAGTATTCTGGACCACCTGCAGTCTACAGAGCGAGGACTCATTGGCTGAGACCAGGAGGCCATTGCAATAGTCCAGACGGCTTAGTATGAGTGCCTGCGTCAAGATCTTCCGAGTTGAGTCAGGAAGCAAGGGAAAAATTCGGCGTAGTAGGCCCAGCGTATGAAAGCAGGAGCCAGCTGTCTGAACAGCGTGCTCCTTCAAAGTGAGAGCCTGGTCCAGGCGAATGCCTAGGATCTTAACAAGGGACTTGGGGGCAGGGTGAGCGCCAAGGTCCACCGGCCACCATTCGGGAGTCCACAATAGATGGGCATCTCCAAAGAGCAAGATCTCAGTCTTCCCAACATTAAATTGGAGGAATTTACATCTCATCCAATTTGAGATAGCCCTCATACCAGAAGAGAAGGCCGACTGTACAGATGGAGTGAATTTATCAAAAGGAAATAGCAGCTGCGTATCGTCGGCGTAAGAAATAGGAATGAACCCACAGGTCCTGAGGAGGTTGGCCAAGGGAGCAACATAGATATTAAACAAGGTGGGGCTCAGGCAGGAGCCCTGAGGCACTCCCTTGGTCAGCTCCATTGACGCCGAACGATACGGGCCAAGATTGACGGTCTGGGAGCGAGAGGATAAAAAACTCGTCATCCACTGGAGGGCAGAGTCTCTGAGTCCAATCTCCTCCAGTCTCCTGAGCAATATCTGATGCGAAACCGTATCGAACGCGGCAGAGAGGTCCAACAGCACCAGAATCGTAGATTGGCCCCTGTCTAAGGTGAAATGAAGTACACAAGACCCCAAGTAAGTGCTTCATTTATTGTGTCCTTCCAAGGCGACTCCCGGGCAGCAACTGCCGTCCGAGGAACATCCCATTCCAGAATGGAATCCCCATAGCACGAGCTCACACACGAGCTCCAGATCCCAACACACCCCCTTCCTTCACAATAATAAACAATAAACACAATAAATTCAAAGAGATGAGCAAATAAAGAAAAAAAAATGGAGAAAAACATAGCAAAGCAAGAGACATAACTTCTACTACAATAATACTACACAATAATACTACAACCATGTAAGGCAGAAATTTTTACAAGGTAAGGGATTACAACATCATATAATCTTGAAATTTGGAAGGAACGGATTTCAATCTTGTGGATGCACATCTTGCGGGAACATGACTAGAAAGAACTCGTTCCCTTCCATGAATCTCAGTGGGTACTACCACAGAGGAAGAGTGAACACCCAATTTCTTATTGACATAACCCAGCATAGACTCGGGTACCATGGAAACAACCCTTTTGTTCCAAACCTTCCCATTCTCCAACACCACAACATGATCTTTTACCGCAGACACTCTCTTGGGAGCAAAAAAACGAGACTCGCCCTTGCGAATAAAACCAGGTCTCTTGATTCTTACCCAATCACCCACCTTCACAAACAAGGTACTATGACTCCCAGGCCTAGTATCATACTTTGCTTGAGTGGCAGCCCTGATATCAACCACCTCAGCCAACTTCCCCATGTCCACCACTCTCCTGGACATCCACTCTTTGTTCAGTTTAGAGCCCGCTACTCTCCCCCTTAGTAAGGTAAAGGGAGCTATCCCAGTGCTAATGTGCGGGGTGGTCCTCACAGCCCATAGCATGTCACTGACAGCACGCCGCCAATGCAAACTATTGACCAAGGCCAGCTGCAAGTGTTCTTTGACGACACGGTTGAAGCGCTCGACTAAGCCGTTGCTGCGGGGGTGATATAGGGACGTGCAAATATGCTTTACACCAATGTCTTTGAAAAAGGCCTGCATTTCACTGGAGACTAACTGGGTTCCATTATCCGACACCAATTCCTCAGGAACACCTTCCCTGAGAAAAACATCATGAAAAAAATTGATGATGGACATAGAATTGACATTGTCTACAAATCGGACTTCAGGCCATTTCGACATGTAGTCAATAAGGACCAATGCATATTTGGGAGAACTTCCAACGAGCCCGAAAGGACTAGCAATATCAAAGGCTAATTTGGACCATGGGGCGTTTTTAACCACCACCGGTTCAACAGGGGAAGGATGAGTCACTTGAGATTTGTCACTGGTGACACACACACAACAGTCGCGAACATAATGTTCAACATCCTTATCTAACGCGGGCCACCAAAAATCCTGTCTGACCCTACGTTTCATAGCCCGAATTCCCGGATGACCTTCATGAGCTAAATCCAAAATTCTTTTGCGCAGGGGCAAGGGAACCACTAGCAAACCACCTCTCCTCAATACTCCATCAACTACAGACAACTCTTCACTAATTCTCCTATACGGAACCAGCTCAGAGGGGCAATCTTTCGCATTAGGCCATAATCCGGCTAAAAGGTCGATGACCTTAGAGACCACAGCATCCTCGGAAGTACCATCCAACCACTCTCGTTCAGAAAGGGCACCACCAATAGTGTTCTCCAAGGAACAGACTGCACAAACTATTTCCAAATCGTCATGCTCCAACACATCCTCATCACAAGAAAGTGGTAATCTGGACAAGCAATCAGCAACATAATTCTTAGCTCCAGCCACATACTCGAGACGATAGCGAAACTCACTTAATCTGTATTGCCATTTGGAGATGCGTGGCGTTGCTCTGCCACCACCTTTAGTGGTAAAAAGATCAACTAAGGGCTTATGATCCGTTCTCAAAGTAAATTCGTTACCCCACAAAATTTTTTTAAAGTGTTGGACTCCCCACCACATGGCCAAAGCTTCTTTTCGATGGTCGAGTAGGTGCTTTCGGCACCCCTTAATGTTCTTGAAGCAAAAGCTATTGTCTCTTCCCGACCATCACCCCTTTTTTGCATGAGAACTGCTCCTAGCCCAACATTGCTTGCATCGGTAGAAATGATGCAACGATCATTGATGTCAAAGAGTTTGAGGGGACCAGCATGTACAATCTCTCGTTTGATTGACTGAAAGTTGTTATTACAGTCGTCATCCCACACATATTTAACATTCTTTTTTAACAAATTACGCATGGAAGCAGTTTTGCTGGAAAAGTTGCTGACAAATTTGGAATAATACTCCACCAACCCCAAATAAGAACGAAGCTGGTCTTTGTTCGCAGGCGTAGGTGCACCCTGAATGGCTTCAATGATCTTCAACTTAGGTTCAACCCCCTTGTGTGAAATGTGATGACCAAGGTAATCAACACCCGCTTGAAGAAATTTGCACTTGTCAACCCTTAGAGTTAAACCACTTGATCTGACTATGCTTAGAACACGCTTAACCCTCTCATCGTGTTCCGCCTCAGTCTTCCCATATATCAGAATGTCATCTTGAAAAAACACAACACCAGCAATGCCCTCAAACAAGTTGTTCATCAATCTTTGGAACACAGCTGAAGCGGAGGCAAGACCGAAAGGCATGCGTATGTAACGATAAGCCCCTTCAGGTGTGACGAAAGATGTGAGATGACGGGATTCCCTGCACAACTCAATCTGGTGGTAGGCTGAGGAAATGTCTAGGGAGGTAAAGAATTTGGCACCGCCCAACGTAGCCAGCATTTCATTGATGTTGGGAAGAGGTTGACGATCAACCCAGATGTTGGCGTTGAGGTCTCTCAAATCCACACACATTCTCAGAGATTTGTCGGATTTGCGTGCTAATACAATGGGAGCCAACCATTCGGAACCTTCAATAGGTTCAATAACCCCCGCAGCACAGAGACGTTCCAACTCAAGCTTAAGTTCACACCGCAGACTCAAGGGCACCTTGCGTACCTTATGAGCAACAGCTTTAGCGCCATCCTTGAGTATGATGCGATGTTGAAAACCCTTAAGTTTGCCAAGCTCGCTCTTGAACACATCAGGATAGATGTGCATCCACTTGTCGTTAGCTATTTGGGCAACAGTGGGGACACAGGAGGAAACAGGAGAAGGTGCATCGTAAAAGTGAATTAGTGCGTTACGGGACACCACCATATCGGGATGATTTGGGTCCAGTATAATGTTAAGGGCCCCCTGCTCATCCCACCCTAACAGGTTTGCCCCCTCTTCAACTACAAACACGGTTCCCCTTGTCAGATCAGTACCGAAAGCTAGACTTCCTACAAATTTTCCCAACACATCCACTCTTTTACCCCCATACGCAAAGATCTTGATGTTGGACTGTTGCAATTGAAGACCCTCAAGTTTACTAAAATCCTTCATGTTGATGAGGGTAAAAGGAGAGCCAGAATCAGCAAGAAAAGTAAGACTAACTCCATTTACCCCGATTTTGCATGAAGGAGATTTCCTCTTCAGAGACCCACCCAAGGAAGATAGTTCTACAACACCTTCAGTATGTGGCAATGAGGGAGACAACATTAACAATTCATAATGCTCATCATCGGAATCCAACGGGTCTTCTGCAATGGCTTTCACTACATGTGAGGGATTTTTCTTAGCCGTGACAGCCTTACACATACGAGAGTAATGACCCTTTTTTCCACAATTATAACACGTTTGGTTTAAAGCAAAACAAAACTTGGCATTTCCTAAGTGGGATTTGCTCCCACAACGGAAACACATGACTTCACTTTGTTCACTTCTGGATTTGGGGAAATGTGTAGCCGGGCGCACAACACTGGTGTTGGACCCCTTCAACGATTTAGCGATAGGTTTGGCATTTAACAATTTGACTTCGCTAGATGAGGCTGTACAACTCATTTCTTTTACACAGAATTGAGAATGTTCGATACTCTTGGCCAACGTGAGTGCAGTCTCTAAATCAGGATCATCAGAAGATAATAACTTTTCTTGGATTTTCTTGTTAGACGTCCTTTCAATTAATTGATCGCGAATGATTTCATCCCTAAACTCCCTGTAGTTGCAAGTAACCGCTAAACTTCTAAGAGCAGCGACAAAATCGTCGATGGACTCACCAGGAATTTGAGCGCGTTGTAGAAATTTGTGGCGCTCAAGGACAACATTTCTTATGGGACTAAATCTTTTGCTCAAAGTTTTTACAATGGAGGCATAATCGTCAACAATGAAGGAGTCACCATCATCACCACCACTTACACGAGTGCTTACCATTTCTAAGGGTAGTGTTTTCAAAATGCTCCTACCCTCAGTGCCTAAATTGTAAATTAATAACGCTTTTTTTTTTTTTTAAGTGAAGGTTTCACCATCAATCGCCTCCAAATATGCGTCAAAAGTATCCTTCCACTGTTCCCACTGAAGAGGAGGTGAACCCGCAGTTTGCAAAAAGGGTGGAGGTGCGGTAATATGATCCATGACTTGGCGTGGGTGAGTTGCTGCCCAACGTCAACACTACAATCCCTGAATACTAGGAATGTATGGCCATGTAGATAGTAAGTAGATCAATACAATCTCGCAAAATGTGGCTTTTCAGATATTGTAGGGGCTGTGCCTATCAGTGAAGGCACGACAAAAAATTAGGGTGACAACTGAAGAACATTACACCAGCTGTGCCCATCAGCGAAGACCAACAGGCAATCTTCACAAAGTGGCAGGTAGAGATGGTGAATAGAGCTGTGCCTATCAGCGAAGGCACTAGGTGAGTGCAACGGTGCTTCCTGCTTCGAGGAAGTATGAATTTACAGCTGTGCCTATCAGCAAAGGCACGACGAAAAACTCCACGTTGGATATCTCCGTTGCCAGGCAACGCCGTGATGAGAAGTGCCTAAAATGGCCGCACACGGAGGGATCACGCAGCGTGGAGCGGAGCCAGGCAAGTCAGGCAAAATTCTACGATGATGCGCGTCATGCGCAGTACATCCCGACGTACAGGGGAGGCGCGAGGAGCTCACCACGATTTCGCGCTCCCACTGCCAAACAACGACAAAAGTACCTGAAATGGAGGATTAACCTCTCAGGAACTCCAGCGACGGGAAGCAAACAACGAGGAACAGTCAGCGTGGGCAGCACCACAGCAGGGAAGGAGGAGCCACGTAGGACGGATACCAGTCAGCCGGTTCACGGGATACCAGTCAGCAGGTTCACGGGAGGCCGAGGACAGGACAACTCTCAACTCGTCGCCAATGAAATGAAGTACACAAGACCCCAAGTAAGTGCTTCATTTATTGTGTCCTTCCAAGGCGACTCCCGGGCAGCAACTGCCGTCCGAGGAACATCCCATTCCAGAATGGAATCCCCATAGCACGAGCTCACACACGAGCTCCAGATCCCAACATAAGGTCATCCTGATGTTATCTGTGACCTCTAGCAGGGCTGATTCTGTGCTGTATTTGGGCCTAAAGCCTGACTGGGAAGGATCTAAGCTGCCAGTAAGTTCGATATGGTTGGACAGATGTTTGTTAATGTGCTTCTCTAATAATTTGCTCAGGAGGGGGAGTATTGAGATGGGACAGAGATTGGAAAGAGATCCGTCAGAGGGGCCTTGGTGTTCTTACGGATAGGCATAACCTGTGCTGCTTTCCATTCCAAAGGAACATGACCCTCTCTTAAAGAGAGATTGAGAAGAAACTCGATGGATGGAGACAGTTGACAGGACAGAGAGGCTACGACTTTGGCCGGGATAATATCTAGAGGGGAGCCCGATTTTACGGTACAAAGCAATGTTTCTACATCTACCGAGGTCACAGGGGGGAAACTCTCTAACAACTGGGGGATTGCCTGTTCTGGCAGGTCGAACGCCATGACGACCGAAGGCTGGCTCCCTGACGAGACAATTTTATCGTAGATAAGCTCTATTTTCTCCGAGAAATATTGTGCGATGTCATTGCAAAGAGATTGTGATGGGGCCTCTAGATTATCACAAGCCTTAGGGTTGATGAAAGACTGAAGGATTCGGTAGAGGGTTTTGGGAGCGTTACCAGCCTGGGCTAACTGAGATGCGATGTGAGCTTTACGTGCGGCCTTTATGTTTTTATGATAGCCAGAAAGATTGACCATGAATCTATCTTTATCCCTCTCATCATGGGTGCTACGCCAGCGTCTTTCATGTTTTCTGCATAGTTGTTTTTGAGCTCAGATCTGGGGAAAAAACCAAGCAGTCTGGGGACGCTTAGAGGAATTTGGAAGTGATTTCAATGGTGCGAGAGCGCAGGTGACAGCAGAATTAAATTTAGCAAGAGCATCCTCTATATTGTCCGGTGCAGTGTCCCAAGGCGCCAAGAAGGAGGCTTGGAAGCACTCCGAGGTGACTTTCTGCCATTGTCTACGAGTATAGTGAGTGACAGGGTTGGAACCTTTCATCTCCCTGGGACCTTGAATGAAGAATTCAAATGACGCATGATCCGACCATGTCAGCGGCTGGGGAGGTTCACACAAAATACTGGAAGAGTTGGAAAAAATAATATCCAGTGTGTGACCTGCTGTGTGTGTTGGACCTTCGTTGAGCTTAGCAAAGCCCAGAAGAGCAAGGTCTGCCAAAAGCGTCATTGCGTCGGTATTGGAAGTACATTCACTGTGAACGTTAAAATCTCCCAACAATAAAAAGTTGTTGCTCGAAATCACATGGGGGGCTATTAGTTCAGTAAGTTGGAGTGAGAATTCAGCTAAAAGACCTGGGGGCCGGTAAACTAAGGCCCCCTTCCAACTAAATTGGGATAAAAGATCTAGTCGAAAAACCAAAATTTCAATATTAGCGTTACAACGCTGCTCCAATGAGGTGACTTTGATGCTATCCTTATGTATAATGGCTATCCCACCCCCCACCTTTGGCTGTCTGTCCAATCTTATGATCCTATAGCCTTCAGGCAGGGCTGGTGTGATGGCAGGAGTAGAATGGGGTTTAAGCCATGTTTCAGTCAAGAACCCAAAATCAGGCTGCACAGAGAAGAGAAGATCCCATATCTCAATAGGGTGCTTAGGCAGGGATCTAATATTGCATAACATGCTTTTCCACCCCGCCTTGGGATTATAGGGAGAGTTCCCTGTGTCATTACTAGAAGAGGTGGCAGGTTTAAAAACGGGGGAATGATTATTGAGGAAAGAGCAACAAGGTTCCTCATAGATAGGAGCAGTTTCAATAGAAATACCTTGATACCGGCAGGCTCGACAGGAAAAAGGGCCCTCTAAAATTGGCCAAGTCCCGGCCGGCATAGAGGCTGGCAGTCTGTTCTCAGCTCTAGTAGCTCCTTGCTAGAGCTGGACAGAAAGGGAGTCAGGCCCTGCTCGGGAGTAAATCGGCCAGGGTCCCTGGCTCCTGGCGACGTCAGGGCGCGGACGGGCGCAGATGGGTGAAGCATCCAGTTTTGTAGAGGGGGTTGGGCCACTAGAACGCCAACCTCCCTCGCAACCGGAAGTGAGTGAAATCTCCCTCCACTCAAACGAGCTAGTCTCGCGGTGGACCGGGGAGAAAAGTGTGCAAAGAAGAGGTAGGAAATATATTAAAACAAGTAATTCAATAAAAATTCATCCAAGGTCTGTGCAAATGAGGACTTCATAAAGTACAGACCTCTGCTTCTGCTTTGTGTGGCTCCATGCCACTTGACCCTAGTTGGAGTTTCTTCTACTGAAGACTCTGACAACTGACATCTTTCAATTATTCATACTTACTCAATGTTTCTTAGTTTAGGGCTGTCCCTTTTAGGGCAGTGTTGGGAGAGAGAGCGTGTTTATGCATACATTTGAGAATCATTTGATGAAATTTAATGTTCAATTCTTTTTCCTGATTACTTGTATTGTCATGGCTGAATTAGTCCCATGCTACTTGTTACATAGGGTAAATCTCTCCAGGAAATTTGGATCCATTCTGTTTGTCTTGCATTTCTATACTGTAATGTTGAGGTTGATTTATATCAATATATTTTTGAATTTATAATTAAACCTTACTAATCTCAGATTTAGTTGTCGAGTGAATTATTGTGTGACTAAATTTGATACATTGTATTGCATTTTTAATTGTGATTGTTTCCTCCCTCTTACCTCTCAAGCAGCTAAAAAGACCGTCTGGTTGAGTAGGGATGTTTAAGTGGGCCCAGCTCTCTCAGTGTGAATGAGTAAAAGTGAGTTTGTTGGTGGACTTTATGATTGTGAGTCTGCCACTGGCCATGGCATCATCAATATAATTATCAGCTAAAGGTGGCACCCAAGGTAACATGCTGCAGCTGGCATGTTGTAGGTAATTCTTGGCATTAGAAAGGCCCCCCATGGCAAAATGCAGGCCCTGACATACAAGAAGTAATTCTTGGCATACAGGCCCCTGTGGAAAAATGCTTTCATACTCGCAGAAATTCTTGGCATGGGGCACCCGTCTAAAATGCTGGCACTGGGACATTGGTGGTGATTTTTGACATAAAGGAGTCACTCAAGGCAAAATGCAGACCCTGAAACACTGAAAGTAATATCTGACATAAGGAGACACCTACAGCAAAGTGCTGGGGTTGTTGTACTGTCATACTGGAGGTAATTCTTTTCATCAGAGAGAGCAGCAAGGGCATACTGGGGCTGATGTGGCGGGTTGGGGAATACAAACCATGCTAATGCTGGCTGTGAAAAAATTGAGGTAATTTTTTACATGCAGGCCACCTGTGGTATATGGTCAATATCAATGGCAAAATTCAGGTACTGGAAAATTGTAAGTAATTCTTTGTGTAAAGGGCGTACCCATAACAAAATGCTGGCATTCGGCACAATGAAGGTAATTCTTAACATATATGAAACTGTTGTGGCAAATTATGGGAAAAATAGGGGAACTCCTGGCAAGTATTAAGCCCCACCACTTTCAAAGGTCGCCAGCCACCACTGAGATTTAAGATCACATACATAAAGCACTATCCATCCTTCCATTGTCGTTATAGCCTGTGAAACCTTTTTCTTTCCTCTTATCCTTTATTTTCCATTCACTTCTTCCTCTCTGTCATTTACAACCTCTCCACTTTTCCCTTACTCCTCCTCTGGGCCTCCATTCCACCTTCTTTCATGCCTTCCCAGTTTCGTAATCCCTCTTTCCCCCCTACACTCATTCTATCCTTTCTCTCTCTTCCATCTTATCCCTCTCCTCTTTCCCCCACTACATCTTACTTTCGTTCCTTACTCTCTCACTTACCTATCTTTGCTACTGTAAGTTTCTCTCTCCTCTATTATCTTACCGTGCTCTCCTTCCTATTGTCTCTCCATCCATCTAGCTTTTGTCCCTTGCCCCCTCTTTGTCTGTGTTGTCCTCCCCTTTTGTGTCTCATACCTTCCTATTGACCTCTTCCAGTTGTCTATCTCCATGTTATTGCTCTCTTGCTCTCCAACTCCCTTTGTCTCTCCCTCTCGCTTGCACTCTTCTCCTTCTGCTCTCTCCTTTCTATGCTCCTTTTTATCTCTCCTTTCTTTCCTCCAATCTCCTCTCCTCTCACCTACCTCCCACCTACCATTTTATTCTCTCTCTCTCTTTACTCCCCTATCAAAAATTGGGTTATTAATTTGGGGGGAAAAGGGTGGGGTGTTACCCAACACAATCTGCTTAGGTCAAAACACAATTCTAGAGCATCACTGCTCGACCCCTGCTGTTGCACAGTCAGCAGGCAATCTGCAGAGAAATGTGTGTTAAGCTCAAACAGTGGCAACAATGTTAAAGTAAAGAACACAATACAATAAAATCCCCAAACTAATTTAGAAAAATAAAGAACATTTCCATTAGCATGCAGCACTAAGATCATTATAATAGGATAAGGTGTAACCAAAATATGCTTTTTTAAAGTTTTAAGGCAATAAACTCCTTAACAAAGTAAAGATTAGACACAGCCAAACGCGAATCAGCTTTGGAACTGCTCCAATGGTGTTAGTCCAGCATGAACAGTGAAGCCAGGACCTCTCTGAACTGCAGCAAAAGCAACCCAAGACTGATTTTCGCCTATTTGGGCCTCTCTAGGCGGGTGCAGTTTGGTTCCAGTGGCCCAGTGGGCACAGGACCCACGTATGTCTGGGCATACCTTTGGTCACTAAGAGTGTTACATCAAATTACCCGCAAATAGTTAAACCACTGGCAAATGCTCGGAGTAGTATTTCAACCCATTTTTTTCATACTGGAGCAGAATAAAGGCTGATTTACATATGGTTGGTCGTCTAACCTGAGGTGGCATGATGGGCAAAACATGATGGACGACTGGAATGCTAGCCCAAGCAATTACCAATAGTTAGACTATTTGAAAGCATTCCTTCCATTACCTTTTGTGTGCCATGTTTAAAGAATCTGCTCATGACAAATTTTGCTTAATGTCAGATATGTAAGTGTCAAGACTTCACGGACGCCTTTGGTTTTGGAACCAAATGCTCAGAACAGTGCAAAGCTGCATTTTGTGGCCACTGAGAGGGCCTCATCGGTCTGATATATTTGCCATTTTTCCCTTAAGATTCAGTTATATTTTTGGTTCTAAGAATCCTCAAGTCGGGCAAGGCTGGAGCTGGGCAGGGCTCCACCAGGCCCCATACCTTTACTGCATGTCTCGTTGTGCCTGTTATGAGCATTCCAAAAAGCTCTGAGCAGGACAAACCTGGTTTTCTTGCCAATCTTGGGTGCATCTTCCCTAGCCTCAGCACCTTTACCGGTTCACCAAAGGTGGATAACATGACTTGGTCCCAATTTTCTCCAGTTGCTGGGAAAGTTCCTTCTGGACAGTCTTTCATCCCTTACCTCCTCAGTGCAGGCTTCAAAGCAAAATGCCTCTCTCCAGCCGGATCTTCTACATGGTCCAGTCCTCTGTAGTCAGCTGAACCTTAATGGAGCCAGGAGTCCATTTGTTTTTTGCACTATATGTTTTCCCCCAGCATGTATATCTTATGAATAGGAGATGGAAGACTTAGAGAGAGGATGAAAGGATGAAACATGAGGAACAAAATCACAACCTTTCTTGACATTAAACCCTAAATCTTGGGGCAGGCATTTAGAAGGAGAGAATTCCCTTAAATCATCCCCGCAATTATGTATATTCAATCAAACACCCCTAATTTTTCTTATCTGACCCAGACTGATTTGTTATGATTATCATGTTTTTTGTATTTTTGGGACTCCCGTTTTTGAACTATATGTGTTGTGTTTAGAAATAGGTAGTGAAATATAAAATGCACATATATTCATGCTATCAATTTCTGAAACATGATAATCAATTCTGCTTAAATATATTCATATTATTTGATAAAAATTGGATCTCTTGTTCTAGAATCTCTTGTTCTAGTGATTGTTTTGAATCATCGACAAAGTTTCCTGGAAACTGACAAGTCCGTTCCTCATTTATTGTTTTAAACCCGAAGCACAGTTTCTCAGAATATAAGTGAAGAGCTGTCAAGGCCTTTTCTGATAATTGTTTATTCTGAAAGATGCAACGATGTATAGACATGTTATAGAAACTAAGAACAGAGTGTAAAAAGAGTGAGGGAACTTTCTGCCAGAGACTAAGGACATAGCGCATGCAGAACTGCATCATCTTCCTTTGATGAAGGCTGCGGGGAGGAGCACTTTGCTTTCACTCTGGGGGCCTATCAACCTTTCTTTCAATGCAGGCAAGAATAGCAGACACTCCTTTTTCACTGAACATTGGCTTACTTGTTCAGGGAAGGCATGCTGGTGTGATACATCTTTGAAATTCAAATTAAGTCCTTTCTTTGTATTTTATTTTGAGAGATTTATAAAGTGCGAATATGACCCAAGGGCACTGGACATAGAACACCCATAGGCCAGTATAAAACTAAATAGCATCCAGCAACAGACTACGAAAACAAAAGGTTCTTCATAAAGTTCGCTTTCCATTTGCCGCTCACTTGGCAGCATGGAATCAGGACTATTGACCACTGCAACTCGGTCAGAGGATCCTCTGGTGTCAGGTAGTGAGGACTGTGAGGGCACTGATGTCCACCCGTGTCTGTTGTGGGCAAATGGTCAGGAAGGGCCCGTGGGCTCCCAAGCAGAGAGGGAATCAAGATGGCAATTTCCAAACTTCTTACAATTACTTAAAATCTCATCAGGGGTGAGGCCAGGATAAATCCAAGGTGCTCCGTGATTCTACTTTAGAAAATAGCACCTCCGTGAGCCAATGGACATCGGTGCCCTCAGAGTCCTGATGAAGACCCTACTGTAAGGATTTAGGTCACCCTACACTTTCACTGGGTCAAAACGTTGACAGCTCTATCCTTTACGCCAATGTGGACAACAGTGCTTTTTTCACTGCGCCAAACTTAACATAATGGCTTTGTAAATTTATTTGTAGCCCTATGTCAGGCTGGACAGGCTTTGTATGTAACTTTTGATGTATATATTGTCACTGCCCTCCTCTTTTTCCACAAAACCCTCACTTCGGCACTTTGCTGCACCAACCCCTCTTTTTCCTTTCTTGGGGCACCACTGCATAATTTATTCAGATATATGCTGTGTTCTGAACATGCCAACATGTGTTCAATATGATTAAACAATGTTGAACAGGAATTGTTTATGAGTAATTTAACGGACGCTATCATAAATCATTGTTTGTTTTCAATTGTGTTCCACTGGGACCATTTTCTCCTGAACCGCTATTTATCCGGGTCCTAGTGACGTTTCTGGGTCATACCCCTTTTTTGTAACTGTTAGAAATGGGGGTCTCTAGTTGGCAATGGCTGGCGCCACTGTCCAAATAGGGACCCTTCTTCCTAAGTCAGGCAGGTGGGCTACCCCCTTTGATAACCCCTGCTCAACCCTGTGGTAACGTAGCACGAGCAGTTAGGCCTATCTCAGAGGCAGTGTGTGAAGCATTTATGACCATGCACAATAAGGCAGTAACAACACCACAAAAGGACACAACTCAAGTAGGTATAGAAAAAATAGTATCTTTATCTAAGGTTTAGTACGAGACTCTCAAAAGCATTTTAACCAGTCACCATGCATGTAAATCAGTAGGGCATGTAAATCAGTAGGGACTTAAAAAGGGGCAATACGTATTCACCAGAACTTGGCACTGACTGAGTTCAAGGCCTGGGTCTACGCGACCCGTTGCGCACCAGATACCTGCCGTTGGACGGGGACACAGCACGTAGCTTCTCGAAGAAGCGGAGACGGTGACAGGCGGACTCCCAGCGACCACAGTTCCCAATGGCAGTGGCCCGCAAAGTGCACTCGCAAATGATTCAGGCACTCCGGGACAGGCGGGCTCTCAGCAGCAGCAGCACGCGGCTGCGGTGGCCCGGGCTGGTGGTGGTGATGACTCTCGTCGTGCAGCCCCGTGGTGGGCTCGCAGCGGCAGCAGCGCTCTCCTAGCTGCGGCGGCCCACGGGACGATTCATGATGGTGCACGGTTGACCAAGACATGGGCACTCAGCGGCAGCAGCTCTCTCTTAGCTGCGGCGGCCCACAGGACAAATCACGATGATGCAAAGTTAGCAAGGTAGCAAGGGTGCGAGCACTCAGCGGCGGCAGCTCTCTCTTAGCTGCGGCGGCTCACAGGACAAACCTCGGTGATGCAAAGTTAGCAAGGGTGCGAGCACTCAGCGGCGGCAGCTCTCTCTTAGCTGCGGCGGCTCACAGGATAAATCACGGTGATGCAAAGTTAGCAACGGTGCGAGCACTCAGCGGCGGCAGCTCTCTCTTAGCTGTGGCGGCTCACAGGACAAACCACGGTGATGCAAAGTTAGCAAGGGTGCGAGCACTCAGTGGCGGCAGCTCTCTCTTAGCTGCGGCAGCTCAAAGGACAATCCACGATGTTGCACAACTAACACAAGTGCGGGCATCCAGCGGCGGCAGCTCTTTTAGCTGCGGCGGCCCACACAGTTTCAGCGAAGGTTCTGAAGATTCAAAATAAGGCGGGCACTCAGCGGCGGCAGCTCTCCCTTAGCTGCGGCGGCCCACACAGTTTCAGCGAAGGTTCTGAAGATTCAAATTAAGGCGGGCACTCAGCGGCGGCAGCTCTCTCTTAGCTGTGGCGGCCCACACAGTTTCAGCGAAGGCTCTGAAGGTTCAAATTAAGGCGGGCACTCAGCGGCGGCAGTTCTCTCTTAGCTGCGGCGGCCCACACAGTTTCAGCGAAGGTTCTGAAGGTTCAAATTAAGGCGGGCACTCAGCGGCGGCAGCTCTCTCTTAGCTGCGGCGGCCCACACAGTTTCAGCGAAGGTTCTGAAGATTCAAATTAAGGCGGGCACTCAGCGGCGGCAGCTCTCTCTTAGCTGCGGCGGCCCACACGCAGAGTTCACAAGGGTTACCTGTCCGCGTTCCTCACAGTAGGACTAGAGGTTCCGGTTTACTCGACAGAGGCCTCACCTGCAAGTAGAATTCCTAGCAAGGGAATTCGGGCGGCTGACGGGGTGAAGTCTAATGTCCCTGAGACTTCAGCAGGAGGCGCTCTCAATTCAGGCCCTTGGGTAGTTTCTTCAGCAAGCTTGGTGAAAGTTTCAAAGTCCTTTCCTCTGTCCGCTCGGACAGAGTTTCGTCTTGACATCCAGAAGGAACACACTGAAACAGGTTTCAGCGCAGCGTTTTATACCTAAAAAGTCTTTGTTCTCTGCAGTCACAAATCACTGCATCCAGCCAGAACCAGTTCGGTGGGGTCGGGGAGCACTTGGTTTACGAGGCGACATCCTGCCTTTTAAGAATCTGGGGGTCTGCTATCAGACGCCCAGTGGGAGATGGAGCCATCATTCACCTTGCCAGGCACGGCCCTGCTCGGATCAAAGAGTCACCCCTCCCCATACTCTAAATGCCGATCTCTCTCTCCAGCCAGGTCTGACCCAGCTGGCCCTGCTGCTCCAAAACCAGACGGCCAATACACACGCTAACAAAAGCCTACAGGAAAGCGTCAGGCCAGAAAATACCTCGTTTCTAGTAGAGGCATATTCGAACACGGGCTACGCTAATAATCCTTACTAAAAGATGCATCTCAATGTTCTGAGCTTAAACATATCAAATTCGACATTCCTATCAGGTTCCTGGGGGCAGGTAGGATTAAGGCATGTAATACTCAGCCTGCACATTCTGGCCTATGAGAACGGGTGGCCTCGCAATAGTAAACAGTGAAATGGAGGGTAACTCGCTATTAGAACATGCTACACAGACATACTTTAAAAGCTGCTTCGGTGGGTAGCGCAAATCAGTGCTGCCGCCCACCAGCAGTATTTGGTCTACCAGCCCTGGGCACACACAGTGCACTGATACTAGGGACTGACAGGTAAACCAAATGAGCCAATTATGATTATCCCAATTCATACAGTTATCTTTACACAGGGAGCATTCGCGCTGTGTCACTGATTGGCAGTGGCACTGCGCCCAGAGCATCTAAATCCAGCCAACATAAAAGGTCAGAAGCGAAAAGAGGAAGGGAGACCCGCGCCAATGATGCCAGGTCTAACGCACGTCCCCTCCAGCTGAAATGTGGGGAGAACTAACCATTCCCTTGGGAGTTCTCATCACTAAGGCGGAAAAACCTGGACAGACCGTCAGCATTGGCGTGCTCTGTACCAGGGCGGTGTTCCACCGTGAAATCCATACCCTGTAGGGAAATGGACCACCTCAACAACTTGGGATTCTCACCCTCATATGCATCAACCATCTAAGGGGCCTGTGGTCTGTCTGAACCCGGAAGTGAGTCCCAAACAAATATGGCCTCAGCTTCTTCAGCGCCCAGACCACAGCAAATGCCTCACGCTCAATTGCACTCCACCTCTATTCCCGGGGAAGTAACCTCCTGCTTAGAAAGGCTACCGGTTGGTCTAGTCCCTCCTCATTGATCTGTGACAGAACAGCCCCTATACCATGCTCTGAGGCGTCTGTCTGGACAACGAATTCCTTTGAAAAGTCGGGCGCCTGAAGCACGGGTGCAGTGCACATGGCAGTCTTCAGGGCGTCAAAAGCGTTCTGACAGGTGTCAGTCCAGTTTACCTTCTTTGGCTGCTTCTTAGAAGTCAGCTCAGTCAAGGGTGCAACAATGTTACCATATCCTCTGACAAACATCCTGTAGTACCCCGTGAGTCCTAAGAAGGCTCTCACCTGAGTCTTGGGGGGTTCCCACGCCAGGATAGTTTCAATTTTGGGCTGGAGGGGCGCCACCTGGCCGCTCCCCACCTGGTGCCCCAAATACACTACAGAACCCTGCCCAATCTGGCACTTACTGGCTTTGATTGTGAGGCCTGCCTTCCGCAGTGCCATCAATACCTCCCAGAGGTGGCGCAGGTGGTCCTCCCAAGAGGAGCTAAACACCGCAATGTCATCCAGGTAGGTGGCACTGAAGTCTTCCAGCCCAACCAACACCCTGTTGACCAGCCTCTGAAAGGTGGCAGGGGCATTCTTCATTCCAAAGGGCATCACCCGGAACTGGTAGTGCCCATCGGGTGAGGAGAAGGCTGACCTCTCCTTTGCTCCCTCGGTCAAGGCGATCTGCCAATACCCAGACGTCAAATCAAATGTGCTGAGGTATTTGGCAGCCCCTAACCGATCTATGAGCTCATCAGCTCTGGGGATGGGGTGCGCGTCCGTCTTCGTGACTGAATTGAGGCCCCGATAGTCCACGCAGAACCGAAGTTCTGGGGTGGTACCAGGCGCTGCAGCTTTTGGTACCAGGACCACTGGGCTGGACCAAGGGCTGCTAGAGGACTCAATCACCCCAAGGGCAAACATTTTGGTAACCTCATCCTTAATGTAGGCCCTTACCCGGTCATTCACTCGGTAAGCCTTGTGCTTAATGGGAGGACTGACCCCGGTGTCCACGTCATGGACACACCAATCAGTGACACTAGGTACCAGGGAGAACAGATCACCGAATTGCCCCAACAGTTGGCGACAATCACCCTGCTGCTCAGGGGTCAGTGTGGTGGAGAGGACCACACCCTCCACTGACCCATCTCGCTACCCTGCACACAGGAGGTCAGGAAGGGGCTCGCTCTCCTCCTCCATCCCAGCATCTGTGGCCAGAAGCATGCCCACTTCAGACCTCTCAAAGTGGGGCTTCAGGCGGTTAACATGCAGGACCCGCAAGGGGTTCCTGGGAGACTGCAAGTCCACCACGTAGGTAACAGGACTCTTGCGCTCCACCACCTCAAAGGGGCCGGTCCACCTACCCTGGAGCGCACAGGGCTCCACCGGGGCCATGACCCAAACCTTCTGTCCAGGCTGAAACTCGATCAGAGTGGCATTCTGATCGTGCCAGCGTTTCATATCTTCCTGGCTGGTTTCCAGGTTGGCCTCAGCAAGTTTACTGAAACGCCGAGTCTGGTTCCTGAAGGCCAGCATGTAACTAAACACATCCTGGGGAGGTTTCCTGGGAGATTGCTCCCAGCCTTCCTTGACCAGACTCAGAGGCCCTCTTACCGGGTGACCATAGAGCAGCTCAAAGGGGCTGAACCCTGAGGACTTCTGTGGCACCTCACGGTAAGCAAACAACAGGCATGGCAAGAGGACATCCCACTTACGCCTCATGGGCTCGCCTAGGCCCATAATCATGCCCTTAAGGGTCCGGTTGAATCTCTCAACCAGCCAATTACCCTGGGGGTGGTAAGGAGTGGTGAACTTATACGTTACCCCACACTCCTCCCACAGAGACTTCATGTACTTGGAGATGAAGTTAGTTCCCCTATCGGACACCACCTCTCTGGGGAATCCCACACGGGAGAAAATCCCTATCAGTGCCCGTCCCACCACGGGGGCCGTCACTGTCCTGAGCGGGATGGCCTCAGGGTACCGGGTGGCATGGTCCACCAAGACCAGGATGAACCTGTTGCCCATGGCTGTCTTGGGATCCAGAGGCCCCACAATATCAATGCCCACTCTTTCGAATGGGGTGCTCACCATGGGAAAGGGCTGTAGTGGGGCCTTAATCTTCCCCCCACTCTTCCCACTTGCCTGGCAAGTCTCATACGTCCTGCAGTGAGCATCGGAGCTCCTGCGCATCTGGGGCCAATAGAAGTGGGTGACCAGCCTCTCAAAGGTCTTGGTCTGCCCCAGATGTCCGGCCAGTGGCACATCATGAGCCAACCCCAGTAGGAAGGTCCTGAAGGGCTGGGGTACCACCAGCACACGGGCTGACCCAGGCTCAGCAACCTTAGGCTCGCTGTAAAGGAGGTCGTTCTCCCAATAGATCCAATGTGACCCCGTCTGGTCACCTGCTGCCTGGGCGGCGGCCTGTTGCCGCACCCCCTCAAGAGAAGGGCAGGTTCTCTGCGGCTCGCAAAATTCCTCCCTGGAGGGCCCCCCTTCCTGCTGCCAATGGGTCAGCCCCGGTAGGTCCCCCAGTTCGGCCACTTGTTCCCCTGTAGGTTCCAGGGCATCCCCCTCAAGGTCTGCTCCCTCCGGGACCATGGGAACCACGGGGGCCGGTTTTCCGCACCCCCTACCCCTTCTCTTTGAGGCAGGGGCCTGGGCCATACTTTCAGGCTCCAGACCCTCCTGAACATCCTTCTGAGCTGCCATGGACCGAGTGGTCACACATGCCCACTCAGGCAAACCCAACATTTCCAAATGAGACTTTCTCTCCACCATAGCCCACGGGGAGTTCTTCAGATCGTTGCCCAACAGACAGTCTACAGGCATGGCGGCCCTCACAGCCACTTGAAGAGTTCCTGTGACCCTCCCCCCCCACTCGAAGGGAACCTGAGCCACTTCACACTGGCTCTCTGAGTTGTCCGCTGACACTACGGGGCAGAATGCATGGGGGACAACTTGCTCTTTGGCCACCAACCGGGAGCTGACAGCAGTCACACTAGCTCCGGTGTCCCTGAGAGCCTCCACCCTATGGCCATTGATGGTCACCCACTGCCGGTACTTCTGAGTGTTGGTCGGCAGTGTGGGGTTAGGGACCTTCTCGAAGTCCCCTAGCGAGACAAGGGTCAACTCTACGGGATCCCACCCACCTTGGACCTCCATTTCCTCCCCCCAGGGCTACACTGGCAATCTGGCGGGCTGGTGCACGGGGTGGTGCACGAGGGATGCATTGGGGTCCCTCTGGGGTCACTGGGGATCATAATACCGGTGGCCCACTTGACCACACTTGAAACAAGTAAGGGGCCCCCTATGAACAGGCCTACCTGTCAGGGACACTGGCTTCTTCTCAGGGGGAGGCTGGGACACCACGGCTTGGTTCCCTTGGGAATTACTTTGGGGCCCCCCTGGAACTCCCTCTGTTTACCCTTGTCCCCCCACGTTTCTGCTGGGGACCCTGCCCACCTCTGGCGAAGTCTCCCACAAAACCTTTGCGGACCCGGGTGCTCACCCAGCGGTCCGCCTCCTCAGCAAGCTTCCTAGGGTTAGTCAGCTTGCTATCAATCAGGTGCTGGCGTAGCTCTGAAAAACAGTTACTGGACAAATGCTCCCACGCAAACAAATCATATAATTGCTCAAAAGTTTCCACTTTGCTACCTTTTACCCAGCGATCCATTGCTCTGCAGAAAAAAGACACATATTCAACCCACGTGGTACCCTCTAACTTCTTACAGGTTCTAAACCTCTGCCTGTACATTTCCGGGGTCAAACCATAACTGGTCATCAAAGCTTCTTTCATATGGGCATACACCATCCTGCTCTCCTCAGGCAGGTCCAACAGGGTATCCCTACCATCACAAAGCGCCCACACAATCCCGCTCCCCAATCCTGCTCAGGGACCCGGTGGGACACCATTGCTATCTCATATGCGGCAAACCATTGCCCAATATCCTCACTCTTGTGAAAATCCTTAATGACATCCTTAGGAATATAAACTCTACTCTCAGGAGTTACTAAAGGTATGCTGCCACCAGAGGGGGAGACCGGGACACTCCTCGCCCTGATCTCTATCTCCCTCAACATTCTCTCATGTTCCATTCTCATTTTCTCAAGTTCAAATGACAATCGATTCTTCTCAATGTCTAACTTTTACTCTCAAGTTCCTTCTGACCTTCCAATTTAGCCATCTCCAAACTATGCCTCCTATCTCTCTCCCTGTCCTCCAGCTCTTCTGGGGTCAGGCTCCTTTGGGATACACTAGTACCTGGATTGGAGGGTGTTCTATCTCCCCCTCTACTGCATCATCCTGCTGCCCTCCAGCATTCTCTTCCTCATCCCCAGCGGACTCTCTCGCTTCCCACCAGGCCTTCAGTGCCTTGTGGTACTCATCCTTCCTAGAGAGACCTATCACGGGGACTGCAAATTGCCTACAAAATGACTTCAGCTGTTTGGCAGTATAGGTATCTAATCTTTCCTCCTCAAAGGCGAGATCCTCCGAAGCATTGGAGGTTGGCCTTCCCATATTAGCAGTACTCATGGCTGCGATCAACAATTCAATACTAAAACAACCAACTAAAAAAATTTGGAGAGAGAAAAAAAAACTCCGCGCGTGTCTGCGCTTTGGTCTGTACTCACTAGTGGTGTCTACCAGTTATTGTACGTGGATCACAAATGCAAGTCCTGATCCTCACCGCTGACCGCCAATGTTAGAAATGGGGGTCTCTAGTTGGCAATGGCTGGCGCCACTGTCCAAATAGGGACCCTTCTTCCTAAGTCAGGGCAGGTGGGCTACCCCATTTGATAACCCCTGCTCAACCCTGTGGTAACGTAGCACGAGCAGTTAGGCCTATCTCAGAGGCAGTGTGTGAAGCATTTATGACCATGCACAATAAGGCAGTAACGACACCACAAAAAGACACAACTCAAGTAGGTATAGAAAAAATAGTATCTTTATCTAAGGTTTAGTACGAGACTCTCAAAAGCATTTTAACCAGTCACCATGCATGTAAATCAGTAGGGCATGTAAATCAGTAGGGACTTAAAAAGGGGCAATACGTATTCACCAGAACGTGGCACTGACTGAGTTCAAGGCCTGGGTCTACGCGACCCGTTGCGCACCAAATACCTGCCGTTGGACGGGGACACAGCACGTAGCTTCTCGAAGAAGCGGAGACGGTGACAGGCGGACTCCCAGCGACCACAGTTCCCGATGGCAGTGGCCCGCAAAGTGCACTCGCAAATGATTCGGGCACTCCGGGACAGGCGGGCCCTCAGCGGCAGCAGCACGCGGCTGCGGCGGCCCGGGCTGGTGGTGGCGATGACTCTGGTCGTGCAGCCCTGTGGTGGGCTCGCGGCGGCAGCAGCGCTCTCCTAGCTGCGGCGGCCCACGGGACGATTCACGATGGTGCACGGTTGACCAAGACGTGGGCACTCAGCGGCAGCAGCTCTCTCTTAGCTGCGGCGGCCCACAGGACAAATCCCAATGATGCAAACTTAGCAAGTGTGCGAGCACTCCGCGGCAGCAGCTCTCTCTTAGCTGCGGCGGCTCACAGGACAAATCACGATGATGCAAAGTTAGCAAGTGTGCGAGCACTCCCCGGCAGCAGCTCTCTCTTAGCTGCGGCGGCTCACAGGACAAACCTCGGTGATGCAAAGTTAGCAAAGGTGCGAGCACTCAGCGGCGGCAGCTCTCTCTTAGCTGCGGCGGCTCAAAGGACAATCCACGATGTTGCACAACTAACACAAGTGCGGGCATCCAGCAGCGACAGCTCTCTTAGCTGCGGCGGCCCACACAGTTTCAGTGAAGGGTCTGAGGATTCAAAATAAGGCGGGCACTCAGCTGCGGCAGCTCGCTCTTAGCTGCGGCGGCCCACACAGTTTCAGCGAAGGTTCTGAAGATTCAAATTAAGCCGGGCACTCAGCTGCGGCAGCTCTCTCTTAACTGCGGCGGTCCACACAGTTTCAGCGAAGGCTCTGAAGGTTCAAATTAAGGCGGGCACTCAGCGACGGCAGCTCTCTCTTAGCTGCGGCGGCCCACACAGTTTCAGCGAAGGTTCTGAAGGTTCAAATTAAGGCGGGCACTCAGCGGTGGCAGCTCTCTCTTAGCTGCGGCGGCCCACACACAGAGTTCACAAGGGTTACCAGTCCGCGTTCCTCACAGTAGGACTAGAGGTTCCGGATTACTCGACGGAGGCCTCACCTGCAAGTAGAATTCCTAGCAAGGGAATTCGGGCGGCTGACGGGGTGAAGTCTAATGTCCCTGAGACTTCAGCAGGAGGCGCTCTCAATTCAGGCCCTTGGGTAGTTTCTTCAGCAAGCTTGGTGAAAGTTTCAAAGTCCTTTCCTCTGTCCGCTCGGACAGAGTTTCGTCTTGACATCCAGAAGGAACACACTGAAACAGGTTTCAGCGCAGCGTTTTATACCTAAAAAGTCTTTGTTCTCTGCAGTCACAAATCACTGCATCCAGCCAGAACCAGTTTGGTGAGGTCGGGGAGCACTTGGTTTACGAGGCGACATCCTGCCCTTTAATAATCTGGGGGTCTGCTATCAGATGCCCAGTGGGAGATGGAGCCATCATTCACCTTGCCAGGCACGGCCCTGCTCGGATCAAAGAGTCACCCCTCCCCATACTCTAAATGCCGATCTCTCTCTCCAGCCAGGTCTGACCCAGCTGGCCCTGCTGCTCCAAAACCAGACGGCCAATACACATGCTAGCAAAAGCCTACAGGAAAGCTTCAGGCCAGAAAATACCTCGTTTCTAGTAGAAGCATTTTCGAACACGGGCTATGCTAATAATCCTTACTAAAAGATGCATCTCAATGTTCTGAGCTTAAACATATCAAATTCGACGTTCCTATCAGGTTCCTGGGGGCAGGTAGGATTAAGGCATGTAATACTCAGCCTGCACATTCTGGCCTATGAGAACGGGTGGCCTCGCAATAGTAAACAGT
This sequence comes from Calotriton arnoldi, assembly GCA_963921515.1. Classification (NCBI taxonomy): domain Eukaryota; kingdom Metazoa; phylum Chordata; class Amphibia; order Caudata; family Salamandridae; genus Calotriton; species Calotriton arnoldi. Next base: position 2,119,869 of record CAWUFW010000963.1, read on the forward strand.
GAAATGGAGGGTAACTCGCTATTAGAACATGCTACACAGACATACTTTAAAAGCTGCTTCGGTGGGTAGCGCAAATCAGTGCTGCCGCCCACCAGCAGTATTTGGTCTACCAGCCCTGGGCACACACAGTGCACTGATACTAGGGACTGACAGGTAAACCAAATGAGCCAATTATGATTATCCCAATTCATACAGTTATCTTTACACAGGGAGCATTCGCGCTGTGTCACTGATTGGCAGTGGCACAGCGTCCAGAGCATCTAAATCCAGCCAACATAAAAGGTCAGAAGTGAAAAGAGGAAGGGAGATCCGCGCCAATGATGCCAGGTCTAACAGTAACTAAATGTCCATGGGGCAGGGTGCATGATATTTAAAAAGTAGGACATGTATATATAAGGTTTTACTTGTCATGGCTGTGAAAAACCTCCACAGAATGTTTTCACAATGGCAAGGCTGGCTCTCCCATAGAAAAACACTGTATTACATTATAACAATTTATAATGCTTAAATTCAGTTTTGGAGTAGCCAGAAATATGATTCAATGGCTTATTTGAATAGTAATTTAAAATCTAACTTAATGGCAAAGTCAGATTTTATATTACTATTTTGAAAATAACCCTTTTAGAAAGATGCCTTTCTGCTAGGGTCCAGTATTACCCGACCCCTGATGGCTTTCCTGGAGTGTTATGTGTATTGCTTTCTGACAGTGGACAAAAACCCTTAAGTGTGGAGAGGGATGCTTCCCTCCTGACCAGGATGGCCTTCAGGATGTACCTAGCCCCTTTCTCACTTCAAAGTGTCTACCCTGTCAATGGCAGATGCAGCTCACACCTGGCCCTGCATTTTCTTTGTCTCTCTAGTCAGGCTGGCACCAAACCCAGTAGGGGTAGAGCAACTGACCATAACTGGCTTAGAGGTGGACCACGGCTTGCCCCCTTCCCACAGGCTGGCACTGGGCATAAAAGTGGGCCCCACAGACCTCCTCTCACAACACTCCTGGACATGTGTGGATCAGAAGAAGGACTGTCCTGCTGAATGAACAACCTGAAGTGAGACTGGACCTGCTTGTCCTGAACCCAGGACATCAGAAGTGACTTCAGGGGTCAGGTGTTTAAGCTACAGGGACACAACTAGCTTCCAGATGCTTCTCTCTCTGCAAATGCCCAGCTGCTCAGTTCCAACTGGACCTGGCCGGAACCCTGCTGCTGGCCTCGCTGGAGTGAGTCCTAAGTCCCAAGTGGTGCCACACAGGTCCTGGGCCCTTGGCTGTTGTTAGAGTGTACTCTTCCTGTCCAAACTGCTAAAGCTGGGACATAGAAACTTTTGGCCAACTTTCTACATGGAGAACCGTCGGAGACCAGGACCTCTGTTGAAGGTGCAATCTTTGGCTTTGAAACACCAGTCGGCCTCAGCTTGCTAGTTTGCTCCAGTGAAGGAGATCTGACTTCCAGAAAAGTTTCTAAGTCCGAATGTAGAGGGCTTCTCCAAGACTGATGCAGAGCCAAAGGAGCTTCCCGACCTTCAGCGACGACTGCACCAGGACCTTGCTCTTCAGCAACCCGCCATTGCTGAGCCCTGCTTCAGATCCAGCTTGCAACTTGCCCCTCCGATGACTCATCAACAACCACTTTTTCTTCAGAAAAGTTTTTTAAGTCAGATGATAAACTTTCCTACGGGACGAATCTGGTCCCTGTATCCGTCCCGTGCTCCACCGGGGTCATCCTGAGCTTTTGACTTTCATCCGATGTAGTGTGACAAGATTACTTGAGTTGCTGCTTTATGCTTTCCGGTGCTATTTTTACTTCTAATTCTAAAAATTCATATCTCTGGTTCTACTCATTAGATTTTTGCCATTTTGGTGTTATTGTATTTATTCAAATTTAATTCATTTTTCTAAATTGATTTGGGATTCTTCTTGTGTTGTGTTTTTCATTTATTAATGTTTGAGTACTGCATATATACTTTACACATTGCCTCCAAGTTAAGCCTGACTGCTTTTGTTCCAAGCTACCAGAGGGTTAAGCATAGGTTTATCCAGTTACTATTTGTGGTTCACCTTGAAAAGGATTGTGGTTATTATTTTATGTGGGTCCTCAACCTCTTCAACTGATACCCCAATTTCTTACACACACATGTACTGTACTTGCTCTGCACATGCACACACACACACACACACACAGACACACATGACATACACATGAAACATACAGAATATTAGCACAAGATTCTGGCATTCTGGATTTCACATAACAGAAGAACTTCATATGGGAGGGGAAGGTAGAATGCACTCTCACTAGTGCAGAGAAAAAGACCTGGTGACCCTGTGAATTTACAAAACATAGCAAGCTACCAACATCGCTTAATGTAAGGCACACAGGACATGAACAGTAGCCCACTGTCTATTATGAGAGCATGCTAGCAGCACCGCTAAACATCACAGGATAGGTCCTTGACAGGCTTAGCCCTCTGCACACACATTACATTAGCTTGATGCCGTGGTCAAAATAAAAGTCACAGTTCCAGTTACTCATGCAGTAGGGAACTCAGGACAGGGGTGCATTTCTGTTTACCATGCAGAGACTATTCCAGTCCCAACAGGAGATAGTCTGTATGGGTTGTGGGGATGCAAGACTTCCTAAGACCTTACTCTTTTAGATCTACATAATTTGAGGGGTAGGTTTGCTCAGCCACCATAGATTTCTCAAGCTATAAGAACTATGCAGAGGGTTAGCATACCTTCCATAGGTTTGGTCCATCTTGATGTTTTTACTAGGCAGTTCTAAATTTAATAAGGGCCTGATTACGAGGTTGGCAGTGTGGGAGCGGGCCGCCATGCCACCGCCCCGCTCCCACACCGTCAAACTCGTCCTCAAACCGCCCACCAGATTACGAGTCAATTCGTGGTCTGGCGGGCGGTGCTTTGGTGGTCCCACGGTGGTGCCTGTTAGAAAGGCACCGCAATGGGAGCGCCAAAGCACGTTCCTGCACGGCATGGACTGTCAAGTCCATGCCGTGCAGGAAGTGGGGTGCCTGCAGACAGAGGGCAGACCATGTGCCCCCCTGCATGCATCCCCTGGCCCAGAGGCAACAGGGGGCCCTTTATGGCCCCCTTAGTTTCCTCACCGCCACAGTTTTCATGGTGGGCTCACCGCAATGAAAACTGTGGCTGTGAGGAAACTCAGCGCAATGCCAGCTTATTGCTGGGCCATACCACCGTGCCACAGCCGAGGGATCATGGATCTCCAGCAGTTGTTGCAGTCCTGTGGCACTGGAACTGCAGCACTCGTAATGTTGCAGTCGGACAGCCAGTGCGGCGGTTCCCATAACGCCTCTGCGAGATTGGCAGTCCAATGAACCGCCAAACTCGTAATCAGACCCTAAGTCTTAATATGTTTGTTAAAATGTGGTAAGTTTACAAAGCTATGATAGGTTTACAAAGGTGTAATAGCTTTGCTAAGGTTTGATAGATTTACTTGCTGCAATGTGTTTGCAAAGCCATTATACTGTATGCTTTCATAGCTGCAATAAATTTGGTAAACTTTAATAGGTTGCAAATCATTGATAGATTTGCTTGGCCATTTTAAGTTAGGCCGTAACAGATTTGCAATGTCATGATAGGTTTTCACAGCCCTGATGGAGTGGCAAAGCTATAATAGTTTGCTACAGATTTGCTGAATAGTGCTAGGGTTTCTAGGCCTCGGCAGGTTTGTTCTGGAGATAAGTTTGTAATGTCATGCTAGGTTTTTTGAGCCCTGATATGGAAGGTTAGATATAAGTTCACTATACACTGGCTAAGCAGTAATAGGTTTCCTAAACTTTGGTAACGTTTGTAGGCCATGATAAATTGTCTAATCCTTCATAAGTTTGCCAAACCATTAAAGGTTTTTAAGCTGTGAGTGGTTTTTTGTGCCAGAATAGGTTAACTCACTGGTATAGATATGACATGTATTGATGTATTTGCTGAGTCTTGATAACTTTGTTCGGATGTGAGAGGTTGCTTGGCTAATGCCCCCTTGGTAAGCAATGATAGATTTTTCAGGCCATAAAAGGTTTGCTGTTAGTTTTCAGCACTCCCACAATGGAATTACATATTGGCTTGGTTTAGTGCCAAGTGAGCACTTCAGTCTCAACTGCAGTTGGCATTTGCCTGGGTACTATTTCACCACATATCGCACACATTTGTCTCGTCTTCAAGTCTGCAGATCAAGAGTTGTAATCTCTCCTGCATAGTTATCGAGGGCTAGAAAATGTGGGGCCTTTAAGTACTTGTGCAAGAACTGCAAGACCAGCCACTCTAAAACACTGACCTGTAAATAAGAGGTAGTGCGATTAGCACAATAGTCACCTACAGCCTAATTAGAATTATCATTCATAGTGGGAGAAACATAGTTTAACATGCCATCCTCTTTGTCCAAAAAGCTACTTTCACGTCAGGTAACATTTTATTCGTAGGTATTGGAGAACAGTGAGCCCAGCAGAAAATGGAGGCAAATGCTTTGGGGTGGATATAGGGCTTGAGAACCAAAGAGGGGGTATTTTTATTTGGAAAATGGATAGGTCTAGTCACAATGAGGAAAAAGTATTGAGGAACTATAAGAAGGGTGCATATGGAAAGTGCTAACAAAAAATTGGGCAACAGCAATGTTTTGAAGGAAGAACAAAGAAAGGTAACTTGGTTGGAGATCTTACTGGCCTGGAAAGAAGTGTTTAAGGGGAAAGTATTGCGGTGTATAAGCTGATGGGAGCATGAGTTAGAAACAGGAAAAGCAGGAAAAAGAGAAAGGGCTTGGTAATCCTGGGCGGTGAGAAGGAAAGATGGGTCAGGTTAGCTGGGAGTAAGAGCAACCAGTGGTTTCAATGAAAAACACATAAAGAGCTGCTGTTCACCTTGGATAAAAACAGCCTGAGGTGTCACTAATCATGCAATACATCTAACTGTTGTGTATCCTGGGACTCTGGCGCAGGTCTAACAGGTTTGTCTTCCCTACCAACGGCTGCCGGACTGAGTTCAGTGCAGCTTCTCTTGAGCAGGGGATTCCAGGTAACTGTAGACCCACACAACCCACTGAACATTCCTACTGGTGTGGTGTCTATGCTTCCTGGGTTATTAACAGTCCCTTAAAGGACTCAGGGATGCAGTGGTAATTCAAACCCAATTTTGTTCTTTAGAATAACACACTCAAGACACTCTAAAAGTTAAAAGGTGTTTTATTTCAACATTCTCATCCTGTTGTTTCATACATGAGAAATACCCACACAGAATATTATTAAAACAGCACTCAGGTGTCGTGTTGTTCCTATATTACCTATACAGGATCTGCGCGTTTTGGATAACATAAACTGTAGGTTTGGTGGCAGACTGATTCTGTGCACCCCCACCGGATACATTAGCCTGTCTGTATAAGCTAGCTCACAGTGCCACTAGAGTCTCCTCTTATCGGGGAGAGAATAGTTCTTGGCGACCTCAGAACATGACAACCCTGATCCCTCAGAATCGTGGAAACAATATACAACCTTTCGCTCAGTCACTCGTGCTCACTTAGTTTGTCTCATAGATACACAGAATAAACATACTGGGCGTTTGTCAATAAGGATTTATTGAACAGTTGTGATTCTAGTGTAGCATAGATGAGCTGCAACAACCATTAGACAGTAGCAGAGATATATGATTAGCAATACTACAAAAGTAAAGGGATGGTATAGTTCTACCATCTTGCAGAGATCATGAATATATACATGTACATAAAACACATGATAAAAAGTGCGTACTCCTACGATGTCTCCCTAACTAGATGTACCTACATGAACCTAGCATCGGTGTAGGTGTTATGCCAAGAATCCCTCTAGGATCTAGTCAACCCCATTACCTGAGAGTTAGAGAATATGGGACCCCGTCCTGGTCTCGAGTTGGACACCCCACGAGGGATGTTAGACCACTGCTAGCTGGAGCGTCTGCATACAGGAACCTCAGCGTCTCTGGTCAGTGTGTCAGCCGGGAAGTCATGGTCTCCTCTGTCTGTCTAAGCAAGACATGATGTATATATACCCATAGGTCTCCCCAGGGGTCCTACCTTGCTGTGTAACTGTGTCGGCCTAAAGGAAGATTTCGGGCCTGAACTTTATACAGAGATATTATACAGGAGATGTCAGTTCTGCTGTTAGTCCTGCTGTGCTTCCAAGAAGCCTCACACATAATGTATGAGATTCGAACTAGGGAAAAACCCGCGTTCTGAATGCAGTGTCGTATCTAGGTAAAAGGTCAGTCCCTATGAGCCGTTATGTATGTAATGTAGGGAAGGATATAGGTGAAAGGTTGCAATGTTACCTGCGCCTATATAGGGTACCTATATGGAATATAACACCCACTCCTCTTCCGACTGGACGACATATGTAACCTATTATAGTACTACCATCCTAACTAGATATTGGTACGCACAAGGTTTAAAAACATTTCTTTTGCTAAAAATGTTTAAAACTTCTAAAACATTTCTAAAAAAACTTTAAAATGTTAAAAAATTTGCAAGCCATAGCTCTAAAGTGTTTGTAGCTATAGTCCGAACCACTATAAGCATTTGAAAGCCATGTATGCCCAAAAATGAAAGGAATGTCAATTTTGTTTTTGAGTTCCAAATCGAGTTTGTTTAAAAAGGGCGAATTTCTTCCAGCACACGACGAGCCAAATGAGTCAAATGTTTATATGTCCTGGCTGGTAGACGCAACATTTTTGTTTGGTGCTACAGGGGCCGCAATAGATGGCCCCTGTAGCACCTCGCAGAGTACGTCAATTGAGCACAGATGATGTTCCACGCTGTCCGCAGCCGGTGCTGGGGCAGCCTGTGTGCCGTCCAAAGCCTGGGTGTCAGTGGAGGAGCCAGGGTCCATACCAACAGGTGCAGTTTCTACCTGCGGTGGCTCAACCAATGCTGCCATCAACATAGGAATACACTGAGGACATTGCAGAACATGGGCCGTTATCGGGTCCAGTAAGGCATTCACGTCCGGTTGCGCACATGATGGGAGTGTCAAACAAAGGTCTAACACGCATTCTTCTCCGCAAAACAGGCATCGGAGGACAGGTAAGGTGCAGTCCATCCAGACTGGTCGAAATGACAAGAACCAAGATGCACTTAGTTCTCTCAGGCGAGGCATGCCTAGATGTTGTACCATGCGGTCACGGTATTTACGCTCCAGGAGTGCTTTTTCCATCTCCTTGGTGCCTGGGACGTCCATTGCATAGCAGAAAAATAACAATCAGGATTCCTGCTATTAGAAACAGGATCAGCAGAAGTTCTCCAAAGATGCTTCCGAATACGGAATGAATGAAGTTTGGTATAACTTCAAGTACCGTCTGAAAGGTGCTTATAAGTCCAGAACCTATGGTCTTAAATAGGTGAACAATGCCTGTCGTATCAGACATGTTAAAGATACGATTTACCATTTCTGCGAAATGGTAAGGACAGTTCGTATGAATAAGCGCCTGTATCTCTGCTGAAGACCTTGCAATCTGGAGATCAAAAGTCTCTCAAACAGAGGTTAAGGGCACAGACTTCTGTAAAAGCATGGCTTTCATTCTGCTTAGAGTATCAAACCGTATTAAAGAAACATTCAGTGAAGGCCATAAAGGCGCCTCCCTGACTGTATGTGTCGGTGGAAACAATACTTGCATACAACAAATAACCCTGGAGCTCACGGTTACCAGATATGCGATGCCCGGGAGCATTCCACAGCAGCCTTGACTGTTCAGCATCAAGTAACTCCCATTCGAAAGTAGCCCAAATGCTGGAGTAATCACTGCAGCTGGGGCACCCCTCAGATGACAGGACAAGTTCGCTACAGAACCATTACAAGCCCCGTGCAGCATTATATCCTGACATATGAGTGATCCACTTAAAGCGTTTTCACAGTTTGTACTGCTTAGAAACAATTCTCGATCCCCACTCCGGCATCGAAATCTGTATGGTAATTCCCAAGATTCCTTAATGTATTCCTTACCCATTTTTTCATATCTGCCTGCCTGCATCTGTTCAAGGCAATACTGAAACTGAAAGGTAGTGATCGGTAGAGTTATGTGGCCATGGATTAGCCATTCTGTGGACGGTGATTCTGCCGCTGTAAATTGTAACCTATCCAGTTTTTCGATACGCAGCATTGTATATTTTTCTCCCCTTTGTGCCATTTCTATCTGTTTATCTGTTAGATTGTATTCAGAAAACAGAGACGTGCTGTTGATAAAACGCCAAGGCACATAGCCTGCACGCAAAGATTGCAGCGTCCAGCTTAACAGCATAATAGAACGTAATTGAGATTGCCCGTGTTGTAATATGGCTAAATCCTGTTCTAGTATGTCTATCGCAGAAGATACAATGTTGCCTAAGGAATATATCCTGGAGGTCAATGCAGTTAACCCATTGTCTACCACTGCTAGAGATTTTTCTAGATTTATACTGTCTATCTCCCGTAGTCTCTCCGCGGCCTCTTGTTGGGATATTTTCCATATTTCATTGTAGGCAGCATAAATGCCAGCATATATGAAATGTTTTTGGCGTGGCTTCCTGGGACCTAGTAAAAAATCCCTAAGATCCATATCCTGTGTGAGTAAGGATAAATGTTGTTTCACCTGTGCGAGTGTTGAGGTTTTTAGCCAATCGAGGCACAACTTCCCAACACTGTATGATGTCACTACCCCTGGATGTTGTCTCTGTACATAACGTGGATCGGGCCTATGGATAATAAACCCGTCGGTTTTACCCATGAAACTAGCTTGACAACTATTGGTGTCTGTGGGCCAAATAAACCAATTCTTCCAATCGGGGTCTGATCTGTTCTATTGTATAATGTCATCTAATGTAATCCCTTTTTGTGATGTTTCGTTTCCCTCGGTGTGTGATGGAAGTGGCAGCCAAGGTGTGTTCAAGTCCTTGTTCTTGGCTAGTCCAAGGCAAGACGTCTGTTGCACTGTCTCGTTCAAAAACATGATTTGTTGAGGGATAAGGCATGCTCTAAACAAAGCTTCTATTCCCTGCACCTGCCTATCTCTAGTACCCCAGACAGATTTTAGGTCATGGTATATTTCCATAAGCCGAAACCTTGTTTTCAGACAACTGGGCAATAAAGGAAGCAGAGTAAATCTGTTTGGTATTTGTCAACATATTTTTCTGTGCTGATGTTGGTGCAACCTTATAATTATATGGGGCTGGGTCTGATACATTGAACCCTGAAAAATATGGAAACTTCTGTGCAAATGTTTTTGAACTGCCTTTCGGTGGTGTTGGACAATGTTCCCACTGGTGGTAAGTGAACACATTACTAGGATTTGCAGATTTATGCAGAAAATGATGACCATAATGTTGATAACAATACATGGTTTCGAAATCTGATGTGCCTTCCAATGTTACACTATTAGAAAACGCAGCAGATTTTTCCAAATCAGACAACATGTTATTTACAGTTTCAAAATCCCAATCATCGGAAAATGTACTTGAGGTAATGTAATCACTTAATGATATTTTAAATAAATGTGGAATTTTTAAAAGTTCGGTCGGGCCGAATATATCGAAATCAACCTTGTCCCACACTACACCATCCGGTATAGGAACTGCTGTAATATTCACTGTTGACAAGTCTCTTTGTTCACGATGAGCTGATTGATGAGGTTTTAAAATTAAATTCACCTTTTGGGCTGCAGAGCTTTGCCGAATGTATTGTCCATTATTAAGCATGTTAAAAACTATCACTAAGCCTAACCAGAAAAGAAAGAAAAGTACCCCGGTAATTATCCATAGTTCTATCCACGGTGATACCAGGTAAGTTCTTTTAAGAAAGTTCAGAAAGTCTTTAACTTGCTGCTTGCGTAATGTTTGGGCTGGCGTTGTTTCAGGTTCACTTGGATCCAAAGAAAACGTATAAAAGTTTATGAAGTAGCCAGAAGCAGTTCGATCAATTGTTGGAATTGCATCAGGATTTGTTGAAATCGTACTTTGCTCTTGTCGAGGCATGTTGACGTAGACATCTGTATTTGGTCTAATAGCAATTTGTCTTTCATTTTGAGTTTGATTTTGAAGTTGAACTTCAGGTTCAAGGGGAACGAGTTCCATAGCATTGTTGCATAGTCCATCATTCCGTACAGGGGACTCCTCGAACGTAATGAGTCTTTCCGTTTAAACTTCTTGAATTGTAGCAAGAGGAGGGTGTCTGCTACGTTGGAGTCCATGTGGCCTGCTACTTAGTATCGGCCACATAGTGTGATTTGATTAGGTCAATTGAGACAAATCTTTTCTCCTTTTCTCCGGCAAGAGGCGGTAGAAGTACAGTTCTGGTTCCTTCAACTGCTAGGACCTGTACAGGCTTTCTGTATGATGGCCCAAATTATTTTTTGTCCGCTATTTTCTCTCTGACCAGATCCCCGTCTTTTGGGATCCAGACAGGTCTTGCCATGACTGATTTGACTTCCCCAGTGGCGATCTGTTTCAGGTGGACATTACTTTGTTGTGTCCTGGATTCATTTAGATCCTGTAAAACAGCCAAACGATCATGGATGTCAAAAGGCTTTTCATCCGCCACTGCGCCTTCACAATCAAGATCAGGTACCCACATTCTTGTCCCAAATAGGACCTCATATGGAGTGACACCCCCTAGAGAACTTCTTGGCATATTGTTCAAAGCCTGCTGTACTCCATACAGATGTTTTACCCAGCTCTCACCCGTGCCTAATAATCTAGCTGTTAAAGACTGCTTTAAGTCTCGGTTTTTCCTCTCCACGACGGAATTTCCCTCGGGATGGTACGGAGAGGAGTACCGCAATGCTACACCCAATCCTCGCATGGCCTCCTTGTAAGCCCGAGAGCTAAACGCAGGGCACTGGTCAGAATGTAATGTGCCAATTGCGTATGTCCCTATGAAGACTCGCAAATATTTTATAACAGTTCGAGCGTCAGCCGAGCGCTGGGGCCACACCCATAGGAATCTCGAGCAGGACGCACGCACACGGACAGTCTGATGCTGTCTAATAATGGGATTTGCGCTAGACGTGTTACGGTGGAACCTTTCATCTGCTGACAGATGTCGCATTTCAAGACATAGTCTTTAGTCTGCTTTGTTCATCCAGGCCACCAATAGCGTTGTTTCAACAATGAAACAGTCGCCGTAACTCCTGCATGTGCAGAACCTATCCCTTCGTGTGCTGCTAGAATCAAACCTAACCTACGATCCATATTTGGAATTACTCTATCCCCCACTCCAGGAATCTGAGCAAATGGAATGTTATTGGCATCTAACTTGTAGGAGTGCTTGAGTGGAAACTTTTTTGGTAGTGCTTTGCTGTTTTTGCGTGAAGCAATGACAGCTACCATAATCTCACCATCTACTCTCGTTTTAGAACAAGTGATTGCAGCTACGGAAGCAATGCGTACAGCTCCCTTTGCGGCTTCATCAGCCAATGAATTCCCTTCAACGTGAACGCCATCACGCTGATGACTCAGTGTATGTATCACGTGAGCTCTTGGTAGTTCGGTTTTTAACTCCACTACCTGTTCCCATAGCATTTTGTGAATAATTGTGTCACCTTTTGCATCTTTGAACCCATTCTGAACCCAGTACTGCAAATATTCATTATATGACTGCACACAGTAAAAGGAATTGCACACAATTAGTGTGGGGAATTCTCGTATCCGTATTTACTAATGCCAGTATCAAGGCTTTTAACTCTGCAGCTGTGCCGTGCAGTCTCCTAGAGACTGTGTGTTTGTGCAACTGGGGTGGAACTTTCCATCCCGCATGCGACCTTTAATGATTGCGCATGCTGCGCTATATTGTTGCTTAGTTCCTATGGCCGGTTGAGCAGATCCGTCAGTGTAAATAATATATTCATACTGATCTAGAGTAGGCCTGGGCGGTGAACTTCGCTCTGTTCGTGGAGTTTGCGGAGTTTTCTGCACTCCGCGGAGCTCGTGGAGTGCAGAAAACTCCGCTTCACGTTGTGCAGCAGAGTTTTTTCCCCGCTCGCGATCCCGAACGGTAAGTTCGCGAGCGCGAGCTGCCGCTTGGGTAAATTTCTACCCGAGCGGCAGGAATACCAGCACAAACTGCAGTTCGCACTGCACTCTGCCACTCGCGGAACTTCACAGAGTTTTTTTGTAACTTCGCGGAGTTCCGCGTAGCATAACTCCGTGAACTACGCCCAGGCCTAATCTAGAGGCATTATTTCGTTTGGTAGAGGATATTCTTGTTCGTATTGCAGAAACGCTTGTGTCTTTAGATCTGGGTCGTACCTGTATTCTACATCTGTTGCAGTGAGAGAATTAGCCCACTGTATCCATCTTGGATGTAAAGCTTTAGCGTTAGGAACACTCGCCTTTGTCGCAGCCTCTAAGGCTAGAACCAGAGTAACTACTATTATTCGTTTCCCTTGAGCCAGTGCTCTTTCTCTCACTACAGCAGTCTGTACTGCTGTCAGAATTTTTTCTGTGGATGCGAAGCGCATCTCAGCATTTGTGTACAAATGTGATTTGTATGCTATTGGTACTGTTTCACCTTCATTATATGTTAGATAGGTGTACCCAGATTGACCCGCAACTATACGGATCACCAGGTTGCTTACGTTTACGCGTGTCTTCAGTGTTTGGAAGCTATCATGTCCGCTTGTAAGGAACGAAGTGTATCTGTGTGTTCCTGTGTCCATTGTCTTACTGAAAAATCAGGTTTTATTAAATCGTAGAAAGGTTTTACTCTTTCTGCATAATCCAAAATGTATGTTCTACCGAAGTTTAGGAATCCCAGTACTGATTGTAAGTTTTTCAATGATTTTGGAGGTTGGAGCAGCGCGCATTTTTCTAAAAAATTGGCTGCCAGGCTTTTCCCTTCACTTGAAAGCTAAAAACAGGACACTGAGGTGGGCAATTTTTGATTTTTTAAAGTTGAATTTGTAGCCCTCAGATGCAAAACCCAAAATTATGGTATTCACTCTGTTCAAGTGCTCCTCCAGGTCATCGTCCGTCAGATAAATATCATCCACATAGGACAATGCCTCTTCATCCAAATTTTGAAGTAACTCTGTTACCCTGGCCGAAAACAACCCTGGGCTGTTCTTATACCCTTGGGAGAGTTGACAAAATTGCTGCTGGGTCACTAGCGCTGAGAAGGCTGTTAGATACCTGCTTTCAGGCGCTATATTTTGGCAGAAAAATCCATTTGAGGTATCAAGTGTTGTTTTATATTTTTTCCGCACAATGTTATTCATTAATGCGGCACTGTGTGCATTTTGGACTGCAAATGTCTTAGTGCAAGTGTTTAAATGTCTGTAATCTAAAACTAGACGATAAGAATTTGCAGGTTTCATGACTGGAAACAAAGGATTGTTCATTTGAGAGGTGCAAGTTTCAATCACCCCTTGGTATTCAAGTTGACCTAAGATCTCCCTGACCTGTTTTTTAGCTTCTTGCTTTATTGGATACTGCCTTTGTGCAGTTGGAGTATTTTTTAAAGGAATTATGTGGTGGGTTGAATCCTCATCCCATCCAACATGATTTTTGTATAATGCGGGAGCCTGGGCTACCACCCACTCCTGCGTATAAGTGTGTTGTAAGTGCCTGGGAATATGGTCTGAGAAGGCCGGAAGAATTACCGTTTCTCCTTTAGGGCAATCCATGACAAATGCTGGCGGCCAATCTTGTTCAGCTAATAAAATATCATAGCCAAACATCAGGTTCTCCCAAAAGAGACCTCTCACTGTTCTACATTTGTCCCCCTCCATTTGAAGCCTTTATTTATATACTTTATGTGGGACACTTACCCTAGTATCGAGTGTTTCTACCGTGATATAATCATTCAAGTCTGCTGTCACCAGAAATTCCATCAGGTTCTGGCGAGTTATTGTTATTTCTGCCGCACTATCTAGCATCGTCAGAGCCCATTCCCCGTTCAGTAGTCGAGTCCTCAGAGTTCTGGGCATGTCTGATCTTTAGACCTGCAACCTTCTTCTTTTGAACTGTGGCTTTTGCTTTGGCTTCTCTTCTTTTTTAGAAGTGTACTCCTGAGCGTGCTGCTTGTCTCTGGACTTTGTACGCTCTTCTTGTCTTTCTGACCGTCCTTCCCTCTCGGAGTTTTTCGATGAGTCCTGAAAGGAACGAGAGGAACGTGTATCAGTATCCTGATACCTGTCAGGTTTCCTAATATTATCCCTATTCCTAAGGCTATACCTCTTCTCGGAGGGCTCCTGTGGAGGAGATCTACCTCTCGATTGAGATCTGTTTCCTTTAAAGTTTTGTTGTTTTTTATTGTCCCACTTCTTCTTTGTTGAAGCAGGTGTCTGCTTGGAAGTGTCCTTTTCAGGACTGCCCATCAGTTGTGGTTTTAAAGCTTTCCCACCCAAACTGTCTCTGCCTAATTCTGCGTATTCAGTTTCAATTATTTTTGGTAGTTCGTGTTCCTGTTCTAAAGGACTGAACTCCCTTAGGCGTTGGCGGATTGCCACTGAAGCTGCTTCTCCTTTAATATTAGCTAGCATTATGGCTGATACCTGGGCATAGTTACCTAGTAACTTCATCCCTAAGTTCAGAGCAGACTCTGCTCCATACTCGTTTCGTATTTGTCTTAATACATCAGGTACTATGAGTTCTGGTATAAATGGCAGCAAAGACTGTACCCCAAGTGGTACAATCCTCTACTTGTGGTGTTATCCCCATGGGCAAGCAGATTGTTAGCATTTTGTGTTTTTCATACGGGGTAGTATTCGTGTATACTGCCTCTAGCTGTGTTATTTTCTGAGCTACCCAGAATGGTATTTGTTCACGTTTAGAGGGCATTTTACCCGTCACTGCGTGTAATGTTTGTGGTGTGATTTTAGTTGCTGTACCCTGAGTTTGAGTTCCATTTATGGCAACTATTGCTGGTTGGACTGTAAATTTCCTCATGACGAATTGCGTCAAGTTTCTAAAGATTTTTATTAAATCTTTATGTTGTACGAGTAAGTCTCCTGGTGGCATTGTTTCAATGTCAGGATGTGGTGTGTAGGCTGCTAATATCGGCCATGTTGCCCCTTCTCCTCCGAGCGGGCCGAGTCTTACTCCTCTTCTTGTATGGGGTAGGGCGCCTTTAAACCAGTATAAATGCTCCTGGTACGTGAGCGGAACATCTATGTCTTCAAACGGACTGTAAGGAGACGTGGGATTCCAACATGGCGGGCAGCTTGGACCGCATCTTACCCGCAGAGAACGTTCCAGCTCTCTCAGAGTCGGACTTGAAAGGGCCGCTCCTCCCCTGGGAGGGCCCTTCCAGCAGGCGTCAGGACCAGGAAGTGGAAAAGGACGAGGGGAGCGAGACGGCGAGCAACGGGACACCGGCGGAGGCGGACAGCGGAATACCAGAGGAGAAGACGGTGGAGTCCGAAGACGACAGGACAGAGGAGAACAGAGACGGACGACCGTGTTTATCCGGACACAGCCTCGAGACGCCAACGGAGGAGACGAGGACCCCTACCGCCCATGCCACGACCCAGGAGACAGGTCGTGGTTCAAGGCAAGTACCGAAAACCTCCCGGGGCTTCCGGCTGAGCTGGTGGGGCACCGGGCAGTAGCAGCACTCGGAGAGGTGTATTGGTGGAGGATAGTGCACAGAGAAACACATGTGGTAGCGAAGGGTGAAAAAAAAAGACAAAACCCTCACGACCTGTGTGATAGCCACTGCCTCCCACATTGCACAGACACCCCTCTTTGCCTGGTGAAGGTGGCACTCTTGTAGAAAGTGTGATAGAGTGACCCATTTTTCTAAAACCCTGTTTCTTTGGGGGGTTTTTTCTCTTTTATTTATTATTTTTTCTCCACAACTCGAGACCCCTGGGACATCCTGGAAGAAGGGACACTTCCTGAAGAAAAGGGAGACCGGTCACCTAGAGCCAAGTCCCTGGAGAGACTGAATGGACCTGATTGCCTTTTGTTCCCTGTTTCTTTCCCTTTTTTATACCCAATAAAACACCTAACTCAACCCACTACAGGGTGTCCTGTTGGTCCCTCCACTACTACACGGACAATATTCCGCTGGTGCATCTCCTTCTGTGTAAGAGTGAAATGTTTTTGTTCTTGCATTTGCTGCTGGGAATGTAACCCATGAATAAAATACCTCTGTTTTGTTTGATTTGTGTGCCTCAATCACGAAAGCTACTATGCCACCCCTAGGTGTTAAACCATGCTCTAGCAGTCTCAAGGTGACTGTATTTCTGAATTTTTCTGCAATCGGAATTGCGTCTGCATCTTCTTCTCCGGCTGAGAGGTGTAGATCAACTCTTGCGTTATCTCTGTCCTCAGTCATTTTGTAAAGAAGAAGTTTTTCAAGGGAACTAAGAAAAGGTGTTTATGCACAATTTAGGAACAATTTGTCCTTCAAGCTTGATTAACCAACAGCCAATAAATAGGATTTTGTAGCCTACTCAGCTGTGGCGGAGTTTGTGCCCACCCACTCCAGACGTCTCTGGTGTTTTGTGAGTAGGGGTGTCTGAGAATAGCACGACTGAACTACTCAGATTCTATTGTTAAATAAGTACCCAACCAACGTTGGCGGCGCCATGTCGTGTAGTTCCTATATTACCTATACAGGATCTGCGCGCTTTGGATAACATAAACTGTGGGTTTGGTGGCAGACTGATTCTGTGCACCCCCACCGGATACGTTAGCCTGTCTGTATCAGCTAGCTCACAGTGCCACTTGAGTCTCCTCTTATCGGGGAGAGAATAGTTCTTGGCAACCTCAGAACATGATAACCCTGATCCCTCAGAATCGTGGAAACAATATACTACCTTTCGCTCAGTCACTCGTGCTCACTTAGTTTGTCTCAGAGATACACAGAATAAACATACTGGGCGTTTGTCAATAAGGATTTATTGAACAGTTGTGATTCTAGTGTAGCATAGATGAGCTGCAACAACCATTAGACAGTAGCAGAGATATATGATTAGCAATACTACAAAAGTAAAGGGATGGTATAGTTCTACCATCTTGCAGAGATCATGAATATATACATGTACATAAAACACATGATAAAAAGTGTGTACTCCTACGATGTCTCCCTAACTAGATGTACCTACATGTACCTAGCATTGGTGTAGTGCCAAGAATCCCTCTAGGATCTAGTCAACCCCATTACCTAAGAGTTAGAGAATATGGGACCCCGTCCTAGTCTCGAGTTGGACACCCCACAAGGGATGTTAGACCACTGCTAGCTGGAGCGTCTGCATGCAGGAACCTCAGCGTCTCTGTTCAGTGTGTCAGCCGGGAAGTCACAGTCTCCTCTGTGTGTCTAAGCAAGACATGATGTATATATACCCATAGGTCTCCCCAGGGGTCCTACCTTGCTGTGTTACTGTGCCGGCCTAAAGGATGACGTTGGGCCTGAACTTTATACAGAGATGTTATACAGGAGATATCAGTCCTGCTGTGCTTCCAAGAAGCCTCATGCATAATGTATGAGATTCGAACTAGGGAAAAACCCGCATTCTGAATATAGTGTCGTATCTAGGTAAAAGGTCAGTCCCTATGAGCCGTTATGTATGTAATGTAGGGAAGGATATAGGTGAAAGGTTGCAATGTTACCTGCGCCGATATAGGGTACCTATATGGAATATAACAAGGGCCTGATTACGAGTTTGGCGGTGTGGGAGTGGATAGCCACATCACTGCCCCTCTCCCACACAGCCAAACTCCTCCACACACTGCCCACCAGATTACGAGTCAACTCGTGGTCTGGCGGGCAGTGCTTTGGCGGTCCCACGGCGGTGCCTGTTAGAAAGGTACTGCAATGAGAGCATCAAAGCATATTGCTGCATGGCATGGACTGTGAAGTCTATGCCATGTAGGAACTGGGGGCGCCTGAAGACAGGGGGGCACACCGTGTGCCTTCCTGCATGCATCCCCTGGCCCAGAGGCAACAGGGGGCCCTACAGTTTCCTCACCGCCACAGTTTTCATGGCAGGCTCACCGCCATGAAAACTGTGGCTGTGAGGAAACTCATAATATGCTTGGGGGTGCCACAGGGGCACCGCCAGCATATTGCTGGGCCAGACCACCACGCCACAGCCGAGGGATCACGGATCCCCGGTGGTTGTGGCGGTCCTGTGGCGGTGGGACCACAGCACTCATAATGCGGCAGTCGGATCACCAGTGCAGCGGTTCCCGCCATGCCACCGCAAGTTTGGCGGTCCGATGGGCCGCCAAACTCGTAATCAGGTAATCAGGCCCTTAGGCATGTTGCTAGCAGTGAGAATAAGATGAATAGTTTTAACATAATTAGAATGTTCCTAGTAGCATAAAACTACTTTTATGTGCTACACTAGGAGAACATATAGTAGTTAACATACTTCTAGAGTTTCTTGAGGCTCAGCGCACTGCATACCTGTTCACAGTGGATCAGCTACGGTTATCAGACTTTGACTGGGGGAGAGTGTTCCTTTGAAAGGATCAGGTGGGCTCAGCTCCTCACCTCTCTGTAACAACTCTCAGCATAATAGTGGATGCTACGGCAGTCTGGTAGGACCTCTCGGGATAACGTGATACTGATTTTTAGCCTACATTGAGGGGACTTTCCACAAGTCCGAGAAATAACAGGTCTAAACCAGCATGATGAAAATACGTCAACTTGGACTACATGTTTATTTTATACAACTACTATCAGACCTTGAAAGATAGATGTTTCATAGCTTGTATCAGACTTGTGTCACCTAATGAGTTAGAAAGACATTTTTTAGATGAGCTGAAACTTTCACAAGTTCTGTCAAAAATAATGAAATGCTGAATGTGGACTAAAGGCAGACTGGCAAAGATAACATGCCCAAACTGGAGTATGGCTTTGGGAGTTTTACAACATCCCTGGCTTGTACTTCTGAGTATGACGTAATTGAATAAATATAGAAAATACCATTTTAAGGATTCTGTCTTGTGTGTATAACCAGATACAATTAAGTAAAATCCATGTTTTTATAAGGAGGAAATATAAAGCTTTAACTTTAAATAATTCAACTAATTGAATAAGCATAAATGAATAGAAGTAAAACAGCAGAAAATGATGCATTGAGCTTTGCATCAATATGCTTCTTTCATGTCTTGAATGTTTCAAGCATTCCAGGCAGCATATAAAGCATTATATTGCATTAAAAGATATTATTATTACTTAATGGTACATCAATTAGGAGCAGATGCGTTTTGCTAACTAAGGAGACCAGGCATGAGAACAAAGTGTGTTAAAATGAAAACATTATGCGGCTTGGTAAGAATTAAAGATAAAAAAATAGTCTGATAATATGAACTTTTAGAGGAATTCAGGGCACAGTCTCTTGTATTCAACATTGGATTCTGTCAATTTTCTTCGGTGGGATTGTAGGACAACCAACTCTATTATTGATTGGAGACTTTGCCACTGCATCAGGGTCACAGGCAGCTTATGAATCATCCCGAAGTTCAATTGGCACGGCAGGCATGGCACTGGGTGCTTGTGAAGTAGATAGAGCAGAGCAGAGGAATAGACCTCTCATCCCCAGAGCACTCGTAGATGGTGAGAGTGCCTCATTTAGTGGCTCAAGTGACATCAGCGCTGTGAGACAATCTTCTGGAAACTCTTCAAAGGGTAAAGTCAGTCCATCATAGTGAGTATTTTGCTGCATTGGCAGATGCATTGCTCAACAATGCTTCTGGTGTGACTTCAACGGTTTCAGGAGCATTTTCATGCCTAGGAAAGCCTCTTGGGGCTGCTCCAGATGTAGATCCAAGATGAGTTCTGTTGTGCAGTTCATACACCAAAAGACTGGTTTCACTTTTAGAGCACCCATGTTGGAAAGGACAAGATACAGCTCTCACTGAGTTCAGAAAGTCATTTTTGACCTAGATAGTGCGCATGGGTTTCTCTGCTCTTTTGCTCAGTTGGATAAGTATACTCCATGCTGTCAAGGAGTTTGATTTTTAGAAGAATGGTGGGGAATCTTCCAAAAAATACTCAAGCACTGGTAGTTAAAAAATGAGGGAATCAGTCCAAACACAGCTTTAAATTCAGATCTAATATTCTCAAAAAAGTTCACACTATCAGATTTGTACTAGATGCTTTGTAAATGCTCGCAAAATGAGTAGGGTACTGTGTTTGTAACTCTGAAGCAGTTCTGGCTGTTTACAAGTCATAAGTCTCTGCTGCAGAGGTCAAAGGGACCTCCTTTTGTAGTAAAATTGAAACAAGTTTACTAATTTTGCCAAAACACATGCCTTTCATATAATTTCTAGGACAAGGAACGGCTTTGATTTTATGTTGAGGTGTGAGGTACAATGTTACACAAAAACATTGTATTGTTTAAGAAACTGTAATCACCTTGGGGGTCATTACGATAGCGTAGAGACGGCCACTGACAGGCTGTCAGTGGCGGTCTCCCCGCCATCAGAAGGCCATTCACCGCCCGCCACATTAGGATGGCAGGTGGTTCCGTGGCAGTCAGAAACTCCGACTGCTACGCACCCGATGGGCTCCTTGAGCCTGCCGGTGCGGCGGAGGGCCTCCCAATCCCTAAAATGGTGGCGGTGCCTAGTAGGCACCGCCGTAGGGATTACGTTGTCCCTTTCCGCCTGCCTGTTCATGGCGGTTAACCCGCCATGAACAGGCAGGCGGAAAGGGACTTTGGGGGCCCGTAGCGGGCCCCCCTTATCCCCTGGCCCACAAACACGGGACCAGGGGGACACATATGATGCCCCCCTACATATCCCAGCACCCGCCACAATGCAAAACATAGGCAATGCGACCGCCTCGGTGGCGGTCGCATTGAAATTCGTACTGTGGGACTGCCGCCTTCTAGGTAGATGGTCCCAAATATTATACGATGGCGGACGGACTGAAGTCCGTCCGTCATCGTAATGACCCCCTCTAATGTTGGCAGGGCTCCAACCCACAGCAGCTGATGTTGGTTAACTTTAAATATGAAGCATTATTTAAAAGTGTGTAGTATTTTGGGATGGCTCAACTGGGATTTGCTGATAAGACATAATTTAACCCTAGCAAACAAATTGTATGCAAAAAAATAGAGTCACACAGTACTGAGTGAGGTAGAGGATTTCTGCAGCCGGAATACTAATAAACACAGGGTCATCTTCCTTTAAACAAATGTAAGAAAATGGAAATTTCCACAGATGAAATAACTGTGAAATATGCATTTTCTTGTACTAGAACAATGTTTTATATTTCTGGCAATCACAAAAATGGAAAGTTGTAATCGGGTGGGAAATTCCTCCATGTATCAATCATGTAACAGGTGAATTGTTAGTATCAGAGAATGGGGTTCCGTCCATTTGCTCAATATTCAGCAAAGTAATGGTGGATTCTTTCTAAGCTGTTGTTCTTGTGTGTTAATTTCAAGTTGTTAAAAAATGTCAGTTTCATTTAGAAGTTGCCATGTCACATAGCCTGATTGAAGAATTTGTGGAGCCCACTGTAACTGTGTTCTGGCTCTTAATTTTGCCTATCCATGCTGTAGAAGGCCTAAGTCTCCTTTAAGGAGAGCTAATGCTGAGGATATGATGTTATTCAATAAGTACACTCTTCAGGAGAAGGTGTGCATGCCATTGTCAATAATCTTGAAATATGCTTGCATATTTTCTTTACCTATCTGTTCATTATAAATGGCATATATACCTGTTGCTATACATCGTTTAGTTCTAGCGGGGCATGGTCCCAGGAGGAAATCAGAAGAAAATCATATTTCCTTTAACTAGGCACACATGCTCAATTTACAGCAGGAAGACTGGAATGTGCTAACCACATTGGCAGTTTACCCACACTGGACGTAGTAATGACTAGAGGTACGTGTCTTTTATAACAGGGATTAGGGCGATTTGTTTTTGGACCAGGACTGTTGGAAAGGAAACAATGTACACATGTATTGGAATCCTAGGGCCATACGACCAAGCCTTCAGCCTACATTGTGAGGAATTATAAGTTCCATTTTGGGTCATGTCATTTATTTCAGAGCCTGTGTCTAGTTTATTTTGGGTTGTCAGTTGGTGAACAGTGAGAACTTTAAGGTCTTTCATAGTTCCAAATCTCAGACAGGGAGTCTGCTGGATTGTTTCATTCAGGGAAATCATTTCTTTGAGTATAATGCATGCTTAGAATAGGGCTTCTTTTCCTGGAACCTGCCAATATTTATTTCCCAAAATACCTTTTTCATCAATATTTTCTTTCCAATACTCATATCCATGTATGGTCAAATTCCGATTGAACTCCTCTGAACAGATTAATTATGTGGTTTTATCAAGTGTTTTAGGAGTTGTGGATGTTGTGAAAAATTGAAAGCTGAAGGATGGGACCTGTCCTCACTCTTGAAATAGGAATATTTCAAAAAGAAATTTGGATCACTATTACGGGTGAAGCCTCACAATGCTTCTACTGCTTGCAACTGTATATTTCTCTGGGGTAGCTAATTCAATGTATGTCATTTCATAATGATGAAAACAATACATTTCTTTGTAATTCAATGCTTTCAAACAAGGATCTTCTTTGTCAACATTGTAGAAATCTGAAAATCACACATCATGCGTTTCACAGTCTCAGTGTCTCAGTCATCTGAAATAGAACCAGTTATAGTCACATTATTCATTGAAACTTTCAAAACCTGTGGCAATTGCAATGTCTATGTGGGTTCTATAACCTGATAAGGAACACTTTCTCAAACTATGCTACCAGGCACAAGATAAGCTGCAATGGCAGCGTAGAGATCTCATCGAGCTCTGTGGGAAGAAAGATGCAGTTGTAGTTCTCAGCTACGGGTTGTGAAACAATTCTTTCAGGGATGTAATGTCCATTCAGTAGTAATAGTCAGTGTCATAAGCGACATGATAAAGCGTAACACTTCTGTAGCTATCCAAACATAGGACCATGATGATATTAAGTACCTGTTAGGAAACCATTATTAAACAAAAAGAAATCAGTGGCGTAATGTGACTGGTGAATGTGCTGAAAAATAATATATGCAAAACTCAGAATATTCTATCTAATAAAGTGTTGTGTCTCAAAAAGGCATCAACTTAATCGATGTGGGGTTTCATAGTAAAACACGATGTTGATTGGAATATTTGAAGTTGTAGAAATTGCAGGATCAGATTCCTCCATGTAATCTGTTGTTTGGTGTAAAGCTGAAGACACAGTAGGCTCACATATGCCTGGCTGTGGACCCAAGCTAGTGCTATTACTGTACACTTCAAGACTTATTTCATTCAGAGTAGAGAGAGGCTGCAAGGCTCTGAATCCTTCTTAATGTCCAGTCGGGGGTCTGCTGTACAGGGTCGGAGACATAGTGCTTCTAAATGTGATCAATTAACATCTGTCTGTTTTTCTTTAAATTAGACAAAGGAGGCAGGATTAAGGTTTGTGTGCCTTTTACCCCAAGAACTGGAACAGAAGGTCTGTGAGATGGCAAAAAGCCTGTTTATCAAGGTTTGTTTCTCAAGCTAAATCAACTACTTGGGGTTCCACCCATCAGCAACTGGCGGTACCTTCTCTTCACGGGGTGGAAGCTTCAGACTGTTTCTAATTAGAGTTCTTGTTTATGACCTCTTGGAGATTCTGCAAGATATTTAAACATTGGTACCCACCACCACCAGACCCAACTTCCAGGAAGGAATGCAGGACGTTGCAGCCTGGATGAGCACCAGCTGCCTAAAACTCAACTCGGAGAAGACAGAAGTCCTCGTCCTCGGAACCACCCCTTCGGCATGGAACAACACCTGGTGGCCCACCACCCTCAGCAGCCCCCCAACCCCCACAGACCACGCCAAAAAACCTCGGCATCGTACTCGACTCCTCCCTTTCCATGAAACGACAGATCAACGCCGTCACCTCAAGCTGCTTCAATACCCTCCGCATCCTCCGTAAGACCTTCAAATGGATCCCCCCCGAGGCAAGGAAAACAGTCACCCAAGCACTCATTACCAGAAGGCTGGACTACGGAAATGCCCTCTACGCCGGCATCAACAAGTCCCCACTACGCAAACTCCAGACAATTCAGAACACCGCCGCCAGACTCGTCCTCGGGGTCCCGCGACACGAACACATCAGCCAACACCTACGCAAGCTCCACTGGCTCCCCATCGAGAAAAGAGTCACCTTCAAGATACTCACGCCTACAAATGCCTACACAACACTGGACCCCAATACCTCAACGACAGAATCACCCTCCACATACCCAAGTGAAACCTCCGCTCCACCAACCTCCTCCTTGCCGAAACCCCGCGCATCCGCAGAACCAGAGCAGGGGGAAGATCCTTCAGCTACATCGTGGCCAAGACCTGGAACGAGCTCCCCACCGACATCAGACGTGCCCCCTCCCTGAACACCTTCAGGAAGGCTCTGAAGACCTGGCTCTTCGACTGAAACGGGACTGCTGACCCCTCCCCCCCAGCGCCTTGAGACCCTCACGGGTGAGTAGTGCACTTATAATTCCCCTGATTGATTGATTGATTGATTGATTGTACCATCGACGTCATTTAGGGGCTGCCAGAGGTCGCAGCTGCGACCCCTAGCTTGCCTCTCGTGACTCCTGCCACTGCCTTTTTGACCCCTGGCTTCAGAGATGGCTAAATCAGTGCCAAGAACACCTGCGTGGCTCCGCCTTCCTTATTTTCTGCCCATATTCCATTACACGAATAGTGAATAATATGTTATTATTTACAATTACTATAATAAAAATTAGAGCACACATCCTTGGAACGGGACCTTTGGTGGCAAGTAAACTGATTTAAATGTATCTTGTGTGCGTGCTTGTGGATGAAAGTATGTTTATGTGACAGAGATTGTGAGTATGTGTGAGCATATAGGTCTGTATGTGTAAGCATGTGTGAGTGAAAGTGAGTGAGAGTCAGTAACAAGTAGTGAGTGAGATTGTGTGATATTGAGGCCCAGATTTGCTCTTCTTTGAGACAAGGCAATGCCGCACCAAAGTTTCTGCGCTACCTTGTGTCAAAGGAAGAGAGAAAAAATGAATGATACCTACTTCTCTCCCTGTGCGCTGGCGCATACTTTCTTGCACCGTAGTGCAAGGGTGTGTGCGTTCTTGAAAGCATAGGTTCTGTACTGGAAGGAGTCTCTTGCTTTAAGGCTTTTCCCACTTTGTATGCGTCCTGTGCAATGAAGCACATATGCAAAGCTGGAAAAGTGAGAAGAAATTTAAACATTTCTCCTTGTTATGCCTGCCTCTAGAGGGAGTAAGATTTTCGTGCAAATTCCTGTCTAACAATGTTTGTAGATAGAGATTTGCATCAAAACCCATGGGCGGTTGCATGAGAATGCCCATGTCCACTATGGAATGCCCCCTTGGTGCAAAATAATACAAAGCAGCACATAGAGCAACTTGAAGTTACTTTGGGAAAGTATCCAACCCATATCCCTATTACCGTTGGATAGTAAATCTCACCTTAACACTTAGCACTGTGTTCACGTCACAAAAGTGATGCAAGCCCAGTGCGAAAAACATTAGTAAGCCTGGGTCCAAATGTCAGTAAGTGTGAGTGAGTGAGATTAGGAGTGAATGTGAGTCAGAGGGAGAATGAATACAAATTAGTGTAAGAGTGTGTAAAAATGAGTGTGAGTGAGAAAATATGTGTGAGTGAGTGAATATGAGTGTGAGCTAGAATTTGCAAAATACTGACATACTTGCTTCAATTCTTAGTATGGCGTACACCTTTGACAAAATATAGGTACTGTCATACTAATGTCGACTCTTGGCACAAAGGGCACCAATAGTAAAATGTTGGTACTGGCTTACTAGAGGTAATTCAGGGCACATGGGACAACTGTGAAAAATATACTTCAGGAAATAATTGATGTGGACACCAACGACACAATGCTGGTACTAGCACAATGGAGGGAATTCTTGGTAAAGGTGGGCAACCCGGCATATGGGAGTATGGCAACCATGATAAAATGTTGGCCCTGACATACTGAGGTAATTCTTTTACACAAGGGTCATCAATGGCATATGAACGGCATAAATACTGGCACTGGCATACTTCGTATCATTTTTTTGTGTTCAAAATTGTTTATTACATTTTATAAGAATAATAAACAATGACATTACAAAAAAGAGCATGGTATAGAGTACCCTTAAATAAACGTATCAATAAATAACATTAATCAAATACAAAGCGGTACAATGTAGTATGAATGTAATAATCATAACATAAAAAGAAAGGGGAAGAAACAAGCAGTTATTATCGTAAAAATAATTTCAAATAGAGCTGCTATAAGTTAAACATGTGTAATATATAATATAAGGCAATATATAGGAAGGGAGTATAACTAAGAAGATAAATAATGATCAATCGGTTTCCAAAATGAATGATAAGAGTCACAATTTTGAGTAATACCAGACAAAGATAAATTGGCACCTCTTCTAATAAAAATAATCCAAGACCACCAAGCATGAAAGGATAATAATGACACATCTTTCCAACAGGTTGTAATAGACTTTAGAGCGGCTGACACCAAAAAATTAAAAAGTTTACAATCCAAATCAGATAATTGTTCAGAAAGAGCAATAGATTTACATATCAGCAAATTAAATGAAAGTTCATCAGAGATATTAAGTATTTTTTGTATAACATTCCAAACTTCATTCCAAAACTTTAAGATAAATGTACATTCAAAAAGCATATGTTTTAACGAGCCTGTATGCAAGTTACAATGCCAACAATTCAAATTCGGAAGAAGTTTAGCTTTAAATAACTTTAAGGGGGTTCATAAGCAATTAAACAGAATATAAGAATTTGTTTGATAAAGTGATACAGGCAACCATCCTGAAATATTGTTCAACCATATTTTTTTCCATGTATCATATGAAAAAGATATTGAAAGTTCATCATTCCAAAACGTTGAAATCGTATCAATATTGTTACCTTGAAATGTATTCAGCTTCTTATACATTAATGAAACAGCATGAGAGGAAGAGGATACCGTTTGAACATAAATTGTTAAATCTGATTTTATAATTGAAGGAATATTATTAGGAAAGGAGTCTAGTATAGAATTACACAAAAATTAATATTTAAGGAAATCAGAAGAAGAGAAGTGGAATTTTGCCTGTAATACATCAAACGATATAAAAGTATTATCATGGTAAATATCTTTTAGGTAAAAAATACCTGCGTTAATCCATGACTGCCAAAATTTGACAGATCAAGAAAGTTTTAGTCGAGGATTGTACCATAATGACATCTCTACAGTATTTAAAATAGTTGATTGAAAAAGTGAACCAAATCATTTAATATTAACTTTGTGGATTTCAAAATAGTAGATTTATTAAATAATATTGAATTGTTGGACATGGTTAGCAAAGTAGACAGTGGATATGGAGCCACAAATGTTTTTTCTATAAGAAGCCATGAAGGAGGACTATTAAGGTGGGAGTGACTAAACCAAAGAGAGCTTTGTTTTAAGATAAACGCTTTATGATAGTTAAAAATAATCTGGCATACCAAATCCTCCATTACATTTTGTGATTTTTAGTTTTTTATATCTAATGCGAGGTGATTTATTATTCCCAAAAAACTTAGAAAGATGCCGATCAACAGTTTTATGAAATTTCATAGGAAATTGATTAGGAATCATAGCTAGAAAATAAAAAAATTTAGGAGCTTTAGTCATTTTTATTGAGTCCATTTTCCCCCACCAGGAAAGGTGAAGTGGAGACCATTTAGATAATTTATCATTAATATAATTTATGATAGACTCACAATTTAATGTAATTGGTTTTTTTATACATGAAGAGAACAAAATACCAAGGTATTTGATGTTATCTCTTTGCCAGACTATTTCTTTTATGGGTAACATATCTGGGGTACAATGAGGATTTAAGGGGGAAAATTCAGCTTTATTTATTGGTATTTAACGTATAACCAGAAATTAAGGAATATGATGAGATAATATCTAACAAAGGAGGAAGTGAGGATTCAGGATTACTAATAAACAAAAGTACATCATCTGCATATGCTAATGTTTTAATGGTGACCTCTTTAATACTAATACCAGCGATATCATTACATTTTCTAATGGAAGTAAGTAAAGGTTCGATAACAAGAATAAATAATAGCGGGGACAGTGGACAACCTTGTCTGGTACCTCTAAAAAGAAAAACATTGATTTGAAATTTGACCATTAATAAATAAGCGAGCGGTAGGGCTAGAGTAGAGAGCAGATATCATACCAATGAACACATCACCAAAATTAAATGCAGCTAAAGTATGAAATAAAAATTGCCAATGAACTTTATCAAAAGCTTTTTCAGCATCCAATGCAAGTACTCCAGACGGTAAGGATAGATTAGATCCTTGCTCAATAGCATGCAACAAAACTCTTGTGTTATTAACAGAATATCTATTTTTCATGAAACCAGATTGGTCAGGATGGATAAGAGAATCCAATATGGAGGTCAGTCTGGTTGCAAGAATTTTAGCATATAGTTTACAATCCTGATTTATTAAGGAAATAGGGCGGTAATTCAATACAAGTGTCGGATCTTTGTTAGGTTTTGGTAGAACTACAATCAAAGCTTCAGTAAAGGAACCTGAAGTTGAACCAGAAGCACTAAAATGTGTTTTTTTTAACTGAGACTTGGCTCCACGATGGGTCCATGCCAGATGTGATTGCGGCGTTACCACAGAATTTTCCTTTATTAGGTATCAACAGACCATTGAAAACTGGTGGAGGAATCACCATTATTTAAAAAAAACTTTATAATTGCAAAATTATGATCCCCAACAGTGAAGCCCTATTTCTTTCTATCCCGTTTTCCCCTAATTTCACCTTTTCTGGTGCCCTCATTTACCGTCCTCCTGGCCAACCTAACAACTGGGGTTCCCTGTTGACTGAATCACTTGCCCCTCATGTTCTTCGTGAGGCAAATTTTTCAGTGCTTGGGGATTTAAATTTTCATTTTGATGATCCTAGCATCAAATCAGTCCGAACTCTCTTGGATGATCTTTTGACCCTGAATCTCCCACTCATCAACTCCTTACCTACTCATGTAGCAGGTCATCTTCTGGATCCTATTTTCTCGAATCTCCCTACTATGTCCACTGCACCGCCCATTCAGCTAGGTTGGTCTGATCACCTAGCTATTCCTTTTTTTATTGACTCTTCACTGGCTCCCTCGCCTCGTCCTTCCGCCTTGCCTAAGAAAATGCGGAATTGGTCTCAACTTGATATGAAGGCACTTAATGAGCTGCTTCGGCAGACTACTCCTTTTTTTACATCTCAATTGGACTCGGACCAGCTACTAGTTGATCACTGGCTGTCTGAGGCTATCGATTCCATTCTTCCTCTTTCTACTAAATCCCAACCTAGACTGCTTCCCCCCGCTCCATGGTTTACCGAATCCCTTAAAGTTGAAAAAAAACAATGTAAAATTCTGAAGAGACTGTGGAGAAAGCACTATGCGCCAGAGGCCAAAGCCACTTATTTGGAGGCACTAAAAAAGTATCACGCTCTATGCAGATCAGCCCGTGCCTCCTTCTACACGGTTAAAATTATGACAGCCCAAAACTGTCAGAAAACCCTATTTAAAGTTGTGACGGAACTCTCTGCACCGGATGCGTTCTTCCCAGCCCCTTCTCTTTCATTACATCATTGTAATGAACTTGCGCTGTTTTTTCATAATAAAGTCATGTCTATCCATCGTGAGCTTGAGTTGGGTTCCTCTCCTCATGACAATTTCATCTTTCCCACCACTCAACTTTCTGACCAGGTCATAACTGCTCCCGCTGAGTCCACATCTGATGGATCTTGTCAAGTTAAGGCCTGGCTCCCAATTGACTTAATTTCTTTGAAAAACCTACTGGGAAACAACAAGTCTGGCTCCCCACTTGATCCCCTCCCCCCATCTAAGCTCAGATGCCTGGACGAGCCGGCCCTCGAGGTGATTGCCAAGCTTCTTAATTCCTCCCTAAATCTGGGCCAGTTGCCTCGTAATTGGAACCACGCTCTTGTGCTTCCATTGTTGAAAAAGACTGGCTTAGATCCCCTTTGCTGGTCAAATTACAGGCCTATATCTCTCCTCTCCATTTTCACCAAAAAATTTGAAAAACACATTAACTCTCAACTCTCTGTACATGTGACAAAACATAAGCTATTTCATCCATCACAGTCTGGCTTTCGTCATGGTCACAGTACTGAATCGGCTCTGTTGGGGGTCACGGAGAACCTTAGGCAGCAGCTTGACTGTGGGGGCACAGCAGCGCTCATCCTACTAGATTTGAGCGCTGCCTTTGTCACGGTCTCCCATTCTATTCTGGTGGATCGCCTTGAAAGCTCTGGCATTGTAGGTGTAGCCTTGCAGTGGCTGATTTCGTTTTTAAAGAATCGCTCCTTTCAAGTCTTCTCTCACACTGCTAAATCTAGTCCCGTGGCCTTAACATCTGGAGTTCCGCAGGGCTCTATCTTGAGTCCTCTGCTTTTCAATCTTTATGTTCGCCCTTTGGCAGACATTGCTGAAAAATCTGGGCTGACCATCTTTTCATATGCTGACAATACACATATTATTTTCTCTCTAACGCCAGCTCAACACCAGGATCCTTCTGCGTAACATCTCCTTGTGGATGTCCAGAAATGCTTTATGGCTGAATGGTTCTAAGACTGAGGTTCTCATCCTGGGGAACAATCCTGGGCTTTGGGGAGCCAGCCATTGGCCTGTCTCTATGGGTCCTTTGCCTACCCCGGTTCCTAAGGATAAGAACCTGGGTTTTTCCATCGATAGCAAGCTCTCTCTCGCTGCTCAGATCTCGGAAGTCACCTCGGCCTGCTTTGCGGTCCTCAAGTGGTTAAAGAAAATCCTTTGGCTAATTCCACTGGCTGCTCAGAGGACTGTCATGCAGGCCTTGGTGATCTCCAGACTTGATTATGGTAATGTACTGTATCTGGGTGTGGACAAGACCTCTCTACACCGTCTTCAGCTCATTCAGAATGAGGCAGCCCACCTACTTTTTAGGTTGCCTCGGCACGCCTCTGCTTCCCCTCTGCTCCATCAACTCCACTGGCTCAGGGTTAGTAAGCGTATCGAGTTTAAGGCCCTCTGCTACATGTTCAGAGCTCAGCATGGCCTGGCCCCCTTGTACATACTCAATCTTGTCAAGCCTTCCCGACCCTCGCGCAACCTAAGATCGGCCAATCTTTCTCTTTTCTCAGTCCCCAGGGTACGGCTGACTCGCATGGGAGGCCGCTCGTTTTCCTTCTTGGGACCAAAATTGTGGATTTCCCTTCCGCTAGAACTTAGGAATTGTCAATCTCTCCTCGCTTTCAGAAAAAAGCTAAAGACCTTTCTTTTTAGTCAGGCCTAATGCCAACTGAGCTCCATTCTCGCTTGTCTCGTTTTCAGCGCCGGAAAACCCTCTTGGGTAACTGCGCGCTTTATAAATCCTTTAAATAAATAAAATAAATCAATAAATAAAAAAGGTAAAAAGTTTAAACAAATGAGGAATAAGTTGCAAATCAAATTCTTTATAAAACTCTGCTGGAATTCAATCTGGACCTGGGGATTTATTTTGTTTAAGAGATTTAATAGCAAATTGTATTTCTTCTTGAGTAATAGGCAAATCTAATTTATCTTTCGTCAACTGCGGAACTTTAGGTAATCCACAGGTAAATAAAAAACAATCAATCCGGGAAGGGTCATCGAATTGAGGCTTATTATATAGATTAGAGTAATAATTAAAAAATTCATTAACAATATCTTTTTGTGACAATGCGATTTTTCCATTGGGACCATGAATTGAATTTATTAGAGTTTCTTTCTTTTTTAATACGTAAATAGTTGGCCAAGAGTCGACCAGCTCTGTTAGCATTAAAACAAAATTTGGCTTTAGAGTTAGAAAGTTGTATACAAGCTCTTTTACTTAAAATTGAATTAAATTCATAACGCAATTTTTGTAATTTTATTTTAAAATGAGGATCATTAGAAGTAATAAAAGTCTTTCGAATTTTGCAATTTGTTTGTCTAAATCTTTAATTTTGGAATTGAAAGTTTTGTTTTCATGCGCCAAGAGAGAAATGGAAGTCCCTCTAATATAAGCTTTAAAAGCATCCCATCGATTCACCATAGACGTAGAGCCTTCTGGGTTAAGCTGAAAGTAATCTTGAAGTGCATTTAACATTTTTGGTTTATTATATTCATTCAGAATAATGTTAGTGTTCATATGCCATCTGGATTGAGCTTTAAAATTTGAGTTAAGTTGCAATACCATAGAGATCAAAGCATGAACAGAAATATCGATATTACAGATATTAGAGGTAACAACTTAATTAATTAATTGTTGAGAAATTAATAGATAGTCTAATCTTGAATAAGAATTATGAGGGTTTGAGGGTTTGAGAAAAAAGTGAACGATTTTTCAGTAGGATAATGCAATCGCCAAATATCCACCAACTTAGTTGTTTTAAAAAAAGATTTTATAGTAAAAAATGCTCTAGGTGGACGAAATTTAGTGTGAGATGATCTATCTAATAAAGGGTCATGTACTAGGTTGAAATCTCCTCCAACTATAAGTGGGACATTACTCAACTTGAGAACTTCAGTGTTTAGAATAGACCAAAAATTAGGGTCATCAACTGTTGGTCCATATACATTAATTAAAAACATAACTGTATCTTGAATTTTAAATTTTGCTATAATATATCTACCTTCTGGGTCTGAAGATTTACTTAATATTTGACCATGCAATCTTTTTGCGAAAAGGATAGCAACACCATTTTTTTTGCCCATAGCGGGAGAAGAAATAATAGAATCAGCCCACTTTTTCTTCATAAAAGCCAACACTTTATCTTCAATATGTGTCTCTTGAATGAAGCAAATATCTGCTTTATGACTACCTAAATAATCTAAAAATGTTGTACATTTTACAGGATGCCTTAGACCCTTAACATTCAATGAAACAAGATTAAACTTATTAATGTTAGCCATAGTGAGATAGGGAAAATACAAAGAAGAAGAGGAAATAAAGTTTGAAGCATAAAGGAAAAGAAGTAGCTCTAGAAAAGGGCATTAGGGAGAAAAAGAAAAGAAAGATATGTACAAAACATAGAGAACGACAACACATAACATATATAACAATCTTGAAATGCACACGCTTTGCAAGCATGACCGAACCATTGGAGCCCTGTAAGGAATTAAACAATTGGGTTAGCCAGAAAAACTAATGCATTAATAATCAAGTAGCAGTCTCATGTGTATCCATTGGAAGCTGGGAATGTTGATCCAAAAAAATCTGCAGGTCTTCAGGTCGTTGAAAGGATTTTGAAAAGCCGTCCTTCCAGATTCGCATTGTTGAAGGATCAAAAAGACCATACTTAAATCCAAGACTTCGTAAGCGTGGCCGAATGTAAGTGAATTCTTTGCGAGTCTTAACAGTTTCTTTAGCAAAATCCTGGTGAATAATATTTTTTTTGCCGTTTACCATTAATGAGGGAATCTCTTGTGCCGCTTTTCTTATCAAGACTAAATAATGGTGAAATAAGACTTTAAAAATCATTTGTCGCGGTTTAGTAAGATGTGGATTACGATGAGAAGGAATCCTGTGCGCTTTATCAATTTCAAATTTCTCAGGAAATTTTATACGCAAAAGACCAGGTATTAGGTTCTCCAAATATACCCTGCAGTCATTACATTCTACATCTTCAGGTAAATTAAAAATACGCAGGTTATATTGTCTGTTACGATTTTCCAAATCAAGAAGAAGGTTAGACATAGGAGAAATCTTAGCAACAAGTGGGGAGAAAGAATCAATTTTGACTTTATTGTCTTGAATTTTAATTGCATTGTCAGATATTTTCATTGACATAATAGCCATATCTTTTCGTAAGTTCTTAATTTCTGACGCAATAGTATCAGTGGAAGAGCGAATTGCCTGTATCTCATCAAATAGTAAAGACAAAGAAGGTTCAGCAGATTCCACCACTTTAGATTTAACAGGAGGAGGAGGAGAAATATTTTGTTTTCTTTCATTATGTTGTGCCTGCATATTTTTGGTCTCCATGTTGCTTAAAATAGATTTCAGCAGCCCAAAACAAAAGAAACAAATATGCAGGAGAGAATTAATAATAAAGAAAATCCTTCAAAAAGAGAGGTGCAGCAGCTAAAACTGCCTATGGGAGTCACCAGGCCGAAGCCTCGCCCTTTCCAGAGTATTATTACTCCGCCCCCCTGCCTGGAATGCTGGGCTGTACCTGACTGAAGAGGTCAAAGAGGAACCAGGAAACAAGAAACACCGCTTCCAATGACCTGTGGGACTGGAAAAGCTCCTCACCGGTAGTTAAGATGCTCCAGACACTATCACTTACAATATTCAGCAAAATTCTGGCCAATAAATGCAGAAAAAACCGTCGTACAAGGGCCGACGTGGATAGAGCTCACCGGGGGCGGCCATCTTGAATCACGCGCTCGCACGTCTCACTTCATATCATTTTTAATATAAGGGGGCACCCATAACAAAATGCTGGCCCCGGCACAATGTGGCCATTTGTGTCATATGGGTGCACCCATTCACATTTTGAAAATAATGGGGTCAACTCCAGGGGAATGATAGGTTTCATTGAATAGGCACACCATGAAAGGATTTGAATATTTAATGAGCGCCCTTTCAGCACATATGGCATTTAGCAAATTCATGTTAAAATGTAGTTTTAAAATATACTATTAACCTTTTATTTTCAAATATATCTCAGGGGGATAAACCCCCTAGAAAAGGTATGGCTTGCTCGCTTTGCTTGCTCATTACAATTCAGAGCAAGTATCATGCACCATAACTTTCAAAGATCAAGTCAGGACCATAGTAAAGATGGTATCTCAATTTGACACTTGTCTGTGTTATGCTGTCATATTAATTATCCATTTATTATGCAACTTTAGCAACGTCATTTATTGTGAGTTGACCTTCCTGGAAAAATATGGGTCAAGGGGTCATATGATGTCACTTCCGGTTATGCCATTAACGTCAAAGGTACCCCTGGCATTTGGTGAATCGACGCCCATGGTTGGTCCAGATCAAATCTTTTTTCTTCCGCCACCTTCCCAGGATTATCTAGGTCAGGTACATACATAGGCAATCTGAAGAGTACTTCATATGGAGTGCAGTCGACCTCTACTCTTTTAGGCAAGTTATTTAATGCTCTCTCAACTCCTTACAGGTGATGGTACTAAGACTTGAACTAAGCACTCTAGCAATCAGGAATTGTTTAAGCGTGCCGTTAGCTCACTTTATTAACCCAGCACTCTCTGATCAAAATGGTTTGTAGACATGCTCCCAGAGCAGACATTGCATCCGTGTAAGTCTTTGAGGTGAACGCAGGACCATTCTTTGAATAAAATGTATGAACTACTCCTATGGCTATAAGGCACTGCAAGTCCTTTATGACTGCTCGAGCACCTGCCTTTCTCTGCGGCCAGACCAAGGGGAATTGAGAATATGAATTGTTTGCCCCCAATATATCAGTGAAAATAATGTATTGTCCCAATATTGCCCAAATATAAAACTTTAAACTGTAGATTGGAGACTGTGAGGTGGGTCTGCCTAGTTCCTCTAACACTAGACACTTAAATCTGTTGACAAACACTCCATTGTCAAACATAATTTCTGACTTATTTAAGTAAACATGGCCACCAATACTACGTTGCTGCAGCATTGCTCTGATTGCATTGATTCTAACATGAGAAGACGTCAACCCTTCAGGGGCTGTTTGATGAAGTCTAATTTAAACAGCTTATTAGGAATTATATTATTTCCCATGGTATGGAAACCACAGGAGTGTTATCCGAATTTAGGGTTTAGGATTATTGGAGAGGAAAGCTAACTGGAAGCGTTTCACTCTTTACTGTTGCTTGGATTGCTGCTAGCAGATCTGTGTCAATCTTCATTTCAGATCTGGTTCTGACTGCTAATTTAATAGTCTGCACTGCAGCCTTTATGGCTAGGTCAGATGAACAGTTCCTTTTGATGTGAATCCCATCATGATGATGGTCCAAAGTGTTCATCACAAGGATCTATAGAAGCTTGTCTTGTAAGACAGCTACCTTTCCCCATGGCTGTTTATTCATACTCGGTTTCCCTTGTGAATCCATTCAGGCACCAGTTTTCAAAATCTACTTTGTAACCCTGCATGCAGAAGGATGAATCAAACACTACTAGTGGGGGTACTGATGGATCAGCATTCTTCAATCTAAGTGCCAAGGCATGAAGTTCTGCATGTTGTGCGGTGCTGACGCTTAGAATTCTGGTGTGGGTGTGCTGTGGATGGAATTTACTCTTTTTTACTACACCCTGCACTGTCACACAGGCTGTGGAGTACTTTTGTGTTGCTCCAACTTGAGGTTAAGCAGAGGCATCTATATAAAACACATTTCTGATATGTCTCAATGAGTAAGGTTTGTGGAGTCTGACATATATTCTGTTCATAAAGGAGAAATGCTTGTGTTAAAAGTGTTGAACCATATAAAACTTTACATCATCTGCACTCAATGAGGAGGCCCACTGCAACCATCTCAGGTATAGGGCACGAGCATTGGGAATGCTTGCCTTGGTGGCTGCTTCTAGTGCAGGAACGGGAGAAACCACAATGATTAGTTTTCCCTGCACCAACAGATGTTATTTTAAAATGGCTGACTTCAGAGCTGCAACAATTTTCTCTAACGAAGCTAAACATGCTTTGGCTAGAGGTTACAAGTGTGATTTTTATGCTATTGGAACTGTCTGTACCTCCTTGTATATTGCATAACCTGAATATCTGGATACAATTCTTAATACTAGGTTTGTATTGTTATCCCTAGGCTGTAAATATTTTGTCTCTAGCATGTCTGCTTGCAGTGCACACAAGATATCAGTGTGTTTGTCTGTTAATTGTTTTGAGGAAAACATGGGGAAAAGTCAATCGTACAAGGGTTTCACTCACTCAGAATAGTGTGGCAAATAAGCCAACCCAAAGCTTAAGCACTCCCAACAGGGATTGTAACTTCTTTAATGTGTCGAGATGCTGCAAGTTATCACATTTCTGTAGGAAATCAGGCACAGTCCCTTCAACTCATACCCAAGAAAAGTCACAGTCAGGTAGGCAACTTTAGACTTTTTAAACTTAATTTTGTAACTGTGTGATGTTAGAATTGTCTCCATCCATTCCACCCTAATCAAGTGTGCGCCTGAGTCATTATCTGTGAGGTAAATGTCATCAATGTATGATAGCACCTAGGGATCTGGTGTAAGATATCCCACATGCTGAGAATAAGCCAGAACTGTTCTTATTACCCCAGAGGCAATCTTTTGAAGGAATATTGAATTCTATCCAAGCTGCATGCGGTTAGATCCTCACTTTCGGGTGCTATGTTTTGACTGAAAAACCCATTGCAAATGTCTAGGGTTGTTTTATATTTTATCCATACTAGTTTTGTCATTAAACCTATGCTGTGAGTGTTTTGAATTTGTATGCTTGTCTGTGTTCAAATTTCTATAATCTAAAATAATTTTGTAGAATCAAACTGGTTTTTAAGTGGGAAAAAGAAGAATGTTCATTGGTAAGAGATAAGGTGCTATAATGCACTGATATTGTAGTTAATTTAGTATTGCTTTTTATATCGCACTTTGCTTCTGACTTCATGAGAGTCTGGGCTTGTAGCACACTACACAAGGGAATAACATGTTGAATAGAGTGTTTGAACCCACCCTGGTTAGTTTCTGTATGAGGCTCGAGCTTGTTTGATAGCTAGCTGTTTTTCATAGATTTCTCTGATCCCCTCAGGTACTATAAGGAAAAGACTACTCATATCTCCTCTCCTCTAGAGTGCTTTTCTAATAAAGATCTGTGGCCAGTCATCTTCTGATTGAATTATATCATGATTTTCAGATACCTCAATTTGTATATCCAAATTATAACCCTAACAGGAGTATTTAAATGTTTTTCAGAAGTTTCAATCTGCATGAAATTGCCAGTGGGACTCACCACCAGAAACTCCTGGGGAGTCTGATGCACTATTGTTACTACTGCTGCACTGTCTTTAAGTGCTCTTGCCCAAGTGGGTTCTACAGAAGTATACGTAATGTGTCTTACCATTTCTTCCACTTTCTTCTTTTTAAATTGAGTCTTAGAGTCTGAACCTTTCCCTTTTCTCTTCACACTAACCTAATTCTGTCTTCCTGATTCACCTTTCTACTTGCTATATTATTCTCTTCTTTGGTTCCCGGTCTACACCCTCTTTGTTTGTTTATCGTCAGGATCCTGAAAAGAACGGGAAGAGCAGCTATCAAAATACTTTTAGCATTCTGGCTTCTCAATTTTATCACGGTCTCTCAAAAATATAACCACCCGGTTGAACTCCTGTGTTACTGGAGATGCAGTCCTTATTTTATCTCTTCCCCTCTGTCTCTTTTTACCTTCAATTACAGGTTTTTTCTTAGTGTAACTCTCGATATAGTTTTCAGGTTTTAAATTTGGTTTAATGGCTCATATACACAAAGTCTCATGGCCCATGGAGGCATAAACATCAGATTCTTGGTAATTCCCATTCACAATCTTGAACAGTATTGCTGCAAGCCTCTGGTGCATAGCCAG
This sequence comes from Calotriton arnoldi, assembly GCA_963921515.1. Lineage (NCBI taxonomy): Eukaryota > Metazoa > Chordata > Amphibia > Caudata > Salamandridae > Calotriton > Calotriton arnoldi. The sequence goes on from CAWUFW010000963.1 coordinate 2,158,449, forward strand.
AGCCAACACTTATCCTTTAATGATGCTTAGGATGATTGAGGAAACTGTAGAGAAGTTTCAGTCAATTTCATGCCTAAATCCAAAGCTGATGCTGCCCGTGCTCATTTTGTACTTGTTTTTCTACCTCTGGGAGTACTGTTAGTGAGGGTGTGCCATACGTGTTAGGGACGATGCATGCAAATATACTTCCCCAGGTGTTACTCACTTCTTCAGGTGGCACCATTCTAAGGGAAAGACACTTAGGGCTTGATTATGAGTTTGGCGGTGTGGGAGTGGGACGGCACACCACCGTCCTGCTCCAACACCGCCAAACTCCACCGCCGCCCACCCGCAGGATTACAAGTTGTAAACCGGGCGGTCCTGCGGAGGCTGGCCCAAGGCACTGCCTTTCAAAGGCTCAAAGGAGTGCCTTAGAAAGGCAGCGCCGTGTGACCGCCATGCCATGCAGGAACTGGGGGTGCAGAAAAACAGGGAGGCACACCATGTGTCCCCCTGCATGCACCTCCATTCACTAAGGCACCAGGGGGCCCTGTGGGGTCCCCTTAGTTTCCTCACTGCCACCCTTTTCTTGGCGGGCTCACTGCCATTAAAAGGAGACTGACAGGGATCATTGTTCCCTCGCAGAAGCAGAAGTCCTATGGCGGTCCGGCCGCCAAAGTCATAATACGGCAGTCGGTTCTGGTGCGGTGGTTGCCGCACCGCCAATGTGGGTTTGGCGGTCCATCAGACCGCCAAACTCATAATCAGGCCCATAGTCAGTATTCTATGTTTATCTTGAGGTTTTATAAACCCCTTCCAACTGGCTGGTCTTGCAAGCAATCCAAAAGGAAATGTAGTCACGTTTTGTGGGCATCTTTCCCATGGTAACGTTTATTGTCTGTGGACTGATTGCTTGCACAGTAACCTGTCCCTGCATTACTGGTCCTGCTAGAACTGGTCTACTATTCATAGTTCGTAGTACATATTGAATGATTTTGCTGCATATGTAAACTATATATATTAAGACTATTACAATGTCAGCGGCTGGTAGGTTCTCAGGATCTGAGGATGTGGATATGGTGTAGATCCAGCTAATACTGACCATGTAGCACCTTTGTTAGTCAGATGACCCAGTCTGGCATTCTTGTGTGTGCGTGTGTGTGCACGTGTGCGTGCATGTGTGTGTTAGTTCACTAGCAAGCCAATTCTGGTAAGTCAAAATGATTTCCAGATAATAGAATGCCCTATAATGTGCAGGCAGTGCTGCTGGGTTTAAAGCCTGAAAATACCCTAAGGCAGCATGTATAGCCTCAAACCCCACCATGAGTATAATGTTTCGAAGGCATATGCTGCATATGCAGCTATTACAAATGTAACTGTCACTGCCCCCACATTGTGGGCACCTCTATTCTTGAAATGTTCTGTAACTGCCACTCGTTAATTTACTCCAATTCGAGGAGCAGCATTTTAACTCAATGGATTCAATAAAACATGAGATAGAAAACTATAGAAATCTACAGATGGGGAATAACCATTTAAGTGTCAAGCTTGACGAACCTACAGCAGGTAGGTGCTCCCTTATTTTGTCTGTAGGAAGTAACCATGATTACTATGGAAGTCTCTGTGTACTTGTAATGGTGGTTCTTTTGAGTGTGTATATTTAAAGACTATCTTAACAAAAGGGGAGAGAGAAGAGATTAATAAGGGCCCTCAGCTTCCCTACAAAATGTCCTAACAGACAGAAAGGGAGCCTTCTCCTGGAGAAATAAGGGAAACCTATTTTCTACAGAAACAAAAAATCATCTTTGCTTTTTTTATAGTACGCTGACCCCCGCAAGTGTGTGGAATGCTTCATCATCAAGTCTTTGCCCCGTAAGCTGACCAATGCCGGGCGGGCTCAACCCCTCTTTTGGATGGAGTATTTTGGTGTTACTCACAAAGATTCAAGAGATCAGGAAGGGGAGTTCAAAAATAGTCTATCTGTATGCCCTATCCACTTTATCTCTCGGCTACCTATGGCAAAATAAATACAGAGGGAATGTATCTAGTAAAGGTTATTATATCCAACACACTCTGGTTGAGATGCTTCAGCTGGTCTTGCTAAGACCAAAGGGTCACTCGGCTTTCATCAAGACCACACCTATCCCTATTGTTTCCAAAGTTGATTCAATATATCAATGGTAACATTCGTTCATACTTCATGCAAATAGATAACATGCATACACTCATAGATACATCACCAAGGATTTCCGGTATGCCGCCATTCGTGTCATCTAGGTATTACCAGGCTTCTACATTGAGGAAGGGGGCAACACTCGTCCCATAGGTAATTGTGGACAGGCTAGACCCTTGCGTCACACATACTCCAAAGGATCGCCCAGCTGGAGCACATAAACCCAGTCCTGCAATTCCTGCTGACATTTAGGCGCATGTTGCATATCCTGGAACTCTGGCCCTGGTCTTCAAGGTTTGACTTCTCTACTCACAGGTGTGTGGACTGAGTTCAATGCATCTTATCTTGAGCAAGGGAGTCCAGGTTATTGTAGCCCTACACAACCTACTGAGCATACCGTCTGGTGTGGTGTCCATGCTTTCTGGGTTACTAACACTCCTGTAAAGAGTTCAGGGATGCTGTGGTAATTCAAACCCAATTCCATTCTTTAGAATAGCACACTCAAGCACTTCACAAAGAAAAGACACTCAATATGTTTAAAACTTTATTTAAACAGTCTCATCCTGTTGCTTATTACACAAGAAATACCCACACTGAATATAATTCAAACAGCACTTAGGCATGTTGCTTTAGTGAGAATAAGATGAACAGTTCTAACATAATTAGAATGTTCCTAGCAGCCTATCAACTTAAAAATACTTCCATGCACTACACTAGGAGAGCATGAAGTAGCTTTTTTTTTCTTCGTAGTTTTATATAGCGCGAACTTGACCCAAAGGTCTCAGAGCACTTTACATGAGCACCAGTTGCGTTACACAAGGACACCTAGGCATGGGAAGATTAAGGGATTTGCCCAGAATCACAGGATGTTGAGTATCATTGCCGAGACTCGAACCCAGTTCCCCAGATTAGAGATCGACTACCCTAGCCATTAGGCTACATCCTCTCCCCTCAGCCTATCAACTTAAAAATACTTCCATGCACTACAGTAGGAGAGCATGAAGTAGCTAACTCGCCTATAAAGTTTCTTAATACGCGGAGAGCTCATTCCGAACTGCATTTAACTTCATTGGTCCACACCAACATTCTACCAGGAACATACCCATGCATAAGAGGAGAGGGGGGAGGAAAGAGAGAAACTGGGGGACACAGGTCAAGGGAAAATGGAAGAAATAATCGGTTTACAACAATGGCTACTATAACACATCCTTCCCCTTACAAAAAGGAAACATCACTCTTGAAGAATTCTCCATGAGGGGCCCCTGACTCTGAGAGGTTTTAACCCTCCCAGCTATGGTGTCTTCTTCAGGCCTGATCATCATGTGATGGGGTTCGTCTTCCACTTCACAACTCCCCATGGGTTGAAGGACTCTCTTACTTCCAACATTGTCATCCTGTACCCAATGGGAGTTAGCTAAGGATTTCAACTCATGGTCTGGGTACAACTGTACATCATCAAAGCAAGACTGTTCTTGTCCCTCAGAACTTGCTCCTACATTTACACACTTGGCCACTCTTCAGACACTCCAACACCTGGCATCCTGTGTGATGATACTCCCTTTGTCTAGCTTATCAATTTTGAGTGGCCTAGAAAACTTGGATCTACCCATCTCCACCCTTGCTGGCAGTCTAATGCGAACCAGGTCTCCCCCTGGCTCAGGTTATTTAATCTTATGACTGATGTAATATCTCTGTTTAGCCTTCAACATGTTACTCTCCACTCTCAAATGACATATCAAATAACATCACTGATGACATCACTGATTAAATCATCCAGTGACTGTGAGTTTAAAAAACAAGTTTATGAGTGTTAAATATATATACCAATGTGTATTGGTGAAGTCAGTGGGTGTATGAGAGCCTGTATAGATGATTCAGTGGGTGGGTGTGACTAACTGTATAAGTGAGTAATTAGGTGTCTCAGTGAATGTATGGGTGAGTGACTGGTTGTGTGACTGTCTATAACAGTCTGTCAGTTGGTGTCTAAGTGGCTGTATGGGTGTGTGAGTGGGCACGTCAGTGGCTGTATGGGTGAGTGATTGGTTGTCTGAGTACCTGTATGGGTGTCGGAGTGTCTGTGTGGGTGGGTGATGGGGTGTGTGATGCCTGTATGGATGAGTGAGTCAGTGGCTGTATGGGTTAGTGAGTGCATGTGTGAGGGGCTATATGGGTGAGTGAGTGTGTGTATGGCTGTGTGGGTGAGTGAGTGGATGTCTCAGTAGTATATGGGTGAGTAATCAGGTATGTGAAAGGCAGTATAGGTGAGTGATGGGGTGTGTGAGTGACTGTATGGTTGAGTGAGTGAATGTGAGAGTGGCTGTCTGGATGAGTGTGTGCTTGTGTCAGTGACTGTATAGGTGATTGAGGGTGTGTTAGTATCTGTAAGAGCAAGTGAGTGAGTGTGTGTGTAACTGTATTAATTGAGTAAGTGGCTGTGTTATTGACTGCATGGGTGAGTGAGTAGGTGTGTGAGTAGCTCTATGGGTGACTGACTCAGTGTGTGAGCAGCTGTATGGTTGTATGAGTCGATATGTCAGTGGCTGTATTAATGAGTGAGTGGGTGTATGAGTGGCTGTATGGGTGAGTGAGTGGATGTGTGTGTTGATCTATGAATTGGTGAGTGGCTGTGTAAGTACTGGTATGGGTGTTTAAATGGGTTTGAAAATGGTAGTGTGGAAGTTGGAGTGGGTGTATGAAAGGTTATATAGGGTTGTGAGTGGCGGCGTTAGAGATTCTGTGGATGATGTAATCAGTGATGTAATCAGTGATGTCATTTGATATGTCATCATTGATGTCATCAGTGATGTCACTGACCATGTCATGATTGATGTAATAAGTGAGGCTATAAGCAGTACATCGCGGGGTGCAAGTTATAGTTAGCTCAGCTAACTATAACTGCTGAATTTCTCTGGTTTTGTACGAGTGAAATGTGAGCCTAACTATAACGTCCCTGTAACCTTTGTTTTTTTTCTGTGAAAATATATATATATGTGTACACGCGCTCAAACTTCCTGTCTGCCGATCCTTGGCAGAACAACCAGGCACGGACCTCAATCAGACTCACAAGAAGACTTTAAGCAACGTAGATGTTGTAGAGAGGCAGTGTAGTTTATTCAGAGGTAAACCACAGAATCAAACAGGCATAATGCCTGCCATGACGCGTTCCGCTCACCACACGTGAGCTTGATCACATTTATACACATACACCATACAAAAAAACACAAACATCACTTTCAATTCAAAAAGACTTAAAATTAAAAAGAATTAATTTCAAATATACTAAATTTACAATTAATTCTTCAAATATTTTAAATAAACTTTTTAACAAATTTAAAAAAGTATTATATATCTAATATATTAAATATTTAGGGGCTCATTACGATGTCGGGCGGAAGCACAACCGCCGTGCTGGCGGATGCAAAAACCACCAGTTACCGCCGGCACGCAGCAGTCCACACGCCCGCCCAATTACGATGCGAAAAGTAGGCCAAACACCGCCGGCAAGCCAGCAACACCGTCCGCCATCAAAGTGCGCCCGTACACGTAGCGGCGCAGCCCAATTGACACACACTGTCCGACGAAACACGTCCCGCCCGGCGTATAAATTACGATGCCGCAAACAAACGGCTCCCACGGCCAAGAGATACCGTACGACAAACCGAAGCGGTAACACGGACGCCGAGCACGGACAACGAAGAAGCGGCTCCCCGAGCATGAATCCAGCACTGCAGGCCCTCCCCATGCTCCTGCTGATGCACCACCAAGGACGCAACGTACCGCGGAGACGCAGGTAGGCACACACACAACAAGTGCACGCAAACAGCGCACACAGTGCAAGGGCGGAAAAAGCGGACACCCCCACCAGCGCGTGTACACTACACATCCACCATTGCATCCACATATGACACACAGGCCAAATCGTAACATCGCGTAACACATGTGTACACACCACCTGGGACTAGGAACCAACCACCCCGTCACGGCCCCAAAGCGCCGATGGCGCCGCCACACATGCGCACAACGCAGAGGCCAACCGCAGCGCCATGCATGCGTCGCACACAGACACAGGGACACAACCAAGCAGCACACACATCAGCCCCACCCCGAACGCACATGACACATGACAGGCCTGCCACAGACATGTCCCCAACGCCCAATTCACGGACAACACCCAACGCCACACAACCGACGCACACATGTCAGTGAAGTCACGCAACAGCAGGACACACCCCAGTGTAACAAACATGGCGTAGCACACAGCGGCGGCAACACCAACTAGGAGAAGCAGGGCCCCTTCGGGAAGAGGAACGCCAGTACCACACTGAAACACCCATACCACCCTGCACATATGAACAAGACATATAAAACGGAACACCAAAGAGCCCGGGGACCGACAACAGGTGGCCCAAGAATAACATCCACACACAAGGCCCAACGCAGAGCGGAAAGGCAGCCTGCCGCCCACACAAGGGAGAGCAGACAGCACTGAATGACCTTCCATTCCAACTCCGAAACCACAGTCCTACGACAGAAGCCGGTGAATACAGCCATTGTCCAAGAATAGACCAACACAGGCATGCCGAGGAGACCGACCACAGGGCAGATAGCGCATATCACAGAAGCACACAACGGACGGGGAAGAAAAAGAAAACACTCCCCCATGTCGGCCACATGCAAGTTAATTGGAAGGAGTCACACATCACTGACCTTGAACTGTCTGAGAAGCATGTGGGATGAGGGCCCGTGTCCTCCAAACAAGCCAACAGAACACAAGTCCTGTCTCCCTACGACTACACAGAGCTCACAGCAACCTCGGAGCGTGCACATTGCAGACTGCACACACAGCCGGAGCACGCCACCACAACGCACCGCTGCGAAATGGCAACCGCAACACACCTACCCAACTACGCCGGACAGCTCAAGCTGTACAAAACCAACCTGTTACATACATTGGGATGCGATCTCCTGTCCCTGCTGAACGTAAGTTACCGACTGACTTACCGCATCACATTGTTCAGCTGCGTCATGCCCGTCTTCTACTGTCGGAGGTGTCCCTACCAGCATCCAGTGGAGATATGCCTCTCCAAACCGGCATGTCTGAAGGCGGACCTGCTACCACTACTCCTCCCTCTGGACGCACACGACAGGGCCTGCTCTGCCTATGGGGGCATGGCGTATGTGGCCAACATCGCACCCGCACTGAAATGGGACCACTGTGCCTCCACACGACGGATCATCGAGAACAGCTACATCGAATGTCACCCAGCATGCCCCATCATGGTCCTCCAAGGGACAACTTACGAACAACACCTTGACAGCCACCATTGGCTGGCAAACATGTACACCACCAATGACATGGAAGCCCTGCTGGACGGCATCGCATACCTGATAACCTGTCAATTCGTCGGACCACAACGCAGGTTCCCCGATTGACCTATGATGTCCAACCCCGCACCCATGCTTAGCTTCCGCACGGACTGGCCAGTCACCACCACAACAGCCATACCAAACGACCAGCAACTGTAACCACACCATCAACGACATCGCCATGACATCGGATATGACCGGGACATGCACACTGTTCCCCATCACATCCAGGAACACCGCATGCATCGTGGGAGGCAGTGGCATGGGGTCTGTGTATCGCACCCACATGGACGGAACTGCACGAACAACCAGGACACGACATGGATCCAGCGCCCATGGACACACACACCGCTCAGTGGACATGAATAGGTCGCCTGGAGTCTGTGGGTGCTGCACCCCTCCCACCCCCGCCCCGGGAAACCCATACCAGGACCTTTGCATGGAAGACAAGTGCATACAACAACAACACGACCCCAGTGACTGTGACATGTCCAGTAACCACCACATTGCAACAACAAGTGGCACGCCGCTGCATGCACGCAAGCCCATGCCCTGATGTCATCTCACATGCACGCGTGCATGAGGAGCAACCGCAGCAAACCTGTCACATGGAACTGAGATGGACTGTGCCCATGATGCCAAGCGGTCTGGTAGGCTACATGTATACCGTCTGTGTCAAAGTCCGCAGCTCCGCAGCTATACGTAAATGTACATTAGCACAGCCTTGGCCAAGCAGATGTAACTCTGAAGCCCACATCCCACATGCAACAGCCAATCACATGTAACCCCACACCCTATCCCATTTGCAATCATGCTCAGTATATCCTCAACATGTATTCCGCTGCCAGTAGTGTCCACTATACTGCATCACAGAGGACAGAAGACTCAATATAATGTTTGAAACCAAAACTGTCTCCGCTGACTCATTTCACAAGTACGAATGAGAGAGGATGGGAGTATGTGAAGTACACGGCAGTCGTGACATGACCATGTAGTCCACTGGTATTGGATGTCAACGCAAATGAGTAGCACAACTGTGGAAGACACACATGTGTCGTGTGAAGTCGTATGGACGCAGTGCTCAGGTGGGTGGGTGTGACGGGTAGATGCGCACATGCCAAGTTGGAGCACGCCGTGTTGGGAGGGGTCATGAACAGTACACCACCGCTTCCCTGGGCATTGTGAGAGGACACCTGTCGGGGGAGTGAACACGTGTGTGCACAGCAGCCGGGCACACGTACAAAGCGGTACCAGGCGCACCTCAGCCCACCCTCTGTGGACAAGCTGGATCCTGTTATGCGCCCGCCATGCCCCTTGACAAGGCACACACAGCCCCAGTCGACCAGGTGTAACCCCAACATAGTCAATCCGCACAGGCGATACAGGGCACGGGATGGCAGTGGAGCATGGTGTGTGAGAGGTCTCCTCGCGCTCCTCCTGGTCATATCACGCAGGCAATAGAACCTCAACGTCTAGCATGGCACAAGTCAGATGGAAGTGTAGGGGGACGCACCACAGCACGAGCAGCACTGACGTCACGGGAGGTGGCTCGCACCATCCCATCCATTGCCCATCATACCAACCACGACACATGCCATTGCGACTAAGTGCAAGCGCGTGCGCCACCACCCCCGAGCCCTCCCCAGAGAGGCCAAAGAGTGAATGTGTGGGCCATCAGTCACAGACGGACGCGGCATGGCCGCAAGGGCAGCCACAGCCACTGGGTGTCGCAGGTGGCGGATCCGGAAGGCGAAGACTGTGATGCATAGTCCATGCAGGCCGGGTCTCCATTTGGGGCACCACGCAGGTGGACGGCGTCCCGCCACACATCATACCCTGAGACAGCCCACTTGTGCAACTGGACCCACACATACACTCCTTGCCCTCTCTGGTGCGAGCTTGGGGCTGCCTGTGCAAGCGCTAGCCTCGCAGGTGCACATGCATATTGGGGGAGCGAGGGGAGGACATGAGGGCTGGGGCGAAGATGACTGTATCACTGTCAGTGAGTACAAGGGATGACCCAGATGTGGAAAGGAAGAGACGTGTCCCGTGTGTACTGCAACTAGTCGCCAATCCAACTACCCCCCATGTCCGGAATGTAAGCCCGCACCTAGGCCCGCCCATCCGCCACATCGAATATACCACCAGCACGACAACCTTCCCATTCGGAACACTGACTGGGGGTGGCGACCAGTGAACAATCATGTGTAGCCTACCCACGCGTACATGTGGGCCCTCCATGATCCATGTCACCTGCGGCAAAGTCATGACATGCGCAACGAGGGAAGTGAGGAGAGCTGTCCGCCCCACGCACAGAAGGTGCATCAGCTCCACAGACCCAGCAGCGAGTCCAGCAGGGGTCACATGTGCAGGGGCAGCTGTGCCTGGTGTGAAGGCACATGCATATAGACAGCACATCGACCAATGTGTAGTCTGCCCACATCTACAGTCCATCATCATGCGGACATAGGAATTGAACACAGGGCAACACATCTTAGTGGGTGCACCCACCGTGACCAACAATGCGCAATCATCGACGTACCCGCCCTGTGCATGGCCCCCCACCCAACGGAGGCACATCCAGTGCCACCATCCCACACACAAGCCTTCCACGGAACATGCTGTGTCCAATGCTCAGTACAGAGTCAGCGCCCATCTGGTGGATCCTGAACAGGAGACACATGCACACACATGCCAGCTCCCACTATGTACGTCTGCCACCTGGCACGTGCAATGTAACCTCTCACCTGTGACGTGTGACTGCAAGCACACAGCCGTCTTGGCATGGGGCTGTCAATGTGGACACCTGTCAATGTTTCGGGAGGTGTGATCCGTACAGTGCTGTACATAGGGTGCAGTGCTGACACCTACTACTGTCTCATATCCCCTCGTGCCACAGGTCCCACTTGTTTTGGCCGCTCAGCCTGTGCCCACATCGTCGTCGTCGTGTGCCATACTCATCCAGCCTCGGAAGCAGTTCCATGCTCAGCAGACATTCATGTTGCCGTGGCGTTGCCGCTTGACGAATATGCAGTCAGTCGCCATCAGCACGCCCCGCAAGTCATTGGGGCCTAGATCCCCATGTGTATGCACATGGCAGTGGTCTGTATCACCAGCCATTGCCATTGTTGGGAGACCTGTGTAAGTGTATTGTGGCCGTGCCGTCCCAGCTTGACAGCTGGGCTGTGGCTCATGTGCTTGCTCAGTCATGTCAGTGATGTGTATGCGAAATTGCTATGTGTCGTGTTGCTTTGACATGTGTCCACTGCCATTTTCCCTAGGCGGAGACCGAACATTGACCGCCCATACCAATTGCTGGCGGACATGGACGATACAGAGGTCATTAGGAAGTTTCGGCTGGACACGCCAACCCTGCATCGACTGTGTGCCATGTTAGAACCCCATCTCCGTCCCCGCAGGGTGTATCCGACAGCTGTCACCCCCACGGCTAAGGTGATGGCCGCCATGCATTTCTTCGGCACTGGGTCATTCCAGCACACAGTGGGCAGTGGAGGAGGGATGTCCCAGCCCATGTTCAGCAAGGTGCTGAGGGATGTACTGGCAGCCATGATGCTGTACCGAAACAGGTACATCCGCTTCCCCAGGGCTCGTGAATTGGCGGCAGTGAAGGGTGCATTCTATGCCCTTGGCAGAATCCCACACGTCGTTGGAGCCATTGACTGCACACATGTTGGCCTTGTTCCACCACAGGCCACTGAGCACCTGTGCCGCAACAGGAAGCACACGCACTCCCTGAATGTGCAAGTGGTGTGCCTTGCGGACATGGTGATCACCCACGTGTGTGCAAAGTTCCCAGGCTCGGCCCATGACGCACACATAATGCGCAACAGCATCTTGCCACGACTGATGTCCAATCTGCAACAGGATCGTGGCTGTATTGTCGGTGAGTATGTGGAGTGGTGTAGCGTGCTGGTTGTGCGATGCTGTCCCCTGTCCAGTTGGAATAGCAACGGTTCTCTGTGTCCCTCACACCCAGGTGACTCTGCGTACCCGAATGGGGCATGGCTGCTCAGTCCATTGAGGAATCCTCGCACCCCAGCAGACGATCGCTACAATGAGGCACATGGGAGGACCAGACGTGTGGTCGAGCGTACCTTTGGCCTCCTCAAGTCCAGGTTCAGGTGCCTGGACCGCACCGGGGGTGCGCTGGCGTACTCCCCACAGAAGGTGTGCCAGATAGTGGTGGCGTGCTGCATGCTGCACAATCTGGCCATTCGGAAGCAGATCCCCCTCATCGTGGATGACGGAGATCAACCAGGGCCCCAGCCCGCAGACCAGGACAGCTCGAGTGAGGAGGACAGCGGAGAGGAGGAAGCTGGGAATGTGCGGCAGCAGCTCATCGCCCGCTACTTCACTTGACGGTGAGTGTCCATGTACGACGGCTGATATGGCTGTATCTGTGCAGGTGTGTGTGTGCTGTGTCAGGGTGGCCGTTTGTTCACTGCGTGCTGTGTGTCAACGCTCCATGGCCAGGGTAGTATGCCACTGTTGGTGGCTGTGGCATTGTGCCCTATTGCTCTGTGCGATGTGTGTACATTGCTTGTCGTTGTTGACATGTACTGTGTGATGGGTGTGTGACACACTCATTGAATGTGCTCCTGTTCTGTCTCCCACCCCTAGGTCCCTACAGGCCCTCCGGTTCCATTGCCATGCCACGCATCAGGTGCCTTTCCGCCCAAGGTGGCCGTTGTATTCCGTACAAATAAAACACAGGGCACAAACAGCAGTTTGTGTAAGAGGTGCATTTATTTCAAACTGTGACATGTGATTGTGTGTAAGGTGATGACAAAAGTGGTGCGTGCAGTGACAATGAGCTGTCGGTCATGGCTGCGTGATGCTCAGGGTGTACCCACTGGTTCTATGTCCATAGTCCAACACACACATGCCATCCAGATGGCTGTGTGGAGTGGGATCGTAGTCCAAGTCAATGCAGTGGGTGGTCAAGGAAGGCTGGCTAGCTGCCTCACTTGCGTCTGGAGCGTGCGAAGTCCTCCCGGGAGATCTGTTTCCACTTCGGACGGCCCCTTCCACGTTTGCGAGGGGGTGCCTGCTTGCGACATGCTGGTGGTTGAGGTGTGCTCACTGGCTGTGGACGCAGGGGAACTGGACACTGCTGCTCGACCCTGCGCCCCGGCAGGTGGTGGCGGAGGGGAGCTGCTGTCCCTGGCTGTGACCTCACCGCCACCACCAGCTGGCCCATGAGGTCCACGAGTTGGCCCTTACGGGCGTCCATGGACCTCAGCACCCCCAGCACCTCACGCGTGTCTGTAGCTGACCTGGCCCATTGTCCTTGGGCCTCTTCATAGGCCCCAAGGACTCTGGCCATTTGAGGCAGGGCATGGCTCCCAGGGAGGCTGCCGTTTGCCTGACCCTGCTCCTCCTACCAGTCCTGCTGCCACCGGCCTGCCCACTAGCCACATTGCTCACCACGGTCCTCGCTGTGGCTCCCAGGGTGGATCCAGTCGGCCGGGCCACCACCTGCGCTGGGGCTGGTGCCAGCGAAGACGTGGTGGTGGTGGCGGCGGTGGTGGTCGGTGCGGCGATGGTGGCGGCTGCGGCAGTGGTAGTGGCCGCAATGACCGTGGGTGTGGCCGCAATGACCGTGGGTGTGGCCGCAATGACCGTGGGTGTGGCCGCAACGACAGTGGCAGCAGGGGGATGGGAATGTTCAGCAGCCCTGGATGATGGGTTGGTGGGTAGGAGGAGTCCTGGGAGCGGCTGGGCCCTGCCACACCAGATGGGCCTGCTTGGTGGTCCGTGTCCGAAGAGGAGGACAGATCCTCCACATCCGTGTGTCCTCGTTGGGGGCTTGTAGGCTGGCTGTGCTGGCTGCTGGCTCCATCCCCAGCATCCAGCAGTTCGTCACCTGTGGAGAGAATGAGATTTGTTATTGTGTTGCACCTTGCGAAGTATGTATTTGTCGTCTGACATTAACAGTTCGTGCAATCTCGTACATGGGTTTCCCGGAGGTGTGTGTGTGGCTGTACCATTTGTAGTTGTGTGTGCTTGGCAATGGGACTGTGTGCTGTGCACATGTGGCATGGGACGGATTGGCCATGCCGATGGGTGTGTTGCTGTGCCCCTACTTATTGTGACTCTGGTGTATGCGGGCTCCTGGCCCATCCTGGGTCTGGTTTGTACTTTGCTTTTGGGGTTCAAATGGAACGCTTAGGAACGCATATGGCAACATGGGGGCCATGCCCCAGATTCGCATTTGGGATGGAATATGCTTTTGGGGTTCAAATGGAACGCTTAGGAACGCATATGGCAACATGGGGGCCATGCCCCAGATTCGCATTTGGGATGGAATATGCTTTTGGGGTTCAAATGGAACGCTTAGGAACGCATATGGCAACATGGGGGCCATGCCCCTGATTCACATTTGGGATGGAATATGCTTTTGGGGTTCAAATGGAACGCTTAGGAACGCATATGGCAACATGGGGGCCATGCCCCAGATTCACATTTGGGATGGAATATGCTTTTGGGGTTCAAATGGAACGCTTAGGAACGCATATGGCAACATGGGGGCCATGCCCCAGATTCACATTTGGGATGGAATATGCTTTTGGGGTTCAAATGGAACGCTTAGGAACGCATATGGCAACATGGGGGCCATGCCCCAGATTCGCATTTGGGAGGGAATATGCTTTTGGGGTACATGCTGTGAGCCATGGGTGCCGAACGTGACATGTGTTGTGGCAGCATGACAGTGCATGGTCTGAGGTGTGTGCATGTCTGACATGGCCTGCATATTTGCTGTCTGTTGTGATTACTGGACATGGCATTGGACGCATCGTTATGAGTGAGTGTTGGTTGTGTGCCAGCCAACGTATTGCAGTTGTCCCATCTCCTTGGTGTGCGTGCTGCCCTGTGCCATGTGCATCACTGCAGTGCTCGTGGGGGGTGTGGCCCATGTTGTGTGTTGTTGCTCACAGTGTGGCGTGCGCTTCATTGACTTCTGGCACATGGTTGGTCATGGGCATGTATCTTAGCGTGACTGCTGTATGTGTGGCAGCTGTGCGGATGACATGCCTTTCATGAGACTGGGGCTGACGGATGGGATGGATGGTATGTTGTATGTGCATGGTGTGTCTGTGTGTTTGATGGGTTCAGTGGTGTTCGTGTGCATTTATGTTGTTCCGCTCTGTTGCGTCTAGTGTTGTTTGTCTTACATAGGCGTAGTTGTGGGGTGTGTGGTTGACAGGCAGTAGGGGCTACATGGACAGGACTTCAATGGTGTTTCGGTTGTGTGTGATGAGTTGCACAGTGGCTGCCGTGTGGTACTATATTCAGTGTGGCTTGTGCATGCAGACGTGGCTCCTTGGGTGTTGCTGTGTCTGTGATGGGTCATGTGAGGTGTGAGTCTGTGGTTCATGTCCGTGTGCACATTGTTCACTTGTTCGTGACGGTGGGCGGTGCTGCGTGTTCGTCTGCTACGTGACATGTCCCATGTGTTGGTCGTGTTACGGTCCTCATGCCTCCAGTAATCCAGCCCTGTCCAGTTTCCCACCTGCAGGTTGTTCGGGCGTGCACTGTACTGGATGCCACATGGTTCTAAGCGGGGGTGCTCCATGTTGCAGGTCTGTGGGGGTGGGGGGTGTTGTGGGTCGTGGTGGTGGCTGGACACCCACTGACACCGATTGTTGTGGATCGTGATGTCTACCTTTCGGCTGTCGGTGTGCACTGCGGTGGCTGACACGTGGCTGTGGGGGGTGGGGGATGCTCCTCCTTGCTGTGCTGTGGGACTAGGGGCCTGGTGTGTGTTGTACTTGGGCTGTCCACCCTCCCACCCACTGCACTTTGTGTTCCTGCCACTTACCTGTTACTTGTCGGTTAGTGCAGCTATGGCGGACACATGGGTGTGGTGGGTGCTCGTTGTGGCGCTTCTGGCATACTTGGGGACCTGTTGGTGGTTACGTGGCTGGCTGAGTGTACACATGTCCCCACGCATCTTACAGTTGTTCTGTTTGGGCTGTGTGTGGTGGTGTCTGTTGCATGTGTGTGTGATGTGTTGTGTATTGTGTGCTGGACATGGGGGTGTTTGTCCCTGGGAGCTGTGGCATGGTGGTAGTGCATGTGAGTACATAGCGGTGTGCTGGTATACATTAGTTTGTACTTACCAGCCTCCACTCCCCCTGCTAATCCGGCGAGGATCTCCGGATGTATGATGACTCGCACCTTCTCCTCCCACGCTTTGAAGGTCTTGAAGAGCGCGGGATTCCTCCGCCAGTGACGGCTGCCAGCTCTCTGTTCTTGGTCTCCTTCTTCTTGACCAGGCTCTTGACGTCATTCCAACGTTTGTTAATTTCTACTCTGTTCCTGGGCAGGGTCCCGACTGCATTGACCTGGTCTACGATCCGGTTCCACATTCTGTTTCTGGTGGCTAGTGGTGTGTGCTGGACCATGTTCCCATAGATTTGTGGGTGCACCTTGATGATCTCGTCGACCATGACCGTCAGCTCAATGGGCGTGAACTTGGGCATTCTTTGTGGTGCCATGGTGTTTGTGGTGCTGGTGCGGTGTGTGTTGTGTAATGTGCAGGGGGTTTGTGGTGGTGGTGGTGGTGGTGGTGGTGGTGGTGATGTGTGCGTTTCTGTGGTGTGCTGCTGTCCTTGCTGTGTCACTGTGTCCTCTCCTCTCTGGTTTGCAATGTTGCAAGGGGTTGTGGTCTGTGGGAGTGCTGCTTTTGTACTTACCTATGTGGGTGTGTCCTCATGGTCTGTTGTTTTCAGGTGTGTTGTGTCTGGGGTTCTGGCCTTTGTAGTTTTTGTTTGTCCAGGGGGGGTGTTTTCGGGATGTGTACTGTGCTTGTGTATTTGTGCGTGCCTTGCTGTGTGGACTTGTTGGCCATGTTGTGTGCGATTGGTTTTGTGAGCGGATGGTTTCTGTGCAGGGACGTGGGCGTCATGGCTTCTGCCGTGTCGATTCTCATCGGCGTTGTTTGCGCTGGCGGGCGGTATATTTGTAGTTTTCCCGCGCTCATGGCGGTGCGATCGTAATCTCACGTGCGGTGTGTCGGCCGTGAGGGCGGGCGGTTTTGTGTTGTCGGGCGTGTTTCCGTCCGTGGCGGGCGGTTTGACTCCGACTCGGACGATGGCGGGCGGTATTTTGTGTGATTTTTCCGCCGTTGGCGGTTTTCGGTTTGTGTAATCGTAATGGCGTGGTCGGTGTTCAGACGGTGTGTGCGGGCGGATTTTTGCCGCTTCCATGTCTGGCGGATTTTTTTACGCCGGGTATCGTAATGGGCCCCTAAAATATTAAACATATATTTGTTAAATTAAAAAATAATTATATATATGTACATTTTTTACTTTGTTAAAATATATATGTTAAATATTTTAATTGATTATAAATGTAGTATATTTGAAATTATTCAGGGGCATATTATAAAGGGCTTTATCTCCGCTTTTTGGCTTTTAAAGCCAAAAAGCGTAGATAATGCTTTCGCCCTATTTACAATGCAGTGCTAACATGCATTAGCGCATGTTAGCAGCCTTATTACCGACGCCTCGCTTTGCATCTCTAATGAGATGCAAAGTGGGCGTGTCCTACTAACACAACACGGGAATCAAGGAGTTACAGCACTACTCCCTATCAACAAGCTGGCCCAGGACACCAATTCCGACGTTAGAATCCGCGCTAATCGCGGATAACGCCGAAGCTAACGTCTGCTAAAAAGCAGACTTAGCTATACATATGATGGGAGGTGGATTCTATGGCTGAATCCACATCTCCCTATTATCAAGGATTACCTGATCGCTTCCGTTGTAGCGCTGGATTTCCTGCGATGTGCGCGGATTTCACCGCTATCGCCGGATTTAATATCGCTGTGGAGATATGCGTTGTTAATAACGCGATATCTCGGCGATTAAATCCGGCGATAGCCGGCGTTAAGCTAATCCGCGCTATGCCTGCTCAGCGATGTTTATCGCTGTTCTTTGTTGATATGCCCCTCAGTTTTTGTTTTAAGTAATTTTTTCTTGATTTTTTTAATTTAAATTGATGTTTGTGTTTTTTGTATTGCATTTGAGTTTTTATATAATAGATGTATATTTATATCTTTTTTAGTTTGATATTAAGTTTATGTTTTTATTTTTTTATAATGTATGAATGTTAATTTCTAATTTATTAATGTCATTTTTTTAATATATTAATAACTTCAAACTGTTAATTTAATAAAACAGCATCTTATTATTTTGCAAAGACATATTGAAATTTAGTTTTTCAAATATTTAACATTATTTTTGTAATGTATAAGATATTCAATTTTACTTCATTTATTTTTGTGAATATATATTTTGTTTGTGTTTTAATATTTTTAGAATATAAGGTTTTTTAAGCATCATATTTTGAAAAAACGTGTATTTCTTAGAGTTAATATTATATCTTTTTTTAAAACAAATTATGTAAAGTATTTTTATTTATTGTGAGGTGATTTAGTAAGTATTATGAGATTTATATGTTTAACTTTCAATAAAATGGTTTGCAATATGGAATTTAATTGCTTTCATTTTTAATGCCTTTCCCAACATGGTTTTGATTGGGCGAGGAATAGTGAATTTCACCTCTTTAGTGAACATTACCTTCCCCAAAATGGATTAGGATTAAATGATAACAGTAATTTTGACCCCTTCAGCGTCCAACACCTTCACCAAAATGGTTTTCATTAGAGTGGGACTAGCAAATGTTACCCCTTTTGTGTCCGATACATTCACCAAAATTATTTACATTGGAGTAGGAATAGTAAATCTGACTTTTTGAGTGCCCAACACCTTCCCCACAATTGTTTACTTTGATCTAGGAGCAGTAAATCGGACCCATTGAGTGTCCAACAGCATCCTCAAAATCATTTAGGTTGGGGTGAGAATAGTAAATTGGACCCCTTTAGTGTCCAACCCCTTCCCCAAGATGATTTAGATTGGAGTTATAATGTTTAATGTTGCCCATTTAATTTTAACAGTGTATTTAGTGTAGTTTAGTTTGGTGTGGAAATAGTATGTGTTATGTTTTTAATGTAATGTGTTCATAAGAAGATATAGGTCCTAATGGATGTGGTATATAAAACTATTTAGCATGTTATTTAATGGATGATGTGTTGTAAAGAGGAATGGCGAAAATAGATAGGTTTTCTTCATTTATTGTATGCTTTGTAGTGTTAGTTGGTTTGTAGTGCTTGAGTTTCTTTGCATTTCAGCAATATTCTTGTATAGGTTAACGTATATTTTATTTTTGTATTAACATACATAATTTTGTTTTTTTAAATTACATAGAAATTCCTTACAAACAGGAAAAATATTGTTTTACATAGTTCTGTTATACAATACTTTTTACATATTTATTTTCTAATGCTTAATAAATGTAATTTGCCTTCTTACACATAATCATATAGGTCACATTGTTACATCTTGTCTTATACAATTGATATTTGCTATTACATATACTTCTGTACCTAAAGCAATGTACAGTTTTTGTAGTAATGTGTAAGTTTTTTAAATATATAAAAAAGTAGTACTATTAGTATTGTAATAATTTTACAGTACTGTTTCATATAGAGATTATAAATAATGTTAAGCAGGCAAGCCCCCGGAGGAATATAGCTCCTATAGGCCGATCTCCCTTTTGAATGTGGATACGAAGGTACTGGCCAAGATCCTCGCGACCGGGCTCCTGGATGTCCTTCCCTCGCTCATCCATGTAGACCAGTCCGGCTTTATGCTGTGCAGTAGCACTCAGCACAATCTACCAAGACTATATGAGGTTCTACACATGACAGGTGGATTGCAGACTTTACAGACTGTGTTGATGGCGCTAGACGCCTCTATGGCATTTGACAGTATAGAACGGACCTACCTGTTTGCCGTTTTGTCCAGGTTGGGATTCGGACCTAAATTTTGTGGCTGGGTTAAACTTTTATATCAAGCTCCGATGGCTAGGGTGAGGGTCAATGGTGTGATATATAAGACCTTCCCACTGTGTAGGGGTACCCGTCAGGGGTGCCCTCTCTCGCCATTGCTGTTCGCCCTGGAGCTTGAGCCTCTGGTGGTCTGGTTACATGGTGACCCGCTGATATCGGGCATTCCATCCTTAGGAGGGTGGGAGGAGCGTATTTCCTTATACGCTGATGACATAGTCCTGTACGTCTCCAGACCATACTCCTCAATCGTGAGAATTCTTCACATCTTAGAGCTATTTAGGAGCTACTCAGGGTACAATATAAATTGGGCCAAATCAGTGGTGTTTCCCCTTTTGGGACCCCCCCCGAGACTTCTAACGAAATGTGTGGCCCCTATTGTAACCGAAGGATTCAAGTACCTTGGAATCTTCATGACCCAAGAACAACAGCAGTTTATGCAGAAGAACCTCGCCCCACAATTGGATAGACTTCGCGCAGACGTAGCATATTGGCGCACCCTCCCACTGTCTTTGATGGGCAGAGCTGCCTTATACAAGATGATGGCCCTCCCATGCCTTTTGTACATTCTTCAAAAAACACCCTAGCCTGCCCCACCTACCTTCTTTTAACAAACCAGTCAGGAACTTCGAACCTTGCTCTGGCAGGGTGCGTACCACGCATTGCTTTGGGAAAATTACAGAGAGGGATCTACGATGGCGGCTTGGCATTCCCTGAGATTAGAAAATACGATTGGGCCCGAAGCTCCTAGTGATCAATGACTGGGCACATTCAGAGTGGGGAGAGCCTGCCTACAGGGTTGACAAAGCGGAGATGCATCCCGTAACCACGAGGCCATCTTATATGCCCACTAGAGAGGGTGAGTTTGCCGGTACATATGGCAACTGTTGTAAGGTGTTGGATTGAGGCGAACCGCTGTCTGGGGTGGCACTCTAGGCTGACAGCCATGACCCCCCGGTGGCACAGTGATCAGCTGAGGGAGGTATCCAATTGGCAAACCTTAGGACAGGAATATGAACTGTTGGCCACTCAGAGGCTCCATTACCTACAACTTAGGCATGCCATTCAGGTTCATATTCTGGAGGGTGAAGGTCCCCCTTATTCCTCACCTTTAGAAGACCTTTTACTTACAGACCCTATTCCAGACCAAGGGATCGCGGTCATCTATCGGAAATTGATGAATAAGTCCCCCGACCCCTTGGACTTTCTTAGGCATGCTTGGACGGATGATATAGGCAACATTGACAACGAGGAATGGGTAGAAGCTCTACAGAGTCCCCGGGACATAGAGGTCTCTTCCAGATTCCGACTGATACAACTCAAAGTTCTGCATATTATTCACGCACTCTGCTACATAATCTGGGGGTGGTGGAGACATCACAATGTGTGAGGGGATGTGCGCAGGAGGGCTCCTTCTATCATACCCTGTGGGAATGCCCCGTGATCCGCAAATATTGGCAGGAAGTCACAAACATAATGTCCAGAGTCCTTGCAGTAAGTGTCCCAATGGACGTTAAATGGTTGCGTTTGATGGTCCAGGGCGAGGAGGGCTGGCCCTGTTGTAAGAGGCTCTGGTTGGCACTAGCAGCAGGAGTGAGGAAACTCAATATATCAAGGCAGTGGCAGAATCGGAGTCAGATCTAGACTGGAGTCAGAGGGCTGAAGAAGTGGTTTATAAAAGCAGAGGGCGCCCTAAAAAGTGGGAGAAGATATGGGCCCCCTGGCGGGAGTATAGATGTGCATCACTGGAGACTTGATTTACCCAGGTGCGAAGACTAAGGCCTTAAACGGCGATCGAGTAGAAACTGGGGTGCCACGCCCATCACTAAACAATATATTGTTGTGCTGCCAAGGAGCCATCTAGTAGTTGTGATTCGAACGCTTTACAATGTACTATATATGCTAACTTGTTATTGTGTGCTCGCAATGAGATTTCAGAATTTGAACTATATGATGGGCTTGTTTAATAAAAAGATTTTTTTCTAATAAAAAATAAATAATGTTAAACACATTTGTTACATTTTGTAAATAAAGTTTATTTGTCTAATAATGTCTTTAAAGTTTCCCTTCATTTCTGTTATTACTTCACCTTTTGTTTCATTGTCATTGAGTGGCCATTTTTTACAGCTTTGAGGCAATTTCAGTTGCTGATGGTTGTGGTTCTCTGCTGCCAGTCTATGGATAGGGTAAGTCTACTTTTAAGTTGTAATTGGGGTTTTGGGGTGGGGGATGTTGGTATGGGTCATTAGTGTAGAATAGTTTGTTGGTTTATTGTGGTAGTGTTGTTTCTATCAGGTTGTGTTTTCTAGTTATGTTGTGAAGTAAGGTAGGCCTTAGCACAGTATGTGAAATGTAGTTACTTTAATTACTTATGTTTATGATGTGAGTATAGTTTTAAAATTTGATTTGAATTGTTTGATATATTTCTGAGGTATTTATTGTGTTGTCTTTTTAAAAAAGAATTCAGTCAGAGTTAAAGTCTTTCCTTATATTTGGATGCATTTTTTAAAGGAAATTGTTTGGGTTGCATTTTATCGAAAATTGCTTTTTAATTTCCTTTTATATTTTTTCAGTTTTCATGAAGCAGTTTTTAGTTTTAGTTTTTTATGGTTTATAGTACTCTGGAATAACTTGGTGAATTAACATTTTTGTAATTTCATTTTTGCATTTCTTTACGTGACTTTTTTCTCTATTTTTGCAGATTTGTTGATGGATTGGAGAATTGTAATGGACATGAGCTACTGAACTGCAAGTTGATATTAATTTGTTATTGCGAGTGGGATATGTTTGCTATAGCTGTTTTATAAATGTTGTTTTAAAAGAAAAATGTCATATATTGTGGATATTTGTTTGTTTATGTTTGCTGCATAAGTTTTTGAATGTATGTGTTGTTATATGTTTTTAATGTTTTTATTAATTTAATTGTAAACTATTCTATTTGTTAGTCTTTTTGGATAGTGTTTAATTACAAACGTTAAGTTATGCTGATTAATAAAAATAATTTAAATAATATTGTATTGGTTTTCTATGATTTTGTTGGATATGATTTAATGTGATATGTTGGGTGGTTTATAATAGTGTTCTTGCTATTCTTTCTAGGTAGTGGCGGCCTTTGTTATATATATATAAAGAGTTTTACTTTACATTGTAGTGTTTGGTGCATATCTTTGGGCTGTTGGGAACTTTTAGGTTTAAGTTTGGTTTAAGATTGTTCTATCATTAGTTCTTGATAGCTTTGTTCCCCATTTAGGGTTTCTAGGAATTGGTTAGGATAGGATGACTTTGCATTAATATGGCTTGGAAGGTGTTATACCAACCTCCCACTGCCTTGTTTGTTTAGGCTTGGTGGACAATGGTGCTGTCAGAGATGTTCAGCCATGGTATTTGGAACTTGTTTTGGCATCTGTTGCCAGAACAGTGCAGTCTGCCATCCAAAGTGTCCTCAAAATAGTCCATTAGGGGGCTTGCTCATGTTTGTGCTCGTGAGTTTCTATTAGGGGGATTCTATAAGGAAGTTGTAGTAGTTAGCTACTTCTGTGTCTTGTACATATGCTAGGGCTATTCATTTTTTTTATTTTGTGGGCATATAGGCTGTCTGTTGCATATTCTACACTTAATGCAGATTTGATTTTTGGAAGTCTCTCCATATGCTTTGATTGAAGTAGTAATAGCTGCCTTGCAAAGCTGTGTGGGGGTAGACTTTTAAAATAGTTTGTATCATTGCTTACTCGGAGTTTAATATGAGTTTTTGGAATAGTAGTTGTTAGTCCTTATTTTAATTTGGTTAGTAATTCATATTAGGTAACAGTTTGCTTCTTGGGAAGGATAGCGTAAATTAGGGGCATCTTACTGTTGTGATATTCACCATTTATGGTGTATATCTGTGTGAAATGTGGAGGGCATGATTTGAAGTACTATTCTTCATCCACGTTTAGGTTTGGCTTAGTCTGTGTAGTTTATTTTCTGTTTCATTTATTATTAAGCTCCTGTCATTATTTTTGTTCTCATACAGGAGGAAGGGCTTTTCAGCAAGTGTAATGGTTGGATTTTCGGAAACGTCTATGGGGCCGATTCCGATTCGGGCCGGAAATCTCTCCGACCGAGCCGGACCCAGAGAGAATTCCGACCGAATCGGACCCTAGCAGTCCGACCGAACGAGTACGATGCGCACGCATGCCATCGGACTCGAGTCGGTCGGACTCCCATTGAAGTCAATGAGAGCCTGTCGTACAACGCGTACGCGGGCTCCCATTGACTCAATGGGTGCGAGGCGGACAAGGGCGCCCCCTACAGCGTGTACGCGTCCATGCTCATCGCGGCGTACATGCACAGGTAGGGGGACCCATGGGTCCCCCCTGTGTGCGACTCGCGCGCCTACGCGTACATGGGGGTCCGACGTGGACCCCCAAAGTCCGGCTCCAACAGCTCTTTTGAGCCGGACGGCGCGAGTCTGTCGGACTGCTCGCGGCACGCATCGTACTTACCCGGCCGGGAAACGTCTCCATAGCTCGGCCGGACCCGCGTACGATTCGGTCGGGAAACAGGGCTCCGAATCGGATCCGGTGAATCCGATTCGGAGCCCTACCGGCCGAGATCGGAATCGGCCCCTATGTCTTGGTATTTTCTAGGGACAACAGAGGTTTCTCTTGTGGATTTTTTGATTCGTGTAAATAGTCATTTTAAATTGGACATTTTGCCCTGTGGTGTGCGCAGGAACTTTGGGGAGTATATTTTTGTTAGGTTCTTTCTGTGGGTTCCTGAGAGCTAGTGCTTGCTTCTCTCCAGTCTTATAACAAGTCTCTGTTATATTTGGGGGGTGGTGGTTTGGGGGGTGGTGGTTGTGCTCCCTAACATTGATTACAACATAGTTTCCAATTGTAGCCCTCCCATAATAAGCATTACCACATTTCCAATTTATATTTATATTTTATACTGACATATCTGCTGTTTTAACATGCTGCTTTTTCTTTTCTCTTCTGCATTGAGTCGAGATATGGCTCAGGTGGTGCTTTTTAGTCTGATGGATATAGAAGGTTTGTTTTAATTGTTCATTTAGAAAAATAGTCACATAGTTTTTGGGGTGTTTGCTTTTTAAAGGTAAAGGGTTTAGAGATTTTTAACATTTAATATTATAGTCATTTAAATTTTTACTTTGTCTGTCGAGTTTGTCATTTTAGAAGTACATGTTTTTGGCCAGCAAGACGGCATTCTTTTTTATAATTATTTACAGGCAGCTAGAGTTTGGAGATTTAAAGAGAAAGATTTATGTTAGTGGTTTATATTAGGTTAAGGGTTAGGTCAAGAAATGTGTTTCATTTTTAGCTAACTATTTTTACTTACTTTTGATGTAGATGGTCGGTTTTGTGCAGGTTTGTTCCTGGAATTTCGATATAGACTCCGGCAGAGTGACGCTTTCCTGTAGGTGTACTGTTTTTGCTGTAAGTTTCAGGTGATTACAACACTAACTTATTTATTTATTTTATTTTTAAAACGTATAAAGTGTGCTGCTGCACCACTGGAGCATCCTCCTAGCACTAAAACGTTCATCTGGAAAAAAAAGAGGCTAATACTAACTTGGGGAACATAGGGGTGTGGAGCATATAATGGGGGGGTCTAATTGTTCAAGTGGCAGTATGTGAACATTGACACCAAGGGCCTGATTACGAGTTTGGCGGTGCGGTGCCGAGTATGTCCCATCGCCGCACCACCAAATCCGTGGTCGGGCTGCCCGCCAGATAACGAGTGTCTGGTGGGCTTTTTTATGTTGCCACGGCGGTGCCCTGAAAATGAGCATCGCAATGAGACCGCCAAAGAGAGTTCCGGCACTGCATGGACTGAAAAGTCCATGACGCGCAGGAACTGGAGTGCATGCACACAGGGGGGCACATGTTGTGTCCCCCAGCATGCACCCCAGGGCGTAGAGGACCTTTGTTTCCTCTCCCCTCGAAGTATTTCATGGAGGGGGAACCGCCATGAAAACCATGGCGGAGAGGAAACTCGTAATATGCTTGGCGGGACTGCAGAGGTCCCATCAAACATATTGATGCCTCATGACCGCCGCAACACCACCAGGGAATGGCAGTTCCCTGGTGGCTGCGGCAGGGCAATGGCAGTCCGGCCGCCCTAATCGTGATAGGGCAGTCAGGAGACCGCCCCCGCCGCGCCCCCGGACCGCCAGACTCGTAATCAGACCCTAAGAAACTTGGATCCATGCAAAGTATGACTTTCAAAGTCTCAGGTATTGGAAGGCACAACACAAGAAAACAGTCTGGAGATACAGACAAAGGTGAACCTTCTCTCCTGTAGAGCACATAGTTTAATATATTAAGAGAAGATAAATTAACCAGGTATATATAATGCACATACTAGGCCTTATTCCTGAGCTCATCTGGCAACCAGGTGTGAAGTTATTGCTGTAAGCAGCTTCATCCAATATTGCTAATGGACCTGTATTGCTACAGGTATGTGACCTTAGAATATATACACATAATAATTTTTTCAAGTAAACTAAATATGGATAAGGGTAGATAAACTGTTTTTGGCAATGTTTTCTTATATTTAAAGGAAGTTGGTAGTCACTGAACAGAGTATCTGAAAAATGTTTTTTTTAGAAATCATTATAGATGACAAACAAGTCTACTTAAAAGGCTCCTCTATTTCTGACATCCAACGCCTCAATCACTGTCTGCACATAATTTTGACCTGGATGTCCAGCGCCTACCTGAACTCAACCCAACCAAGACAGAATTCCTATTATTTGGCAAGGAAGGACAAA
Source organism: Calotriton arnoldi (assembly GCA_963921515.1). NCBI lineage: Eukaryota > Metazoa > Chordata > Amphibia > Caudata > Salamandridae > Calotriton > Calotriton arnoldi. The sequence goes on from CAWUFW010000963.1 coordinate 2,184,678, forward strand.
TAAGAAACAGTACAAACCTGGCTCATTGACATGAACATTGATGGCTTTGAACTCCAACTGACACCGCATAATGCTTTGGTTCCCCGTGGACACCAACTTCATCCTCAAGGGACATATTGAAAAAAACAAAAAAAAACAAAGACAGTGTGGTGCAAGCTCTCTTCTAAAGAAAGTGGAAGTGTTTCTTCTGGAAAGTGACTTCAGAACTGCTGTTCAAGCCCTCGTACTCTCGCATCTGGATGGTGGCAAGACCCTGCTCCATGCCCTTCCAGACTTTACACTGGCACCCATCAAAGGCACCCTACATGCCGTAGCATGTCTTATATAGAGGTGAGCGTAACTGGCATAATTCTCTCCAGTGTAATCATTACAAAATTACTTGTAATTGTGCGTAATTATGTGAGAAGCATAATGCAACATTAAGTGCTATTTTCTTAGTGTAAGATGCACCCTTGCATCCAAAATGGGCCCCAGGATGCATCTTGCAGTAAGAAAATAGCACTAAATGCTACTGGACATGAACAGCACCAGCTAGCAGCCGCTCGCTCTCTCTTAATTCATTTTTCCTGTGCTCCTGCAGTAGAATTTTGACCCCAAATTACTCAGGTTGGCGTAATAGTTTGATTTCTGTAATTTTGCATCAGAAGAGTAATGCACAGTTACTGAAATTAATCCGATTACTCTGCCGTAAGTAAAATTGCATCCAGGCATAGTCTAATACAGGGCCTTAAGAAATATGATCAAATCACCCCCATTCTGATGTAATTCTATTGGCTCCCTTTTGCCGGACTGCACCATCTACGAAACTAGCTGCAACATTTTACGAAGCCATCATCACCAACACTCCTGCTTATCTTGTAGATAAGCTTCCCTTCTTGGATGGTTCTTGGCACATCCACAGTCAAAACATCACCAGACTGCAGACTAAGAAGTGTAAAAGAGAAAAAACAAGGCAACAGGCCTTTACCATCTATGCACCCAGAATCTTTAACAACATCCCCATATCCATCAGGACTGACCCAACACTGTTTGAATTTAAGAAAGCATTAAAGACCCATCTCTTTAAAGGACATTACATCACCTTGCATTAACAGTCCACAAGCCAGCCACCTTTCCTAGCTCTAACTCACTATATGCTTGTCTTTGACTCTGTACAGAGCTCCATTGCCTTTTGGCTCAGTTCACACCATAGAAATACCATATACATATTCTACCTGGAAGTAAAAATGCGAAGACAGATATTTGATTTAATGAAGTGATCAGAGTATGACGAAAGAGAATCCCAAGCCTATTTTTGCTTAGATCGTGTTTTGGAAATCATTGCTGTTATAGACTGGTCTGATCAAGACTCTCTGTATTCACTGATTAGGGGAAAATATTATGCAACCTCCAGAAATATTTTGATTGGAACAAAGTGCAGTATAGATAGAGAAGAGCTTGGATTTTCTGACTAAGAGCCTGATTATAACCGGGTGGTCCAGCTCATGCCCCCCCTATGTACAGTTTTCTTATCACTAATTGCACTGCAAATGTTGCAGTGATATTATCAGTGATATCATAGAAGATGCAATGAGTGATGAAATATGTGGGGTAATTAGCTGTGCATGGCGAGGACGCGAGTTATAGTTACCTTAGGGCATGAGTGATAGCTACTTGAGATAACTATACCTATAACTATAACTATAACTGCTGAACTTCTATGATTTTGTGTGTGTAAAATCTGCACCTAACTATAACATCTCTCTTCTTTACAGAGAATGCAGGAACTGCAAGTATAGATTTTGGGGACGCTCAACTAACGGTGGCACCGGATACCTTTAAGTACTTAGGTATACAAATTTACAGGGCACAAGCAGATATGCTTGACGGTAACCTGCACAAAGCAATCCGAGCTTTGCGTTCCAGTATCGTTTTCTGGACGGCACTGCCACTATCTGTTATGGGGAGGGCGGCCCTGGCAAAAATGGTGGTTCTGCCGAGACTTTTGTATTATTTCACTAACTTACCACTAATTGTACCGCAAACCACATTTAAATTACTGAACACGATGCTCATCGACCTTATCTGGGGTACTGGTAGACGCCGTATAAGCCTGAAGAAACTGCAAGTAGGTACACGCATGGGCGGACTGGGTGTCCCAGACATGCGAGCATACTATTATGCATGCCAATTACAGTGGTTATCATATTGGACTGCGGGACGCAACTTGCAGGAAATAGGGTACACGGAGGCAGATATGGACAACGGTGCGCTACACGCTCTATTGCTGCCTGGTGGCAGACCCCCGAGGGACCTTCCCCCACTCCTAGCCACAGCGCTTCAATGCTGGAAGGCGGCGTTGCATTATACGCAAGCACCCCCGGCATATGCAGGTAACATTCCTCTGACGGGGATTCCACTAGCGGGAGGCAGACTCACGAAGCGGAAATTGGCACCTTGGTCGGATGCGGGGATTCACACAGTGTCAGAACTATTTGGGGACGGGATACTGCTCGACCATGATACATTTATTAATGAAACTGGGGCCCCAGCACACTTATATTTACTACACGCTGCACTAATACAATACATAAAAACACACTGGGGCCCGCAAAGGCAGGAACCCTCTACTAATGACCTAGTCAAGATGGTACATTATATGGGAAGAGGCAGACACCTTATTAGATGGCTTTATACAGGCATCAGTTCGCACACCAAAACCACTCTAGGCACACTGAGAACTACATGGGAGGGAGACATAGATAGGGACCTAACAGATAAAGAATGGACGGAGGTACTGGAACACCCAAGGAAGACATCGAGGAACACGAAACTCAAATTTATACAGACTATGGTATTACACCGAGCTTACCTCACTCCACATAGGTTAGACAGAATGTTCCCCCAAACACAACATTATTGCCCGAGATGCCTGTTAGAGGGAGCGAACCTACTTCACATGTTATGGACCTGTCCCAAAGTGCGGGGATACTGGAACACCGTCAGACACAGAACGGGGGAAGCGGTAAACCGTGAAATACAGAACACGATAGAGGAGTGCATTCTAGGACTGCATAAGCAAACATCCAAACATAAAGTGCAATACCGTTTTATAGATCTAGCACTCATATTAGCTCTACGAAACATTAATATGAGATGGAAATCGCGGAAACCCCCGGAAGTACTGACCTGGCACACGGAATTACTGCGCTGGGGTGCTGCGGAGAGCGCCGCATTACGCAGAGAAGAGCTCAAGGGCTTACAAAAAATGCCAATAGCATTGGAATGGGATGGGATGCTAGAAGCCATAAGGACAATGGATGATGTTTAGGACCCGGTATGAGGCATACAACAGAAAGCGCAGAGGGGTAACCATGTCCTGTAACTGGCGCATAAACAAGGAGATTTAAGATACGTACACATGACTGTGTTACGAGCCCATACCGAATAATACACATATATGGGACTAAGAAGTACGCGTGAGACCGGGGTGGAACGGGAGGGGGGAGTTGGGGACAGTTTGTTGTATTAATATGTTGGAATATGAACATCAGCAGAGTTTAAAAAATTCAAAGACAAATGTGGACTGTAATGATTGATACATAGACCTATTGTGTACATATAAGCTACAACAGGAACATGAAGTAGACATGTGTATACTTATTAAGACATCTATGATGGTACAAGATATGTAACATGTTGATATGATATATACAATCAATAAATACCAATAAAGTATGTAAAAAAAAAAAAAAAAAACTATAACATCCCTGTAACCTTTTGTTTTTTCAGTGAATTTCTGCAGTTTTTTAAAGCTACTTCCTAACTATAATGTCCTTGTAACCTTTGTTTTTTTCAGGGAATTTCTATGGTTTTTTAATGCTATTTCCTAACTATAACATTCCTGTAACCTGGGTGTGTGAGTGGTTGTGAGGGTGTGTAAGTGGATGTGTGTGACCAGTTGTGTGGGTCTGTGAGTTGGTGTGTGAGTGGCTGTATGGGTGTTTAAGTGGGTGTTTGAGTGGTGTTCTGGGTATTTGAGTGGGTGTGTGAGTGGTTGCATGTGTATGTTTGTGAGTGTGTGAGTGCATGTGTGATTGACTAAGTGGGTCTGTGAGTGGGTATGTGAGTGGTTTTGTGGGTCTCTGAGTGGGTGTGTGAGTGGCTGTACAGGTGTGTGAGTGGGTGTCTGAGTGGTTGTGTGGGTGTGTATGTGGGTGTCTGAGTGGGTGTGTGAGTCTGTGAGTGAGTGTGTGAGTGGTTCTCTGGGTCTCTGTGTGGGTGTGTGAGTGGCTGTATAGGTGTGTGTGTGGGTGTGTGATTGGTGTTCTGGGTCTCTGAGTGGGTGTGTGAGTGGTTGTATAGATGAATGTGTGAGTGTGTGAGTGGTTGTATGGGTGTGTAAGTGGGTATGTGAGTGAGTGTGTGAGTGGGTGTATTTTTTTATTGGGATCTGGATCCATGGATCCATCATTGATTCACATGTCCCTGTAACCCGGGTGTGTGAGTGGTTGTAAGGTTGTGCAAGTGGGTGTGTGATTGTGCGGTGGGTGTGTCAGTGCATGTGTGACCAGCTGTGTGGGTGAGTGAGTGTCTGTGTGGGTCTATGAGTGGGTGTGTGAGTGGCTATATGGTTGTGTATGGGAGTGTGAGTGTGCAAGTGGGTATGTCAGTGTTCCTGTGGGTATCTGAGTGGGTGTGTGAGTAGCTCTCTGGGTCTCAGAGTGGCTGTATGGATGTGTGAGTGGTTGTGTGGGTGTGTAAGTAGGTGTGTGAGTGAGAGGGTGAGTGGGTGAATTTTTTTATTGGAATCACATGGGAGGGCACGGTGAGCGCTGCGGTGGATCGGAGGATCCTCATGCAGCGAAAGAAAACATTTTTGGATAATTTCTTGCCCATGAGGGGGCCTTCACAGACCCCTTCATCAGTCCCATGGGGTAAGGATACCTCTACTCTGACCCCTTATACACTATTTACACCCTCCCACCCCTGGGAACTGTGTCCAGATTGACAAAATGGCAGCCACAACTTTTCTCTCAGGTTGATGCCACCCAATCACGGCATTCCAGTTGATGCGTGGATCTGCAAATCCACTGTGGGAGATCCGCATCCCTAGATATACATAAATCTTTTTTCTTTAATAACTCCAAAACTACTGAGCAGATTTACACCAAATTACAAAAAGCACTCATTCTGGACCAAGCTCTAGCTTTCTGCCAAATTTGCTTTAATTCCGTTTACAGGTTTGGGCTGTAGTTGTGTCTAAAATCCCTTTGGGAAATTTAATGGCAAAACATGTTTTGGGGCCCCCTTTTTCTCATCCCCACTTGACACCCGAAACTTTCCTGACAGCAGCTGAAGTGACTGGCACTGGTATTTTATGATTAAATATTTTAATAATATTTTTATTGTTTTTAATCCGTTTTACTGCATTTTCTTTTTCAACAGTAAACTTTTACAGCAGTGAGGTTTGCCCTTGCATGCATCATCCTGTTACATATTCATCACTGTTGACCACCTTTTCAGCCCCCTTGCTTACATCCTTATTTGAACAAGTGTAACAATGAACTTTACCAAGCCTATCTAGATTCTGGGTCGATCAAGTCAGAGTAGGGGTTTCTGTGGGGTAGAAGGAGCTGATCGGGACAGCGAGAGTATTCATTTTGCTTTCCACTGCATGACCTCCATGTCCGGCTGAACACACTACTATGCTCTCAGCGCTTAGTATCTGATCCAGTTTATTGGCTGCGCCTGGAGGGTGCCCATGAGGACTGATAATGCGGGTCCTCCCGTGTCCTGTTGCCGGATCCGAGGCTCTCTAACAGAGTGTGACCACCCTATCCCATCTTGAGGTTGATCAAAAATGGGAGAGGGATTTTTGGATTTGCAGTCTAATGGGGCCCCACTCTTTATTTCTCTTCTCTCTGCAACCTCAGCTTGTGGGGGTATCCCTACTCCAGATGTCCAAAATCTGCAGGGAGCCATAGTGGGTGGACTATCACCCCAGTGATCCAGTGGGTCTCCCCATCCCGCATAGTCTCGGCACGTGGGTCCTCAGATTAAGGGAGCTTCTTGCAGCGTTGTTCCTATCAGGCACCTTCTGCCTGCGCTGTAATGTGGTGTATTGGAAGGGGTGGCAGTATTGCTAACCTCCCTGCAGTGTCTCTGGGCTGGCCGCATGGCCAACCATGTTCCTCCTTCACCAACCACTGCCTTTAGGTTCTCAGGGCATGGCCTCCTGGGCCATGATGTGGCAATCCCAGGTGGCCACTTCCCCCTACTGCATGAGTTGCTGCCCCTCTTTTCTGCCCGCAGGTGCCACAGCCACAGCCACAAGCTCCTCCTTTAGTGGCTGCATCAGAGAACTCTATCTCTATCAGTCACTGCCCAGTACTTCTGGCAGATATAGGGTCCTCCCGCTTGCCGCCTCTTGGGGCTCTGTGTCCCTCAGACCAGGGGAAGAGAGGCCCAGCAGTGTTCGCAGCACTGTGCTGGCCTAGCATCAGGCCTCCGGCGCCATCTTGCTTAACTCTGGCGTCAGCTTCTTTCCCGCCAAACAATCTACTCTGGGTCTCCGGTTTCCCGTGCTATAGGCAGCCCCAAAGAGTACGCTGGTCTTTTGCTGTCAGGTATTCTGCAGGCGCCACTGCCAGCCCCTACAGGACTACAGGATAACCAGAGATTGACAGGGAATGCACACTGATTACAAGTGTGAAGCCATCTTGCTGTGCAGTCGGCCACGCCCCCTAATAACCATTTTTTTTAAAATACATGTATCTTTCATTTGTAAAAAATAATTTAAATTAATTCTGTACATAACTTTTGTAATATTTACAACATAATATATAAATATAAACATTTTACTTCAAGTTGGATTTTTTAAATAAATCTTTAAAAATAATGTTAATTTAATATATTTATATTAATTAAATATTTAATTCAAATTAAAATATTAATAATTAAATAAACATTCAAAATTAGTTCACTTTAATATTTAACACAAAATGTTTTACTAATTCTTCTTAAGTTTAATAAACTTTTTAAAATTCCACCCTGATGGAACACAATAAAAAAGTTTTAGTATTAATAAGATCATTTAAATTGAAAATGTATTTCTCTTGAACACATTAAATTAACATTATTTTTCTGAAGTTTAAATGATAAAAAAATGACCACCAAAAGTAAAGCCAATAGATTTTTGTTATGTATTAATAATTATTAAAAGTAATGTATGAAATGTAAAGTTGTGCAAATATATTTTAATAAAAATGAATCTTACATTCATTTTCAAACTTAAATAAGGTTATTAAAAATGTGTTAAAATAATTTTTTTAATGTTTCAGTTTTAGATTTTTTAAATATTAAATTACACGTATTACGATTTACTATTTTAAATAATTTAATTTAACAATAGTTCCTCTGAGGTTTTATTTTAAGTCCTCACCTCCATTATTTTCTATGGGAGGCAGTTTGCAGTACCAGTAATTCGCCATGTGTTGTGTTGAACTTACTCAAGGTCTGAGCTAAAGTACACCTAATTCTGTTTTGGGTCTTTTTTGCTGTAGTAACTTCAGAAGTGCAGTTTGTAAATAGGAATGCTCTTACTCATTCATATGTTGGTGCATGTCCCGCTCTAAGCTCCTACTCATTAGTGCTCCCTAAACCCCTTAACTCCTCTTTTGTTGTGAGTATTCCCCATTTTCCAGCCACAACTCCTGTCTCTCTCACATTTACTACTAAAACATAGGCGTAGCTGTTCAGAGATCTCCGCAGTCGTGATGGAGATCTTTGCACATAAAAGATAGGAGAGGTGGAGACCTCTGTTTGTAGGTTAACGAATAGCATGTTGTAGCACCTGAGTAGTACTACTGTAGTACTACTACTTGTACTACAAAATATAAATTGTGACTTTCTCTTCCTTAGTGACTCAAAGCCTAATCAGTTACCACATGGGGCTGCAGCATGCATATGAAGAAGTCTTGCATTTTTCTTAGCGTCTCTTGGCTCAGTTTTACAATAACTGCCCACTTCTGATCCAGTTTCCTGCACCCAGACCTCTACGTGGCACATGAGGCATCTTCAGGATACCAAATGGGAACACAATATTTTCAGGTGTCACTTGATGTGAAAATTTAAATAATAGGGTGTCAATATACGATGGGTGGAAACGCTAGTACACAATCCTGACATCCAGTGTCTCAACCTTATTTTCATACCATCACAGTTATTTTGCATGCCCTGAAAGTTTTGTGTTGGATCTTCTCCTTGCGGTAAGGCTGCACCAGAGTTCAAAGATGTGCCACTTTTCTCTAGTTCCTTAACCAAATTCTTCATTCCAGTGGTCCTCTAACCATTTCTCCACTGCCGACATCCTCCAGTCAATACTTCCCATTGTTGTATTAAGCCCTTTAGCAAATCCATCAAAGGGGATTCTCCGTGGGTCAAAGGAGCTTCTCTGGGATCTTCCTCCTCAACTAATATTTCAGGAGGCAGCTTGATTGGGGTTAGACAGAATTCTGTTTGCCTTTGGGTAATTTACCTCTTGCCACGTTGGCAACATTGTCATCAGGTGGGCAGTGTATATGAAATAATTTATTTCTACTTTTTAAACATATATATCAATTGAATTTAATGTTTAAAAGATTATAAATGAATACAAAGTCAACATAATTGTATTAATAAATATTTTAATAATCTTTTTTTTATTTAATTTTTTTAAAATAATTAAATGAATTTAAATGTATTCTATACAGGGCCTTTTAGTAATTGGTAATACATAGTAAATAAATATAACCATTTAACTTTTTTTTTTAAATGTCTTTAAAAAAATAATTTTAATTATAGTGATGTAGCATTATTACACTCTGATATAGTGAATTGCCAAAAACAGTAAATGTACTACTTTAAGTGTTTGAGTAAATTACAGGTGTAGATTTACTCATGTGTAAAGTTACCTTTGTGAAAAGGCTCCCATTGTGTTCGCCAAAGTACAGTCTGCTCATGTTTTTCGAGAGGTTAAGAAATGCACCCACCCTGATCCAGATTGTGTTCATGAAAAAGTTTAGTGCACCCACAGCAGCATGAAGTTAGCCCTTGCCCATTGTCTAAGGGGTGGAGGAAGGAACTTTGGTTTTCCCCTCTGGATGTTCCGTAGCTTCAACATTTTTTCCATCTCTCCCAGTGGATCCCCATTCCTCCTCTTCTCACTTAAATGATTGTACTGTGGGGGAAGGGCGAGGCCATTTTTTCTCCAGTGATGCCTAGTATTTGTGCAATGATTCTTTGACATTATGCAATTTTTGCTGACATTTAAGTAGTGTTTTTTCTTCTGGGTGTGCCATTCCTGTCTTGCTTTCTTTTCTCAGTGATGTTGAAGAAAAAAGCTTTACTGAGAAAAGTTTTACTGGTCTTATGTTCTCACCCTCAGACAAACCAATACCATCATATCCAGCTTTGTGTTGCACCAGCTGGACAAGTTCAATCAATATCTGTCAGGACCCCAGCCTGGGAAGCAGGATCATGAAAGCTCTAAGGGAATAAAATAAAGCACTTCAAAAGAGCTACTAACAGCACCTTAAGATCTCTGCGACACCACAACAAAGAAGCTCACTCAAAAGCTGAAGTGGGAAGTTAACTGAGACCGGGAAGACGATGCCTGGGCAAAGCTTCTTCATGACATAAACAACGACAGTGCACGCTTCTGGGGAACAGTTAACAAGATAATGCGCCCGCAGCATGGGGGAATTTTTTCTCACATTTCAGAGGAAACCTGAGCAACCTTTCTAAGCGAGCACTTCAACCATCAAATTGTGGAGGGACAGAGAACTCAGAAAACCAAGGAAACACTAGGACAACGCATCACAGGAGATCTACAAAAGGGGTGAACGCCACAAAAATGCCAGATACAGCTGACGCACTTGAGCACGAATCCAGGGCCTCAAGCATACACCTAATAAAGCGACAAATTGCAAAAGGGAGGAAGGAAGGCCAAGCAGCATACCACTGGCACTGTTCAAACAAAGGGCGGATGTTTGGACAAGTGCCCTGCATCCTTTATTCTCAGAAGTTAGATCACTTGGCAGGATTCCAGCTTCATGGAACGGTTCAACGATTGCACTGATCCACAAAAGCAGAGACAAGTCCACACTGGGAAACTACCGCTTGGTGGCATTGACTGACAATGAGGCAAAATACTTTGCGGGCACTGTGCTAGCGGAACACACATCTTGGGCAGAAGAAAACATGATGATACCAATAAATCCGACAGGATTTTGTAAAATGTCAGGTACGACAACAAACATCCTGCCAATTTCCCTACTCATAGATGCAGCAAAGGCCTCAAACCTTCCACTACATCTCTGTTTTATTGACTTTAGCGTTGCCTTTGACAATGTAGACAGGGTACTGCTGTGGGGGAAGCTGGCTCGATGGGATATCCCTTAAGCTCTATAAACATGTTGATACTTCTCCACACAGACACTTGGATGCAGGTGAAACTAAAAGCAGGTGCAAACCTCTCCAGACGAGTACCAACAACCAAAGGCCTGAAGCAGGGCTATGTGCTCGCTCCCACTTTGTTCAATCTATTCCTTGCAGACTTGCTGCAAGAACTTAACAGATGTTAAACCTCCTGTATGCTGATGATGTAGTCCTGGTCAGCCACACCCAGGTTGGTCTGCAACATCTCCTCAACAAAATCCAGAACTATGCCACGGAGAACAACCTAAAAGTCAACTATAGAAAAACGAGATCAAAGACCATTAACAACAAGAGGAAAAGGCAGAGACCCTGGCTCCTGTTTGACACACGAATACAGTCAGAAGCTGACTACAAGTACCTAGGCATCACCATAGACAAAGAAGGCTCCTTCACCCGACAGAAAGAAGAAATCAGAAGGAAAGGGCTGGCACTAGCAATAATACTAAAAAACCTCTAATCAAAACTGACTGGGCCCACACTAAGCCCCTTCCTGAAGGTAGCACAAGCCAAAATTCTTCCAACAATAACCTACGGCAGCGAATTAATGCGTGGCAGAGATGCCAAACTATTGGATAGCATCGTAGTTAAGGCATATAGAATCATGTTCAGCCTCCCGAATTATACATCACCAGCCCAGATAAGGCTGGAGTTCGACCTATTAAACCAATCCTTGTGAGGGACAGCAAGTTATCTCGGGTGCCTCCATAAGCCAAGAATGATCTTGAGTATGTCCTAACCAGCAGCAGACTCAGAAGCATAAAACATGCTAAAAAAAACAGACTCTTACGCACTGACACTCACTCACACTCACTCTCTGTCTCATTCACTCTCTCTCCCTCTCACTCACTCTAGCTCACACTCTCCAACTTACTCATACTTTCTACCACTCACTCTCACCGACAAGCATATGTACCCATACACTCACACTCACTGATTATCACTCTCACTCTCCCCTGTCTCTGTAGCCCCCTCTCCCCCACAGGCAGTCTCTGTGAGACCTCTCAACACTGTTGTTACAAACCTAGCCCCTCTGTCATTGGCCCTAGCTGTTGTACATCAATCAACCACTATCATTGGGGGGTGTGGGGGGTGCTTCTCAATCCCTCCACCCTGGTGTCACTGCCCCTGCTTCATCAATAAGAGCTATAGCTCTCTACCTTTTGTTTAAAAAAGAACCCCACTGAGAGTCCAGCCGCTATCTTATCCCCTGTCTAAAAACAAATGTGCCCACAGATCTCCTTTCTTCCCTCCTGAGGCATGGCTCTGAGGGTCCATGGGTCTAGACACTGGGCCTCTCTCTATTTCAAAGGGAGCCCATTAGCCTCCTCTGTTCGACTCACCTCAAAAGAGGAAGCATGTGGAAAATGAATACAGCCTATAACAGCCTATAACAACCGAAAAAGGTTGCTCATCTTTATTTATATGCATTGGCTCACTGCACCCCTTGAACTGGTGGCCCCACAGCCTGCTGAGCCATTCATACCCCCTAGATATGCAGCCCCACGCCTAGGGGGCGTGACCCACAGTTTGAAGGCCTACAGGCAGTGCTTAGTTTGTAAAAATATAAGTACTGGGCTCTTGTCAGGGGGCCTGTGGAGCTCGCATCACCATTTGCCCCTGGCAGTGCTGCAAATGAAAATGCCAACACAGCTACTAACCATCACTCTCATTCACGTGTGACAGTTTAGGCTATTCCAGACCCCCCAAAGCTATAAGAATGGTTCGGCGGCAGGTATAAATCAACAACTGTCGCTGTCTTCATTTGTAAATTAGATGAGCAGCGCTACCATGTAGCAGTCTGTTATCAGTGCAGCTGTTGACAATTAACTGCCAGTGAGGCGTGCCAGTAACCACTGGCTCATATTAAGCACTGCCTACAGGTGGCCGCACATCCTGCTGAGCCATTCATGCAGTGGCGTAGGAAGGGGGGTGCGGTGGGTGTGGGCCGCCCCGGTGTCATCACTGAGGGGGTGACAAACTGTCAAAAATATGCGTTTTAAACACATATTTTTGCCATTTTGTCAAGCCGGGGGTGACAAGAAATCACTGAGAGGGGTGACAAAATGGCAAAAATATGCGTTTTTAAACACATATTTTTGCTATTTTGTCAAGCCAGGGGAGACAAGAAATTTTGTGCACCGGGTACCACCTGACCTTGCTACGCCACTGCATTCATGCCCCATGGGTATGCAACCTCACTCTTAGGTCGGTGCGACCCACTGTTTGAAGACCTACAGGTAACCTCTGTTTCAATCGGTTTTACAAGAATATCTGCCGGCTGAGATACAACTTTCTGGAAGTGGGCATAAGTTTTACTCCCAACATTTCTATTAAGAAAAAGAGATGAGGACTTAATAATCTGAACCTGTGTTTCTGTGTAGCAGTTCAAAATGTTAAATTTGCCTTGCCTTACTCCAGATTTACTATGCCAAGCAGAGCCATGCATGGTGGTTCTGCGTGGCATAGTAAATCTCACTTAAGTTGTCCTTGGATCACCTTGCGTGACGCAAGAGCAACGCAAGTCCTTAGTAAATCAAGCAAAGCTTATGTGATCAGCATAAGGAAAATCCAAATGACGCAGGTTACACATAGCCTGGCGATAGGCTTGATCCAGTCCTAGGGGCAGATTTACAAGAAACTGACGCATCTGTACAGATGCATCAGTTTCCCTGCGCCAGCCTGCGATACCCTTGCTCCACCATGGGTGCACCGTATTTACAATCAGGCGCACCATGTCGCAAGGATTGACAGATGCGTGACGCATCTGTTGGCCCAAAAGTCACGCATTGCTGAAGTCGTGTCGCAAGCACGACGCAACTCCAGCAATGCATGTTGAGGCCTATACTTATTGTACTGCGTCAAAGCAGGCATAAGGTTTTGACGCAGTGGCGTCCTAGAAGTGGTGCAGTGAAATCTTTTAGATTTCACTGCGTCAGTTTTATGAGGCTTTCCTGCGTGGGAACACCCACCCTGCATACATTATACCTGACGCAGGTATAGTGTGTCGCAGGGCTTTACAACGTGACGCATCTCCCTAGATGCGTCACGTTGTAAATTGGCCACATTGTTTACGCTGCCACTGTGTCACAAAAGTGACACAACAGTGGCGCAAAAGTGTCGCAAAGGGCTTGTAAATCTGCCCCCTAGTTGTAACTCGGACAAACCCACACATGCAGGACATCGGTTTCAGCGAATGGTGAGAGAGCGAAGCCGGGCCATCACCCACAGCTGTAATCTCAGGCTGGTTGATGGGCACTTAAACTGAACAGAATAAACGGAGGCTTTTAGCATCTAATCTTCTGTCAACATTGACCTGGAGTCATTAACAGCCGGGTCATGCTTCAATTTCTGACGTAGATAAAGCACAGCAAACAAAAGGAAAAAAGCTAATGTTCCCACCATATCCTCCACGTGCGCGAATCAAGGGTGACGTGGGTGTCCGGTTCTCAAACCGCAAATCCTGGAAACTCGCACCCAGAGGCAAAGATAAATAGTCCACCGTTGATCTGTGTGTTTCCCACATTTACCTGGATTCACCCCTCTTGCTTGTGAAGGAGTCAAGTGGTCCAGAGGACACAGGTGAAAGAAGCATTGGGCTGGACAGGTAGGCTCAGCCAGATGTTTGCATCACTTGATTTCTCTTGCACTGTACGGAATTGAGATGGACCCGGGTCACCTTCCTTGGCTCTAAATTGGGGATGCTTTATCGTCTGTTGAAGACTTTCATGAATGGCATTTAATTTGTGTACTACAAAAATACTGTCTCCAGTTGCCCACATTTGTGAACTCTGATGTCTTTCCCATTTAGGCATAAGAAAGCAACACACCTGGGAGCTGCCCTCCAGTACCCACTTATGCTCTCATACAGAGCTTCTATGACCAAGGACAGATCTCAATTTGATATAAAATGAATATCAAATTTTTAAAGCAAATGTGAACCACAGTTAAGGGAAAGAGTGAAATAAGGTAGGTCCCAGTTTTCTCATTTTCAACATGAGGGTATATTGCACAGCAATTGAGAAAGGAAAAAAGGAAAAGTCCTTATGGGGCGCTTCGACTTACACAAACGTGATGCTCACAACCTATTGGCCACTTTAACCACTCTCTAGGAGGAAGACTCAACATAATATTGTCAGTAGAATACACGTGGTACATCCCAAAAGAATGACGACACTTAGGGCCTGATTATGAGTCTAGTGGTCCACGAACCGCCAGATTCACAGTGGCACAGTGGTGGCGGTCCAGCCACCGCTGCACCGGCTGTCTGACCACCCTATTACGACTAGGGTGGTAGGACCGCCATTGCACCGCTGCAACCTCCAGGGATCAGAGATCCCTGGTGGAGGAGCAGCGGTCTGAAGGTCGCAATATGCTTGGTGGTGCCCTAAGGCACCGGCAAGCATATTACGACTTTCCTCCCAGCCAGTGGTCTCATGGAGGTTCTTCCTCCATGAAACTGCTGGTGGAGAGAAGAAAGGGGCCCCTACAAGCTGTAGTGGCTCCCACAGGTAAGAGCGGCGGGGCAGGGTGGGGGGTGTTGGAAGTCGACAGACGACGGGTTAGGTAATATTAAATAAATAAAACCACAACCCCCCACCCCGCCCTGCCCCTGCTTCGCCCCACCACCCCACTGCTCTTATCTGTGCAAGCCACCACTACCAACAGGGCCCCATCTTGCCCCTGTGCACCGGGGTACATGTAGGGGGCACATGTTGTGCCCCCTGTATTTTTGCACCCCGATACATGGTGCACCCACAACATGGTACATTCCTTCCTGTGCAGAAACGTGCACTTGTGGCCTCGCGGTGTTGCAGTTTAAGGCTCACTATGAGCCTTTAAACTGGACCGCCATGCCAGCCGCCCGCCAGACCACAAACATACTTGTAATCTGGCGGATGGGCAGCGGTGAGTCTTGGTGGTGCGGCAGCATGGCGGTGGCATGCTGCCTGCTCCCGCACCACCAAAACTCGTAATCAGACCCTTAGGGCAGAGAGTGCTTGGACTCTGTATGGAGGTTTTACCCCGAGGAAGATTGCACCCCTCTTATTTGTGAAGGAGTCACGTGGTCCAGAGTGCGCAGGTGGACAGGTAGGCTCAGCCAGATGTTTGCATCACTGGATTTCCCTTGCACTGTACAGAATTGAGATGGACCCGGGTGACCTTCCTTGGCTCTAAATTGGGGATGCTTTATCGTCTGTTGAAGACTTTCATGAATGGCATTTAATTTGTGTACTACAAAAATACTGTCTCCAGTTGCCCACATTTGTGAACTCTGATGTCTTTCCCATTTAGGCATAAGAAAGCAACAGGTAAACACACCTGGGAGCTGCCCTCCAGTACCCACTTATGCTCTCATACAGAGCTTCTATGACCAAGGACGGATCTCAATTTGATATAAAATGAATATCAAATTTTTAAAGCAAATGTGAACCACAGTTAAGGGAAAGAGTGAAATAAGGTAGGTCCCAGTTTTCTCATTTTCAACATGAGGGTATATTGCACAGCAATTGAGAAAGGAAAAAAGGAAAAGTCCTTATGGGGCGCTTCGACTTACACAAACGTGATGCTCACAACCTATTGGCCACTTTAACCACTCTCTAGGAGGAAGACTCAACATAATATTGTCAGTAGAATACACGTGGTACATCCCAAAAGAATGACGACACTTAGGGCCTGATTATGAGTCTAGTGGTCCACGAACCGCCAGATTCACGGTGGCACAGTGGTGGCGGTCCAGCCACCGCTGCACCGGCTGTCTGACCACCCTATTACGACTAGGGTGGTAGGACCGCCATTGCACCGTTGCAACCTCCAGGGATCAGAGATCCCTGGTGGAGGAGCAGCGGTCTGAAGGTCGCAATATGCTTGGTGGTGCCCTAAGGCACCGGCAAGCATATTACGACTTTCCTCCCAGCCAGTGGTCTCATGGAGGTTCTTCCTCCATGAAACTGCTGGTGGAGAGAAGAAAGGGGCCCCTACAAGCTGTAGTGGCTCCCACAGGTAAGAGCGGCGGGGCAGGGTGGGGGGTGTTGGAAGTCGACAGACGACGGGTTAGGTAATATTAAATAAATAAAACCACAACCCCCCACCCCGCCCTGCCCCTGCTTCGCCCCACCACCCCACTGCTCTTATCTGTGCAAGCCACCACTACCAACAGGGCCCCATCTTGCCCCTGTGCACCGGGGTACATGTAGGGGGGCACATGTTGTGCCCCCCTGTATTTTTGCACCCCCGATACATGGTGCACCCACAACATGGTACATTCCTTCCTGTGCAGAAACGTGCACTTGTGGCCCCGCGGTGTTGCAGTTTAAGGCTCACTATGAGCCTTTAAACTGGACCGCCATGCCAGCCGCCCGCCAGACCACAAACATACTTGTAATCTGGCGGATGGGCAGCGGTGAGTCTTGGTGGTGCGGCAGCATGGCGGTGGCATGCTGCCTGCTCCCGCACCACCAAAACTCGTAATCAGACCCTTAGGGCAGAGAGTGCTTGGACTCTGTATGGAGGTTTTACCCCGAGGAAGATTGCACCCCTCTTATTTGTGAAGGAGTCACGTGGTCCAGAGTGCGCAGGTGGACAGGTAGGCTCAGCCAGATGTTTGCATCACTGGATTTCCCTTGCACTGTACAGAATTGAGATGGACCCGGGTGACCTTCCTTGGCTCTAAATTGGGGATGCTTTATCGTCTGTTGCTGACTTTCATGAATGGCATTTAATTTGTGTACTACAAAAATACTGTCTCAGGTTGCCCACATTTGTGAACTCTGATGTCTTTCCCATTTAGGCATAAGAAAGCAACAGGTAAACACACCTGGACGCTGCCCTCCCACACCCTCTTATGCTCCCATACAGAGCTTCTATGACCAAGGAGGGATCTCAATTTGATATAAAATGAATATCACATTTTTTAAGCAAATGTGAACCACAGTTAAGGGAAAGAGCGAAATAAGGTAGGTCCCAATTTTCTCATTTTCAACATGAGGCTATATTGCACAGCAATTGAGAAAGTATCTGTGCGAGCCGCCACTACCTACAGGGCCCCCTCTTGCCCCTGTGCACGGGTTGCAGCAGGGGGGCACATGTTGTGCCCCCCTGTATTTTTGCACCCCCAATACATGGTGCACCCACAACATGGTGCATTCCTTCCCGTGCAGGAACGTGCACTTGTGGTCCCGCGGTGTTGCAGTTTAAGGCTCACTATGAGCCTTTAAATTGGACCGCCATGCACCTGCCCGCCAAACCACAAAACTATTTGTAATCTGGCGGATGGGCGGCGGTGAGTCTTAGTGGTGCGGCAGCATGGCGGTGGCATGCCGCCTGCTCCCGCACCACCAAAACTCGTAATCAGACCCTTAGGGCAGAGAGTGCTTGGACTCTGTATGGAGGTTTTACCCCGAGGAAGATTGCAGCAATAGGTGGCACAGGATGAAATCAAAGTGGTAGCGGTGTCTTTAGCAGCTGCTCAGCTGGCATCATTGCCTCCAAAAGTCACAAAAAATTAATCAGAAGAACATAGTTCCCAGGTTCCATTGAGACAGAGTGCAAAGCTCACAAGAAGGTTCTACTCAGCCAAAGAGGCATGTAGATGTGAAAGAAATGTCTGAAGGACAAAGCTTTTCTTTCAAATAGAATTCTCAAAGAATCTTTGGGACAAAGACTGGATGTGTCCTCAGGATCACCTTATTCTAGAGGATTACAGTGAATGATGCTGATACGCAAAAGAATTGCAGCAGCTCACATATTCACCAGGATGATGCTAGGGTCCAAGGAAAGAAATCTTCAATGAGAGAAGCTTCTTATTACATGAAAGCAATGGAAAAAAAAGGTTTATGCAAATAGTCTGTTGAGAAACAAATTGAGGCTCCACGTGGTTTTGGTGTACCTGAATATAGGAGAATGGTTCATCAGGCCCATGAGAAGTCTTTTGATGAATTCACTGTCTGTGGAGAAGATCTCTCTTCCTGCTCTGAAAGTACTCTATGGCTGCTAGGTTTTACCAGTTTTGCATTTACCAAAGTATACAAAAAAGTGATGGATGAAATGCTTGAATTAATCCCAGCCACTGGTGATCACTCGGGCCACATCCCAGTCCATCGTTATTATACCCACCATGCCTCCTCAGCTGGGTCCAAACTGAGGTGGCATGGTGTGCATAATAATGATGGACTGGGTTGCGGGCCGAGTAATTACTAGTGGCTGAGGTTGTGAACAGTCCAGCATGAACTGCCAGGTCAGGTCCTCTCTGAACCAGTATACAATGCAACCTAGGACCGGTTTCGCCCTGATAAGAGCTCATCCGCCAGGTATGGCTTGATTCCAGTGGCACAGTGATCATGGGACCCACTTCTGGGCATACTGCAGAGTAGGCAAAGAGTGAGGCCAAAATGGGTAATGACTAACCCTTAATGAACCATGCTCTCAGACGATGGTATGGAGGAATGGAGCACTCTCACCCTCTCCATGGACAAATATACTTCCTCTAGAGGAAGTGAATGCAGTCTTTCTGAAATAGTTGAAGCAGAAGTGAGCAACGAAACTTGACACGGTCAAGCGGTTGAACATACTGGTCTGTCTGTGGTAATGAACAGGATGTCCAGAGGTAGTGGAGTTCGAGAAAAACTATATTAGAGTGACCTGTTCCAATCCAACATCAGGCTGATCCTTACGCCCTGCCCATGCAGAAGGTGAACTGGTCACAGCTGGGATTCAGGTTGGTGGTGAAGATGTCTGTGGCCAGCTGATCAGAGACCTAGAATAGCTGAGGACTTCTCTTTCACTAATGGGCAGGTGCATGCTACCCCATTCTGTTGCCAAGGTGTGGACTGATCTTCTGCTTCTGCCTATTCTTCCTACTGGGCTTAGGGCTTAAGAGGTGTGTGCCTTGTATCCTTGCATCACATCTGCCTTTGTGCCCCTGCCTCTTTCTGCACTGGTTGGGGGGCCTTTTTGGTGCTGGTTCTGATTTTTGATCTGTCCTTTCCTGCCTCCCTGATAAGTGTGTGGGTAGGTTTGGGTTTACAATCCTTGATGAGGAAGCAGGCTGAGCTAAGTCTCCCTCCTGAGCACCCTCTTGGTTTGGGTCTTGTGGTATTTGAGACCAGGTGTATAAGTCCCCTCCTTTTACCTTGCTCATAAGGTTTAGAGTTTGTCATTGGGATGCCCTTCTATCCTGTCAGTTATTGTATCACCTGCTGTGTGTGCATTGCTGGTTGGCTTAGTGCTTGCGAAATAGAGCTGTGTCTCTATGTTCCATCCTGCCAGCCCATGCTCTTTTATTTGGCATGTGAGTTCTTGGTGGGCTGACCTAATGCCATGTTTGACTTGGGTTGGGCATCTTGTGACTCTATATTCCATCCTGCCAGCCCATGCCAATTTTATTTGGCGTGTGAGTTCTTGGTGGGCTGACCCTGATGACATGTTCTATGTTTGGCTTGGGCATCCTCTACATGTTCTGCACCTCTGCCCATTTATTTCCTTTGGGCCTCTGAGAGTACGCACCCCCTTCCCAGTGCATTTACTTTGCTCATTCCAACTAGGCCTTTCTGCCCCCTTACATTTTTTAATGGGTGGTGTTTGTCTTTGGGCCCTTCCCTGTGCTTTATACATGGCACAGCCTGGACAAGGAGCTGAGTACTTGTGTCCTGGTGTGGCATTTTATACCTCCCATCAAGACCTAGAGATCCATACCTCCAAGGCAAATCAGTCAAAGGCTACCTCTCATACATTAGATAGTTTTGAGCCTTTCACTATTGATGATATCCATAGCTCTTTGGTATCAGCGAAGTCCGGCTCTCCTCTGGACATCTGCCCACCAAAGATAATGTCCTTGCTGGCTACCCTCTGTGCCCCAGTGATTCTAGAGATTTTTAACTGTTCAATTAAAACAGGTACTATCTCGCCAGATTGGAAGGCGGCATGCGTACGTCCCATTCTAAAAAAACCTACGCTGGACCAAAAATCTCTGAGTAACTATCGCCCCATATCTTTGTTACCTCTTCTGGGCAAACAGCTTGAAGGTCTTATTAATAAACAATTAAGTTCCTATCTCGAACTTAATCATATCCTTGATCCCTCCCAACTTGGCTTCCACCCAGGCCATAGCACAGAGACGGCGCTCTTGGCAGTGACAGACTCTCTGCGCCTGGGGGTGGATGCAGGAAACCCAGTGATACTTGTATTATTAGCCCTGTCTTCAGCCTTTGATACCATTTCCCATATGAGATTGGTGGAAAGACTGCAAGAAATCGGCATTCAGGGACTGGCACTCAAATGGCTCCACCATTTTCTGACAGACAGACATCAATCTGTCATCCTAGGCCCTTACTCCTCACACAAGACAATCTTAGACAAGGGTGTTCCGCAAGGCTCATGCCTGAGCCCTACCTTATTTAATATTTACTTGGCTCCTTTGCCTGGGATTGCAGAGCGTTTTGGCTTTGATATAATCTCATATGCGGATGACACCCAGCTGATGTTTACATCGGGCCATGCCCTGAAAGCGGCAAAAAAGCATTTTATCTCAGGCATGCTAGCTATCTCAGACTGGATGAATGAGAACTATCTCCAGTTAAATGCAGATAAGACTGAGATTAAGCTGTTTGGCAAAGACCCCTCTATGTGGACAGATGACTGGTGGCCTCACCAACTGGGTGCCACTCCCATGCCCAAGCAAGCAGTAAAGAATCTGGGGATAAAATTGGATCAAGCCCTAACAATGAGAGAGTACATCTTGGCCACTACTGGCACTTGCTATTACAATTTACGCCTATTGCGCCAAATTTTTCCCTACCTCCCTATTTCTGCCCGTAGAACTCTAGTCCAGGCCATAGTAATAAGCAGACTGGACCATGGCAATGCCCTTCTGGCAGACGTCAGTGAAACGTTGATCTCTAAACTTCAGGTTGTTCAAAATACGGCAGCCAGGCTTGTCCTTAACTGCCCTTCTGGCACTTCCTCTGTGCCTCTGTTGAAAAAACTGCACTGGTTGCCAGTGAAGAAACGCTCTTATTTTAAGATCTGCTGCCTTACATACAACGCATTGAAGGGTAAAGGCCTGCTCTATCTTCGGGACAGAATAAAAGCTTATGCTCCTGCCCGTAGTCTAAGATCCTGCTCTCAAGCCCTGTTGTGTGTCCCCCACTTTCGTCTAACACGTCGTGGTAGAAAGGCATTTTCCTATCTAGCCCCTGTGTACTGGAACAAGCTTCCTCTTCACGTTTGTTCCTGCCTAAATTACTGTAAATTCAGGAAACAACTTAAAGCTTACTTATTTTAGCACCCTTCCCATCTCTTGATTTTGTTCCCCAACAGCGCCAAGATGCCCCCTGGTGATTTGTCCGCTATATCAAGTCAAATTAACATAACATGACATAACATGGTACACAGACTGGCCTGCTATTAGGGTCTCCACTCGCTCCTTGTTTGGCTTGTGTGTTGCTCTCTGGTTTCCCTTTGTGGTTCTTCCTGAGGTTGTCTCTTTTGCTTCACTGCTGGGGTGGGAGGGTTCTGCCTTCTTGGTTGGGCTTTGGCCCTACAACCCCACAGTCCCTCAGCCCCACCCTCTTCAACGAGCTTAACGTGATGCTGCTAAGGTTGAGAGGCGGTGCGGGCATGGATCCCTTCCAAATCCCCAAACCCAAAACAGGTTGGGGGCTTTGGCCCATCCCCACCCTATTTTGGGTTTGGGGATTTGCAAGGGATCCATACCCATACTGCCTCTTCAACGTTGGCAGCATCACGTTAAGCTTGGTACTACAGTCCATAATCAACACATCCATCACCGCAGCCACATTTCCAGACATCTGGAAGCACACAGATGTCACCCCTCTCCACAAGAAACTATCCCCATACCTGGAAGTCCTCAGCAACTATCGACCCATCTCTCTTCTTCCCTTCCCCCGGAAAAATCTTGGAAAAAGCCATCAACAGCCAGCATTCCCGCTACATCCAACAACACAAACTCCTTGACATCTCCCAATAAGGATTTCACAGCAACCATAGCACCGAGACGGCCCTCATCGCTGCAACTGATGACATTCGCACCATCATGGACCGAGGACACTCTGCAGCCCTAATTCTGCTCGACCGATCTGCAGCTTTCAACACGGTCTCCCACCACACACTCCACACTGGACACACGATGCAGGAATCCAAGGAGCAGCCCTCTAATGGATGCGCTCCTTCCTGTCCAGAAGAAAGCGACGTGCCAGACTACCGCTTTTCACATCCGAGACCAAAGATGTCATCTGTGGAGTCCCACAGGGGTCATCCCTCAGCCCCACCCTCTTCAACATTTACCTTGTGCCCCTTGCAAAGATCACCCACTCACACAAACTCAGCATCATTTGTACGCCGATGACACGTAACTCATCCTGTCCCTTTCAGAAGACCCCCATCAACACCAAAAACAAGTTCAAATGCTGCATGATGGAAGTCGTCATTTGGATGCACACCAACTGCCTGAAACTCAATGCAGAGAAAACGGAAGTTCTGATTTTCAGACCCAAAAACTGCCCACTGGGACATCACCTGGTGGCCCACCGAATTGGGACCAACCCCGACCCCCACCATCAGGGCTCGAAACCTGGTCATCATCCTGGACATCAAACTCTCCATGAGACCCCAAATCAATTCCGTCACATCCACCTGCTTCAACATCCTCTGCATGCCCAAACAAATCTTCAAATGGCTACCCCTGGACACCAGAAAGACTGTCACCCAGGCTTTCATCACAAGTAGGTTAGGCTACGGCAACGCACTCTATTAAAGAATACCCGCCCACCTTACACAGAAGCTCCAAACCATCCAAAACACCACTACCAGACTGGTTCCCAACCTACCCCGCTTCACTCACATCATGCATCACCTCCGGGAACTCCACTGGCTCCCCTTCCAGAAACGCTGCCACTTCAAGATACTCACTCTCACCTACAAAGTGCTGCATCAGAATGGGCCCACCTACCTCACCTGCCATCTGCACTTCCACCAGCCAACCCGCAACCTCCGATTTGCCTCGCTGTCCGTCGCACACATTCCACGCATTCGCAGAAGCAGGGCAGGAGGCTGCTCATTCACCTATCTAGCATCAAAGGCCTGGAACATCCTCCCCCCAGGTCATCAGAACAGCCACCTCGCTCACAACATTCCGCAAGAAACTCAAGACCTGGCTCTTCGACTGATGTGCCAGACCTTCCGCACCTACTCAGCACCTAGAGACCCTCACGGGTGATTAGTCCGTGCTCTACAAATCCTTTTACATTACATAACATCTGCCTTACTCCCCTCAATTTGCAGTGTCTGTGAAGGGTTTTCACATTTCTACTCAGGCTGGCATCTCTGTCCTGTTATGCATTTGTTATTGTGCCTTTTGGGCCTCCTGTGGGTGTGCTACTCTAGCTTCCTCTTAAATTTGGAGTTTGTGGTTACAGACCATGTGTTCCCCGATGCATCTTCCTGTCTCTCTCCCGTGGTTTTTTGTTGCTTCTCAATACTTGGAGAGTTGGGGAACCGAGGCCTCCCAAATTCATCTTTGGTTCTGCTGGTAAGGCTTCTATATTTCCAGTGGGGTTTCTGATTTATTGTTTGTAGAGGATTGTGGCCTCATCCAGCTTGTTTGGAATGGGATCTAGAGGCAGGATGTCCCATGTGCGTCTTGTTGCGGCTTGACCTTGTCCAGGAGTCGGGTGTTTTGTCCTGTTTTGGGTGATCTTCTCACTCCGTAATAGGCTGACCTACCTTATTTATTATTATTTTTTTTTGCAGATTTATATAGCACAAACTTGACCCTAAGGTATTGGAGCGCTTTACATGAGCACCGGTTACGTTACACAAGGACAAACCACATCCTCTACCTTATGTTGTCTCTGGCAGTTTTTATTGCTGTGGAACAGTCCCTGCCCTCGCTGCCATGCTTAGGGTGTTGCAGCCTTCTTATGTGTCCATAACTGCCACACTGGGCACTGTTGGGGTCTTTGCTGCAATATTCATGTCTTGTCTCTCTCCTTGTTCTTTCCAGGCTTTTGGATGGATGTTCTCGTTTTTGAAGTTGGGTGCTTGTATCATTTATTTGCTGGATGCTTGCTGGTATTGGAGTTTGTACCTTTCACTCATGGGCCACCCTAGTTGGTTCTTGCTTCTTGCTGGCCTCCCTTTTTATCCCATTGCTGCTTGCCTCTTGGTGTATGGACTGCCTTTTCTTGACTTTTTACGTCTTGCTCCTTCAGAACCCTGCCACTTGTGATTTAGGGGCCTTTTAAAAGTGGCTAGTATCTCTGTCTTGCTCCTCACCTGGGGCTTGTGCCCTTTGTGGGCGACCCCCAGCTCCTTCAGTATTCTGAGATTTTGGTGTTGGTGCTTTCTCTTATGTCCTGCCCTTCCAGTCCAGTGCTGCTTGCTTGATCTTTGCTTCAAGGGGTTGCTAACTTTAGTTCTCCTCAATTAGCCAAAAGCGTATTATTCAGCCACATGAGTATGCCGCCTGAAGTTAGCAACATTGACCTATTGCCTTTGGGACATTTTTATAAACCAGTCATCGGATAGCAGGGATGTCCACTTGTGTACACAATTAGATAAGGGGCGGGGGTGATAATGGACTCTGCAGCACAAAATAGAGGCAGAGGTAGCCCCTACAGTATTCCCTCCTACAATAGGTTTGAGGCTTTGGCAAATGTAGACTGACTCACTGGGAGGAGGGACGGGGCTCCATCTGTCGATGTTGGAGGAACAGTGAACTCAAAAGCCAATAGCAGGGTAGATCGATTTAAAGGCTTGCAGGCCACTTCCAGGTCACCCAAAAACTTGCTGAATAAATTGGGTATACTTAGCTGGAATGTAGCAAGGATAACAAGCATTGGCATAGCCAATAGGTCTCGCTTTTGGGTCATTATAAGTGTTTAGCCATGCAACGGTTGATGTTGTTGCACCAAGGATATTGTGCTGCATAACTAAATACTTATAAGGTCCCAAAAGCGAGACCTATTGGCTATGCCAATGCTTGTTTTTGTATTGGTCGTTGCAGGTGGTGGGCACTGGCAGTCATTTTTGGAGACGTGGACATATTTTTTATCATCAGACTTTGTCCCAGAACAAGAATGAGAAAAACAAAAAGACACCCAGATAAAGGAAGGGAAATATTGGAAAGTTTGACACTGGGAGAAAGCAGGAATGGAAAGTAACCTTAAAGAAGGAGATAAAAGAGACCGGAAGTGCAAGGTGGTAAAGAAAGAAGCATGAGGTGGAATCAGCCTTACCTAAAAAAATTGGCCCCCTACACATATTTTTTTAATTTTTACAATTAAAAAAAAAAATCATTTTTACAGAGTTTTATATAGTGCGAACTTGACCCAAAGGTATTGGGTATCAGAGCGCTTTACATGAGCACCAGTTGCGTTACACGAAGAAACATTCATTTTTGTTAGGCACGGGGAGATCTAGGGCCATATGTATCAAGCCCATTTCCCGTTCGCAAACGGGCCGATTCTCAGAATCGGCCCGTTTGCGAATGAGAACAAGCCTTTGGGATGTATCATCCCAAAAGGCATTCGCAAAATAGAGAATCGCAAAAATTGCGATTCTCTATTTTGCGAATGCATTTAAGGAATCGCTAATTGCGATTCCTTAAATGAAATGTATGAAGCACCTAAGTTGTGCGATTATGGCTTAAGGAATCGCAAATTACCACCAACTACAGGTTGGTGGTAACTTGCGATTTCTTTGAGAAATGCATTTTTTTGCATTTTTCAAAGTGGCATGTGGCGCACATACATGCCCTTAGGGCATGTATGTGCGCCACATGTGCACCCATGCTCATTTCAGGGTGCAACAGGGTGTCCTTTGGACACCCTTGCAACCTTGAAATTGCATTCTCAATTTGCGATTCTCTAATTGCTAATCGCAAATTGAGAATGTCCTCCCATTCATTCCTATGGGCCTCTAGACCCATAGGAATGAATGGGGAGGATTTCTTAACTGCGATTCGCAATTTGCGAATCGCAATTAAAGAATATGTAGGATTCGCAATTTTTCTTGCGAATCCTACATACATCTCGTTTGCGATTCTCAAATAGCGATTCTTAAAAATTTGCTATTTTAGAATCGCAAACACAAACTTTGATACATATGGCCCCTAGGGCCATATGTATCAAGCCTTTTTCCCGTTTGCAAACGGGCAGATTCTCAGAATCTGCCCGTTTGCGAATGGGAAAAAGCCCTTTGGGATGTATCATCCCAGAAGGCCATCGCAAAATTTGCTATTCTCTATTTTGCGAATGCAATTAAGGAATTGCAAATTGCGATTCCTTAAATGCAATTCTGGAAGCACCAGAAATTTGCTATTTGGCCTTAAGGAATTGCAAATTACCACCAACTTCAAGTTGGTGGTAATTTGTGATTTTCTTTAAAAAAGCACTTTTTTTGATTTTTTAAAAGTGCCATATGTCGCACATACATGCCCTTAGGGCATGTATGTGCGCAAAATGTGCACACATGCATATTTCAGGGGTGCAACAGGGTGTCCTTTTGGCACCCTTGCAACCTTGAAATTGCATTCTCAATTTGCGATTCTCTAATTGGTAATCGCAAATTGAGAATGTCTTCCCATTCATTCCTATGGGCCTCCTAGCCCATAGGAATGAATGGGAAGGTATTCCTTATTTGCGAATCTCAATTTGCGATTCGCAAATAAGAAATATGTAGGATTCGCAAAATTTTTAGCAAATCCTACATACATTGCATTTTGCGATTCTCTAATTGCGATTCGCTAAAAATTGTAATTTGAGAATTGCAAAACTCTTTTTTGATACATATGGCCCTAAGTGATTTGCCCAGAATCACAGGATGTTACGTGTCCTTGCCAAGACAAATTAAGCACTATCAGCAAGTCACCAGTGCATAGCCTTTCTGCAACATTATCTTCTCACAACACAAACATCTGCCCTTCAAGTTCAGCAGTTGATTTTGGAAGGAACAGTAAAATACTAACCACAACTGAATTGTTTACGTCCTAGAAACAGTTTAATGTGTCACCAGATAGAAACGAAAATGAAAGCATAAGTATTTTCAGTATGGAACGTAAGTATTGACGTGTGGAATGTCATGAAGTGCATTGCATTTTGTTAGATTACCTTGCGGGCCACGTCATTTGTGTATATATAGTGCTGCCTTGACAAACTAAAGGTTAACAAGCGCGAGTGTTCCTGCCTCGAAACAAATGAACAACAAGTGTTAAAAATGGGGCTCCTGGAGGGAGGGCAGAGCTTCAAGGCGCTGCTGTTCATTTGCTTTCCACTGCTTAGAGATTGTCACCAGATAGAAACGAAAATGAAAGCATAAGTATTTTCAGTATGGAACGTAAGTATTGACGTGTGGAATGTCATGAAGTGCATTGCATTTTGTTAGATCGCCTTGCGTGCCATGTCATTTGTGTATCTATAGTGCTGCCTTCACAAACTAAGGGTTAACAAGCGCGAGTGTTCCTGCCCCGAAACAAATGAACAACAAGTGGGAGGGGTGGGGGGAGTGCACAGAATAAAAGAGACGCCCTGGGAATGCTTCCGAACGCGCGCGCGAAGCAGCAGCTGTTTGCTCTTTTTGGAAGCACATACTCGTGCTTGTGACGCGCCGCTGCGCACTCCCCCAAGGCGTATGCCGCCACAAGCACGAGTATGTGCTTTGAAAAAGAGCTGCACGACGGCTAAAGGTCTCCTAAGCAGTGCATGCGCGCTGCATAGGCGAGACCTAAAAACGTAGATGGGTGATGATCATGGCGTTGAGGTTTGTCAGTCCTGTGAGATTGTTTGTCTACAGGAGACCTGGGATTCGGGAGGGGAGCTCATTTTTAGACGGGTATACGCCATTTCAGGTCAACGCTGAAGTTTCCACATATGGTAGGGTAAAGAGGGGTGTGGCGACTTTTGTGAGCCTAGGGCTGGGATGTGACTCAGAGTTGGTTCCCTTTGCCTCCAAAAATATTATGAGTGCCCTTTTATCTTTTCCACATAGGGTGAGAGTGTTGGTAATTAATATATATAATTCACCATCCTCTGCAGTAAAATTGGAAGCAGAGTTAAGAAGTCTACAGGAGGTGACTTTAGTGGCTTGGCCATTCACATCCATTATTGTAGTAATAGGTGACTTTAACATACACCCATGTGCGTCATGTAGTTATAATAGGAGAGAACAAAGTCAGCCTACGACACATGAGTGGATTCATTTTATTCATACCACCCAGGGAGATATTTTGAATAATGTGCTGGCGGAATTTGAACTCATTAATCTCTTGACCAAGGAAAAATATGAGTCTCCAGACTCGGTCCCTAAATTTAAGGGAAGAGGTGTTAACTCAACCATTGACTTCATTTCTGTTTCTGCACATTTAGGTCTTTCACTTATAAAGTTTAAAGCTGTGTGGAGTACACTTGGTGACCAAAATTCTCTTATAGGTGAGTTTGGTTGGTATGATTTTAAGGATAAGAGCACTTTAGCATATAAAGGAACATTAATGCATGGCAGGCGAATAGGTTGGGGTAAGACCCTTCCCGCTGAATTCCTGAAGAACCTGGTACTGGGGTGTAATAGGGAATTCGAAGTTTGTTTGCAACCTGATGCTCCTGATCAAGCCATCTTGGACTCCTTCTCCCAAATTTGCATAGAGGTAAAGAGCGCTCTAACTAGTAAGAGCAAACGATTAGAGAGAGGTGGTCTGAAATGGTTTGATAGGAATTGTACTTAGGCACATAAAGCCCTCAAAATGGCCCTTAAACAGACACCAAGGTCCAAAGAAGCAGTGAAGATGGCCAGGAGACTATTTGCGCTGGCACGCAGGAATAGGATGAGTGCCCTTAAAAGAGAAGCCTGGGAAGAACTTAAGGAGGCTTGTAGGAGGAGAGATAGCTCAGCTTTTTGGCAAGTTGTGAACCAGCCTCTCTTCAATGAGGTAGCAGCGCCACCTATGGGTCAAACCATCCTACCCAGAAATGGGTCGGTCACTTTGCAAATATTTATGCAAGTGAAGGTGAAAAGTCTCATTCTGTAACCACAAGCACAGTGCCTAAACTATATTTTAATCTGACTGAAGTGAGGGAAGGCATAATGGGCCTTACACCAGGGAAGGCACCTGGCCCAGATGGAGTCCCAGGGGATCTTTTTAGATCATGCATAGACCACTGGGCCCCACTAATTACTCTGCACCTTAATATAACAGCTCAAGGCCACATTCACACTACATAGAAACAATCAGTAATTGTCCCTATTTTTAAAAGGGGGAACCGAGCGGACCCAGCATGTTATCGACCAATCTCGTCAATAGACGCTGAAGTGAAAGTATTGGGTAAGGTACTGCTCAACAGACTAATGGACTGGTCTGATAACAAAGAAAGTTTATCTTATATCCAATAAGGTTTCAGAGCAGCAAAACAGAATTTGAATTTATATTTATTAATCACTAAATATACTTCTGTTAGACAGGATGGCATTCATCTGGCCTTCATGGACATCAGCACGGCATTCAACACAGTGGGTAGATCTAAAGTGTGGGCTGAGCTGAGGGACATGGGGGTGGATGAGGCCTCAGAGCTTTCCTGCACGATTTGCACTCAGGGCTTGAAGCCTCCATCAGATATGGACCCATGGGGGAATGCACATCAAAGTTTAAATTAGGTAGGGGGGTCTGGCAGGGCTGTATTCTGGCCCAATGCTTTTTATCCTTTATATTAATCGCCTAGAACAGTCTTTATTGAAAGGTCCTTGTATAGATGTCCCAAAGGTAGGATCCAAATTGGTACCCGCCCTGCTGTATGTGGATGATTCTGTTTTAATTGACTCAATGGACTTTAGTTTTTATTGGATAATTTTTATGATTTTATGGATGCTTTGAGCTTGAAAATTAATTATTCAAAATCATTTATGATGTCATGAGGCCCAAAGAAAATGAAAATCAGGTCACACTATATCAAGCAACATCACATTGGAAAAGTGGATACATTTTGTTATCTGGGTATCTTGCTAGACAGTAAAATTAACGGGCCCCTTAATGACTACATACGTTCAATCTTTCTATAGGGTTGCTGTCGTGTACCTCTGGTTCATACAAGCGCAGACACAAATTTGTGAAGTACACTTCTGTATTGTTTGAAGTCGCCAGGCTCACACATCCTCTCCCCAGTCCACAGCTACCGTTCTCCTGCCTTGATGTTCCATATTCCATATGGATCACCAAACCATTTGAGAACACACATGGCAACAGTAGAACATAGCAGTTGCCCACAGCATTGATGCTTTTTCCAGATGTCTAGGCTATAGTCATATTAAGTCTATTTTAAATTTATATAAAGCTAAGTGTATCCCCACTGTGTCAATTGGGGCAGACATATGGGGGGTACAGGCCCTGCCCCTTGATACAAATAGCTGAAAACAAATTTCTTAGGAGGATATTTCAGTTTCCCCAGAGTGTTCCGTCAGAGATTGTTCATGAGGAGCTCGGGGTTGGTTATATAGAGGATATTATAAGATTATGCCCTAAACTATTATGGTTTTCTGTTTGGCTAAAAAGTGACCTAGATTTTAACAGGAACATTTTAAGGGATTGCCTGGGAATGGACCACTGCCCACAGATACCATGGCTGAGGTACATAAAGGCTATGTTGGAGGTGCTGGGCAAATCCCCACTGTATAGTGATCCGGAGATGATCTCTAATACAGATATTGCTTGGATCAAGAGGGCCTTTGTGCCAGATAGGCAGGGGAAAGGGACAAATGCTCTCTGACCAAAAGTATGTATATTTATCATGGGATGGTGTCTTCTCTGAGTAACATAGAACTGTATCTCATGCTAGATATGCCGGTTCTGCACAGAAGGCTCCTAATGTGTGTGTGTGTCTGTGTGTGTGACCAATAGCATACTTAACTGTCCCTATATAATCACATTAGTAAAGAAGTAACACCACTACAGACGCCATTTTAGACAGTTTTTCTCTTTTAGAAGACCATCAATATGGTTTCCATCCCAATCGTGGAATGTAGACTGCTTTTCTGTTTACTCGTGGCAATGTCTTAGCCAGTATAGGGGAGTGACAGATAAAATTGCTGTTCCTTTTAGATCTGCTGGCGACTTTCACAACAGTGGATCATGCAGCGGTAATCGAATACCTAATTTCCATAGCACATCTAACACCTGAACTTTTAGATGATTTCTCTGATTCCTGACACAAATATATTTTTGTACATAGCAATGATGCAAAGGCCTCTGTCACCCTGAACCCAGTCTCACTCCTGCTATTCAATGTCCAAATGATGGAGCAAGGACTCAAAAATGAGACTTGCTTGAATGCAATCACCTCACAGTATTAATTTATTAATT
This sequence comes from Calotriton arnoldi, assembly GCA_963921515.1. Classification (NCBI taxonomy): domain Eukaryota; kingdom Metazoa; phylum Chordata; class Amphibia; order Caudata; family Salamandridae; genus Calotriton; species Calotriton arnoldi. The sequence goes on from CAWUFW010000963.1 coordinate 2,216,491, forward strand.
ATGTATTGTTTATACTAACGTTGCATACATTACACGAATAGCAAGGAAGCTTGCCTATGTGTTCTAACTAACAAGTAACGCTTGTCTAATTCTAAAATGGCCGCTAAAGCGCGGGAACCTTACTGCGCATGTCTCATCCATATCACATGGTGTGACGTCTTTCTGTGCTTGGTGGGAAATTTCTGCTTCTGCGCAGTGTGCTCTAAAATGGCTGCTTGATGTTTTCACATGCTTCAGCTTGCTCTTGTGTTATTATTAATTTGTCGTTTTCTTAACGCTACTAATGCAGGATAGATTTATAAGTAAATGGGGATAGAGTAGAAAGAGTGGGTATACAGTGAAACCTATTATTTGTGATTTTAATATTTTCTTCTTTGACTTTTATTAGTTCGTAAACTTGGGCCTGGGGTTGGTGATCTAAAACTCGAGAGACAATGATTCTGCGCATGTGTCCTCCTTGGGTGCCAAAGAATGAAGTCAACCTGGACGTCGTCCAAGGCCATGACCTGGTGGCCGAAGTTGATGTGCTTTTGTCTTTCCTGTTGAAAATTGAAACTTTGTATATGAAGAATATATAACATTTGTCGTGAGACGGGTGGGAAATAAAGCAAATGTATAAAATTGGATGGGCGGTAGTTTAAAGACAATGGCCTACAGAAAATGAACTAAAATCATATGGTGTGAGAATCCACCCCCTGTCCCTGTCCAATCAGAAGTAGTGGTCCCATATTTTGGCAACATTAAGGGGAGGTACATGGGCATAGAAGGGTATAATAGATATAGAATTAGTAATTAGTTTAGCTCAGACCGCAGAACGAAAGAAGGAGATGCTGCAAGAGAGCAGAGAGACAAGAAGATCAAGCGTTCATGCAGATCAGGCGAAGAGCTCCAGACCGTCAAGCTGATCGATTGCAGACTGAACCGCTGTCCAGAGAGGTCCTGAGGAGGGGGCGGTGGAGTCCATTAGAAGAAAGGCACGGGAGAATCGAGGAGAAGTCGAGTATCAGAGAGGGGAACGACGCAGGCGTCGTTGTAGAGAGGTCACCGGTCCTGACCTGATCCTGGAGGAGGTTTTTGCTTTTCATCCTTCCTGGGTCCTAATCTTTCCAACTCCTTGGCCAAGGGTTGGGTTCTCGCATTTAGGTAAATATAAATGCAACCTTTAGTTGCGCTGCTGTCTCTATCTTCTCCTTTCTGAGGGACCGTCATTAATCAATAATTATTGTTCTCTACTTCACCTATGATATGCGACTAAGTACCATGTGTTTCTGTAATTTACTCTGCAAATTCTTTAGATAAACATTTTAAAACTTCCTGACTCAGTGGTTATTTCAGAATTATGTACTATAATGAATGTCACTCATTTTAAACTTCCCAATTAGCAAAGGATTCATGGGTAAGTCATTACTCTTCAATCGGAAGGTAATTGGTAGCAGGGATTTTGATAAAGAGTAACAACTGATAAAACCCAGCGTAAGTATTAGCGTAGTATGAATGTATGGGCCCAAGTGAGTATCTAGTGTATGAATGCTGTTTGCTAATATCGCGCTGGATCAGTTTTCTGGTAATCAGAGGATGGTTACTCTTTGTTAATTGGGTAATGAGAATTTTTTTTTTATGAACTACCATCCGTGTATTCAAAGTTTGTTTTATGTTGTCCAGAATCCCGGGGAAAATTGAATAGCGGTTGGTAAGTGGAAGCCATACTGCAGTGAGGTTATCTGTCAGGCAGAAATAGTACTGAAAAGTTAAGCAGGACTATCAGTATTGGTTAGGGAATATACGTGTGAGTGATAGCAAAGGAGTACGCTGGTGAAAATTTGATGTTATATCACCTAGAAAGGGTAACATTGGAGAAGTAACAGGTACTTCTGGAGCTTGTGTGAAGAGTAAACGGAAGGGTTTTTACTCGTAGTGTATGTTTAGTAAACTGAAAGGTTTTACTAAGTGTGAGAGAAAACTATCTTTTCTATTTTAGAGAAACTGGCACGATAGCGAATGTTTTCATGTTGTTACTGAAACTTAATTAAGATTTGTAGAGAAAATAAAGTTTGCGTAAGATTTTTGTAAAGGGAGGGTCAGCTGCCGGAGAGGGAGCTGACGTCACAAACGCCGCGCTGGGATTGGTTGAATCAACGGGTGTGGAACGACTCTTGTAAAGGAGGGGTCAGTAGTCAGGAGCAGTACTGACGTCACAAGTGCCGCGCTGGGATTGGTTGAAACAGCGAGGGACAGAGAAACGCAGATTGTAAAGGGGGGGTTGACAGACAAACGTCACCGAAAGGCCGCGTTAGGATTGGTTCAGAAATAAAAGTTAGTAGACATTTGATTGGTTGATATTTTAGAAGCTAAAATCTTAGTGGATAGAGATTGCATGTTAGAACGCGATCCGACTTTAACAGGAACTCGTCCGGATAGGAGATTCCTGGGTTTTTCAGAATATAATTATATACATCGAGATTTACCAAAGATGTACGGAGAAAAGAGAAAAATGTCCTTTCTGCAAAAGATAAAGAATTATTTTAAAAAGGATAAACCAATCAAAACTAGAGAAGGAATTATCATTCCACCAGCTAAAACGCCCGCTTCATTCATGATGATGGAGAGAGGTTATCATACTTGTGTATGGATGGAGAATTGGATAGAATATACCAAAAATGATGGGATATTAGCATTTCCCGAGAATGGTACCTTCAATGGAAGAATTCTTCAAAATTTGAGATTGAGGATGAATGACTTAGAACCCAGGCCTAGATTAACTCAATACGAAGCCTTAGAGGAATGGGAAACCGAGGCATTTGAACGTGACCGATCCAGGAGTAACAGGGGTTACCGAGGATTTTTTCCCAGATATCAACATGAGAATAGGGACGGTCAGATGAAACAGTGGAGGAGAGCAATGCTTACAGAAGGATTATATCCAATATTTACGGAAGAAGAAATGTTAGGGAAGAAATGCACAGAAAATACAAAACATTTAATGAGAAATGGAGATTCTGAAGATGAATTTATAGAAGAAATATTAAGGAATCCCCCACCTTATCAGGAAGGGACAAGTGGATGTACCCCAAGTGCCCCAGTGTTAAAAACTCCATTAGTACCACAGGTAGTGCATGATTTCACCCCCAGTAGGATCCTTCAAGATAAAGAGAAAGAAGCCTTAGAAAAGACCAGAGCAGAATTAATACAGAAGATAACACAGATAAAAGTACATCCTGATTCTTTGACCATACCTGTAACAATTGGTCCAGTAGTTCCATTATATGGTAATCAGGGAAGTTGTCCACCACCGTTAGTTATGCCTACTCCTGTGAATATTCCTAAACCTGAAGCACCAGTAATGGTTGAGGATCATTTTAGTGATTGGGAATCTACAATATCATTAATGGATTTACCAATTCGAGATTCTGTCAATAGTACTCCCAGAAGAACTACACCTGGGTGCTCAAAAGATGTAAACTTGATAACTTCGTCCAGGAGTAAAAGTGTCACTGTAGTTAGTCCAGAAGACTTAGAAAGGTGGGCACAAGGATCAGATCAGCAGTGTACACCTCCAAAAATATTGGATATTTATAAATTAAAGGTCGAATTAGAAGAAATAATAGCAGGAAATGTGGGACTAGATCGCCTAAATGCTTACAATGAAGAAGAATTATTGTTCATATGCAGAAGTATCACCAGAAATGTAAAAATATTTCATGAAAAATTATCAGATTTGGCTTTCCAAATGGGAATTGAAATAGGGAGATCAAAGGTGTTGCAGAAACCCTGTAGAGCAGATTTTTCAGACAAAGACTTAGAAAATATGAATGCCTCTGGAAGAAAATTACAAGTAAAGGAGTTAATGACAGTTTTGCAAAAATGGGGAGTCCTAGATAAATGGAGAGTTCGATGTGCAAAGAAAAAGGAAGAGGCACGATCCAGTAGAACAGCCTCTGAATATGTGATGAAAGAAACAGGGAAGACAGATCAAATGTACCCGATGCGAGAAGTTCCCGGAGGGGGCTATGTACATGTCCCATGGAGTAGACAGGATATTTTGTCATTTACGAATGATTTTCCAAAGTTGAGAGAAAAACCAATTGAATGGTACAAGCAGGTTGAGAGGTTTGTGAAGGTGTCAAAGGTACTGTTGAAAGATTTAGATGGTCTGTTTGACATAGTGGTACCTGCCGATCTATGGACAGATTGTAAAATTACAGTTGATTGGCCTAGTGATGAGTATCCTAGAGATCCGAAAACAGGTGCCCCGTCAAATGATGTAATGAAAAAGTATCAGCAGGTGATAACTTACCTGAAAGGCAAAATACCACAGAAAGAAACAGATTGGGTGAAATTAGACCGAACCACCCAAGAAGCTAGTGAATCGGTACATGCCTATTATGAGCGTTTATTGCAGGTATTTAAGCAGTATAGTGGATTTGAGGACATTGGAGACAAGAACATGAGTCAGTTTGTGTATCGATTTGTTTATGGTTTGAAGCCAGAAATTTGTCAGATGATTAAGCAGCACATGTTGTGTTGGCAAGGGAAACCTATCGACGAAATTTTGAAATATGCAAAATATTGTGGAGATGATATTGAGGATAGACACAAGAAATTGCAGGAAAACGTGATGTGGGCACAAGTGAAAATGGCTGAGAAACAGGGAATTAATTTGGAAAATCCAAGTGAAAATCAAGGAAAGGATTCTGGAACGAATGGAGATACTGGGAATGGTGGAAAAGTGAGAGGACGAATGAGTAGAGAAGAAGCTAAAAAGAAATTTCCTTGTCATGGATGCGGAAAATTGGGGCATTGGAAGGATGAATGTAAAAAGATCCGGAATAATAATGGCCCAAATCAAAATTTAAATCCACAGACACAGAATGACTCACAGCAGGGTGTAAATCCTCAGAGTCAGTTGCCACCTGCACCTATTCAGGGTAATGTAAGCAGAGCAAAACACGGTACAGACGTCGGATATCAAGGAGGAAGTGGTAAGAATGATTATGTAACATCACAGCTTCTTTTACAGGACGATTTCTGTCAATATAGTTCATGACGGTGCCTGGGAGAGGGGGAGAACGAGTGCGTACTTGGCGCATCCTTATCGGTAGATCAGTCAGGTCCATATGTTGAAGGGAGTGTAAAAGGTAATGATATTACTTTTCTTTTGGACACTGGTGCTACCCGGTCTACTGTGAGAACAGCAGACATTCCAGACCTTCCTCTCTCTGGAGAAGCTATCCAAGTAGTGGGAGTAGCTAATAGAAAGATTAGAACACCTCTTACCGAACCCATGGAAGTTAAAATTGGAAATTTCAGAGAAATGCATCAATTTGTAGTGTGATTCTAGTCCCGTAAATTTATTAGGTCGTGATTTGTTGTGCAAAATGAATTGTACAATTTTCTGCACACCGGATGGTGTGGCAGTTCAGACCCCAGATGAAGATCATGTATATAAGTTTATGATTGCAAAACAAGGTACAGAAGTAGATGAGATGTTTTCATTGATAACAAAAGATGAGTTGCCAGAAGAATTAAAAACTACAGTGAACCCCATAGTATGGGATTTCACAGGAAAAGAAGTAGGACTTATGGCCAAAATAGACCCAGTTAAAATTACTGTAAAAGAAGGTGCGATTTTCCCAAATACCAGACAGTACAAAATGAGTGCAGAAGTAAAAGCAGGAGTAATTGAAGAAATCAACCGAATGGTAGAACCAAACATACTAAGAGAAGTGATGAGTAGCCCATGTAATTCACCAATAATGGGTTTAAAGAAACCTAGCCGAAAATATAGGATTGTTCAGGACCTGCGGAAAATAAATAAGATTGTGGAACCTTGTTGTCCTATAGTACCCAATCCTGCAGTAATACTATACCAGATTCCTTGGGATGCAGGATGGTTCACAGTGATTGATTTATGCCAAGCGTTCTTTTCAATACCATTACATCCAGACAGCCAGTATCTATTTTCATTTAAATTTGAGAACAAAGTCTATGTATGGAATCGTGTTCCTCAGGGGTACACGGAAAGTCCTTCCATCTTCAATCAGATATTGAAAAAGTGCTTAGAGAAACTAGTGATGCCAGGCAGCTCAGTTTTAGTCCAATATATCAACGACTTATTGGTGGCATCAAACAACAGAGAAGACTGTTTTGTTGATTCCATAGCACTATTGAATCATTTGGCTGAAGAAGGACATAAAGTCTCACCAGAAAAATTGCAGTTCTGTGCAACAGCAGTTAAATATCTGGGACACCAAATTGAGAGGGAAGAAGGAGAATAACATCGGAAAGAGTACAATTGATTAAGAAAATGCAAATGCCTGTAACCCAAAGAGAAGTGAGAATGTTCCTAGGAATAGTAGGTTACTGTCGACAATGGATACTAGGATTTTCCTTGTTAGCGAAGCCCTAATCCAAATGACAAGAAAGAAAGCAAAAGACCCAGTTGAATGGGATGATGAGAGTGTAGGAGCTTTTGTAAAATTGAGAAATGCTTTGTGCTCAGCACCAGCCCTAGGCATGCCCGACTATAAGAGAAACTTCGCATTGTTCTGTTATGAGAGAGAAAATTGTGCACTTTCAGTCCTAACCCAGAGACATGGTTTGGACAGACGTACTATACCATATTTTTCTGCTACATTGGATCCAGTGGCAGCCGCATTGCCAGACTGCTTAAAATCAGTAGCGGCTACCTGTTTAAGCATTGAACAAAGTGAGTCAATTGTGATGGGACACCGAGTAAAGGTGTTTGTTCCACATGCGGTTGTGATTCTGTTGACAAGAACTCGAACTCAGCATCTTACTCCTAGTCGGCTGACTAAGTATGAGAGAATAATAATGGGTGCTGAAAATGTGAATATAGTGAGGTGTACAATAGTAAATCCTGCAACCTTACTACCAGACCGGTATCATGAGGAAATTAAAAATGACGAAGAAGAGGAACATGATTGTTTACAAGTCACAGAGTTATGCACAAAACCACGTCCTGATATTGAAGAACAGCCCCTTAGAAAGCCAGACAGGGAGCTGTTTGTTGATGGATCATGCCAGAGGCATGAAGATGGTAAACTAACTGCAGCATATGCAGTATGTGAATTAACTGGAATAGTCGAAGCATCCTATTTACCAGGAGTAAAATCTGCACAAGTAGCTGAATTGATTGCTTTGATAAAGGCGTGCAAAATTGGGAGGAATCAAAAAGTGACTATATTTACAGATAGCCAATATGGTTACGGGGTTGTGCATGATTTTGGCCAACTATGGATGCAGAGGGATTTCATGACTTCTTCAGGATCCCCCGTTAAAAATGGAAAATGTGTAAGGGAATTGCTGGAGGCAATACAATCACCAAAAGAATTGGCTGTGGTGAAATGTGCCGCACATCAGTCAGGAGATGACTGGGTGGTAGTCGGCAACAGATACGCAGACCTTGTGGCTCAACATTGTGCCAGAAATAGGTTGTCAGTTAATAAAAGGGTGGAAAGAATGGGAATCAGCTGCCAACGTATGCTGTATATGCCACCTGAAACATGGAATGAGGTTAGAAGATTACAAGATGGTGCTGATGAAAGTGAGAAGAAAACATGGACCAAAGTGGGTTGTTCCCAAAGGGGAGATGATGAAGTGTGGATTTGTGCTGATGGCAGACCAGTCATGCCTGACTGTCTACTCTCTCAAATGGCCAGGATGTATCATGGAGACACCCACATAGGGAGAGATGCAATGATTAGGCTTTTCAGACAGAACTGGTACAATCCCAAGTTCAGGGCTGTAGCATAGAGCCTTTGCCAGAAATGTTTGACTTGCCAGATGCATAATCCAGGAAGAAAGACAATAATTGGGTTTGGAAAAATTGGAAAGGCAGAAGGTCCATTTATAAGACTACAGTTTGACTTTATACAGTTACCACCATGCAGAGGGTTGAAATATGTACTAGTCATAGTATGTCTGTTTTCAAAGTGGGTGGAGGCTTACCCTACCAGAAGGTGTGACAGCATTACAGACGCAAAGCTGTTACTACGAGAACTCATTCCTAGGTTTGGTTTCCCAGTAACTTTGGAATCAGATAGAGGAAAACATTTTAACAGTGAAGTGATTCAAATAATTTGCGGAGCATTCAAATTGAACAAAAATTGCACTGTGCATATCGCCCAGAGGCTTCTGGAGTGGTTGAACAATTGAATGGCACGATAAAATCCAGATTGGGAAAAATGTGTGCATCAACATCATTGGAGTGGCCAGATGCATTACCACTTGTCTTAATGGGACTGAGAAGCATTCCTGATAGAAATACAGGATTGAGCCCACATGAGATAATGATGGGAAGAGCAATGAGTCAAGCACATGTTCCCATAAACAAACTGCTGAATATATCTGATGATATGGTACTGGATTATTGCAAAGGATTGGCTGACCTAGTGCGTTCTGTCTCTCATCAGGTCGGAGAAGACGCAGTTTCGAGGCAGCCTGAACAAGAACATGATCTGAATCCTGGTGACTGGGTGGTAGTGAAGAATCACACCAGAGAGACGTGTCTATCACCTAGATGGGGAAAACCTTGTCAAATCATACTGACTACCAATACAGCAGTGAAGTGTGCAGGATTTCCTAATTGGATTCATGTAAGCCACACCAAAAGAGTACCAGACCCTGAAGAAGAAAATCCTCAGTCAGCATCAATCACTGAGGAAGCTGAAGGTTGCCCAGCGGAAGAATCTCAGGCTCGAGATTCAAGAGAAGCTGCAGAAGAACAACCGAGCACAAGTCAGGACTGGATACCGGTAGTAGAAATTCCTGAAGTTTACTACAGAACAAGAAGTCAAGCAAAATTGGAAGAAATTGAAGAAGATCAGATAGGTGAAGAAGATGCAGCTCAGGGAAAAGAAGAACAAACAATAAAAGAACCTGAGCAAGACCAGATAGGGAAAGGAAACTGGACTCAAGATAACGAAGAACCAACAAGTTTTGAGCAGGGAAAGACAGGTTTAGAAGAATCCGGTCAGGCTGCAGAAGTACAAAGTGCAATAAGCCCTGATCAGAACCAGTTAGATCTAGAAAATCACACAGAAGAAAAAGATCTCGAGAAATATGAGCATGAAGAATTAAACAAAGAACAAGGTCAATTATTGGAAACTCACGGAGGAGCTGCAGAAGAAAAACAAATAAGACCTGAAAAAGAGCAAGAAAGAAAAACAGTAATTGCAGAAAACGAAAAGGTGTTGAACAGTGAAAATAAAGAGATTGCTGAAGACAAAAATAAAGAAACAGTGCAAATAAAGAAAACAAGAAAAGGTGATCATTGGCCTAGTGTCATTAAAAGAGTAAAATACCACATAACAACCAGAAGTGAAGATCCAGATCAAGTAAATGAAGTAACAAGTCAAACAGAACAAGAAAACAGAACTAAGAAAAGAAGAAGCAAGAGACTGAAACTTGTAAATAACAAATTCAAGGGTCCTGATTGGACTTACATTATCCTTGAAGATTACGAGAGCTCAGAGTCAAGTGAAAGTGGTGACGAAGGAACAAGTGCAGAATTGACGTACGAGAAAGAAACAAGACCACCTTGACTACGCAAAGAGTCATAAAGGAAAAACGAAAATAGATAAGAAGAGCAATCTTCCTTGTCGAAATGTCTGATGATAGAGTTGCTGGGAGACCAAAACAGAGATGTTGTAGAAGATGCTGTGCAATATGCATATGTAGTCTAGTAATGGTGCTTATAGTATGGTTAGTTCTGATCGTAGCAGTCCCTTACCTTATGATAATGGATAAAAATATTAACAACAAAACTAAAGGAAAGACAGCACACATGAAGGGAAATAGAGTAGAACTAATGGCAGAAAATGAACCAGAGTTTCATCATGAAATAACTGATAACGACACTAGTTTAAATGTTTTCACAAAGTTATTATTTCAATATGTAGATCCACTTTTGGAAGCTAATCACATTCTTGATAGATCCCAGAATGGGTTCCGACCACGTCACAGTACCGAATCTGCACTGTTGACGGTGGTAGAACAACTTAGATCCGCCTCGGATGCCGGCAGGACCTCTGCTTTGGTCCTGCTGGACCTGAGTGCGGCATTTGATACGGTCTCCCATGAAATCTTGCTCCACCGTTTGGAGGAGATAGGGATCAGTAACAATGCCCTGTTGTGGTTCTCCTCCTTTCTGGCTGATCGGACCTTTCAAGTGATTGCCCCCCCCCTTTACTTCTCAGGTTCATCCTCTGCGCTGTGGGGTCCCTCAAGGCTCGGCACTGAGCCCTACGCTCTTCAATATATATATGAGTCCACTGGCCCGGATGGCCAAAGCAAGAGGAATCTCCTTGGTGTCGTATGCTGACGACACCCAGTTGGTGATCACCATGTCTGACAATCCCAGCCAGGACAGAACAAAATTTAGGGAAGACTTACTGGCTGTTGCAGAGTGGATGTCAGCGAACTTTCTGCAGCTGAACTCCGCGAAATCCGAGATCCTTCTGCTAGGCAAAGCATCCCACCTCTGGACTAACGAATGGTGGCCTTTGGCCCTTGGAACCCCTCCGGCCCCCAAGTCCGTAGTGAAAAATCTCGGTTTTATGGTTGATAAAGACCTCACCTTTGAGATGCATTCCAAATCTGTTGCAGGGAAATGCTTTGGGATTCTACGCGGCCTCAGACCAATACTTGGTCTTTTTGATGCCCAAACGCGGCAGCTGATTATTCAGGCCTCTGTGTTGGCCCGTTTGGACTACTGCAATGTGCTTTTGCTTGGCTCCAATAAGTCGGTGCTGACTCGACTGCAACGGGTTCAGAACGCTGCAGCACGCGCCATTTCGCTCTTCCTAAGTACAGCCATGTTTCCAACCTCCTTCTCCGCCTGCATTGGCTGCCCTTTGCACATCGTGTGCATTTTAAGGCGCTCTGCACTGTGCACAAGATTCTGACCGGTATTGGTCCGGACACTCTGAGTGACCTGTGTACTCTCTATCATCCTCCTCGAGCATTGAGATCGGCTAATCTTGCCCTCGCATGCATTCCACGCGTACGAAGGACTAGATCTGGTGGTCGCTCTTTCAGGCGATTGGCCCCTGCCCTCTGGAACTCTCTTCCTCTCTATATTCGTAACATCTCCGATCATCAGACCTTCAGACGGCATGTGAAGACATGGCTTTTTCCTCAACCCTAATCTCCTCTCTGCCTCTCTCTGTCTTGCTCAGCGCTGGGACGCCTCATTGCCGAGGCAGCCATGCGCTCTACAAGTATTCTAATCTAATCTAATCAAATCCATGGAAGTTAGTAATTGTTATGTCTGTATGAAGTTACCTGAATCAGTAGCAGAAGGATTAACATATCATCACTTACCATTGACATATGGCATATCATGTAGTGTATTAGCTAGTTTATTTTATAGAACAGGGAGACTTCAATATTATTATTCAAACATAGATGTGATATTTTCAGAGGATCCGATTCGCAAGAGTATGAACCCAGTGCTTAGTAGTCAAGACGCACAGTTTATGGGAGAATTTTTCTTAACAATGAAATCGATAGACATAACACATGCACATAGACACAATCTAACATGTTCTTTATATGAAGAAGAAAAGATATTTTTGAATTTAGTAGAAAATAGAAGACAAGATTTTCAAAAGAAAGCTTCTGAGCATAAGGCTCATTTGCCACTGAGAAAGAAGGGAGTTACACACCTGGCAAGGCTCAAGCTGCTATGGCTCTGGATTTAATTAAGACGGGAAAAATTTGTCTACATAGACTAAGGACTGATTATAACAATGTTTTCATCGGTACCAGTGAATGTGAACACAATTTCTTAATTCTTGGAGGTTGGGAAATAAAAGGAGGAACAGATTCAGTTTTTCCTGGAATCTATTATGTATGTGGGAATAAGGCTTATTTTAGGCTTCCTGCAAGGTGGTATGGAAGTTGTTATTTTGGAATAGTATTTCCAAAAATATACCACGTAAAAAGAAACACTGGGAACAATGAAAACAATGGCGAATTAACACGTAGTAAAAGAGCTAGTTTTTCTGAAATTGTAGGTGATATATTTGGTGCATTGATACCTTCAGTGGGAATAATTCTGAACTCAAGGAAGATATGTAAATTGTCTACAGTGGTTGATCGTTTATCAACGGATACTGCTGGAGGATTTCTAATGATTAATGCAGAAATGGTTGCGATTAGATCTATGGTCATGCAAAATCGACTTGCTCTTGATATATTATTGGCAAAAGAGGGCGGAGTCTGTAAATTACTGAAGACGAAACATTGTTGCACTTACATTCCTGATAAAAGTGCAGAAATTGGAACGTATATACAGAATATAACTAAACTTGAGAAGGAACTTAAACCACTGGAAGTTGATAGTGTATGGGAAAGATTGACAAGTAGCATTGCGTCAATTGGTACCTGGTTTTCTAATGTAGGAAAAGGGCTTATAGGTCAAATATTAGTACCTTTAGCAGGGTTAGCAATAATAGTACTGACGATGATAATATGGTGCAAATGTTGTAGAAAGAATGGAACATATACTGTGACAGGAAGAGGAAAGAAGAGAAAGATTGATGAAATTGAACTTGAGGATGTGAGAAGTGAATTATACAAGAAATTGAAAGGGGATGTTAAAAATAGAAAATGTAAAAATGAGAATGAAACTATTTGCTAGAAGTTGGCATCTGATTGAGGGTAGTATTTTGATGGCTCTTAAACGCCATCAGAGAGGGATTGATGGAGCAAGGACTCAAAAATGAGACGTGCTTGAATGCAATCACCTCACAGTATTAATTTATTAATTATGTATTGTTTATACTAACGTTGCATACATTACACGAATAGCAAGGAAGCTTGCCTATGTGTTCTAACTAACAAGTAACGCTTATCTAATTCTAAAATGGCCGCTAAAGCGCGGGAACTTTACTGCGCATGTCTCATCCATATCACATGGTGTGACGTCTTTCTGTGCTTGGTGGGAAATTTCTGCTTCTGCGCAGTGTGCTCTAAAATGGCTGCTTGATGTTTTCACATGCTTCAGCTTGCTCTTGTGTTATTATTAATTTGTCGTTTTCTTAACGCTACTAATGCGGGATAGATTTATAAGTAAATGGGGATAGAGTAGAAAGAGTGGGTATACAGTGAAACCTATTATTTGTGATTTTAATATTTTCTTCTTTGACTTTTATTAGTTCGTAAACTTGGGCCTGGGGTTGGTGATCTGAAACTCGAGAGACAATGATTCTGCACATGTGTCCTCCTTGGCTGCCAAAGAATGAAGTCAACCTGGACGTCGTCCAAGGCCATGACCTGGTGGCCGAAGTTGATGTGCTTTTGTCTTTCCTGTTGAAAATTGAAACTTTGTATATGAAGAATATATAACATTTGTCAGTGAGACGGGTGGGAAATAAAGCAAATGTATAAAATTGGATGGGCGGTAGTTTAAAGACAATGGCCTACAGAAAATGAACTAAAATCATATGGTGTGAGAATCCACCCCCTGTCCCTGTCCAATCAGAAGTAGTGGTCCCATATTTTGGCAACATTAAGGGGAGGTACATGGGCGTAGAAGGGTATAATAGATATAGAATTAGTAATTAGTTTAGCTCAGACCGCAGAACGAAAGAAGGAGATGCTGCAAGAGAGCAGAGAGACAAGAAGATCAAGCGTTCATGCAGATCAGGCGAAGAGCTCCAGACCGTCAAGCTGATCGATTGCAGACTGAACCGCTGTCCAGAGAGGTCCTGAGGAGGGGGCGGCGGAGTCCATTAGAAGAAAGGCACATGAGAATCGAGGAGAAGTCGAGTATCAGAGAGGGGAACGACGCAGGCGTCGTTGTAGAGAGGTCACCGGTCCTGTCCTGATCCTGATCCTGGAGGAGGTTTTTGCTCTTCATCCTTCCTGGGTCCTAATCTTTCCAACTCCTTGGCCAAGTGTTGGAAACTCGCATTTAGGTAAATATAAATGCAACCTTTAGTTGCGCTGCTGTCTCTATCTTCTCCTTTCTGAGGGACCGTCATTAATCAATAATTATTGTTCTCTACTTCACCTATGATATGCGACTAAGTACCAGGGGGCAGATCTACAAGAAAGTGCCGCAGCGTGGCGCTGCAAGCCCTTTGGCTGCGCCACGCTGCGGCACTTTCAGAGCACAGGAATGCGACATATTTACAAGAATATGTCGCATTCCTGTGCTCTCCCCTGCGCTGGCGCACAAACAGCTGCCAAGCGCCGGCGCAGGCACCCTTGCACGATGGTGCAAGGATGCCTGCGCCATGGGGAGATTGTTTCTGTGCAGGAAGGGGCACCTTTCTGCACAAAAACAATCAGTACAGGCTTTTTCCTCTTTCAATGCGTGCTGCAGAATGCAGCACGCATTGAAAGAGGAAAAACGAGGAGAAATGAAAACATTTCTCCTCGGTGCGCCTCGCTACGCCACCTCTAGGGTGGCGTAGCTTTCAGACGCATCTCCAGAGTTACGATTTCTCGTAATTCTGGAGATGTGTCTTGTTCCATGGGTGTTGCGTGGGAACACCCACAGCAACACCATGGAACGCCCCTTCACCGCAAAGTGCTGCGTGTGAAGGGACGGTATTTACAAGGAGAGGAAAAGTCACGCATGGTGGCTTTTCCTCTCCTTGTAAATATCGAGGCCCCTGCGCCACCAGTACGTCACGAAAAGTGACGTACTGGTGGCGCAGAAAGCTAGTAAATCTGCCCCCATGTGTTTCTGTAATTTACTCTGCAAATTCTTTAGATAAACATTTTAAAACTTCCTGACTCAGTGGTTATTTCAGGATTATGTACTATAATGAATGTCACTCATTTTAAACTTCCCAATTAGCAAAGGATTCATTGGTAAGTCATTACTCTTCAATCGGAAGGTAATTGGTAGCAGGGATTTTGATAAAGAGTAACAACTGATAAAACCCAGCGTAAGTATTAGCGTAGTATGAATGTATGGGCCCAAGTGAGTATCTAGTGTATGAATGCTGTTTGCTAATATCGCGCTGGATCACAAACATGTCTCTATCAATTCTTATGCAATAATCCAGTATGATAACGAATGATACACCCCTGTATGTTATCCTTTCAAGCAGAATTTCGTGCCAGCCCTTCGGCTGCCATCCTTACAGAACATCCAGCAAAGCCATGCTGCAGATGACTGAGGCAGTAAGTTACTAGAATATGCGATGTTACATCGCATGCGGTACAACGTATGCGATTACAACGTGGTCATTACAACGACCGCGTTGTTACAACACATACCATTACATCGCAAGTCGTTTCTACGACTTGCTGTAGGGGGCACGCTGGATTTAGGAATGGTATAATTTACTATTCCAACTCCAGCCTGCGCAACAGTAGGGAAGGTGTTGGAATAGTAAATTATACTATTCCTTAGTTTAGAGCGCCCCCTACAGCAAGTCATAGAAACGACTTACGTAGCAATGGTTAGCGTTGCAACATCGCGGTTGTTGTAACGACCGTGTTGTAATCGCATGCGTTGTACCGCATGCGATGTAAACGCTGCTTCCCAAGTTACTAAGCAGCTGCTGCTCTGGATGACAGGGGAATCAGGCACCCCTGGCTGGAGGTAAATCCATACACAAGGTTTCTTTGCCTCGTGTACATCAAGGTCAGGTGAAGTGCAACCTGTGGCAGGATACTATTTTATTTGATATTTATTAATGTATGTAATCTAAACAAAACACTGCCCTTTAGACCTATTTGTCTTTGACTGTAGGCCTTGCAGTTTCCATCTTTGCCCTTTTCCCTAACAAGATGGGCCTGCTCTCAGCAGTTCCTAGTATACTAATGTACAAAGCATCCACGCCTCACCAATCGTACTCATTAGGTAATCCAATGTCATCCCTAAATCATGTCCTACTCATATGGTTTGCTCACTCTCTTGTAGCACGGCCGTACTGAGCCTACCACTGAAAAGTTGTACTCTGTTCGTTTGCCCTGTTTCCCTTTCTTCTCTCCTGCAAGACTGACTACCCGCCCTACAGGAATATGTGGTTAACATTAACATCACACATACTTTACAACAGCACTGGTTTTGGGAATAGCTGATCTTTTTTGGATGAACACATCCAATCTGTACATTCTAAGCAACTCTTACTGCACACATTCAGCACACTGCTCCCTCTAGCATGGTTGTGTGCATGTTTGCTATCATGGAAGGAGGAAAGTGATCCAGCAAGTCCCACCATACCAAAGGTGAACCTGGGGTGGAGGAAGTCCTTACCCTTTCAAGGGCTAACTTGGAAAAATACATTAAAGATACTTTGGCCTTAAATGAGCCCTCAGGCAAAAAAGCAGCATATGGATCATGAAACAGATGATGAGCAGTGGGGGCACCTAATGGCAAATATGTGCCGGGAGCCCTGTTACAAGACCTGTTAGTGCACATTAGGGAGATTTTAGTATTTGAACGAAAGCCTCAGCATGCTGATGATTTCTACTCCCAGTACAGTGTACCTTCAGTTGATGACTTGCCTATCCATGATGTTATTAAGAATATCCTTATTAAAGAATGGAAGGACATTGATAAATAAGACACCCTCAGGTGTTTTGCAAAAAGATATCCCCTGGATAAACTTGAAGAGGAATCTCCTCAGTCTCCTAAAGTCAGTTCCATCTTATCTATCACAGCTTCCTCATCGTCCCTCTTTTCAGAGGAATCAATATTATCACCATCCTGAGCAACATGAAGCTTCTGGCACATTTTTTTAATCAGATATTTCTTCTGACATGTTATGGTTTGCAGCCAGCTTGGTGGGAGTGGCAGTGGCAAGGAGGTGTACTTGTGAATGAAACCATGAAAGTTGGATGCAGGTCAGAGGGCTCTTATCCAAATGCTGTCTTATCTTGTTCTTCAACTTGGCCTACTGATGAAGGAAATCAAGCAAAACTCATCTGAAAAAAGGAGATAGCCCAGCCCTTTAAATTGTACAGAAACGTGCTTTTCAAGATAATAAATGTTCCTTTCAGGGAAGGGCCCAGGGGGACTGCGCATTCTAACAAATCTCAGACTCAATCTTCCCAAGCTCAGGACCAACAATCTCTGGCCAGGCTCCCTTTTCTTTCCTCAGTGGGGCAATTTAAGACAAATGGATCCTATCAATTTTAAAGGAAGGCTATTATTTAAAGCTAAAAATGCATCCTCCAGATGTTTTTCGCTCAGCTCCTATCACATCAGATGTTTTCAAGAGGGAGGCACTACTCCAAGGTGATCAGCAGTGCTTAATTTGAGCTGGTGCTTTCCGGTGCTCAGCACCGGCACTTAATTGGTTTCCGGTGCTCGGCACCGGCACCTAATTGTCAACACCATACAGTCTACCACATGGTGGTGCTGCTCATCTAATTTAGAGATGAGCAGAACAACGGTTGTTTAGGAATACAATATACATTAAAAAATTGCTAACACCTACCTCCCCAGCCATTCCTTTAGCTTTGGGGACCTGAAATAATCTGAACTGTCACATTTACATTGGAGAGAGATGGTTGTTTTGGCAGTGATGACAAGGGCAATGGGTGGTGGAAGCTGCAGTGGCCTCCTGGTCAGAACCCTGGCACGTAATATTTTACAAATTAAGCACTGGTGATCAGGTACTGTTCGAGAAGGGGGCAGGATTCTTGTGTCCTGCTATCAGAGAGGCCGGGGTCTATATTCTGTTTTCTTCCTGGTGCCAAAGCAAACTGGCAACCTCTGTCCAGTACTCGATCTAAAGCTAATGAGCAAGTTTGTCATCTACAGATCTTTCAGAATGGTGTCCCTGCAGTCCATGCTTCCGCTAATCTCCAAGTGAGACTTTATAGTGACGTTGGACTTACACAACACCTACTTACATGTGCCAATCCATGGCAGGAGTCAGTGTTACCTTTGTTTTGCAGTTCTCCAGTAGTAGTATCCCTGCAATTGGCAGGGATTCAACTACTTGGAAAAGGGCTTCTGCTACCCATTGCAAATCAAAATAGAAGGGAGTGTAAAAGAGGCTTGGTTTGGGACTACAATTTAGGTCTCAAACCATTGCTAAGTTACAAATCCTAATTTAGAATGTTTCACAAAATCACAAAAGAAAAGATCTGCCCATGCTGCCTGCCTGGGACAGCTTCTCCTATGTGAATTGTGATGAGCGGACTTGAGGGAACAAACAGTGGTCCAGGTAACTACTGCGTGCTCTCCCCAATGCCTTTCCTAGAAAGTCAACTTAAAAAAAAAAAAAAAAGCACCTCTTGTCCCTTTTAAAAATATTTTCCTGCAGGGAAAGAGAAAGCAGGTGTGGAGGTTTGCTGTCTCCGTTGCCACTTGCCTGCGTTGTCAGACATTTACAAGGGGCGCAGCATGCCTCCTACCTAATTTTTATTCTATAGGTGGGTCAGACTGGGACACAAAATAGGCCTGGGCGCCAAAATTAAATGTGCCCTCCATTATTGAATCAAATAGCTAAAAAGTGTGGCTCGCGTTTGTAAATTAGGGCAGTTTTGAACTCTTAAACGCAAGCTGTATGTGTGTTCTTTAAGATATGAATTTGTGCTTGCTGCAGGGAATGTTTGTGGTAATATCAGAGTAACAGTGAAACCTCCCCTAGATCATAAAACAGATCTACAGTCAAAAAACCAGCACACACACTGACTTGTCAGACCAGCCTTTTGGGCACTGCCTCATTGCATTATAGGCCAGTCCGACCCTGGTTTTGTGACCTCTTAGGAATACACATTTTGCACTGTAGCCCAGTGGCGGCAGGTATCTACGGAGAATGCGGGGCGGGCAAATGGATGGTGGGGGGGGTGCAGGCACTATAGCGATGCACGTTACATGTAAGGTGCATATACAATTAGAAAATTCACTTACCTTACATGCTGCATACACAACACGCCTCCTCCTTGATCCAGTCTGGTATTCAGCACGGGCCCAAGTCAGCTCCCATAACCAATCCTGGTGCTGCTGTCATGCTGTTAACCTACATGAGAGAAGCGCCAGCATTAGAGGAAGCGACCTCTCTCTGTGCTCCCGAGGGCACTGGAGGCCTGTGCTTGCTCTCAACCCGGGTTCAGATGTTTAAAGTGCGCATGTCTAGTTGGCCGTCGCAAGACAGCCAGCCAAAGGGACATGCACACTTTAAACTTAAGTGCACAGGCAGCCTCCCACTTCTCCCTGCTGCTGCCACTAGGCAGGCCTGCCCTGTCCTGACACTCGGTTTGGGACGGGATGGTGAAAAATAAAATGGTAATAAATTAACTTTATTATCCATTTGTTTTTCATCTCTTGAGCTTTTGGGGGCATTTTAGTTGGCGGAGCGACACTCCTCCACTCTAATGGAGGAGCCACCCCTGCTGTAGCCAAATAGTGCATCAGTTGCACTATAAAATGTGGGCAGACCGCAAAAAGTGCAGATTTTGCATCTTCATTGTGCGACCTGCCCAATAGTACCTGAGACCATAAGTCTCTTACTAGGTTATGAAAGGAATGGGTGCACCCACAAGTTCATGGAGAGCATGGGAAGGGGTTTCTCCAATCAGATTGCCTTTTCACATAGTGAAAGGGTTGCGCCTGCATCAGTCTTGGTGTCTAACAGCTCACCCTCTATGGCCCTGCAGTGCAGGCACAGATTCCTCCACATCCAGCTCCCCCTCCCCTCACCCCCCTCCCCCCCCCACTGCTGAAGAAAGATGTAGGACGAAAATAAGCGCAAACACTTGCAGATTGCACTGAATTTTTAATGTAAACGTAACACATGGTCCCTAGGCCATAAAGGACTATTGAACATGCAGGTGTTACCTGTGCTTAGCTCAAGCACTGAGTTAGTTTAAGTTACTACCATGGAAGGGAAGTCGCAGGTTTCCCTGATCTGGATAGAAATTGTGTAGCCGTGAGCAACAGCATTAATTTTTTTGTTTGATCTGTTTATTAAAGTTTTTTGTACATGAATGAAAAACAATATACCATCACAGAAATAATCACGTAGAGCCAGTAGGTAATTAGCCAAACTAACTTTGAAAACCAACATCCCATCGGCAAGGAGACATCACCATTATCAGTTGCATCTTGTAACCATAAATAGCGAACCCCTTCAAACACTTAACCGCTTCCCTCCTGCAACATGGCTGTTTAAACTTGTTGTGGTACAATAAAATTCTTCTATGCATGTACATATCTATTGCCTATATACAGCTTATACGGCTTCACTCCGCCATAACACATCAATCTGCTTATACAATCAAACATTCTTATTAATAACATCTAATGTAAAAACACTATCAGGGGGTGTTTTAGGAGGGGGGAGCAGGAGCCTTATAAATGTAGGCAAGAAAACATGGATCTCAATCACAGTGAGACATTATCTTATCAACAGTTGTATAGTTATACTTCATGTCTACTTAAGAAACATACATAACAATTTGGGGTATATGGGATGCACTCCACAGACCAGTTTACATCTTGGGCCACAGTTCAGCGCATGTATTACCCAATATCATTCCGGAACAGGAATATCCGGAGGGTCACCGGCGCCAGCAGCCCCTGGAGCGTACACAGCATTACATTCCATGCAGTGGAAATGGGGAATTTACGCAGACACAGCGTGTCCTCGCATACCAAAGAGACCGCCTCTGCCTTAACCCAATTCAGCATTGAAAGAAACCAAGCCTTCTTCGGTGGGGGCTCTTCCGCCTTCCACCGACGTGTAATAAGTCGCTTGGCCACAACTAGACCCAAATCCAGAAATCTAGAGGATGCTTTGTGTTTTTTTGCCTCTTAGGAATACGCCTGTGATACATGCCTCCCACGTCCGTCTCCCTGCCAGTACTAGTGACTAACGTACTAAGCACCCCATCCCAATACGAATGCAGATCAGGGCAGGACCATAGCATATGTAAAAAGATCCGCATCTGCCTGTTTACAGCGTGGGAAACACGCATCTTGTCTGTGAAAAAACCTATTTATCTTGTCTGGGGAGAGATATGCCCTGTGAACAATGTAAAATTGAATCAATCTAGAACGGGCGTTTCTAGGGATCTGTTTAGGACTCTCCAAGACCACGGACCACTGCTTCCCATTTAGTTCGCACCGGCGTTAAGTAGACCAGAGTATGCTCTCGGATCGACTCCGCAAACCACTTCACTAGGTGACGTCCCGTACCCATTACAAACACATATTGCATAAGGAGATGTGTTGGAGGCTCCTGCGTAATGTCACCTCACCAGCGCCTCATCAAAGCTGTCCAGGAGGCATGATTCAGGAATTGACCTGGGGGAACCCCATCTTCTTCCGTAATAGTGAGAAATGGCCATAATGCACCCTCTCCATATAAGTCCCCCAAGGTAGTTAAACCTTCCCCCATCCAATCAGTAAGGTCCATACTCCGTATTTGTCCTCTCACTGTCGGCATACCCAATAAGGGCATAATGGGTGCATACGGTGTAACATGCCTGGTAAGGAGCAGCGCCCTGCGAAAGCACATCCTCGCAATCCGGTCTAATAAAGGAAGCGGTTCATTCGATCTATTACAGGGGTGGAATAAAAAGAGGATCCTGTCCAGAGAGTATGGGGACCACGTTCCGCCATGTCGGACAGATGTAGTTCCTCCACCCATTTTGCCACCCATAGTATTTGAGAAGCAAGGAAATAGTGCTCCAAGTTGGGTAAAGCCAGCCCCCCATCTTGACCGCGGTAGGTATAACTTCGTCAAGGCTACCCTGCACCGCGAGTTGCTCCAGATAAAGTCCCTGACGATCCCCTCCAGAGAGCAAAAGAAGGACACAGGTAGGTAAAGCGGGAGACTGGAAAAAAAATAACCGAGAGATTGAGCGTCTTCCAGAACTCAATCTGGGATTTGAGCGCCATGACCACCCTAATGATGTTACCGTCAATAAGATCCCGATCGTTATGATAAATGCGTATGCCCAGATACCTGAACACCACTGGCTGCCAGGTCACCACTGCCCGTCGACCTCCCAGCCTGGATCTTCCATTCCAGGAGTAAAGTGGTATAAGCAAGACTTACCCCAGTGCACACGCGACCCAGACAGAGACGCAAAGGACCTCAACGTGTCAGGGATAAGTCGTGGGACCGCTAGGATATCCTTGACGTACAGCAAAATGTCGTCCGCATAAAGCAAAACCGCATGTATGCCATCTCCAAGAGGTATCAACCATTCCGGCGCCGAGCTCCGCAGTGCCATCGCTAGCGGTTCTATCACTAGAGCAAAAATCAATGGGGAGAGGGAACACCCCTGGCGAGTCCCCCTTTCTATAGATATAGGGTCGGAGAAGAGAGTCCTCAGTCGTACCCGGACCGTAGGGGCCCCATATAACAATTTAATAAGGCTTAAGATGTATGGCCCGAATCCAAATCGATAAAACACCGCGAACATGAAGGACCATTCAACCGTGTCGAAAGCTTTCTCCAAGTCCAACACAACGCACCCGGCTGAGGGCCAGTCCACCGCAGCTCAGCACATCACACAAAACAGCTGACATATGTTGAGTGACGTACTACGGGCCGACACAAACCCATTTTGGTCGTGATGGACCAATTGCGGGATCATAGGTGCTAATCTAGCTGCCAGGATGCCCGCTAGGATCTTATAATCTCCATTCAGGAGCGCCAGGGGCCAGTAGGCACCCGTGGAAGTGGGATCCGTACCCGGCTTGGGGAGCGTGATCAGAGTGGCTTCCATCATTGATGCTGGGAGGGTGAGGGTTTCGAGTGCCTCAGTGTATACTTCGAGTAGGTGCGGGCTCAAGAGGTCAGCATATGACTTGTAAAATTCATGAGGGAATCCATCGGGACCTGGAACCTTCCCAGATGGCATGGCCTTCATCGTGCCCCTGACTTTGTCTAACGTGAGCGGGGCATCCAGCTCCATCCGCTGTTCCTGCGACAAGGCCGGGAAAGGGAGCCTGTCTAGAAACTCCTGTATTGCCCCCTCTTGAAGCCTTATGAACAGACCTATAAAGCCGTGTAAAATACCTGGACAGCTCACCGTGTATTTCTAGCTAGGTATGCAGAAGTCTCCTATCCGAAGATCGGAGTGCGGTAATCTGCCCAATCGACTGCTCCTGTTGATTAACCAGGTGAGAACGGGTCCCGACCGGTCCGCCTTGGCATGCCTGGACGCGGAGTGTGCCGCAAAGTTGAGACAGCGCTGCTGCTCAAGCAGTTCCGCATGCTTCTTGCACATCTCCTCTAAGAAAGCCATTTCCTCAGCATCAACCACCGCCCTGGACTCCAACGGCATCAGCCGTCTCTCTATGTCAAGCAAATTCGCTGTCACTTGTTGTTGCAGCCTGCAACCCAGTCCCAGGCATTTCCCTCGCAAGGTGACCTTCATGGCAGCCCACTCCACTAACGAGGAGGAGGCTGTCCCCGTGTTTAGCGCAAAATATTCCCGAATAACCTCTCCAATTGCCTCCCGGAAGATCGAGTCCTCAAGCATCTCCAACTGATGAGCAATAGCATTAATACTAAACTAACAAACTTAATGGTAATGAAAATGTCTTCTCTGTTTAAAGATCTAACACTGGCAGGACAATACAATTAGAAGAAACTGTATGCATGGTGGAAGCTGAAGTAAACAGCACTCCTATATTGGAGCATGATAATAAGGAATGTCTCCCTTATTGAAGTTCAATAATAAAGAATGTCTACAGTACTCCAGCTCACTATGAATCAAGAATTAGTTCACTACAGTACAGAAATGTCTTCAGTGATGGTGCACGCCACAAAGGAATGTTTCCTAGACAATAATACACTATTAAGGAATGCCTCAAATACAGGAGTGTACCATTGAGGAATATGTGATATTCTAGCGTACACTAATAAGGAATGTCTCCCCCGCTTGAGACTACTGACACAAATGTTTCCAAGATCAGAATATACTATTAAGAAATGTTCCCCTCTGCAGAAGTTCACTATTACGGAATGTCTCCTGTACTGAAGTACACAATTAAGGTTGTCTCTTATAATGGAGTAAAATATTAGGAATGCATCCAATACTGGAGTATTCTACAGAGAGACGTCTTGTAAACTGGAGTTTACTGCTGAAGAATGCACTCTATACTAGATTACACTGTTAAGGCATGTCTCTCATACACTGGTACACTGTTACAGAATGTTACATTTACTGTAGTTCAAAGTTAAGAATGTCTTCTGTACTCAATTACACTATTAAGGAGCATCTTCTACACTGAAGTACATCATCAAGGAATGCATCCTTTACTGAAGTTCACTAATAACGAATGGCACCTATAGGGGAATACGCTATTAATTAATGTTTCTGTTACTGCAGTACACTATTAAGGAATTGCTTCTGTATTAGATTACAGTATTTGGTCATCTCTCCTATTATAGATTACAGTATTAAGGAATGTTGCCTATACTGTAGTGATGTAATCATAAGTTACTCACAAACGTGAACTGCTAACCGTCAATGATATGGCATCATAGCTCATTCTCCCTCTGGAAACTCTTAAGTGCAGATCTGGGAAAAACATCAATGGAACAGAAGAAACCATAGTTTTATAGTGTATGTTGTTGGTGTTTGGTTGTGTGTGGTTAGTACAGAATTTAAGTGTTAAGTTTCAAAATAGGTTATGGGAGTTAGTTTAAGTTAGGCCTGTCAGCCTTAAGGTGGTCTCCCCCAAACATTTTGCCTTTACCCTCAACTAAAGTGTTGTGCTCTCTCCCTTAAAAATGGTAATACTAGCTTGCATCTGATTGGTATATTTAATGTATTTATAAGTCCCCTGTAGAGTGGTATATCATATACCAAGGGCCTGTACATTAAATGCTGCTTGTGGGACTGCAGCACATATTGTGCCACCCACTTAGGTACCCCTTTAAAACATGCCCCAGGTCTGCCATTGCAGCTGGGATGCAGTTTTGAATTGCCAATTCGACTTGGCAATATAACCCCCTTGTGAAGCCTTAAACTCCCCTTTTATTGCTTATGCCTCACCCCTAACGTAGGTCCTAGGTAGCCCATAGGGCAGGGTTCATAGAAATTAAATGGTTGGACATGTACTGCTAAGTTTCAGTGTCCTGGAAGTGAAAAACTCCTAAATGTGTTTTTCACTACTGTGAGGTCTACCTCTTCTATAGGATAACATTGGGTTGCCATATTACATTTAATAAGTGCTAACCTTTGAGGTAAAACTTCATGTTTGGTGTCTGGGAAATTGTAATTTAAAACCTTCTTTAATGTTAAAGTTGGATTTTAAGCTACAATTTTGAAAATGCCACTTTTAGAAAGTTGGCATTTTCCTGCCCTATTTGGTGCCTGCAGCCTGTTCCTGAGTCATATGACTGGGTGTAGTTGGCAATTGGACTTTGTTTATTCCTTTCAGGCAGCCACACAATAGAGGGATTAGGTTTGCCTGGATGGGCCATCACTGGCAAGATTGTGGGCGGAGCTGGGCACAGCCCCTCTTGCAACTGAATAGGCTGTGCTCTGCCTTCACACAAATGATTTGTCACCCCTGCATTGTTCATGCAGACAGCCAGGAGCCAGGGCAGGGGAAAAAGGGAAACTTCAAAGGGAATTCTCTAGAAGCTTCTTCTGCTTCAAAGAAAGCACCGCAAATACAAATAGGACCCTACGACGCACTATTAAGTTCACTTTCTGGACCTGCAGAAGGACTCTCAGGGGACTGCCTGCTGTTGTGGTCTGCTGTGTACTCCACAAGACTGCTTTTCTGCACCTGCAAGGACTGCTTTGCTGCCTGGAGCCTGCCTTTAACCCTCCCTCAGAGGCCTGCCCTGCTCTTTTAGCCCTGTTCCTCTGCTTGAACCCAGGACTATCAGATTGACTCCAAGGGCTAGTTGGCTGGCCTCCTGATCAGAGCCTCAGGGTCAGAAACCGCTCCAACCATATTGAACCCCCACTTGGACCCAGCCTGCGTCAGTCCTATTCCTCCATATGGTGCACCTTCAGTCCTGGACACTTGGTTGTGGTGTTAAACATGCTCAGATACCCAAAATCCCAAACTTGGGACTTTCTGACTAAAAATGGCTCTGAGAACTGGGAGAAGACTGGGACCAATATGCACGTCTATCTATCAAAACTGCATCGCTGGTAGGCCTGACTGCGTCAGCTCCCACTTCGTTCTTCTACACAGCAGAAAATCCAATTCAGCAGTCATTCGCCAATGGGGTATGTGGGCTCGTGGAACTCTCATCAGCTACATCTTCCAGCCTCGTCCCGCTTGAAATTTTCTACTTCCAAAAAAGAGATAAGTCCAAACGTAAGAACCTTCTCTGTGACTTCTGCCAGTGGCTCCCCAACAATGACGCCTCCTCCTCGGATACATCATGCAGCCTTGCCCTGCTGAACTTTCCCTTATCAGAACACTTTTCCCTGAAATATTTTTTAAGTCCGAAGGTAAGAGCTGACTGGGCCCAATCCACTTTTTGTATACGACTTGTGCTTTATCATGGTTTACCATATTTTACGGCCTTGACCTGGTCTTGCCCGACTAGATGCCGGCAGGTGGTGCTTGGATCTTTTAGGCACTATTTTTTCCCTTAAACTTTAAAAATTAATATTTCCGGTTTTACTGATTATATTTTTGTCATTTTGGTGTCATATAATTGATTAAAATATATTCTATTTTTCTAAATCGGCGTGGAATTTTTCTTGTGTTGTGTTTTCATTTTATTACTGTTTGTGCATAAATACTTTACACATTGCATCTAAGTTAAGCCTAACTACTTTTGTGCCAAGCTACCAGAGGGTTAAGGACAGGTTAATTTAGTGACTTTTGTGGTTCGCCCTGAGAGGGACTGTGGCTGTTGTTCGAATAGGGTTAGCACCCCATTCAACCAATAACCCAATTTCTCACATTGGAGATCTGTGGTGGGGTCTAGTACTTGTGCTTCTGCAGTGCCATACAGTGATTCGTATAACACAAACATTCCATATAATTGATTTGGTGGCAAAGTTGACCTCTTTTTAAATTCTTCTTAGTTTTTCATTGACTGTTTTCTCCTTTTTCTAAATTTAAGTGCTCTACCTCCCTTTGTTGCACCATGGAGATGGATTTGACCAACTTCGACACCCTCACCAGGGCTGAGCTGCAGAAGCTCTAGAAAGACAGGGCGCTGAAAGCAAGCGACAAGGCTACCAAGTTGTATTTCCAGGTAGCCCTCAGAGCCTATTAGCTAGTACAGAGGTGGCATTCCACCCCAGAGGAGGATGACCTAGAGGAGGAGGGAGAAAACTTGAATGATGAGGAAGGGGAGGACCCACACCTAAGTCCTGAGCTTCAATGAGAGCACAACTCACCCCTAGAGGATGCCCAGAATGGAGCAGGGAGCAGTGTGTCTGCACTTGGCCTGTCACCAGGGGAGCTGCAAGACACAAAGGTGGAAAGGGAGCTCTAACTGCAGCTGGCCAAGATGAAAGGGAGGAGAGGAAGGCTGAGGCTGTAAAACCCTTGATTGAGAAAAGGCTGCTGCTGGAGCACGAGAAAAACCTGAGGGAGCTGGAGCTCAAGGCCAGGCAACCTTCATAATCTAGCAGCAATGGTGGCAGCATTACCCCAATGCCCACTGTAGAAAAGAGAGTCCACATCCCAAAGGATTGGTTGCCTAACATGTTTGTGAAATATGACATAGGCACCAGGTTTGAGGCCTATGAGCTTTCCCTTGAGATGCATAGGGTCCCTTAGAAAGATTGGTGGGGGGGCAGCTTCTGGAGGCACATTCCCAGTGAAGGGAGGGATGCCTTGTTAGCCTTTGGAAAACCGGACAGGATAAAGTATCATTTGATAAAGGAGGCCCTGACCAGGAAATATGGGCTCACCCCAGAGAGATATAGGCATAGGTTTTGGGACCGTCTGAAGCTACCCCAGCATTTTTGCAAGGCACTGGATGGTTGGGTGAAGGGCAATGAAGTGAGAGATTACCAGGGGCTGTACAATCTGATACCTAGAGATCCCCTGTTCAGTATTACAATTTTACAGAGCTGTGCCGACACCTTATGGATAGTAAGATCTCTGACTCCAGGGAGCTTGCTAAGTAAGCACATCGCTGAATCAGTACCAGGGTCTACAAGAAGGTATCTGGGGGGGGGGGGGGACTTCAAAAAGGGTGGTCTGGGTTACCACCAGAAAAAGGTGTGGGGAGATAAAAATAAAAGGAAGTCCTCTCAAGGCCCCCAGAAGGTTCTCAGGGGAAAGGGTCCCAACCCCAATCTGACTAGAACAAGGGATTTGTTAACAAGAACACTGATATGTTTCTCTCCAAGTGTTATGAGTATTACCATTTTGGGCACACCAAGGGTGATGCCAAGTGTCCCAAGAGGGCACAGCCCCCAGTGGTGGGCATACAACTGGGGTTGGCCAGTGTAGTGCTTGGAGAGGACATTAGCCCCAGTTAGTGTGGGGAGACAGCTGAGGTTACCCTAGTGTCCCTGGGTGATAGAGAGATGATTCCCAAAACCCTCATGCCTTCCAATACCTCCATGTACAGACTGTGGGTCACCATAAATGGAAAGAGGGTGGGAGCTCTGAGGGACACAGAAGCTTGTATGACTTCTTTCAGGTGTCATTTGGTGTCCTCAGAGAAAGGAGATACCTAATACATTTCACCATTTCACCAGGTTGTGGTAGTAGACAACTCTGAGAGCCACTACCTTTGGCTGCCTCTGAATGGGCGGGGAGGGGGTTCAGGTTCTTTTAGGGTAAGTGTGAGTCTTGCCATGCCTATGGATTGTTTGTTAGAGAATGACCTAGAGCATATTGATGGAAGGACGTGGAGCTCAGGTCACACATGGAAATGTTGTGGTTACCTGAGTGGGTCTGTGTGACCACAAGATCCATGGCTGCCCTGGAGGGGGGTCAAGAAGGCCTGGAGCCTGGAAGAATGGCCTAGGCAGCTTCCAGAACAGGAAAGGGCAGGTTGTGTGGAAACTAGCCCCTGAAACTCCCATAGTACAGGTGGATGGGGCACCAGAGGACTTCACCCCAGAGCCTACCTGGGAGGACATTGCCTCCCTGAACTTGCTGGATGGCAAGCTGAGGGTGGGTCCACCAGGGAGGTGTTATGTAAGACACAGATGGAGTGTCCAACCCTGGAGAGCATGAAGTATCATGCTGAAGCCCAGGCAGCTAGTGACACCTCTGGAGATCACCTCATTTATTGGGAGAATGATCTCCTGTATAGTAAGCCTAAGGCACCTGTGCATGGGGCAACACATGTGTTGGTGGTCCCCCAATGCTATAGGGCCTTCCTACTGGGGATGGCTCATAAACGTCTCCTGGCAAGACATATGGGGCAAGATAATATCTTTGCCTGGTGGCTTATCTCTTACTTTTATTGGCCCCGGATGAGGATAGTCTTCTATACTTTCTACAGGACCTGTCTCACCTGTGAGGACATTAGGAAAACAGGGAACATTCTGAAGGCTCAACTGAATCCCTTACCTGTTGTTGGTACCCCCTTTGAAAGGGTGGGCATCGATATTGTTGGATCCTTGAACTCTAAAACTGACTTAGGCAACAGGTTCATCCTGGGTTTGGTGGACCATGCCCCTAGATACCTAAAGGTATACTAGAGGCAATCCCTCTGAGGCCTGTGACTGCATCTGCAGTGGTAAGGGCCCCGATGGGGCTCTTCACCTGGGTAGGTTTCCCCAAGGAAGTGATGTCTGAGAGGGATGCCAACTTCATATCTGCCTACAAGATGTCCATTTGAAAAGAGTGTGGAGTAACCTACAAGTTATCCACCCCTATCATCCCCAAACCCAATGAGTTTGTTGAAAGGTTAAACAAGACCCTGAAATGCAAGATTATGGGCCTGCCTGAGCCCATAAGGCGGAGTGGGACGTCCTCTTGCCATGCCTACTTTCTGCCAACAAAAGGTGCCACAGAAGGGAGTTGGGTTTAGCCCATTTGAACTTCTTAATGGCCACCCTGTTAGGGGACCTTTCAGTCTGGTGGTGAAGGTGTGGGAGCAGGCTCCCAAGAAGACCCCCTCAGGATGTGAGTAGCTACATGCTAGCCCTCAGAAACCAGGTGGCCAGGTTGTAGAAGAAAGTTTCTGAGAGCTTGGAAGCTAGCCAGGAAGTCATGAAACTTTGGCCTGACCAGAAGATCACCCTGGTGGAGTTTCAACCTGGCCAGAAAATGTGGGATATGGAGCTAGTGCAGCACAGGCCCCTCCAAGACTGCTGGACTGGGACCTATGAGGTGATTGGGAGGAATGGGAAGGCTACCTGATGGACCTCAAGACCCCTAGAAACCCCTTAAGGGTACCCCACATCAAGCACATCAAACCCCACTATGAGAGGTCTATGGTCACCATGCTGATGATGACAGAAGATGGAGAGGAAGAGGAGGGTGAACCTCTCCCTGACCTCTGTCATCCAAGGAAAAAGCTGGGTCAGTGGAAGCTTTGGATGGGTCAGTCTGAAAGAGTTTGATCAAAGAATATATTTGTGCATGGCTGTGTGCGTGACAAAGGACATTTTCATTTTTCTTTCTATAGGTAGGAGGTTCAGTTGTCCCCTGCTCAGCAACAGTACAGTGATTTTTATATAGCATCACACAACCAAACAATTATCAACATGAATAGTTGATGGATGGCCACTTGAAAGGGCTCATAGGTAAACAACAGGTTATGCCATAACGATAGTAGCTAGCGCTCCACAAATGCAAATAACATAACGTAACATATGCACCACAACCCAGGTTTGGTCTGATGATGCAATGTTGTGCACATTTATATTAGTTTACCTGCATGTTTCTCAGTTGTATGATGGTGTGGTGTGTGACAGCGCTACTAACTTTTCAGTGGTTGGACAACCACATGGCGTTGGTGTCATATTGAGCAGTGGCGGCTCCTCCGCTATAGCGGAGGAGAGTCACCACCCCTCCCCCCCAACAGCAGTTTAAAAAGTTGAAAAAGAAAACGATAATAAAACAGGTTTATTATTGTTTAATTTTTCAACTGAGTCCTGGGGGTGGAGCCATCACTGGGGCAGTCACAAGGAGAGTAGTGGGCACTGCTATCAATGCGCATGTGTGTTTGGCTGGCTGTCTCACGCTGGCCAAATCCACATGCACACCCGAGCTGTCTCCAACCTGAGCTGCGTTGTCGGGTTAGAGACAGCAGGCAGAGGATGCAAGTCTCCCTGGGAGTGCAAATCGAGGGCGAACAACCCAATCCTGAAGCTCCTCTCATGCATGAGAGGAGCTTCAGGATTGGCCTCAGGGGAGGCTGGGAGCCTATGCCTGCAGTGGAGCCACAAGATGAGCAGAAGACCGGCGATGCGGCGGACTGCAGTCGGCAGGTAAGTTCTTTTTTATCCCCTTCTTTTTCTTCTTTCTTTCTCGTTAGCCCCCCTGCTCCCACCCCCGCCCCGCAACCCTGCCCTAACGCCATCCACTACTGATGTTGAGTGCATGATGGTGAGAGGATTTG
This sequence comes from Calotriton arnoldi, assembly GCA_963921515.1. Lineage (NCBI taxonomy): Eukaryota > Metazoa > Chordata > Amphibia > Caudata > Salamandridae > Calotriton > Calotriton arnoldi. The sequence goes on from CAWUFW010000963.1 coordinate 2,247,915, forward strand.
ATTTAGAATGTGCTGTATGAGTTTGACCATTTGAATGTGTGATTGAAGTAATGGTGTTGGTTACATAGTATCATTAGTTGTCTAATGAATGTCCAAATAAGGGTTATTGGGAGGATGTTGATTATCTTTGGCACAGTATGTCTATAATGTATAAACTGAGAGGTTGTGCGTTAGTTTTGGGTTTGGATGGTGAGACTCGTCAGAGAAAGTCTAGTTATTCTCCACAACCAGAGTAATTTTAGCGTAATGGTATATGGTGCAATCTGAGGGTGAGTTGTCAGTCACATGTTTAGTTAGGCTCAAGGCAAAAACAAATACTGCATACGTAATTACCAAGTCACTGACTGCTCATCTTTTGACAACCTACCAAGCAGAATTCTCAAACCCTTAATCATAGCATTCTGTTACCCCTGCTGGAGATCTGCAGTCGGGGTGTCAAGCCATTATCCTCAGCTCCCAGCTGTTCCTGGTTGGGATGTCATACCTTGGTGATATGGAGCGGTGCAATGTCTTAATGGATGTCTCCTACAGTGGAGTACACTTTTAAGAATGATTTGCTTCTGTGTGGAGTCCTATTGAGGAATATCTTGTGTCTTAGCTACAGCACACTCTTAAGGAATCTCTCAACAAGTATGGTACATTGTAGTCAACTGTCTCCTATACTGTGGTACACTATTGAAATACAGACTGGGGTACGCTAACACACACCGGTACAGCATGCACCATGGTGTAGAAAACCATGACATTTGAACACTGATGGGATACACCGCCACAGAAAACAACCAGACTTTTATAAACACATGGAAACACATTTTTGCACCTTTCTTGATGCTTTAGCAGGAGTAGCAAGTGATGTCCATAATGAGCTTCTGTCCTCATGACCAACCTGTGCTGGATACGTGTCCCTTACAATAGGATAGCACAGTTCTATTTCGAAAGTTCTCCCTGAGGCCACTATTCTGGGTGGATGTTGCAACCCCCGTGCGGAAGCTCTGCATGATTTTTACTTTTCAGTTGTTTGGATGGTGTCACTCCTTGCGTTACCAATCACAGCTCGTGGGAATGGGAGTGCTGTCTCCTCGACCACCTAAATGTATCCCACATGCCCCAGGAGTCTATCTTACCACTCATATTGTTTCATATTCACACAGAGCCTCTTGGAAACCTCATTTTGAACTGTGGATCTGATGCGCCAGTGGGTGTTCCCAATTCCCTCAGTAAAATGATTCCTGTGTCTGAACTGTGCACTGTTATTTGCCTTTCTTGTCATCCAACTTAATTCTGAGAACTAGATATTGGCTGATAGTGGATTTCCAGATTTATAGCCACATCACCCCATTACTCTTCTTTTATGCCAAGTAGATCGACTCCTACAAAGAATCATTCCACAGTTATGCTGTCCACCAAAGCAGCCTCTCTCTGGCTCTGTTGCTTCCTGTTTCTAGTGAACTAAGAGGCTCCAGAACTAACACTTGTCAAATTGATGTAGCTAAATTCAGAACATTTCTCACTCTGTAAAAATCCATTGCTGGTGCTAAGGCTTCAACCTAGAACCCATTACCTCTCCACATCAGGACAGAGCCTTGTTTGCTTTCAGGACGCCCTTGATCTCTTCCCACTCTCCATGCACTAGCACCTTGTCCTTCCCATAAACTTACTATGACTTTCTCTTGTGATGACATTCCACTAATGCAATAATTCTTCTATGCAGCTTAAATCTCCTTTTTTGAATGTCTGCCCTACTGTTTAATTGTAACTGTTATTATTCTGAGGCTGTAAAGACATGGCTATTCAGATCTTGGTAACTCCTATGACAGTCCCAGTCTTGACACTCGCAGCCGATACGGTATAGCGCTTAGACGCCTCCGGGCAGTAATGCGCTTTATAAATTCAGTTAACATAACATTATATGGACACTGCCATAATACCTATTGGCGCAGAAGGGCCATATAAGACTAATGAATAAATAAATAAATAGCATTAAGTTTCTATTGAGGTTTTCTGTTTATCCAAGCAAGAATGTATAAAGACTAAACCCATTCTTTCACCAATCCTCGATCCCTAGCTGAACAATCTTGGGTGCATTAACAGCAGTTACTTTTCTGCTGCTGGTGTCTATCCCAAGGTCTGCTGCCTGCATCTGGAATTCTGTCACACGGATTGTAAACAGCTGAAATCTCAGATGTTGGAACCGGGGTTTTTCCAAAGACTGCATTGTAGAACTGCATTCTGTTACGGTTTTTGAGAATCAATGGAGAAATCGAAGCAGAAATTGACAAGTACCAAAAATAGTTCAACTTCGATGAGTAAAGGCTTAGCATGTAGCGTGGTCGTCCTAACCACCCAACCTTGCACTATAAGGAACAGCTCATCTTACCTGCCGGGAATCCCAGCTTCTTTTTTCAGGAGCTGCAGAACTGAGGCAACAATCAGAAGTAGGAGGGTCTGGACTGAGAGCCATGCCAGGATCTTGAAAATGCTACATTTGCAGGTCTTCATGGCTCCTGGCAGTCTAGGCTAGCCTGAGGGTGCTCCTGGAGACTTCTTCAATTCCCCCCTAGGACTGGGCAGCCAATTGCCTTGAGACCGTGCCAGCCACCCGTGTGAGCTCTAAAGCACCTGTACATGCAGGTTATAAGGCACGTGCTGCTCCTCTTAGAGAGGCGGGGCAGGGGTAAGCTTCCTTTCTGGCACACACACAGGATATGGCTATTTGAAAGATTATAGAGCTTTGCTTTGTGACTTCAGGGATACACATCACACACCTGTTGCTCAAACAAGAATGTTTCTTCAGCCTGTTCAGCACAATGAGAAATAGCCGTGGGTGGGTAGAGGGCGCCAGGAAATATCACCCAGCGAAAAATTAAATTGTATGATGAATTTGAGATAGTTTACATTGGCACATAATACAATTTAATTATTGGTCAGTAAGCCTTAGAGGAGGGCATATGAAAGCTTTGCATATGTGTGAAAACAGGTCTCACAAGTCCAACTAGTATTTAAGCAAATAAATATAGTATAGTACTTTTGTTATTTATTTATTTAACGCAATTCCATGGTTGTAAGTTTCTAAATGCTACGCTACGTTATGTTATTCACAATTATAAAGGGCCACAGGCCATTGTTATGGCACTTTTTATCACTTTCTCTATCTGGGTCCACTTTAGTGCCAGTCTGGGAAGGGTAACAAGTGACGGTCTGCTCGCTGGCTTTTGTGCGCATTTAGTAGAGGCTTTGTTCAATGTTTGGTTTAAAAGAGCTTAGTGTGACTCTGAAATGAATTTGATCATGGATGTGTCTGAGGTGTATTGATGGGTGCTGAGGACCTTTTCTGTTTCTAATTCTGAACTCAGGGGTAACAGAAGGAGGAAAAGAAAGACTCTCAAAATCAAGGAAGGGGCCTCCGTGCCCATCTGCACACCCCCAGCTCAGCGCTTTAAATGATAGTGCACTCTTACCACTACATCCTCACTCTTCCTGTGTATGAGCCATTATGCCATGTTCATGGGGTAATTCCTTGTCAGATGAATCACTGGAGTATTCACTAATTAATTTAACATATTTTGTTATTTATGATAAGTATACATGTCTTGGTGGAATGAGGTTCAATTTAAACCAGCTGAGAGCTAGTAGCCCTACTTGCTAAGCCATTGCTTTTGCCAATTCTATGCAGCATCGGAAAAATGGGGAAAAAAACAAACCATATGGACGCAACACTATTGTAAGTTGCATTATTCTTTGGACATGCGGATGCATTATGATGTATGCATACATGCACCTGCAGAATGACGGGAGCATCATAATCTTTTCGTTTTTTATTTTCACTGATCTAAGACATGACTTAGATTGGTAAATTACATAACAATGAAATTTGACCAGTCCCGCCACAAAAATAAAGCGGTGGAGGAGCAACGGCCTTGCATTAATTTGAGTTTTACAGCTAATAGCATTGTAAATGCAATATAGGAACGCATTAATTTTATTTCACCAGCATAATAAAAAGCAAAACTCCATAACCATACAATCACCCCCTAAAAAACAAAATTTCACTCCCTTAAGCCTTGTAAGACTTAAAAAAAAGTTACCTTAAATACATCCCCCCAGCTGTAGAGCATTAGCTCCAATTATGGGAGAGTGGATTTAAAATTCATCACACAGTGGAAAAGGTGATTATTTTGGGGTCCCCCCAACTTAAGGTGAGGACCCAGAAGATGACCTGGAAAGAAAAAGCATGCTGTGCGGAATTATTTTGTGGTGGTCCCATCATACTAGGGCCACCACAGACTCAGTTATGGGCAAAAATGTGTTTTGAATAAGGGGGCCCGCAAAGAATTATGGGGCGAGTGTCGTAGTGCAGTAAATATTATAATATCGGCTCCCCTGCTGAGCCGGGAGAGCTGCAGTAAAGTTTTCCTTTCGTTTTCTTTCCTTTCTGCGGCCTCCCAGCACGTTTCCCTTTTTTAAATGGGCGCACAAAAAAGCATTTGTTTGTCAAGTTGGCAAAGAAATGTTTTTTTTGTAAAAGTGCCCCATGACGCGCTTTCATGATAATGTCGGCCACACCCCATCCTTTACACGAGCCGTGTCTAAAGAAATGGGCGCGGACGCAACTTTAAAATAAAAAAAGAAAGTGTTGCGAGAGAGCTTGTCCTGCTGAAACCATTTAGCAAAATAGTCCTCGGAGGCTGTAATTAAAGCCTACTGAGTAAAGACACATGTAACAGGGAATGTCATCATGGGAGGTTACAAATTGAGACAAGGCGGTACTAAGGAGGGACTACTAAGCCTATTGACCAATGAAAAGCCACAGTTTTCAAAGGACAATCACACAAGCCAACGAAAAATATGGGCAGAGAGTGGGCGGAGCTTCAAGTCCATACCACAGTACAGCATGCCTTGCAAAGCAGGGCATGCACTGCCCAGGCTCAACTTAAAAACAGCACAGATGGCAGGGTGGGTACTTAGTGGGGGGAGAAGCACACAAGGAAGAGAGCTAGAAAACAAATGCTTAGCCAAAAAGAAAAAATAGTTCCCTGAAGTGAGCAGTGGAAGTATAGTAGTTGACCAGTCAAAAGAATAGTAAATAAACTATTCTGCAGGAGAGTGACAAACATTTTACCACCCTCCAGGCATGAACGACTCCTTTACCGACCACCTCATGGAACTCATCACAGCTAAGTTTCCCACCAACGCCAAAGATATTTTCCTAGGCGATTTTAACTTACACTGGAACGATCCCAAGGATTCACATGTCAACGCCATCAAAGACCTCCTGGCTGATCAAGCTCTGACCCAAGCCTGCTCTTTACCAACTCATTCAAAAGGGGCCACTCTTGACTGGATCATCTCCAAAGAATCAACAGTCAAGCTCATAGCTATTGACCCATGCGACTGGTCTGACCATCATACCATCACCTTCCATCTGCCTGGCACGCACAAGACGAGAGCACCGCAACCGGCGATTCCTAAACGCTGGATCAGAGATACCAAGAACCTGGACCGCAGGGAACTTGAGGCTCGCTGCATTTCCGACCTCCCCCCCCTTTGCATATCACAACAGTCAGTGGCCTCAACGATCACTACTCTGCGACAATATCAAACATCCTGGATGATCTAGCCCCACTGAAACTGAAAAGAACGCAAATCAAAGACAGAAACCCCTGGTTCACAGGATCCCTTAATAATGAGAGGAGAGCCCTCCGGCATGCTGAAAGATCCTGGAGGCAGCACCCCTCTGCCGCACATCTAAAACTCCTCCGCCAGGCCAGAAATGTCTACAACAGGAACATACTCAATTCAAAAAGACTTCTTCAGAACTGAACTTGAGAAAGCCAAGAACAGACCCACAAGCTCTTCGAACTGGTCAAACACCAATCTAATAAACTGGCCAAAACGTCGAAAGAAACCCCTAAGTCTCTTATATCCGCATGAGAGAATTCTCCTCCTTCTTCGCTGACAAAACCTCTGCCCTTGGAAACGAGACTCAGCTCCATCACACACCCTCAACCCCTTCTTGACCCGCCTCCTCCCACCATGGCGCAGCCACAGGCTCCTCCTAAAAATCATGCTTACTGGTCTGTCTTCAAAGACTACGAAGAAGACTCCATCTCTGAAATCCTTTCCACCTTAAACCCGAACAACCATTTTAATGACCCGCTCCCTTCCAACTGCCTAGCTGCCGTCGCCCAATCCATTATTCCTAGTTGGACTACAATAATCAACGCCTCCCTCCAGCAGGGAACGATGCCTGACTCCCTAAAAGCCGGCCAAGTCCTCCCCATTCTGAAAAAGCCGTCGCTGGATCCAGCCTCTCCCGATAACTTCAGACCCATCTCCAACATCCCCTGTTAGCCAAAGTGCTGGAGAAATGTGTGCAACAGCAGCTAAGCCAACACATTAACAACTTCCACCTGCTCGATGACTTCCAATCCGGATTTATACCAGGGCACAGCACCCGAAACCACCATGCTCCACATCGTGGATGATGCCCTCAAACCCTTGACCAAGGCAAAACTTGTCTCCTAATTCTCCTGGACCTATCCTCAGCCTTCGACACGGTTAACCATGAAAAACTACTCGAACGCCTCAAACTCAGAATGGGATTGGATGGCACTGTTCTAGAATGGTTTAGGTCCTTCCTCCAAAACCGGTCACAGAGATTCCTAATCAACGGCAACCTTTCATCACTATCCCCGGTCATGGTTGGAGTCCCTCAAGGATCAACCCTGTCCCCCACCCTCTTCAACCTTTACCTAGAACCGCTTACTGAAGTATTACGCACTGCAAATATCTCCTATCATATGTACGCTAATGACACTCAGATCTACATCAAAACCTCATCTCTCGAAGACATTCTCTCCCTGAACGAAGCCCTGAAACTCACCGTCCAATGGCTCGCATCCAATCAACTCAAACTCAATGCAAAGAAAACAGAATTTCTCCTGGTCTCCCCTCCCAGTACCAACCTTGATATTCATTCATGGATTAAGGCTATCACAGCCTTAAATTGCCCACCGACCATTGTGGACTCGGCTAAATCCCTGGGAATTACCCTCGACAGCAACCTGAACATGCGGGACCACATCAACTCGATGGCCAAAACAGCCAGATTCCACCTGAGCTACCTTAGGAAATTGAAACCTTTCCTCGATGCTCCCGACCTAAAAATGGCAGTCCAAGCACTCGTCATCTCTAGACTGGAATATGGCTGCTCTACCCTCTCGGGTTTACCCAAGATCTCCCTGGCACCTCTTAAAGCCTGCCTCAATGCGGCCGCCAGACTACTTACCGGCACACGAAAATATGATCATATTTCCCCACACCTGAAAGCTCTCAACTGGCTTCCCCTAGAGGCTAGAATACAGTTGAAGCTAGCATGCATCACGCACAAAGCTTTATACTCTAACTCCCCTGCATATCTGGCACAGAAACTTGTGATCTCCGGAGGAATCAGAAACTCCCGATCTGCCAGAAACCTCTTGCTTCAACCTGCACGCTTTCGAAAAAAAAACCTTACAATCGGGCCTTCTCCGGGGCTGCTCCAAGAATATGGAACTCTCTCCCACCCGACATCAGAAGAATCCCTCTCTAACTCGATTCAAAAAAGATGCCAAAACCTTCCTTATGGGCAAATTCCTCGCTTAAGTTTGGCCTCATGCTTCACTATGGCCCTGACCTATGGCCGTCCACTGCCTCCCTTCGGACTACCTAGTCGCCCATCGGAAACTTGGTACCTTGTCTTGAATAATTGTAAACATAATCTGTATATATGTTACCTCGTCTTCAGTATTTGGTTTTGTAAACTGTAAATACGTGTCCTTCTCTCCCTTATATCTCCGGCACCCGGCCCCCTACTACTCGATCTGCAATTGGTCGTTTCTAAGCCTGTCTGTATATTGTTTGCTCTCATGTAAAGCGCTCTGATACCCTAACGGGTCAAGTTCGCGCTCTATAAAACACATAAAATAAAAATAAAATAAATAAAATAAAAATTAGAAGAGGAAAGAAAGCCATAGAATGAGAAGCAAGCACATGAAAGTGGCAAAAAAGCCAAACAATTTCATCAAAGGTTTTGAATGTGTTCAATGAAGCGTTACAATTTTACACTCATGGGGCTCCTTACCCACTTTTAATGCCACGTATCTGAGTGAAGTACTCGCTTGCATGATGAGCTGGTGCACAAAGTCTTGGCAGCAGTGCATAGAGACCCTTCATTGCTGCACACAGAGGAAAACATTTAGAGGGAACATTGGTTACAAGATAGCGCATTTGCAAGTGAGAATGAAAAGAGTCAGAGTCTTAAGGAGTGGTCAAAATAGGTTTTCTAAACCACTTGCGGCCATGAAGATTTATTGTGAGTCTGCGCTATTAAGCAATGGGAAAGTAAGACATCTTAGTTAATTGGCAATATGTAACAAAGATAATGATCTGTTCAAAGCAGAGAAAAGGGTGACAGAAAATGTAACTGGATGGTCGATGAGGAAGTGGTTCCCATGAAAGTGGTTCCCAGGAGGATGGTTCTGGGTTCCGACTATGGATCAGGACAGCAACAAATTTCTGATCATGATTTAGAACAAAGCAGGGGGGAATCTAGTCCACACACTTCAGTTGACGAATGAATGGGAAGGTTTGATAGAATCCTACTTAAACCATCAAGGTTAAAAGACTTTATTAATGAATAATGTACATACTAATAAGTTGTGTTATTAAAGACATTTTAGAAAAACAAATTCCATCTTATAATTGTCTTGATACTGTGAGATGAGTTATGTTATATATTTTTATTTTCATATTATTAGTTTTTTTATTGTTGCAAAATGGGAAGGTATGTAGTGTATATGATATTATAGTATTGTGCCGCTGCAGACACCATAGTACTTACCTGCTAGTAATATGGAACGTAGAGGGCATTCGAAGGCTGAGAATGAGTAAAGACGGTTATTAGCGTCAGCTCGCATGTAAATGTGTGTACCAGGATTTGTATTCATAAAGCTTTGAAGTACTACCAAGACGAAGCTTCATGTTTACAGAAAACAAGTGAGGATTGTGTATCCAATCAACTGAATATCCATATAAACAAAGAGTGGTATCCAGAAAATTTGCTAGAAAATTAACACACTAGGTTTCACTCTGGCTAAAGCATCGACATAGCCACCCCAAAAATCTTGGGAGAAGTGTGTTTAGTTATGAATGAGGGGATATCCCCCTTCCTCATACTACTCGACCTCTCTGAGGCTTTGATACAGTTGGTCACCAAAGGCTCACTCAAGAAAAGCTCCAATAATTTGATGCTCTATTCTAGAGCCCACATTGTTCAACTCGTATCTTGCACTGCTGAGTTTGTTGTTTGAGTGGAGCTTCAATCTCTAAATACCCCAATAACAATGTTACATAAAACGTTATCTCTAAGTGGCATCTGCTGCTTCTGCCCTCGCCTTGCAATCTGCAGACTTGGTTGTCAGATAACTTCCTGATGTTCAGACCACAGAAAACCTCATTCTTGCTCATTTTCCCCATGTGCAAAAACAAAATTGACCGTCACTCTAGGTTGTAGTTTAGACTCATTTCTCTCACACAGCCCTCGCACACCGCTCATCAGCCGTGAGGTCAAAACTGATAATGTTTACCTTCACTTTTAAAAAAAACCCTAACCATATAACATCAGTCAAAGCTTTAGTTATCTTTTAATTTGATGTTAAAAATGAATACTGCATGGTGTAACACAAGCATCATTAATTCAGTTCAAGGCTGTGCTATACTCTGAGGTCAGAGCCATCAAGAAAACTTGACCAAAAATCTAAGCATCTGTAATCCCAGTACTTTGCAGTGGAGATTACGACGTTCGGGAGTGATTGTATATGGACACCAGTGGACGGCCTTAAGTTATTATCAAGAAATGTGTACTAGTTACCATGTGTATACTTGCACTTGTCACCATGTGTAGACGTGCACTTTAGTGAAGCATCCTTTGAGATTACCTTGAAGGACTTCAACAGCTAAGGTGCCTGAAGAAATGCTGATATCACTTGTGGTTTTGGGAGAGCTCATACAGGGTGGTTTCCTTTAAAAAAGGGTCTGCCTGAAACTGCTACTTGCCATTTTTTGTTCTAGAACTCTTGGTAACTGCAATGCTGTAGGCCTGGAAGAGTTCCATGTGTTTCTGACATTGATTGCTCTTTGACCGTAGTGGGACTTCTGCATTCTTCTGTCTTTCAATAAATTTAGTTAGCAAAGATGGGTAGTTGACTTTGCATTTTTATTCATCGGGCTTATCAGTTTAGAAATAACTGTTGCTTTCCTTTAGAACTATTGGTGAAGTAACCACGTTCAATCTTTGAATTTTCTTATCTCATGTATGGATGCTTTGTTGAAGCAGACATGAAGAACAGATCAAGATCTTTTAGGCAGACCTCTCTCCCCCATAAAGTAAACATCAGTTGGCTTTTTAACCAGCTTTGGTGTGAACCTCCCTGGGCTTGTGGGTTCATTATTCTGCATCCGGTTCACCACCAAAAAATCCATTGGACTTGACAGCAGCCTGTAATGGCTGCTAATGATAGATCAGAATCAAATTCAAACCCTGCTGCCTAGCTATAAATCCAGGCATTAAATTGAACTTCCATGCTGACCTAGCTGGTCTGGTGGCTCTGTGGACTAACGCATCCACTCCAGGGGCCCGTGTTCGACCTCATGGTCACAGGTTCAAATCCTGGTGGGTCCCCTCAGCCTTTCATTCATCTGAGGTCGATAAAAGGAGAACCATTGAATTGGGTAACAATAAGTATCTGTTATACAGCGCCAGGGTGAACGTGCAAATACATGTCATATAATTTACTCACCATATCGGGTGGCCATGCAGGTTACAGATGCAGAAACTCTTCATATCATTGGTGTTGCAAACGTAAGAACTCAACCCACTCAGCTTTCTAAATTAAGCATTAACTCTCTGAGGATCCACAACTTCTCTGACCTGTTATATTGTTCAAGATCAAGAGTAATTCCGATTTCTGGGGGTTAAGTCTGAAATGGTGGTGTGTCATCGAGTGCTTTCTCTAGTCTCTTTGTCATCAGGGCAAAAGACTCGGAAGTACCCTCAGAATCAAGATGAACAGAGATTTACTTTGGTGTTGGGGGCAAATTGAGGGGTTCCATTTATAGAAGGAAGATTCCTGGGGAGGGAATGGAACTTTGGGGAACTCCTTGTTAAAGGGTGAAAGAATGGAAAATGATTTTTTTTTACCTTTTTACATGTTGAAAAGATAGTTCAGGCTAAATTCAAACCAACTCAGAACAGTATCCCCATCCAATCTTTCAGAGCTTTCAGGAGAGAGGCATACATAATGGAATATGTTAAATGCTGCTAATAAGTTAAGAGTAATGAGAAAGCATGTCTCTACTTTCTCTAAAATGCGAGTGCACCATCCACTGTGTATAGCATCACTGTCTCAGTGCTGCACCCAGATTTGCATTCCAATCATTTAGAAGCACGTTTTCTTCAATGTAGTCTTTAAGATGTTTTGCAACAGAGTTTTCCAGTACTTTGACTAGGAAGGAAATTTAGTTATTAAGTGGAAGCTGTTAAGGTCACCAGAGTCCACCTCCAATTGTTTATACAGGGAAGTGACCAAATCGATTTATACACAATCTGGAACAGTCAAATGTGGTAGTGAGGCATTCATTGCATTAGTGAGATTTGGGGTGAATGTTGTTTTTATATGCTTCCCAGTTGTTTCGGGCATAGTGTCTTCAAAGAGTGACGAGAGTCTAATCTCAGAGATCATATTTACTAGATCGACCAGCTTATCTCATTGAAAAATGCCTATTCTTTTGTGGATTTGGAGGTTAAGGACTCTTGGGAGAAGCCCATTTCAGTTATAGAGAGTGAGAGCTCATTTTTGTCAACGCAATAATTAATTTTGCTGTTTGAAATAGCTCGAGCGTCAGCAGCTGTGGACTTTTTCACAATGTCAGAAAGAATTCTGCTGCTTTCTGAAGTTTACCCCTCCTTCCTCACACAGTAATATCTTTATGGGTCAATTGCAGAGCACTACTACAAAATGCTACTCAAAAACCTTTATGCAGCGGATCCGCTTCCATCTCCTACCTTGTTCTATGTGGAGATCTCTGTCCCGACTGTGGAGTCTCTGCACACATAAGCTAACGTTTTAATATTAAATGTGGGAGGAACGGGGGGAGCGGATGTAAAATGGGAAATACTTACTTAAATGAATTAATGAATGAGAGCTTTATTAAGCACGGACAATTACACAGAGGTATCTAGGCGCTACGTAAGACAGAGAGTGGATTATGCCTAACGTCGTAGTTCTGTACAAAGAGCCAAGTTTTCAGGGACTGTCTAAACAAGGCAAGCGACTGAGCTGATTTCAGTTTCAGGGGAAGGCGATTCCAGTGTAAGGCAGTGGACCTGAAGAAACTTCTCCCCCACAAGAAACTCACTTGAAAGGGTGTACCACCTGGCTTTTGCATAGCCTGAATGCAGGGTCCTGCCGGGTGTATGCCATCTCAGATTTTTCTTAAAACAGAATGGGCCCTGCCCATGAAGGGTCTTATAGGCCGTACAAAGTGCTTTGAAGATGATACGTTGCTTAACCAGGAACCAGTAAATCTGGCTGATATCTGACCTTACGGGCTGCAATTCAGGAGTCTTTAGAAGGAATCTCTCCACAGCATTTTGAAGGATTTGCAGTTTCTTGAGTAGACTTCAAAAGCGGAGGGGTTTTAAAAAGATAAGTAGGGGCTTAGGGAGTGACATCTACCAGCCCAAAAAGGAATAAGCCCATTGCAATTTACAAGCTGCACTTCTATAGTTACTATAGCTAACAAGCATTGGAAAAGCCAATAGGTTTCGCCTATGAGAACGTCCATTCCCGCCCATACATCATAAATCTGAACACTTCAGATCTGTGGCGCATACATTGGGCGGTGATTGCCACTGGTGTTGAACTCTGCTTTAAACCTACAGTCAACAAGAACTGACTGTGGTGTGGCCGTTTACATTCTTATAATAGGGTTTTCCAGTTTTTTGGGTGTCCCTTGTAGTCTTGGCAGACCTTTACCATTCATGGCAAAGTGTACCCTGTATTGAGCCAACCTTTTTACAAGTTTGTCACACAATGTCTATACATCAGAGATTAATACTCGTGACTGATTGGAACACCTTTGCATACTTTGGGGCAGTGACCCTAAATACTAAAGTCCTCTGGGTTCAGTATCGTAGCTTGGACGCCACAGGCCTTGGTGCAAGCAAAGGGAAATGCACCCTTTGACTGCTGTTGGGGGAACAAAAATACAGCAATCATCAGGGTTCAACGGGCCCCTCAGAGCTCTGGGCCCTGGTGCACTCTGCCTGCTGCACAAATGGTAGCTGTGCCCCTGTCTGGGTTTGAAGATCCTCATGAATTTGCAAGAACTTATCACAAGCAGTGCAACATCTTCTTCTACATAAAACACAATCCTTGGTGATGCAATAGGACTGGCTTATAAGTGAAAGTGCCTTGTCATCATGACAAAGAGTCAAGCAGTTGTCTGGTTCTGAAGGACACAAATGGGAGATACAAGACAATGTGTGGTATAGAACAAAGACAAGGAGTAGTGGGGGAGATCGAGATTAGGGAATAAAGTAAATCTTGGGAACTACACACTGGAACACTGATACTAAATACAGCAAGTACAATTAATATAGTATGCATTTGGCCTTAAGTTCAGAGTTGTTTCCTCAGACTACTTGCCCAGCACTAATCCCTAGAGATGGACGAATCACTTTAAAAGCAAGCCAGGTTTGAGCTTGAAGCCTGGCTCTGGCTCAGCTCGAAGTCATGTTGGAACTTCGAGCCCATAAAGAGTCGAGCTTTCATATGGCTTCTGCCTGCCTCCTTCCTTTACTCCTTCCCTGTAACTTGGATGTGGCGTTATGGCCAGAGCTGTCAACTTTGGAACTGGGGAATCAGGTTTGAGTCTTAGTGTCAGCTCAACATCCTGCGATTTTGGGCAAATCACTAAATCTTCCCAACGCTAGGAACAATGAATGGTGACCTTGTGTAATGTATCTGGTGCTCGAGTAAAGCACCCTACTACATTTGTGCAGAGTTTGTGCTATATAAAATCTGCAGAAAAGTACACAACGAGGTAAAGAGAAAGCCTTAACATAAGGAAAGACAAATAGATACCCATTTGCTGGCTGATTTGTACAAAGTGACACCAAAAAAGCTGGATAAATTGCAGGTTCCCCGCTTAAATCTTAGGCAAATATTTTATTGCAGCAAAACTCTCTTTTCTTCATTACCGTACATGGAAGCACTTTTAAATATGTGCGTTGAGAATACCAGTTGTGCAAAAACCTTTAGGGGCAGATTTACAAGATCTGGCGCATCTCTGCATATTAGCAGAGATGCGTCAGTTCATTTGCGTCACGTAAAAAAACCCTTGCGCCACCATGGATGCGTCGCGTTTACATTGCGGCGCACCGTGGCTCAAGGATAAACAGATGCGTGACGCATCTTTCGGCGTAAAGGCAGCGCATTGCTGGAGTCATGTCGCAAGCAAAACGCAACTCCAGCAATGGTCAGGAATGCCTATTTCTATTAAGGTGCTTCACTCCTTACGCCTGCAGGCGTAAGGTTTTGACGCAATGGCGTCATAAAAATGCCTCCGTGAAATCTTTTAAATTTCACTGCGTCACTTTTACGAGGCTTTCTCACGTCGGAACACCCACCCTGCATACATTATACCTGACGCAGGTATAATGTAGCGCAGGGCTTTACAACGTGACGCATCTCCCTAAATGCGTCAAATTGTAAATACGTTGCAACGTGGCGCATTGTTTACGACGGCGCTGTGTCACAGAAGTGGCGCAACGGCGGCGTAAAGTTGTCGCAAGGGGCTTGTAAATCTGCCCCTTAGTGTTTTATTTAATAGACAACAATGTTTCTCTATAACAATCTGGTCCATGGGCAGGCTTTACGTGACAATTGTCTTGCCTCTTAGTTCACTAACAGTTTATGTTTTAAAACTATCACTTTTAATAAAGAACTTCTCAGTGTATTGCTACAATGTGGCGTGTTAATGTCAAAGCTTCAACATGTTGAAGAAATAAACTGTTTTCAATTTTGTAGAGACATTATCATGTCTTACAGTGATGTTTGGTGTTCGATTTACATAGCAAACATTTTTAGGGCTCGGCTCGTGCATGGGCTCTAAGATCCACGTTAGACTCTTGGCTGGCTCCCCATGTTAATTTGGTGGCTCGCCCACCTCTAGTAATCCCGACTACGGAAATATCAACAAAAAAACCTGCAAAGCTTCAAATTGTTTCCATGGTTTTCAAATGCCCGGTCACGAGTTTCTCAATCGCTTTTTCCAATGAAACGCAGTACTGCATGCCACTTTTCTTTCATGTGTGTTGCCTCTGCGTACAGTCCATTAAATATATGTAGTTCTCTGCGATTGCAAAATGAATGACCAGCCACTCCGAGTCTGAAAACAATCGTTGTGCGGTATCCAAACACTCAAAAGAACTACATTACTTACCATTTGTACAAAAATATGACGGAAACTCGTGTGTGAATATGCAACGGGCGAAGCCTTAATTGCTTTCAGAATCGATCACGTCGTACATAAATAAAAGCATAGGCCAAGCAAAGCATACCTGATCCCACAAGATTACCATAAAACTAAAAGGCAATCCACTTGGGTCACAGTGCCCTCCTATGGATCTCATTGTGCACACACAATAAGCCAGCAGCCTCCACAAGCTTGAAAACATTCCTTTCTTTGAGGACTTTTCACCATTGACAGCACCGAGATCATTCACCTTCTCCATAGGAGTGAAGCACAAGCATCTGTGAAGAACAGCAATAGGATGCAGACAGCGTCCCCCTGTCTCTTTTAACCCCCATCTCACCAGGGAGGGGATGTTTAGGGAGACGAAGTATGTAGCCCTATAAGCACCCTCACTTAGAGAATATAAACACATTAAATGTATGTCACTATGGTTATATCTAACCCTGGGCATAATACTTTGCTACGCTCACGGAGCATGCAAAGTTTGTGCTACTACGCAAATTGCACATAGCAGAGTAAAAAACTCTGCTAATCGATGTAGCGTAGCAGCAGTATATTAAACACATACAAATGCTTTGTTAAAGCAATTTTCTATGCTAAAAGCATATAACAAATTCACAAAAGTGAACTTTGACAATGAAAATATCAAGCAATGAGAGAGGTGATGATTTTGGGTTCCCCTAACCTAGGGGAGGACCAAGCAGATGCCTTGAACACAAAAGCATATCATGTGAACGATTCAGTGGTGGTCCCTTCCTCCTAGGACCACCCCAAGCACAGTTATGGGCAAAAATACAATCCCAACCAAAGGCCCTGCAAAGCATTATGGGACGAGATTAGCAGTGGGCAGTGAATATTATAGTGTGCAATATCAAAATAATTCTACAAAGAGCTGCAGTTCAACTAGTCGTTACTAGATGTCCCTCACGAGTCAAATGCAAAAGCATTGAAATTATTAATACATCAAGCTGCAGTTCCACTAGTCGTTACTAGATGTCCCTCACGAGTCAAATGCAAAAGCATTGAAACCCTTTCATGAAGCTTTTGCATTTGACTCGTGAGGACATCTAGTAACGACTAGTGGAACTGCAGCTCTTAGTAGAATTATTTTGATATTGGATACTATAATATTCACTGCCCACTGCTAATCTTGTCCCATAATGCTTTGCAGGGCCTTTGGTTGGGATTGTATTTTTGCCAATAACTGTGCTTGGGGTGGTCCTAAGAGGATGGGACCACCACTGAATCGTTCAAAAGATGTGCTTTTTGTTTTCAAGGCATCTGCTTGGTTCTCTCCTAGGTTAGGGAGGATACCAAAATCATCACCTCTCTCACTGCTTGTTAATTTATCAATTTCACTTTTGTGAAATGCTATATGCATTTTAGCATATAAAGACAGAGATACTTATTTTATTTTAACTTGCACTGTGCAAATTATCTTTGGCAATTATTGTACAGTGCAGTCAAGCACACAGCTACGCACTATGCAATTTGCATAGCTACGTGTAGTTCAAAATGTACTTCACGTAGCTACGTGAAGTGCTACTATGCAAACTACGCCCAGGGTTAGTTATATCCCCACTTTAAATTAAGACAAACCTAAAAACAGCTAACATTTACGGGTGCCAAAAACAGACATGACAATTGAGGGGTTTGGATAGGATGTCGCATGTTTTAACAGACAAGGAACGAAGCTAAGACCGTAAGCACTGCCACCGCTTTCCCTCAACAACGCAAATGCGGAAGGCAAGCTGACAAGACAAGAGGTGGCCATGTGGAGCTTCGGACGTCCGGGCTGATCTTGGGCGCTTAGTGTGGGCTCAGCTAACTCCGCCGGCGCCCATTGACTAATTGACTAATCGGCATAGGCTAGATGGGACAGGAGGCTCCCGGGGACGGTGGAGGGCAGGAGATCCATGAGCAGGGAGCATGGGCCGGGGCTCCCGCAATCCAAGGATATACCGCCAGGACCAAATGGCAGCCAAAGATCGACCCTCGCAGCTGTGATACCGACAGGTGTCCTCAGAACATTTATACACCTAAAACATCTCTTTGCCATTATATATACTGGACAAATCTAGTTACTCTACCCTGATAACCCCGCAACAGTGTTCCTAACGTGCATTCTATGCACAGTCATTCAGCCCATCCTGTTGCCTCTACAAGAGTGGGACAATTTTGGTCTCCTTCCCCACTTTGGTTACTAATTACTGACTCTTTACGATCCTCTCACTTTGTGCTCACCTAGTGCACATATAAATGCCTGGTCCTAAATGGCGGCCAAAGATTGTTCCTCGCAACTGCGATACCGACAGGCGTCCTCTGAACTTTTATCCACCTAATTCATCTTTTTGCCATTATATATACGTGACGAATCTAGTCACTTTACCCTGCTAACCCCGCCTTTTCATGATCCCCCTCCAACTTGGTGCCTACCTCACTCACCCGATTAAGCCTGAACCCAAAATGTCGTCATGAATCAACACCTACTGTGACCCTGTCCCCCGATCGCGGTACTGAGGGCCAAATATCCCACCTTGATGCTGCAGTAAGTGTATGGATGGACCAGTTACTTTTGCCTGCTAACCCTGACGCCTTATGACCTCACAATAATCGTAAAAAATTCACTTGATCACCGGAATATATGCCTTCTCCTTCTAGTACTTCTATTCGCTATCCTAGTGGCGCCTTCCTCTTCCCCCCACCACCCTCCCCCTCCTCATTCTCCAACTATGGCAACCAATCGAGTTAAGACTGGAGTTAACTGTTTTAAGATCATTTATCCCCCTAATTTGTCCAAAGCTTCAGCAAAACGTTCAAACATAACACCCTTGAACAATTTCCTGATTCCCTCTTTGTTGACCAATTCCATAGTGGTTGTTATGGGAGGCTCAAAACTGACTTCATTTTCTTCACTCACGACATCCCTTCCTGGTTCACCAGCTTCTATAACTCCTTCAACGTCACCTCCTCCTCCTCTATCGCACATGGGCAACGGCTTAAATTCTCCCCCTCTACTTGTTTTAATGGCTCACTCACTATCTCACTCTATAACAATGGTACTGTCTTGATTCAAGCAAAAGATACTTGTCTCTCTCTTTTCGACCACCTCTTCCCTTCCCTTCTCCCCACCCCTGCGACCGTGATCTCCCTTGATTCTTCATCTAACTCCTCCCTTCACTCCCTATCTCCTCCCCTGACCCTCCTAAACTCTAATAGGCCGCTCTACTGGGAGGCACAGGCCTCCCCCCTAGCCGACCCTTTGCCCCCCCTCTCACCTGCCCCCTCTTCTCCCAATCTTCCCCCTTCAAAATGGGACGTTACCCTCAACACATCAGCCTTACCTATGGCTAACACTCTCCTTTTCCCCTCTGCACCATCCTGGAATTCCGTAGTAACCTCCTCCCCCCGAACCCTGCCCACTACCCCCTTTTTAAACCCATCTTTCCAACAGCCTGATTTCCCAGTTAACTCTGCGTACTTCCCCCTTATTCCCTCCCTTTTCTTCTACCCTACCCGCTCTCCCCCTCTCCTTGTATCCTGAATTCTGCACAAACCCCTTTCTTCTCTCCTCATCCTCCCTTCTCTCCATTATTGCTGCTCAATCCTGTATCCCCCTGTGGCAATCTCTTCCTTTTCCCTCCCCCGGGCCTAGCAGAACCATACTCTCTCTTCAACTACCCTCTAGGTCAATCCTCCCCGCTCTACTTGGTGCCAGCCCCCTAACACTCACCTCTCCTAGCCCACGGGACCTCTCCAGCCCCTTCTCGTCTCTTTTCCCCTAACCTCCTGCCATTCCATGACTCCCCTCTTTCCCCTTCCCGCATTCCGCCCTCCCTCCACTTTCCACACCCGTCTCCGCCTAAATTTGAACTCAATTCTTCTCCTCTGTTCAACAGCCACAAAGATAACTCTCTTTCCACCTCAGATGCACCAACAACTTCTTTCAACCACCATCTATCTCCACCTTTCACTCCTGCACCCCATTACTCCTTCCTCACCCCCACTTCTCCCCGCACTCCCTCGCCAATTGCACTCCCTCTGGAACCCATCGATCCTCCCAACATTCCGTGCTCAGCCCTACTCTCTTTAGAAAACAAATTCGGATTTCTCATCTCCTCAATCTCCCAGCTTGAAGCCGCCATCTCACTCCTAAGTACTAAAATTTCCACCTTTCCCAACAACCCAATTCCCCTGGCAAGCACCCACTTCCCCAAACTCCTGAGGAATACCTTGTTCCCGCGCCCCAAAAAAGCCACACAATCTGTCATCTGCAGACATCGCTGATTTACTGGCTAGTTACAAGACTTCTAACGCCATCCCCGTCCCCTCTCCTCTCCAATTACGTCTACTCAGTGCACTGTCCCGACCATCTCCTCTGCCAGAGCTAAACATCAGCCTTATTCTACCCTGGCACCCTCATACAGGAACAGTATCCCTATCACCCCTATAAGCCCAAACGCCCCCTTCACCAAAACAGTCCTGTCAGAGTTGCGCTGTTTGCTCCACAACTGCAAATCTGTAATTAAACACAAGCTGGAAATTTCTGACACCATCATTCTTCACAATCTTGAAATCACTGGTGGATCAGGTCATTCACCCTACCCCCCTAGAGAAGCGCAAATCGTTAGTCACTTGGCAGAACTTTGACAACATCTCTGAAGATGCCCTCCTCAAATGCATTCTTGAAACAAAACCCCCTAACCATTCTTCCGACCCCATCCCGAGTGACATCGCCACTGACTTCTACACCCACACTCTTTCCTATTGGACCAGTCTGGTTAACCTCTTCCTCAGCCAAGGCTCCCTTCTTGTTGCCCTTAAAACAGGACAGGTTACCCCACTTCTTAAAATACCCTCCGCTGATGCGAATGACCTCAACAACTTCCGCCCCATCACCAACCTCCCTTTTCTTGCGAAAATAACAGAAAGATGTGTAGCAAAACAACTCTCCCTACATATTAAGGATAACAATCTTCTCGACGAATTCCAATCTGGTTTCATGCAAGACTGCAGCACTGAAACAGCCCTGCTGCAAGTGATCGACGATGCCCTGCGTGTACTTGACTCGGGGGAGTCTTGTCTTCTGATTCTTCTAGACCTTTCTGCAGCTTTTGACACTGTTAATCACAACACTCTCCTAAACACTTTAAAACAGAGAATGGGCTTGGAAGGTACAGTGCTTAAATGGTTTGCTTCATTCCTCTCGGACAGATCTCAAGTGATTAAAATAGCGAACAGCCTTTCGTCTTCAATGACGGTAGGTCAAGGCGTCCCTCGAGGATCTATACTCGCACCCACTTTGTTCAATCTTTATTTGGAACCATTGGGAAATCTCTTAAGGAAATCTGGGATACTTTGCCACCTCTATGCTGATGACACCCAAATCTACCTTAAGGTGTCTTCCTCACACGACATCTCAATCCTCAACTCTACTCTCAACTCTATTCAAAACTGGATGTTAGCTCATCAACTCATTCTGAATCCTTCCAAAACTGAATTCCTCCTCCTCTCTACCTCACGCTCTCCTCCTCCTGTTCAATCTTGGATGAATAAACTGAACTTACTGGACAACAAACCTATCGTTGTCAACAGCGCTAAATCCCTTGGTGTCATACTTGACAAAAGGCTCAATCTACCGTCCCACATCAAATCCATAGCAAAGAATGCACGTTACCAACTGCGCCTTCTCTGGGGGATTCGACGTTTCTTTCCGGAGCAAGACCTAAAAACCTTGGTCCAATCTCTGGTTCTCTCTAGATTGGACTATTGCAATTCTCTGCTTGCTGGCCTCCCCAAATCCCACCTTTCCCCTCTCAAATCCGTACTCCATTCAGCGGCTCGTTTTGTCTTTGGGGCCAAAAGAAGTGACCACATCACACCCATACTGTTTTCTCTTCGATGGCTTCCCATCGAAGCAAGATCAGTCTACAAGACTGCCTGTATCACCCACAAAGCCTTGCACACTTCCTCCCCTCAATACCTGCCAAATAAACTTAAAATCTCTGGAGGCTCTAGACCTTCATGTAATGCGGAAAAATTACTGCTTGAGCCCCCCCAGCTTCATAAGGGAAAGATCGATGGCTCAATCCTTCTTAGGCAATGCGGTCAGAATCTGGAACTCGCTTCCTCCACTACTCCGTACCACCACCTCTACCCGGACTTTCAAAACTGACCTCAAATCTCTTCTCTTCCAAAGACACTTCCAGAATTAATACATCCCTTTTCATGTCCCTCAAGGAAGTTCTTACAATGTTGTAAATATGTAATCAATGCCTGTACGATCCTAATCCTATTGTGTTTTTGATTTTTGTGTGACTGCCACCCATTGTTTTATTTTACTTTTTCATCTATCTCGTTTGTATCTGTAACGTGTAAGTATGTAAATTTCCTCATGTAACGTACTTGGTTCTATTGTGAAGCGCTCTGACACCTTTGGGTAAAGTCCGCGCTATATAAAATTGCATTAAATAAATAAATAAGACGGCTAGCAATCATGATGGAGGCGACCTTGTTTCTTCAACAGTTGAAATATTTTGAGCTTGGAAAACGAGACCGAGGCCGAAAGCAGTCATGTAAACAAAGCTGAAACGTCGGCCTCAAAGACAAAAGCTTACACCCTAACACAAATGGTCTGATCCAGATGAAGGTTGGAGTCAGGCAGTGGTCCCGGATTTCGGGTGCTGAAAAGTAATTTTTTTTGGACGGGGGGTTTCGTATTTTTCAAATTTTTTTTTTTGGGCCCATTACACCCTGACATGTGGGTGTAGTCGAGGACGCAACCCAGTATTTTAAGTTATGTGCCTGCGCCGCTAAGTAATAGGCACAAAAGTTCAGCAGCTACGGCCACCCAAGTGCAGCGGGTGTATATGAACACCCCAACGGATTTTGGGTTGACCACTTCCTTGAAACATGGGCCGGGAGAGGTGAAGCCGGACCCGATTGGGGCACGTTCCAAACGCCTCCCGGAGACAGGAACCCCCCTGCAAGCCCGCGAAAAGGGGGCAACCAGATTGGTTGCCCCCAAGCTAGCCGCCAGCCGCCCAATCCGGGTGGGAGGGGGCAAGCGCCGGGGGATTTAAAAGGGGCACAGGTTACCTGGGGCACCGGAGTCGTCATCGCTGAGAAGATCGCTGCTGGAGAAGTTTCGCCGAAGGAAGAAGAGTCGCCGAGGACACCCAGAAAACCAACGGCAGCAGGAAGGTGTCCCCGCTCGCCCCCGAGGACCAAGGCTGCCAGGATAGAATCAACAGAGCCCACCAGCTTTCAGCGGAGGAGCAGCTCGCCAGGGGACAACTGGGAACCGGCTGCAACCAGCGGTGACCAGCCAGCGGAGCAGCAGGCGAGGCTGCATTCCGAAGGTCCTGCCGGCCTTTCAGGGGCATCGCTGGGAGCACAGGGTCCTGCCGGCCTTTCTGGAGCAACACCGGGAGTAGAGGTTAGGACGGCGACAGCTTGGAAGCTTTCCCCGGCGTGAGCAGCGTTCGGCCTGTAAAGCGCTGGGCCGTCTGGAAGGAGCCTGATTGTCGTGCCGACGGGGGCTGCGTCTAGGGGGCAAAGGTCAGAAACAAAAGCGAGCGCGCTGGGGAAGCGCGGCTCGCCAGAAGTTAGCATCAACTGCATTGCCGGCATTACTGATTTTTTGGGAGTTTTGTTTTACCGACAGGCACTGCTTCTGGGGAAAGAAAAATCAGTTAACCAGCTGCAATTAAGGATTTAGACTCCGATTTCCCAAAATTCAAGAATTTAAACTCCGTTTTGGGAAGCTGACTACAGAGCACAGGTGTGTGCCTGCCTTAGGTCAGCTGTGCCTGACGACTTGCCCTGGAAGTTGAAACGGATAGGGTTAGGACAGTTCTTCATTAAATTGTCAGCAGAAAGAACCAAAGGCTAGTGGGCAACAAGTGGGGCAGGAGACTAGAGGTAAAGGCCCCGCCCATTGGAGGGAAGGCTCCACAACCGGAAGACATGGCTGGGAGACGTGGGGCAGCAAGAGAGAAGAGAATGCTGGCAAGAAACAGGGAGGTGCCGGGAAACAACGAAGCCCCAACAAAGGATTTGAGAAGGCCACAGGAGGACTCCGGGCCAGAGCTGGACGGCGATTTGGAGGAGCTTTTGAGAAAAACAAGAGCGCTGGTGGCCCTAAAGGGGAAAGCATGGATGGATGATGACATAGTGGAGTGGCCAGCCAAGAAGAAGCCGAAACGTATGCAGGCACCAGCTCAAGCACCCCCGCAAGGACAGGCAAGAAGGGGCCTGCAGCCAAAACAGCAGCCCCTTCGAAACCAGGCAGACGGGTGCCTAGAAAAACAACACAGCATCCCCCTGCAGCCCCAGGGTGAACGGTGGAAGGCCCCACCCTGAGGAACAAAGAAAGGGGCAGGATCGGGCAACCACACCACCGGATGTGGTGACCGACTCAGGCGACGAGGAGGGCAGCAGCGACAAAGAGGGGCTTGTGGCCAACACGGCGGCCCCTCGAGGAGCACACAGCCTACCAAGATCCACGACAGACAACGGACATGGTGAGCATCACGCGCTAAGCGAAAGGGGTGATCGGCACAAAAATGGGCAAGGGCTAAATTGTACCAGTGAGGGAGTACCCAGAAAAATCACAAATTATGGCACACAGCGAAATGAAATTCAAATTTGTAACGCGTGCTAATACCCGGGGCTGTCTAGGCGTGGCGGCTCACCATAATCTGCTAAGCCAGAGTGGGGTGTTGGAATGATGTGACCGGGCTAGTTGTTAAAAAGCTGAGTTTTTAAAAGTTTGCGAAATGCCAAGAGATTGTTTTCTGCCTTAAGGACCAGTGGGAGTGAGTTCCACAATCTGGCTGTGCCTGCAATGAAACTTCTCCCCCCCATGAGGCCGTTTTGGTCCTAGGAATGATCAGATTTGGGGAGGTCACTGAGCGGAGCTGCCTCTCTGAGATGTACCACTTGAACTTGTTTGCAAAGTAGTCGGGCCAAGACCATGTAGTGCTTTAATGACGATGCAAAGGGCCTTGAATTCGATCCCTCTTATAACTGGTAGCCAATGCAATATTGGGAGGGCATGAGCCACTGATTGATGTTTCGGGATAGCAAGCAGCAGGCGAGCTGCTGCATTTTGGAGGACCTGCATTTTGTTAAGGAGACGTGATTGTATATTGAGGAACAGCCCACTGCAATAATCTATTTTTGACAGGATAAGAGCTGTTACCACTGCTTTCTGGAGTTCTAGCGGGATAAAAGATCAAATGTTCCTGATAGTTTTAATCGTGAATAAACATGTGGAGTTGATTGCATTGATTTGCCCCTCGAAGGATAGCTTGGTGTCAAAGTAGATTCTTAGGTTTTTCACCTTAGAGACAGGATTTGGGATTTCTCCCAATTCCTGTGGCCACCAGCTTGGTTGCCAAAAAGAGGTGTACGTCCAAAGAGCAGCACCTCAGTTTTTTCTGTGTTTAGCTTCAGGCAGTTTTGGGACATCCAATGTCCAACTTCGCACAAGCAGTCATGAAATCGCAATGCAGTGTCCGTCGAGTCCCCTGAAAAGGACGCCACGATTTGCGTGTCATCGGCATATGACACTGTCTTAAAGCCGAAGGACTTTATGAGAGAGCAGAGGGGGGTGACATAAAGGTTGAAAAGTGTCGGGCTCAGTGAGGAGCCTTGCGGCACCCCGCAGGGAAAAGTGAACCAGGACCACCTGTGTCCGCCAAGCTCCACCCGTTGCTCTCTGTCACAGAGAAAGGACTTCAGAAGAGCCAGAGCCGTGCCCCTGATCCCTACAGAAAAGAGTCAGCTTATAAGAAGATCGTGATCCACCATGTCGAAGGCCGCCGAGAGGTCCAGAAGGATCAGGGCTGTCTTCCCACCTTTATTCAGGACCTCGCTTATTTTCTCCGACACATTGATCAAGGCTATCTCAGTGCTGTGTTGACTTCTAAAGCCATATTGGGAGTTGTCTAGAAGTTTATTGTCGTTAATAAACTGGGTTAGCTCTATATTCATGGCCTTCTCTACGATCTTGGCTGAGAGAGGTAGTCGAGAGGTAGGCCTGTAGCTGTTCGGATCGGCATTATCCAGGTTTGGTTTTATCAGCAGGGGGGGAATAGATGCCCTCTTCCAAGGTATCGGAAAATATCCATTGGAGAACATACAGTTGAAGATATCTTTAAGGTAGTTAGTTGTGACCTCCGGGGCCAGGTGGAGAATTTTAGGGGGGCAAGGGTCCCAGGGTGATCCTGATCTCGTCTGACTGAGAATCGTCATGACCTGTGTATCCGAGATGGGGTTAAAGGTATCAAAGCTAGGGATAGTAGCTGCAGGAATGCTTTCACTGCTTAAGACCTCTGTTGTAGTGGAGGAGGGTCCCTTAGGTGGATGGAGAGAAAGGAGCCGGAGACTTCTTTAACTTTTGCCTGGAAGGAGTCTGCTAGCAGTTTACAAAATTCTTGATCTACATCTGTATCTTTCTGAACTGGGAGTTTACTCAGTTTCTGGACTGTGGAAAAGAGTTATTTGGCGGAATTAAGGGATGCGCTAATCTTAACGGAATAGTAGCGTTTTTTTGTGGTTAAAAGTTTTGTTTTATATTCCGCAATGGCTTTTTTATAAGCGATCTTGTCGTCAAGGTCATATTGCAAGCGCCATTTCCTTTCCAGCCTTCGACAGGCTTGCTTCTGTTGTCTCAGGCTATCGTCAAACCATGGCTCGGAAGGGGATTTCTTTTTATAGGGGTAAACAACTACGCTACGCACGGGCCATGGCCCCTTCAGCCCCCCTGGCTGCAAACCCAAGGGGGGGCCAACAGGAATTCCAGGGGGAAGCATGGGGTCAAGTGCAGCCACTTCAAGCGGCATGGATGCCTTGGTGGCACTGGCCTGGGCCGGGAGCCCCATATGGGGGGGGGACCCCAGGCAAGTACAGGGCTCAACAGGGGGGCCAGGGACCTGAGCAAAGGAAGGGACAAGAAGGAGTAAGCGTCAGGCAGCAAAGCCCGCAGGGGAAAAAGAGCAAAGAGGGCACAGGCTCAGGGAGGGTCACGCAGAGCAAGCAGGGTGGCGCTGCGGCACCAGAGGGAGACCAACTGGAAAAGGTCAAGGCAGGGGAGGGGTAGGACCCAGGTGGGAAGACAGCAAGCGAGTACGTATGCCCCTCCTTGGGGGACCCACCTACCACCACAAAACTCCTGGGGTTAGCAAACCGTATCCCACTATCAGTGAAAGAGAGGATTTTGCGGAAGGAGTTTATAGATATATTCTATTTGCTGGAGATGCACCATGCAGGGGCAACGTGTTGGAAATATGATAAAGATGAATGCAATTGGGGGTCAGCATGCAAGTTTAAACACAGTTGCTGGACCTGCGGGGGCAACCATCCCGCTGTGCAATGCACAGTCACAAGTGACAGGTATCAGCAGAGACAAGGCCAACGCAAAGAAATAGCGGCCAGGGAGAGGCGGCATACGGGGGGAAGGATGGAGTGTGTGAGGGGCTAGCACTGCCTACCCCCATAAATGCAGGGAGACTAATATCCTTACTAAATAACTACCCGAAGAAAGCAGACAGAGAACAATTGGCATAAGGTTTCACGTCTGGGTTCCCCATCCATTACAAAGGACCGGTGGCCCCGCGGCTTAGCCGCAACTTAAAATCGGTATAGGACAACCCCAAGGCAGCTAGACACAAGGTGGACAAGGAGGTCCAACTAGGTAGAGTGGCTGGCCCATTTGCCTCCCCTCCACTACCAAACCTGATAGACTCGCTGTTAGGCGTGGTACCTAAGAAGGAAGCAGGTAAATACCGGCTCAGACACGACATTTCACACCCGCACTGTAGCTTACGCCTCCCTGGACGACGCAGTAGATTTAATTAAACAGGCAGGGAAGGGGGCTCTGCTGGCAAAAACAGATATCGAGTCAGCATTTCGCCTGTTACCAGTGCACCCAGACAGTTACCACCTCCTAGGTTTCCAACTGTACAGGAACTATTACTATGACAAATGCTTACCCATGGGCTGTTCAATATCCTACGCTTATTTTGAATCATTTAGTAGTTTTCTCAAATGGGAACTTGGCACGCGCCACCCCCGTGCACTACTTGGATGATTTTCTGTTCATTGGTAAAGCAGGAACGGAGGAGTGTGCAAACCTCCTCCGCCACTTTGTGGATCTGACTGAAGAGTTAGGAGTTCCGATAGCGCAGGACAAGACCGAAGGCCCGACCACCAAGCTATCCTTCCTCGGGATAGAACTAGACTCATTGGGTGGGACATGTAAGCTACCAGCAGAAAAGGTAGCTGAGCTACGCCAGATCATACTGCAGCTACGGCAGCAGAGAAAGGTGACGCTAGGCGAGATACAGCAGCTGCTTGGTAAACCGAATTTTGCCACCAGAGTAATTACTGCAGTGTGCCCCTTTGCCAGGCGCCTGGCCTGTATGACCAGGGGTTTGTCACAGAAGCATCACAGAGTGTGCCTTACAGAAGGAGTGAAGGAGGACCTGGGGCAATGGGAAACTTTCTTGGCCAAGTTCAACGGTACCCTAATGTGGCGAGAACCCTGGGTGCGGGCGGATCAGCTAGAGCTCTACACTGATGCAGCAGGTAGCCACGGCTTTGGGGCCATCCTGGGGTCGGCAAGGGCAGCATCAGAAAGGCTAACCAGCTGGCACCAGAGTGGGACCACTGGCAACATCACCTTGTTAAAACTATTTCCCATTGTAGTGGCCTATATCATATGGGGCCACACACTGGCCAATCGGCAGATAATCCTATGGTCAGACAACCATGCGGTGGTACAAGTGATCAACTTGGGAAAGCTAGTCGAGTGCCAGCTGACAGCAAACATTGCAATCAGGGCAAGGCACATAGCGGGTTTAGATACCTCAATAGCTGATTCCATTTCTCGGATTTAGTGGAGCAGGTTCAGGGAGCTCGAACCGGATGCTGACCAAGCTATGACACCAGTGCCAGAGGAGCTATGGGGTTTGGTGGAGGTACGGTCTGATTAACCTGACGTCCCTGGGTTACCACATGGAGGATGGGGTGCACCTGATGGGGGTAGGCATGGACATGTTTATACATGACATATTCAGGGTCCTGGAACAGCTGGGTATCTCTTGAGAAAGGGCGAAGGGAGGTGGCAAAGGGGGGAGCTGCCTCCAATCGTTAAACCGTAGGTAGCGTGGCGGAAGAGACCCAGATAAAGATCCAAAAGGGGAAATTACTAGAAGTAGATGAGCTGATCACACAGTGTCCTTGGGATGCCTCACGGCAGAGACACACAGTGAGCGAATGACAGCACACAGCCATAGACAGAGTAGATGAGATGCTCGCACAGGGTCCTTGGGATGCCACTAGGCAGGGGCACTGAGGAGCAGGCGAGTGGCCAGCAATGGTCCAGGGCAAGCAGAACGGCATTTGCAGCCCGGGCCGGTCCTAACGGACGCCCACAAACTCGGTAGAAATGGAAGCCTGGAACCGCACAACACAGAGGCCTTGCTTAAAGGTGCACCTCGAGCCAAGATAGTGCTGCCATAAAAGGACTAACACCAAACTGGGAGGACAATGCATGATGTAAAATGACATGGATGTTTATGAATGACCAACCAAAAGTTGCGAGATGTATAAACCATGTTTTAATAAACTGCGGCCTTTCTATGCACCATACCATGTTGTCGCTGGAATAATTGATGGGGAAAGGGACCCAGTGGGCAGGGGGCTAAGAAGGGGCGGGGACTCGCCCCTGGGAGGGGTTGAAACATGGGCCTGGGGAGGCAAAGCTGGACCTGATTGGGGCCGTGCCAAATGCCTCCCGGAGGCGGGAACCCTCCACATAAGTCAGCGAAAAGGGGGCGACCAATCATGGTCGCCCTTAAGCTAGCCGCCATCTGCCAAATCCGGGCAGGAGGGAGCAAGCGGCCGGGGGGTTTAAAAGGGGCACAGGTTTCCCCTTGTGGTCACTGAACACGCCCCCAATTGAATCGGATTCCCACCCACCCACACCAAAAGGAAGCGGGAATCGCAGCCGCGAGGTTGAAGGGAAAGGGGGGAGCAGAAGAGACCCAGAAAAAGATCCAAAAGGAGAAATTACTAGAAGTAGATGAGCTGATCACATAGTGTCTTTTGGATACCTCGTGGCAGGGACACACAGTGAGCGAATGACAACACACAGCAATAAACAGAGTAGATGAGATGCTCGCATAGGGTCCTTGGGATGCCACATGGCAGGGGCACTTAGGAGCAGGCGAGTGGCCAGCAAAGGTCCAGGGCAAGCGGAACGGCACTTACAACTCGGGCCGGTCCTAACGGATGCCCACAAACTCGGTAGCAAGGGAAGCCTGGAACCACACAACACGGAGGCCTTGCTTAACCCCTTCGGTGCTCATGACGAGCTCAGCTCGTCATGCTGCGCAGTGCTCGTGTGCGCATGACGAGCTGAGCTCGTCATGAACCCGCCCACTCAATGAAACGCCCCGCACAGGGCGAAAATTGGCCGCGCACCGAAGGGGTTAAAGGGGCACCTCGAGCCAAGATAGTGCTGTCATAAAAGGACTAACACCAAACTGGGAGAACAATGCATGATGTAAAATGGCATGGATGTTTATGAATGACCAACCAAAAGTTGTGAGATGTATAAACCATGTTTTAATAAACTGCAGCCTTTCTATGCACCATACCATGTTGTCACTGGAATAATTTGTTGTATTCCGCTTTAGGTGTCCGTATATAGGTTTTCCTGATACATGTCCTTATATAGGCACAATTCGCATTGCCCTTATATAGGCATAAGATCCCAGTCCTTATTTAGGCATTAGCCATGCTATCCAAATACAAGGCATGGTCACCTACATCCGTCCACCCCAACGTCACAACGAGTTCTTAGAAACCAGACCCGTAAGCTCTTGGGAGTTCCCCTAGCACAGGATTATTGATTTCTCCAAGAACTCATTTATTATGCATGAACCGCTATTCCTTAAGGGTTCATTCCTGACGTCTTCCTCTGCCCGACTTTACGTCAATGCTAACATTCCAAGGCACCTACCGGGTATAAATATACCTTCCCTTGCCCAAGCAAGTAGGAGGAGACCTCGACTTTAGAGGAGCCTGTGTCCCGGCCTGACGCACTGACAAGAGATGCTGTCATCCCTGCTCGCAGAGAATCCAGCTTCCAGTGTTCTGACTCCCTTCGCGGGGTGTTAGAGTTCGAGACTCGGAAAGAGATTCCCACCTCTCTCATTCTCAAGGTATGGAGCTGACTAGAACCTAGAGGGACTCTTGGCATACCAGACTTGGCATACCAGACTTAGCATACTATAGCATACCATACTATAGAATACATCACCTACTTCTTACCTTGCACTATACTTAGGTTAGGTACACTGGGGTAGAACTAGTTAGAGAAGCATCTTATGAGTACTCGCATTTTTAGCTTATGTTATTCATGTATATGAATATATGTGTCATAGCTAAAAGATAATGCTAGCGCAGTATTATTTATTTCAACTGCTTACGCTGTACATAATATATCTCGCACACTGTCTTATGATTGTAACAGCTCATATCTCTTACACGAGAAACAAGACTGTTCAATAAATCCTTTTATTGAAACGCCCGTCTATTCTTTCTGTGTAACTCTGAAGAAACTAAGCATGCACGATTAGCTGAGTGAAACTGTTATCTGTTGTTTCCACGATTCTGAGAGTGTTCCGATTCTAAAGGGAAACAAAGTTGTCATGTTTATGCGGTTGCCAGAAACTACTCCCTTCTTGTTTACAAGGAGTTTCTAGTGGCATCTGAGTTAGCTGGTACAAAGTAATTAAGTTTAATATACTCGATAGGGGCATACTGGCCTCAGTCCTATGCCAAACCTATAGGGTATATTATTCCAATGCGCAGAGCCTATTAGGGAAATAGGAACTACACTACAAATTGATGGGGAAAGGGACGCAGTTGGGCAGGGCGCTGAGAAGGGGGGAACTTGCCCCTAGGAGGGGTTTCCCCCCACACCCACCCGATATCAGATGGGACAAGAGTTGCTTCAGTCGCACTAAATAGTGCAACAGAAGAAGAACAGGAATATTAGAAAATAAATCCAATACTTTAGGGAGAACCACCATCTTGATTAACAAAATCCTCCCCAATAACAATAATGGTTATGGTAACTGTATCCACTGATCTCTGCACACAGAAAGTATGTCTATGGCAGTGCCGAAGTTGGAACGGATCTGGTCATTGTTATCATGTGAGACCCCGACCCCAAGATAGGGGACACCAGCAGGGCTCCAATGAAGCAGGTATGCAAGCAGGGAGGATGGGAAATCATTTGTAAGTGGAAATATCTCTGACTTGGAGCAGTTGATTTGTAGTCCAGAATACCCACCAAAACAGACAAAGTCACGGATGATGGGGGCAAGGTTTGCATCTGGGTGCTAAACATACAACATTATATCATCTGCATATAATGAGCAGCTTCAAGATTGACTGCAGAGACATAGCCCGTGGCGCAAGTGGAATTCCCAGATAAAGCAAGCCAGAGGCCCAATAGCCCAAAAAAAAATTAAAGGGGAAAGGGGGCATCCCTGATGGGTGCCTCAACTCACACCAAATGGAATAGAGTATAAGTTATTCACATGCACTTTAGCCCTGGGGGAAGTGTACAACAGGTTTATAAGCCAAAATAAGTATTTAATAAGCCCTTGCCTACGGAGCACCTCAAGCATAAATGTCCAATCTAAGCAATCAAATGCTTTCTCTGCAGCAAGCAAAATGGAAAATTATGGCAGTTGCGGATCGACCCAATGGAGAACCGCATCAATGTGCCAAGATTGAAGGAGGTGGAACGTTGCGGCACAAAACCAGACTGGTCCAGGAGCATCAAAAATTGCATAAGAGGCTGGAGCCGCCAAGCAAGGAGCTTGGAAAAGATCTTATTGTTAGTATTCAGTAACAATAGTGGCCTGTATGAAGCAAGATCAGAGGGGTCCTCGCTAGGTTTCAAAAGAACTGTGATAACAGCCGCCATACTCGAAGAAGGTAGGGACCTCTTAGAGATCACCTAGTTATACATATCCAGGAGCCTAGGAGCACAGGGGGCACTATAGGCTTTGTAGAAGTCCAGTGGAAGGCCATTGGCGCCATGGGCTTTGCCACAAGGGAGACTGGCAATAGCATTTTTAATATCCTCACGCATAATTGGGGAATTTAGTATTTCCCTGGCCTCACTATAGAGCTATGCCAATACTATCTGGTTGAAATACCGAGAGATGTACGAAGAGGCCCTACCAAGCCTGCAAGCATAAAGACAATCATATTACGACGGAAACTTGGACAATATGGACAGAAGATCAGTAGAGAAACCGCCATCCCTGCATTTAATAGCATCAACTCCCATATGCCCGTGCTTCCGCCCAGCTATCCAAGCAAGAGTTCTACCCGGTCTATCTCCCTCACTGAAAGTCCAAACCCGGGCACCTCGGCCCAGATACAGAACCTCTCACTCAGCCTCTTCTTGATATTCTAGAAGTGTCTTGTGCACCTGCGCTAAAAGATTCCTGTCCCCAGTTTCAGAATAGTCAGAGTCAAGATGCATAAGCTGGACCTCTAATCGTGAGAGTCGAGCGTGGATCGATTTTCGCACCCCTGCACTCTTGGAGATGCAAACCACCCGGATATAGGCCTTGAAGGCCTCCCTGAGGGTAGTGTTATCACTGACTGTTTTATCATTCAACTCAAAGTGTTCAACTGACTTCACCATAGAAGACTGCATCCCGTAACTCAGTACCGTGAAGCCACCACAAATAGAATTGGGGTGCAGGGGTATTTCAAGAGAAAGTCAATTTCACAAGTGAGTGATCCAATATGGTGTGAGGAAGCTTGTCTACTGCACTCACACAAGCCATAAGTGCTATTGAGAGCAACCACATATCAATACAAGAGAGGGTATCCTGTACAGTAGGATGGAAAGTATGTTCAGCAGCATCAGGATGAAGTGCTGTCCATGAATCAGCCAGGATATGCAACTGCTTAATTTGAGCAGGTGTAGACTGGAATGCCAAGGTGGTCGGGGGACCTCTGATGATATGTCAAGAGCGATGAGAGGGCGAGGTTGAAGTCACCCCTAAACGGTAGGCCAGTTATGGCACCTGGAGCATAACTACGCAATCTCGTCGAAGAACCCAGGGTCATCAATGTTCAGACCATAGATGTTAACCAATAACATACAATTACCATTCAGTATGCCGGCAATTACAACCAGCCTATCCACAGATTCAGTGATACATTCTGTTAGGGAGAAGTTCTGGATCAAGGTGACCACCCTCCTAGAGTAAGTGGAGTAGGATAAAAAGTAGCGATGGGTCCCCCGAGAGGAGGCAAACGATGAGGTGCTATGAGGGAAGCATTGGATCTCCTGAGTCAAGGCAATATCAATTTTATGTTGATCTAGGTATGCCAACACCTGCCTGGCCTTATGTGGGCAATTTATTCCTCACACATTCCACGTCAACAAATTAAGCTTTAAGGGAAAAAGGGAACAGAGGCTTGCTGTGAAGTGGACAGACCGTACCCCCAATAAGTAAATGTACCAAGTGAAGTATAAAGTATGTAGTTATGAGTGTGTGTTACTGCATAAACATATAATTAACAGCAACAACAAATAGAAACAAGACATAACCCTCAACCCTGCCGACCCCAAACACCGGCGAAAAACCCATGCATAGCTATTAAACAAGAGATTAGAAAGAAAAGGAACAGAAAAAGCCCCCAATCAAGGATAACCTTTAACCCTATGGCATAAATTGTGCTAAATGCAGAAGGGGCGCCTGGAGAGCACGGCAGTGCCCGAGCTAATTAACAGAGTAGACATGAAAAAAAATGTTGAGTGTCCTACCGGCAGGTGGACAATTGCATGTACTGGTAATCAGTCAGTGAACCCAGTCAGGGAGTCACGCTGTGCAGGGTGTCAACAAGCCAGCATCAACTGTGTGTCCAAAGTGCATGAAAGAAAGAACCGAAGTCAACACAGCCACAACTGAAGATCAGCTACAGTGAGGGAGGCCTTGGGCCAACAAATGGTGGATGTGCTAGACAACAGATGAGACAACTCAAGAAACAAGCAATTAGTTATTATCACTTAGGGTAGAGGCACCACGCCGCTCCCTGTCGTGAGATGTTGAAAGGCTGGAGGATTTAGAGGATCTGGCTTCGCCAGCAGAGATGTTGTGCTTGATGAATTCTAAGGCAGTTGCCGGTTGCAGGAAAAAAATTGTTTTACCAATGGGCCTCCTGTCCAGCAGGGGTGAAGTTGGAGTAAAAGGAGATCTTATATCCCTCATATTGAAGGTCAGGATTGTTCCTGTTAAGCCACAGAACCTGGTCACAATCTCTTTAGTTTAAAAAGCGTCTATAATGGGACGCTGGTTTTGACCAGGTTTGGGTTTAGGGGTAAGAGCACAATGCACCAGTTCAACAATGAAGACCTCAAAAAACAACCAGGTCCAAACAAACTGTCTAGGAGGATTTCCACAAAGTTCTCCGTGGTGGAGCAGTTGGCAGATTCGGGCCCCTCAGAATTATCACGTTGTTACAGCGCGATCTGCCTTCAAGTAGGGGTGGGCGAATAATTCCACTCCCCTGGTGGTTAAGTTGGCGAGCGCTTGAGATTAAAAATTGCGCGTTAGACATCCTCCTAGTGAGATTTCTCAATGGAGGTGGTAGCGGCAGGTTGTGACCGCTCATGTTGAGAAATCTGCCGCTCGCGTTGAGGAAGCTGTCGCTTGAGTAGAAAGTCTACTCAAGCGGCAGAAAGCAGCAGCGCCCTCTGGTGTGACTCGTAGTGCCATTCGCACTGATTTTACAGCGTGGGACAAACTCTGGGCACTAAAAATCAGTGCGAGCAGTGCGACTGAACAGACTCTCCGCCGCTGGTGGAACTCCACGGAGCACAACAGAGTTTTTACAGCACTTATTGGAGTTCCGCGGAGAAGAACTCTTCGAACTCCACCCAGGCCTACCTACAAGGCCCTCGATTTAGCTTTGATAAGCTTGAGTTCTTGCACGGACTCCATCAGATCCAGTTCCTGCTGAGAGTCTTCTAAATCAGAGATTCAAGACTTGGCATGTGTGAGCCTGGAGTCCTGACGATCAGCGCACTCCCGAATCCCATTCAGGCACGCAGTTACCATGTCCAGATCGTCGTCTGTAGATCGCAAGCCTTCCATAAGTTCCCTAAACATTGCAGTCACATCGGCATCAGCTGTAGTGTGAGAGTCTGCCGGTGAAGGAACAGTGTGTGCCCTGGATTAGCGCTTGTCAAACTGAAGTTTGGATTGTTTTTGTTCTGCTTTGCCCATTGTGAGGAGCTCCAGACCTGGATGACCAGAAACAACGCAAGAACCAGTACTGTCATAATAGGTAAGTATAAGAGCTGAAATGGGGAATACCTGGTTGTGTGATAGAGTCTTGAAGAAGGTCAAATGTAATATGACAGTGTGGATAACACTGACCAGCAGTGGGGGCTAAGTTTAAACAACAACTCAAATTGTGCACATGAGATGATCATCACAGAGATCCACCTGGGACACTGCTTGGCCTGTAAAGGTGAAAACCGCAGCAGTTAGGATTTGTCAGTCATATATAGTAGGAGAAGTCCCTAATCTTCATGCCGAGGCAAAGCCCTGTGTCACTTATGGGAGGTGCATAAGGTGGAGCCCCGCCGCTGTATCAAGGGTGTAGCTATGGAACCAAGACCACCCAGGTATCAAGGAGCTGTATGGGCCCTGGTCCCACCACGGTGTGAGGTGCAAATATCTCCCCCAGGTGGCTGGGGCACTGCTAGTAGAGCAAAGGAGGAGCTGAGTGTTCCTTCATATGCGCCCTGGGAAGGGGACGCCACCATATACTCAGAGCGGATTCCAGCACACCCGGTTGGAAGAGCAAGTGTCCTCATCAAACTGGGTCCCACAGAATGGGACAGAGAGAGGCGAGAGAAAAGAAGAAATGCTCAGGCCACCAGAGCTCTATTAACTTATGGCCATCTTCTTTGCAGGCTCTGTGGTGCCCCCCCTGAAAAGTAAATTGAAAGTACCTGAAGGAGCCTGTGTCCTGTGGAAGGACACTGGCCACAGGAAGCAGTTCTTGGTCCAAGCTCCACGGCTGGAGTGAAGACTGAAGCCCACGAAGAAGCTGGAGAGGAGGAGGAGGCTTCAACCAATAGGAAGCAAGGAAACAAAAGTGACATGGGAGCCAACCAAT
The DNA here is from genome assembly GCA_963921515.1 of Calotriton arnoldi. Taxonomy (NCBI): domain Eukaryota; kingdom Metazoa; phylum Chordata; class Amphibia; order Caudata; family Salamandridae; genus Calotriton; species Calotriton arnoldi. Next base: position 2,284,737 of record CAWUFW010000963.1, read on the forward strand.
AGTACGTAAAGGTAGGTAATGGGTGGGCTCAAAGCCCCTTTTAAGTTTTTTTTTAAAATAACAATAGCTTTCGCTGCCAGTGCAAACACGCAATCAGCAAAACCTAGGCAAAACCTAAAAATATCCCAAAACATTCATAAATGTACTCCAGCTCAGAAGTCAGGTAAGACCGACACCAACCATGGCCACTGCATGGTACTGCAACTCGGTTCTACAAAAGATTATGGAGGTAAGGACTTAAATGAAACTACATATGAAATAATTTTTAAATACATTATTGCATTTAAATTCTTTAAAATATATGTAAAATTATTTTAATGTTAGAAAAATATAAATGAAATTATAAATATATATTACTTCATGAAAAAATATTTTAGTACCTTTTTCAATATAAAAATAGACGTATTTTAGAAAACAAAATTAAATTAATTTAAATTAGTTCTGAACATAAAATGTAGTAAATTTTAATACATAATAAAAAACATTTTGATTCAGGAGGGTGTTATTTTTAAATAAATCTTTTTAAAAATCATTCTAATTTAATTTAATACACTTAACTACATTTTTAATTTAAAATTTAGTTCATAGTGCTGTAGCATTTTTAAAAATGATTCTACATTTAAAATATATACGTAAAATTAATTTACATTAACATGTGACTTATGAAAATTTTAAATGACTTTTTAAAACTTGAATTAACGTTCAAACAATTCCCTTTACCATAGGGAGAGCTTTGCAACCATTGTATAGGCAGTGTACAGTTGTAAAATCACTACTAGTATTAACCTTTCAGTTGTATATGATGATTTTATTATCTTCACCCCCTGTTCAGGGGATGGAGACATGTAAGTCTACACTTTAGAGTAATGTTAAACTCGTAAATGGTGAATAGGTAAAAGTAGTAAAGTGACTCAATAAATGTAAGAGTAAACTTGGAGGTGTACATTTACTCACATGTAAATGTACCTTTTTTAATAGACCCCATAGTTTTTAAACATGAACATAGAGACTTTTCTCCCCCCTATCTCCGTCCTGACAACATCATTAGTGAAGTTAGAGACAAGTGAGCTGTCATATGTGGACATGATCCTTATATTATCTTATATAGTCTCCTAAATCAAACAGAAGAGGTTTTGGTACAGCGCACATTCTGAACTCACATATTTCTTGGTGCTCTCATGTGAAAAGAAAGAAAAAGGAGGCTCAGTAAAATAAAATTGTTGCCTTGAATCACACAGTTTGGTCAAGTGGGGAAATTGGGACTGATCCCAGATTTTCTGGTTTCACGTTGCGCAATTCAGCCGCTAGATGGGTATCGCACACGCACCTCTCTACCCGCGAGCGCACTCTCCCGTGTGTGGAGCGTGCACACACACAGGACATCCTGCGAGAGAGTTTGCGCCGCTGCTTTAAAAAAGCAAGCAGCGCGAAAAACAGGCACTTCCTGGATGCGGTTTGCCAGCGTAAGAGTCGGGACTCGGGAGTGCAGGTAAGGCTGGCTTGGGGCTGTTGGCACTGGCTGTATTTTTTTGTTAGTAAAGCGCTGTGTGGGGCAGATTGCGGGCTTTTGTTTAAGTATTCATGTTAATCACAGCCCCTTCACGAGCTGTGATTAACATGAATACTTAAACAAAAGCCCACAATCTGCCCCGCACCGCGCTTTACTAACAAAAGAGTACAGCAAGTTTAAAAACACAGCGTGTACTTTCTGAAAGTACACGCTGTCTTTTTAAACTTGCTGTACTCTTTCGTTAGTAAAGCGCTGCTGCGAGTGGGTCACTTCATACTGAGTAAAACACGTGCCTGCACAGTGTGGTTGAGGTGGGGATTTGTGGTCCAGCGTGACTGTAGACTGCTGAAGAGAGCCCCAGAAGTGTGAGATGTAGGGCCCGCTGACCTGGGGGGCATGTTGCGGACTCATAGCAGACTTGACCCTGGGGCGGAGGGACTTTAGCATCGGGGAGCTACTACATAACAAGGGCTGATACAGTTCACTCTTTTGTTAGTAAAGCGCGGCTACGAGAGAGATTGTGTGCTTTTGTTTAAGTATTCGTGTTAATCACAGCTCATGAAGGGGCTGTGATTAACATGAATACTTAAACAAAAGCACACAATTTCTCTCGCAGCCGCGCTTTACTAACAAAAGAGTACAGCAAGTTTAAAAACACAGCGTGTACTTTCAATTTATTCTGAAAGTACATGCTGTGTTTTTAAACTTGCTGTACTCATTTGTTAGTAAGCGCAGTGCGGGGCAGATTGTGGGCTTTTGTTTAAGTATTCATGTTAATCACAGCTCGTGAAGGGGCTGTGATTAACATGAATACTTAAACAAAGCACACAATCTGCCCCGCACCGCGCTTTACTTACAAAAGAGTACAGTAAGTTTAAAAACAGGGCATGTGCTTTCTGAATAAATTTAAAGTACACGCTGTGATTAAATCCCGGCATTGGCTCAACATCCTGTGATCTTGGGCAAACCACTTAAACTTCCTGTGCTTGTCTCACCTTTTCTATCATTTCATCCTTACTCTTAAACCTTGTTTTGTTATTGCAGTATTAATCCAGCAGTCTCCGGGGGGTCAGCCCATCTTGCTTACTTTGGACATTTTAATATATGCCGTTGCGATGTATAAATGTTGGGGCCCTACTAAGTCAGCATCTCGAAAAACACAAATATATTTTTCTATAATGATGTTAAAAATGAAAAAAAATGCTCCCCTGCAATCATGATCGTATTAAGGTGAAGGCTGAAGACTGAAGACTCGCACTGAAGGTATAAGTCACTGACGAAATGTCACAAAAAGCCCTATTTTCCGTAACATCGGACTTTCTTTTCTTACTCATTGTACAGCTAACCATTCTAATTGTTTTATGAAGCTAATGCTGTTTTTGTCTCTGAAGTGTGCTAGAAGCTCACTACCATTTTTACAGTCTTTGATGTCATAAAACAGATAGTAAAACCAATTCAGCTAACAAAGATCAACATAATCTGCCTGTTGCTCTTCTCCAGTCCAGGTTCTCTTGCTTTCCATGTTTTTCTTTGGTAAACAAGGGATTGTTTCAACATCATTGACTAAAAGATCCTGAATGAGGGTTTAGTTGATGCATACATTTCTAGAACAGCTTTATGTTGCTTTTCTTCATTTTTAGAGGGTCTCTTCTAAACCAGCTCGCTCCCTCCATTTCGATCCTCAATCTGTCTAGTTCTGTTTGCTTCCATACTATCTATACATCATTACTAGCATGTGCCCTCTTGCCACCCTTATCAGATCTTATGATTGCCACGCTCTTTCATATATGGATGAAATGCAGCTTGCAATTGGTTGGATTATCAGGCCCCAATTTCAGTTTTGAACCTTTTCAATGCTTCTGGACCTCCAACAATGGATCAGTGTGAAACCTTGCATCACTGGCTGGTAAAATGTAAGCTGTTTATTGAAGTAAAAAGCCTGTGATGCAGTGCACCATAGCTGCAGACCCCAGACCCCAACTAATGAACAGCCAATGTTCTAGGCTGCTGAGTACAGTCAGTACAGAGCTGTGTTTCTGTTTAATATGGCCCATAAATGCTTGACTTCAGAGATCAGCGTGAATCTGCATTAACCCTCTGCGCTACTTTATAATGAGTGAAAACTGTCACCAAACTAAGAGGCTCATTACGATGGCGTGCGGAAAAAAATCCAACCGCCATGGTAGCGGAAAATTACCGTCCGCAGGTACCGCGGAAACACCGCCGACCCTATTAGGATCACCCGCCAAAATATTCCAACCACGGCGGTAGGAGGCATCGAAAAACCGCCCGTAGACGGCGGAGAAGGTGAAAATTCAACCGCGGCGGTCGGTATCATAGCGGAAACACACAAAATAGCCGCCAGGCACGCGGAGTGACCGCCAATGATATTATGATATCCCCGATGACACAGCGGTACGTTCCACTGTTTCCGACCGCCGCGGTCGCTAACAGTAATGATTGTGAGATACGGCGGAAGGCCTGCAGCATAGCCATCGCTGCGGATGCTCCGCCAACAAAATGGCGGCCAAGGAAAAAAACACACAATAAGGCCAGCAAATGCACACAGACAACTAGCCCTGCCCCCAAAATAACCTGAAACATCCCAATAACACACCCCCATGGCAAATTCAAATATACAAATCACAGGACAACACACACAGCACACCTGACAGCATTACACCATCTTGACACACCCACATAGCTGAGCATAAAACCAGCCCCTTCCCTGACCACAATCCTTTGCAAAACTGATCAACAGAAGGAAACAACACCAGAGCACTAAGGAGAGCTAAACCTGCACACATCACACCACCACCACAACACACACACACACCACCTACACCACCCACACCACCCTCACATCTGCACCCCAAAACATCAGCACAGCACACACCATGGCACCACAGAAAATGCCAAAATTCACAGACACTGAGTTGACAGTAATGGTAGATGAGATAATTTGAGTAGAACCACAACTCTTTGGTAGCATGGTCCAACAGACACCATTAGCCACAAGAACAAACATGTGGGTAAGGATAGTGGACAAGGTCAATGCAGTAGGGAACGTGCCCCGCAACAAGCATGAAATCATGAGGCGGTGGCATGACCTGAAGAGTGTTGTCAAGAAGAAGAGGGCCAAGAACCGTGAGCTGGCTGATGCGACTGGTGGAGGCCCTCCCATTCCACCAAAACCATTCTCTGCGTGGGAGGAGAAGGTGCTTGCCATACTGCATCCAGAAAGTCTGGAAGGAATACCCGGGGGAGTGGAGGCTGGTAAGTACCAACTAATGTATACCATGAAACTGCCATGTACTGTCTTGCACAACTACAAAGCTACATCCCTGAGGCACAAGTACACTCATCTGCACCCCAAAAACAAACACAGGTCACACTGATTTAACATCCACCCCATCTGAAACATCACAAAGGTAGAGAACATCAACTGTGTTGTATGTGTCCAGGCAAGCAGCACTCCAACTCCCACCAGGCACACCCTGCCCCATCCCTCAGCAGGATGGAGCACCCCCTCCCACCCAGAAGCATGTTACAGCCATTGTGTTCTTCACCCTCACCTAACAGGTAGGTAGCCATCTTTCCAGGGAGGTGTGTTTGGAATAGGGAGGCCTGCACTACAACTCCCACAAGGCCCCCTTGTCCCACAGCTGAGCAGGATGGACTACTCCCCTCACCCAGAACCATGTGGCAGCCATTGTGTTCTTCACCCTCACCTAACAGGTAGGTAGCCATCTTTCCAGGGAGGTGTGTTTGGAATAGGGAGGCCTGCACTACAACTCCCACCAGGCCCCCTTGTCCCACAGCTGAGCAGGATGGACTACTCCCCCCACCCAGAACCATGTGGCAGCCATTGTGTGCTACACCCTCACCTAACAGGTAGGTAGCCATCTTTCCAGGGAGGTGTGTTTGGAATAGGGAGGCCTGCACTACAACTCCCACCAGGCACACCCTGCCCCATCCCTCAGCAGGATGGAGCACCCCCTCCCACCCAGAAGCATGTTACAGCCATTGTGTTCTTCACCCTCACCTAACAGGTAGGTAGCCATCTTTCCAGGGAGGTGTGTTTGGAATAGGGAGGCCTGCACTACAACTCCCACCAGGCACACCCTGCCCCATCCCTCAGCAGGATGGAGCACCCCCTCCCACCCAGAAGCATGTTACGGCCATTGTGTTCTTCACCCTCACCTAACAGGTAGGTAGCCATCTTTCCAGGGAGGTGTGTTTGGAATAGGGAGGCCTGCACTACAACTCCCACCAGGCACACCCTGCCCCATCCCTCGGCAGGATGGAGCACCCCTCCCACCCAGAAGCATGTTACAGCCATTGTGTTCTTCACCCTCACCTAACAGGTAGGTAGCCATCTTTCCAGGGAGGTGTGTTTGGAATAGGGAGGCCTGCACTACAACTCCCACCAGGCCCCCTTGTCCCACAGCTGAGCAGGATGGACTACTCCCCCACCCAGAACCACGTGTCAGAAAGTCCACCTAAAAATGACAACTGGACAGGTAAGCAGACAGTGCATGCACCCCACCATTCCTCAACGAAAGCATTGAGCTAATGCCAACACAAGGCCTCACATCACAACAAAATACACCCCAATTAAATACCATTTGATAGTATGCAGACAGCTATGCGTATGTAACTGTGACAGAAACAGAACTGTGACTCAACTAAAACCCATGTGTAAGCAAATCAGGGACCATATATGCACTGCACCGAATGCTATCTGTAAATTCAATGGGTGCTGAGCATGAAGGACCATAGTAACAATAAAAAGTCATGGTCTGTTGAACAATGAAATACAAGCACAGAACATTACAAAGGTATGCATGAGATAACAATGGTACAATGTCTAGTACATGTGCATATGTAACATTTGCCAGGAAGAGTAATCAGCAAAGATGCATTACATCAAGTTGCATAGCAGCCAGTTGTCAGATGACAACCTTTCAGTTTAATACAAAGAGCTTCACGTGGGGCATGGTATCCAATGACTTGTCACACCATGGAAAAAGATGTATATACCTCCACATCATGTCATGACGAACATCACTGTGCAGACATACAATTTATGAAATACGTAACTGTGTGTTGCATAACATGTAAATAAGAGACATCAAACACAGCAAGCCAGATGGGTGTAAGTCAATGACTATGTACCCTCTGTTCCACAGGTGACCAACAACTGACTTCAGAGGACGACAACCTCAACCTGCAGAGCCGGTCTCCTCCCCCGGAACATGGACACTCTGATGCGGAGTCCCTGGATTCTTTGGATGAGGAGCTCCAAGCCGGCCCATCTGGTGTGCCAGGGCGCAACCGGTCACATGACCCCACTGCCCCCCCACCATCAGCAACAACATCAACGCTGACCCCTGCTGGAACGACCTGTGCCGCCGCCACCACCACCACCACCTTTACCACTACCACTGTTGCCTGCAACACTCGCCCTGCCCCAGAGGATGCCCAGCCCACACCATCAACTGTGGAGGGCAGGGAGAGTAGGCGTGTGGCTAGAGTGGTGAGGCAACAGGTCAGTGATAGCAGGGCAGGTAGGAGGACAAGTGGGACTCCAACACCACAGGACACTGTGACCGAAGCCCTGGCTAACATCACCAGAGTTGTGGGTGCCTATGAACGCAAACAGGCACAAATGGGCCAGGCCCACGAAGATGCCCTGGAGCTCCAACGTCTGCAGAGGTCCGTGGACAACCGTATGGGACAAATCGTGGACCTCATGGGCCAGTTAGTGGCGGTACAGAGGGACAGGCAATGCCACAGACCACACCTCCACCCGTTGCCACGCAGGATGACAGTTCATCATCCACCCCTGCGGGCACGGGTGACTCCTCAGACCCCACTGGCCCAGCAGACGATGCCCCCCCTGCCAAAAGAAGAAGGGGCCGTCCAAAGAAAAACTTGGGACTCACCCGTGGCAAAGCACCTGCCAAACGCCAGTCAAAGAGCCAGCCATAATGGCAACACTCTTCACCCAACCATTGACTCTGTACACTGTCCTTACCCACACTGCCATGGTAATGGCATCCGTCTGTTGGACTGTGTCACCACATCAATGTGGTGCCTACTTGATTGTCTCATCTACCATCACTGCCAACTCATAGATTCCCCATTCACACTTATGTAAATATCCACTTCCCTCTCACATATACCCATTGAAAATAAACAACAGTAACGCACCAATGTAGTTGAGTCTGCTCCATGTTTATCACTGTATGTGCAATGTTTACCATGGTTACAATGTCACAGTAGCATGGTTCCTCTGTAGGCAAGGAGAGGCAGAAGGGACCTAGCAAAACACAACAGAACAAAAGTCACTAGTCAGGTGGTGGCATCACAGCCATCACACAACACATGTCCTCAACGTACACCAATATGCACACATTACAATGTGCAACAGTACCAACATAGACATCCTATAGCTGTGCCAAACTACCCTGTATCCAACACATAGGCAGCCAGCACTGAGACAACAACAGGATGCAGTCCCAAAGATCACATAGACCTTCACGCAAACAACTACATCAACAGACAATGGACCAGTTGTACATTGTCACTCACCTTCAAGTGAAGTAGCGGTTGATGAGCTGCTGACGCTGGTCGACACCTTCCTCCTCTCCACTATCCTCGTCACTGGACATTTGTGGGATCGCAGGTGGGCCTCGGCTGGTCATCATCGTCCAGGATCATGGGGATTCCTTTCCGTAAGGCCAGGTTGTGCAGCATGCAGCATGCTACCACTATCTGACACACCTTTTTGGGTGAGTACATGAGTGCCCCTCCAGTCCTGTCCAGGCAGCGAAATCTCGATTTTAGGAGACCAAAGGTTCGCTCCACCACCCGACGTGTTCTCCCATGGGCATTGTTGTAGCGGACTTCAGACGGTGTCCTAGGATTGCGAAGTGGGCTCAGCAACCAAGGTCTGTTAGGATATGCAGAGTCACCTAGGTGTGAAAAACACATACCGATTAAGTGATACAACTGTGGCAGAGGACAGCATGGCACACACAGCACACAACTTGACTCTGCCCACTCACCCACAATCCATGCCTGCTCCGGAAGTAGATTGGCTATCAGCTGGGGCACAATGCTGTTGTGCAGGATGTAAGAATCATGTGCAGAGCCGGAAAACTTGGCACAGACATGCGATATGATCATATCGGCCTGGCACACCACCTGCACATTGATGGAATGTGAATGTTTACGATTCCTATATATGTGTTCCCGTGCCTGTGATGGAACCAGGCCAACATGTGTGCAATCAATAGCACCTACAACATTAGGGATGTGACCAAGGGCATAAAAATCCGCCTTCACAGCCGTCAAAGCCACCCTCTTTGGAAAATTTATGTATCGGTCTTTGTATTGCATCATGGCCGACAGGAAATCCCGTAGCACCATGCTGAAGGTGGGCTGAGACATCCCCCCTGCAATGCCCACTGTCTCCTGGAATGACCCACTAGCCAGGAAATGCAGTGCCGCCATCACCTTCGATTCAGTCGTTAATGCTGTTGGGTATGTCCTGCCAGCCCGCAGGTGTGGCTCCAACATGGCACACAGGTCTTGGATGTTTGTGCAGTCCAGACGGAATCTGCGTATTATGTCATCATCCTCAATGTTAGCCAGCAGGGTGACTGGACGATACACATTAGGTCGCCTCCTAGGTGAGATGAAAGGGGACACGTCATTGCAACAGAACATGAGATGTGCACAAATCCGTAGCTTTTGATTGACACAGCGCAAACATTGACTGGCATCACAATGCACCATACAGTGCAAGTCAAAAGTCGTGACACCTTGAGAAAACATTGTAGTACACTTGTTCAGTATTCGCACAGTGAGAACAACCAACATGGAAACTGTTTCTGTGAATGCTAATAGTCACATTTCAAAATCTTGTGTAAACAGCCCTGACAGTATATGATACAGGACATGTGTGAAACAGAAACACTGCTGGCTTCCAAGTGGCTGCTGTACCTGCCACACATTCTTGTGCAATCATGACAGGGGACACATGAACAACACAATTTGTCTAGTTCTAAACGACTCATTATGGAATTTGAGCCACTGCAAATCCACACAAGTATAGAGACACTCACATACATATTCACAAGCCTGTGCTAATATCCACTGTCATCAGTACACATGCCATACATGCTGGTAATCACAATTCAAAGTCAGTCAATGACTAATAATGAAAAGCATTTGCAGATTCTGTGTCGCCGTGGATCAAGACACAATGACACCACTGCACAATATCATCAACAAGCAGACAGATTGTCAATGTGGCACACAAAAAGTGGATAAGGTACGTGATCCAAAAGGACTGTAGACAAACGTTAATCTGCACTTAAGTTGCACTATGACATGAAGTATGAAGGTAGCACTGCCCAAACACACAACTAAAGTACAACAGTTGCCATGGAGCTAATCATCCAGCTGCTTGGAGACACAACAGTGCCACAAAACACAACCTACAACACCACCAGGACAAAGCCACACCAGTATACCTGCAAGTCAGCGCATGAATATACTGAGTACATAACAAAAACACAACAGCCTCATACACATAACAACAGCGGATGTCATCGCACAACACAGGTACTAAAGGACAAACGTCAAAAGCATCCTGAGCCATATTCCCCACAGGTTGTCAGGAACAACACAGCGGACTATCAACATTCCTCCGCAGACAAAGATGCTGGCTGTGCATCACTTGTTGGCCTCTGGTACCTTCAAAACAACAAAAGTTAGAGTTGGATGAGTGTCACAGCCAGCCCTATCAAGGTATATCTCAGCTGTCTTGGATGCCATCATTAGCTTGATTCAACAGCACCATCACTTCACCCACACTGCGCAGGAACAGCTCGTACTCCAGAAAGGCTTCTACGCCATAGCAGGCTTATCCACTCGTGTTGGTTTAATATCACTGCACACATGTCCTACTTGTGCACCCTGCCAAAACTGCACACAATTACTGCAAATGAAAGCACACGCATTACATCAATGTGCAGCCAATTGTGGCACACCGTCTACTGTTCACAGATGCCATATCAAAGTTACCAGTCAGTGAGCACCATCACCACTCTTGGCTACAGTCCATCATCCAAGGCAACAATCTTCATGTGAACAAGGTCAATGCACCTGTCCTTGGTGAGTACCAACGTAACACACCACCCACATCAAATCCACTATCAACATACTCACAACTGTGGAAATATACATGTAACAAAATCACATATGACAGGCCGAACAACATGAGCACATACCAGACACAATATCACAAGTAATGGTGATAACATTTGGCAGATATGGAGACAAAACATACCCAAAGGCATAGATACAAGTGAAAAATAATAAGGATGTACAGAATGCCAAGTGTGCCGGTGATGTAATTAACATCCTTGAGTATGTAGAGCACACACATGTCCATGTGGACATATACTGTTGGATTTGGTACTGCTAACAATAACCTTACATGAAGGCTGTAATAGGTGATACCAAACAGACAACAGTGTGACATATGTGGTGAGTAATGAAAATAATGCTGAAATGTTTGTACAATCATGTACTGTATAGTGACATATTGTGTGAGATATGAATATGTGTGTAAATATTGGGATCAGATATGAAATTGGGGGTAATTATTTGGTGGTGAGATATAAAAATGTGTGTAAATGTGGGCTCAGATATGAAATTGTGTAGGAGTAATGTGCCCCATTAGTTCTTTCAGTGTGGCATTTGGTGTTAGATATGAAGTTTAGGCTGTCATTACTAACTATAGCCCATTTAAATTCCATCAAGTGCCATGATATTTTGTAAGTGACCACTGTTCGAAGTACAGATATGACCCATGACATTGACACAGCACGATGTGTCCATTGGTGCCTTAAACGTGCTCAAACAACACTGTCACGCCCATGGTCAACAATGTCATGCTGCACCCTCGCCGTAGCTACCGCCTGGCACCAGCGGTGTTTCACCGCCATGGCCCAAGACACCATAGCGGGATTGATAGGCATATACACATGGCTAATGGCGGTTGGCATGCTCCGACACCCAGATCCCGGTCACTCATGGCAATGCATGTGCCCGGAATCGCGGTAGCTACCGCCTGGCACCAGCGGTGTGTCACCGCCATGGCCCAAGACACCATAGCGGGATTGATAGGCATATACACATGGCGAATGGCGGTTGGCATGCTCCGACACCCAGAGCCCGGTCACTCATAGCAATGCATGTGCCCGGAATCGCAGTAGCTACCGCCTGGCACCAGCGGTGTGTCACCGCCATGAACCATGCCCTTCCAGCCAATGGGAAGTGCAATCGCGGTTGCCTGATGCAAATTTGAAAATCGCGGTAGGCGTGCTTTGCCACCGTGGGGCCGGTCAATGGATGCACTTGAAAGATACACCACCGCGGTACCGCACGCCTGTCCCCTGCGGTGTATCACCGCCATGGACCATGCCTTTCCAGCCAATGGGAAGCGCAATCGCGGTTGCCTGATGCAAGTTTGAAAATCGCGGTAGGCGTGCTCCGCCACCACGGGGCCGGTCATTGGATGCACTTGAAAGATGCACCACCGCGGTACCGCACGCCTGTCCCCTGCGGTGTGTCACCGCCATGGACCATGCCCTTCCAGCCAATGGGAAACGCAATCGCGGTTGCCTGATGCAATTTTGAAAATTGTGGTAGGCGTGCTCCGCCACTGCGGAGGTGGTCATTGGATGTATTTGAATGAGGCAGACCTGGAACACCAATTGCAGCAGCTTAGAACCACAGAAACGAGCCCTGGGGGCTATATATGTGTGTGTGAGGGAGCCACACATTGCCACAGCTCACTGAGCCTCCTGCCTGAGACCCCTCACCTGCTTCTGCCTCCAGGGACTGCTGCCTGAGACCCCTCACCTGCTGCTGCCTCCAGGGACTGCTGGCTGAGACCCCTCACCTGCTGCTGCCTCCAGGGACTGCTGCCTGAGACCCCTCACCTGCTGCTGCCTCCAGGGACTGCTTCCTGAGACCCCTCACCTGCTGCTGCCTCCAGGGACTGCTGCCTGACACCCCTCACCTGCTGCTGCCTCCAGGGACTGCTGCCTGAGACCCCTCACCTGCTGCTGCCTCCAGGGACTGCTGCCTGAGACCCCTCACCTGCTGCTGCCTCCAGGGACTGCTGCCTGACACCCCTCACCTGCTGCTGCCTCCAGGGACTGCTGCCTGAGATCCCTCACCACCAACTGCCGCTGCTGCTGTCTCCTGCCCACAGTGATGGCGAGGACTGAGAAGATCCGTGCCACTCCCTTCACCACCGAGGAACTGGAGGTCCTGGTGGATGAGGTGCTCACCCAGTATCCAAGGCTATATGGTGCGCCAAATGTCGTGGTAAGTATCTCAGAGTGTGAGTGAGAGTGCAGGGGGGGCCACACATGACGTTGATCTGCTGCAGTATGTGCGTGAGAGTGTGGGGTGGGGTCATGCACTGCCTAGCATGCTGTTTCCAGGGGGAAGGTGTGTTTAGCCTATTCAACACATTTCCCTGCCTGCACATCCAGATGTGAGGGAAATGTAATGTCTTGTCAGACATACAGTGAGGCTGCACCTTTTCAATTCAGGAGTCAGGACAGTGATTTCCAGTCTGAATGTCTGTGTGTGTCCCTGATGTCCTTCACAGGCCCATCTGTGGCCTTAGCTAGTGTTGTTGTCCAGAGGGTAGTGAGGGCATTGTTTCTGACTCAATATGTGCCTCATCTCTAGTTCTGCACTATGCTCAGGACCTCAGTCCCCCAGGGTGACACTCTTGTTGGTCATTCACCTATGACACTGTACATTCCAACATTCTTGTGCCCAGACCCTTCCATCACCACCAGCATGTGCACATACTCGCATGTGTTGGCACTGTTTGTGTTTCCAAATAGTACCTCCATGTAAAAGATGAGATGCCCCACGTTGGACCTCTGTGTGACCCCAACTGGCCTGCACATTCACTGCCCAATCTGACAGTGACACAACACTGAATGTACAGAGTGTCAAATCTGTGCTTTTCCTTTTGACTCTCCATCAATGAGCCATTACAGAGATGTAGATTGCACACGACAGGCCTTGTGATGAGGGTTTGCGTTTGTGAGGTCATGTCCCTCAATGTGACATCCATGACACAGTGTGGCAGTTTAAGGGCAAGTGCTTTGAGGGCTGCGCAGTGTTGGGCACAGTGAGTATTCACACTGACATATGTAGTAATGTCCTGCATGTCTTGGTATACCCAGAAACTTGCAGTAGATGTGGTCAGCATACACATTTTGCTCTCTGCTGGCATCCTGCATGGCTTTGAGATAGGCATGTACTGTGTCCACCCTCATACCTGCATGCATTAATGTGTGTTTCACACATGATGATGTTTGAATGTCGCAGATTTGTTGTCTCTGCTAAAGTTATGGCTGAAGTTGGTATGAGTCAGTGTCATGCTCCTGCACTGTGAAATGGTGGTAGGTTACACTGATTATTGCACCCTCTTGTCTCCCATGTCTGCAGCTCAAAGTCAACCAGCACAAGGCCATGTGGAGGGCCATTGCATGCAAGGTGCGTGCACTGGGTGTCTCCAAATGACGGCGCTCCCACTGTCACAAGAGGTGGGATGACATCTGCCGGCTGAGCAGGAACGTGGCCGAGATGACACTGGGGCTGATCCCTCGGGCCGGCAGGTTGGTGCGGCGCAGCATGACACCACTAATGGCACGCATTTTAGCTGTGACGCAGCCTGAACTGGATGCACGTCTGAAGGGGCATCAGCAGCAAGCTGGTGGTGAGTATTCTGTGAGTGTGACTTTGGGTGTTGTTTGGCTGCATGTGCTCCAAGCCTGGGCCAGTGCAGGGCTGTGATGTTGCTAGTGTGATGCAATGGCGTGTAAGTGGCTGCGGTGTTGGGTGCAGTTGTCATGCATTCCCCAAACATGTACCTTCCCATGTCATTGGTGTAATGGCCCTTGAGTTCACATTTGTAGTTGTGGCCTTCTGGTATCATCTTCATTGGTGTCGTCACGGACGTCCCATGTCAGGGTCCAGCAGAGTGCATGATCTGAGTGTGCCATCATCAATGTGTGCATTGCCTGACGTCAGATTTGTGCTGGCTACACATCTAACACCAATGTGCAACTGTAGTTGTGCCCAAGATACGACATGGTGGATGGCATGTGCTCATGGCCATTGTGTGCGGATATGTTGGAGTCTGTCCCTGTGTTGGACACTTCTGCTGGCTCAAGATGTGACAGTGGCAACATGTTGTGAGTAGAATCTTTTACCTCCTCAGGGCCCTAGGTGTGCACAGAGGGATATGTGTGTCTGGTTAGCTGAAGCCACCAACAGGCTAATTGGCTGTGTGTCCATCACATGGGTGAATTATGCCAAGTTTGCATCATGCCACGGTAATTTCGATGTTTGGATTGAGGTTGCACAATGTTACTGCCCATGGTGTTGTCCAACATGGATGATTGTTCATCATTAGTGATGCTTCCCTTGCAGATATTTGTAAACTTGATGCAAATGTACTGATCCTACCTCTATCTTTCTCTCATGCAGCATCTCACATGGGCACGGAAGGACACGGGACGGACACCAGTGGTGAGGCATCAAGCACAACTGCTGCACACCAGCATAGTGACACGGATGTCACCAGCGCATCAGAGGGGGACCGTAGTCTTCTAGAGGACTCACAGCCAGAGACGCAGACCTCTACCTCATCTAACGACGGCGGTGACGCATCTATGTTTTCGGCTGAAGGAAACGGGGACTCTGCCTCCTCGTCCACCATACAGCGTTCAGTGCCCACCCTCCCTGCTACTCCCACTGTTGCTGCCCCTGTTCGCACCACAAAAAAGGGAAGAGTGTCCTTCATCCCAGGCACCGCTGCCCCTGCCCCTATCCCCCCTGCTGCCATCAGTGCTGAGTCTGTGGACCTTTTGCGCCAGCTGTGTGTGGGTCAGACAGCTCTCCTCAATGCCTTCCTGGACCATGACAAAAAATTGGCACAGGTGGTGGCTTACATGGAGGGCGTTCATTCCGACGTGGGTGGGCTACACCGGACTGTACAGTCTCTGTCCTCTGCAGTGACAGCAGCCATTCAACTTGCCCAATCCCATAGTCCAGCTCCAGTCCCTAGGCCCACCACCCTGCCAGTGGCCGCATCTGATGATAGTGACCACACACCCCAGACATCAAGGGAAAGATACGGCACACGCAGCACACGGCAGCAGCAGCCCAACCAGTCCAGGCCGCAGACACCATCCCCACAGAAAGGTAAACCCACACCAGAGCGCAGAGGCAAAAGCCCTTCAGGCCACACTGAGGGCAAGGATGGCAAGAAGCAGGCCTCAGGCTCACATGCTTCAGAGGCATCCCCAGCCAAGGACTCACCTGTCCCAAAAGTGTCTCGCAGAGACAAGCACACAGTTTCCGTGCCCAGTGACAAACAGGTGCCTGCTAATGGTACACGTAAGAAGAGCTCCAAGGCAAGTTCACCCACAACATCTACTCCCATCCAGAGCCCTGTGAAGCAGGGAAAGGAGGCCACCGTAGGGGCAGAGGCAATCCGGGGCCAAGCGTCCCAAAGAATCCAGCACGTCCCCAGAGGGGGGACCAGCATCTGCACATGAGCCAGCTTTTGTGACGAGTGTGCCTGTTGTATACACCCCACTTGGCATTAATCCCAGGACAGGGAAGCCATATCAAATCCCCAAGAAGCGGAAGGGCACCCCTCCAAATTCTCCCACACACACTGGGTCTCGTGCAAGCATGAGTCCACCTCCACGTGCCACCACCCCACCTGGTCCTAGCAGCCCTCAGGCTTCCCAAAACACTGATGGTTCTGCCACACCTGGACCTAGCAGCCCTCAGGCTTCCCAAACCACTGCTGGCTCTACCACACCTGGACCTAGCATCCCTCAAGCTTCCCAGAACACTGATGTCTCTACCCCAGCTGGGCCTCTCTCTCCCCGAGCCAGTACCCCAACTGGCCCCGACAGACAGCCACCTCCCAGTCATACTGCCAGCCAAGTCTGAGTTTTGGTCACCCTCACACACATGTCTCTCCCACAGTGGTACCATGGACTGCCCATTTCTGACACCCTGAGTGTGTTGCTGACCATGGCAGTGTACTGTACCACACATTCCCCGTGCTGGATGTCATGTACTCACTCTGCACTTTTTACTGGCCCTTGGCCTTGCTGTTCACTGCTGTTTGCCCCTTGCCTGTGCAGGATCTCATGTACCTCACCTGCACTTTGGACTGGCCACTGGCCTTGCTGTTCACTGCTGTTTGCCCCTTGCCTGTGCAGCTTCTCATGTACCTCACCTGCACTTTGGACTGGCCACTGGCCTTGCTGTTCACTGCTGTTTGTCCCTTGCCTGTGCAGCTTCTCATGTACCTCACCTGCACTTTGGACTGGCCACTGCCCTTGCTGTTCACTGCTGTTTGTCCCTTGCCTGTGCAGCTTCTCATGTACCTCACCTGCACTTTGGACTGGCCACTGGCCTTGCTGTTCACTGCTGTTTGCCCCTTGCCTGTGCAGGATCTCATGTACCTCACCTGTACTTTGGACTGGCCACTGGCCTTGCTTTCACTGCTGTTTGTCCCTTGCCTGTGCAGCTTCTCATGTACCTCACCTGCACTTTGGACTGGCCACTGGCCTTGCTGTTCACTGCTGTTTGCCCCTTGCCTGTGCAGCTTCTCATGTACCTCACATGTACTGTGTCCTGGCCACTGGCCTTGCTGTTCACTGCTGTTTGCCCTTGCCTGTGCAGGATCTCATGTACCTCACCTGCACTTTGGACTGGCCACTGGCCTTGCTGTTCACTGCTGTTTGTCCCTTGCCTGTGCAGCTTCTCATGTACCTCACCTGCACTTTGGACTGGTCACTGGCCTTGCTGTTCACTGCTGTTTGCCCCTTGCCTGTGCAGGATCTCATGTACCTCAACTGCACTGTGTCCTGGCCACTGGCCTTGCTGTTCACTGCTGTTTGCCCCTTGCCTGTGCAGGATCTCATGTACCTCACCTGCACTTTGGACTGGCCACTGGCCTTGCTCTTGTCTAAATTTTGCTGCATAACTGTGTGAAATGTAAATAAAATAGAAATTTACTCCTGTTGTCTGCCTTGTCAGTGTCCTTGCTAACTAAAGGGTTACTGTGTGGGTATGGTTTACTGTGATACATGCTCTATATGCCACTTCAACATTGCCAATGTCTTGTTTCCTCTGATCATGTTGTTTCAACTTTGGTGTCCCAGACTTGTGCATCTGTGTGTGTTGGCTTAGATGTAGGTGTGTTTGCTGTGGACTGTTTAACTTCCTGGGTGTGTTGTTGTCTGTGTGATGTTTAGATTGTTGGTGTGTGTGTTCATGGTGTGTCACTCATCTCTGTTTGTAACTGGTATGTCTGTTGTGCACACACTGCTTGGTGTGCATGCAGTACTGTGAGTGTATGTTGCCTTGTCCTTGCCTGTTGTGCACCCCCTGATGTTTAGCTGTTGTAGCATGTTGATATCTTTGCATGTGCATGTGTAATGTCTGATGTGGCTGTGTGCAGTGTTTGTGTTGTGTTGTCTCATGCAGTTGACAGATGCTCTGTGTGTGGTGTTATATTTGTCTGTCAGTGTGTGTGTTTTGTTGTTGTGTTTGATTCAGATGTGTGTTGCCATTGTGGTGTGCCTTACTTGTGTGTCTGTCACATGGACTGAGGTCTATTGTAGTTCCCGTGCTTGTTTTATGTGCATCCTTGGTGTTTTCTCCTCTCATATTTGATGTGTCTCTTGTCATTGTTGTGCATGTGCAGGCATGTGGTACACTATGACACCATTTTGAGTTGATGGGTGGTGTGGTATGTCTGTCTGTGTGTCATTGTAGGCCCATTTCTCCCTGTTTGTCTCCATTATTGTTTTGTGTGGATGCACTTCTTATATGTGTTGTGGTATGTTGTCTGTGCATTTTTCCTGACTGATGAGTTTGTGTACTCCTGTTGTGTCTGTGCTCCCATTGAATTTGCACTGTTTAGCTGCACAGGTCTTGTCTGTTATTGTAGTAGTTCTGTGTGTGTGTTTTGATTGAGTTCTGTGTCTGACTGTTGTTTTTGTGCGTACAGTGGTTCTGCCATACCTGTGTGTGTGTGATGTTTGTGGATACCCCCCAGGGGGTGTGTTTCCTTGTCAGTGTATTGACTGGACATTATTGGCAAGCTTCTGTGTGTTTGTCACTGGTGTTGTGTGCTGCAGGTGTGATGGGTGTGGGGATTGTGTGGAGGTTCATACTTGTGTTTGACAGTCATGGAGTGTTGCAATGGGCCCTGTGTGTTGTGCTGCTGACATACTCCTGTGATGTATTTGGATGCAGATGTGTGGCTGCTCAGTGTTAGACTTAATACCCTTCCTTTCATCCCTCTGCCTATACATGGGTTGCCTTACTGTCTCCCTGAGTTGTTGCAGTGAGGTGACTGTGGTTTGACTTCACTCGCTGTGACTGCCATGTGTGATTTTCTGAGCTGGGGTTGTGGTTATATGTTCCTTCCCTTGCATGTGATGTACACATTCTTGGTGTTCAGCTCCTTGCCATTCCATTTGTGTGCACCTCACTTTAGGTTTCCTATTTGTTGTCCTCCATTGCTGCTGGGATGTGGTCTGTGTTTGTTGATGTGTGTCAGTGTGGGGTATGTCTGTGTGACTTGGCAGGCTGTGTGTCCATTGGAGTGTTTGTTCATTGTCTGTGTGTGTTTATTTTGTGCTTGGACTCAGTTTACTTGCCATGAGTGTGGTGATGTTATGGTGTGTGGGTCCCCCTGGGCCTGTGCTTCTACGCTGTGTGTTACTCTGCAGCCACACCTGATGAGGCTGTCTCCCTAGTTGTTAGTTGTGTTGTGCAGTGTGTGTGTTCACCTGGCTGGTTATTGGGCATGTGGGAGCACAGGAGGGTCACGTGGCATGTCCCTTCATGTTGTGGGTGGGCCTAGTGTGTGCAGTGTGGAGGTGTTGCCCTGTGTACTTTGTGCACTGCCCATGCCTTGCGCTGGCCCAGCCTACTACATTGTGCGCATTTTTTAACGCGGATTCACCGCTGCGGTCACGTGAACTGGACATTATTTCAAGATTGCGGACATGGTGGCCTGGTTGAGGAGGGGTGGACTAGTGGCAGGTAGGACATGTGTGGCTACACCTGTGGTTGTGTTCCTGTCCCCAACAGGGTGGCTGGTGGAGGCAGGGACCTTACATCAGCCATGGAGTTGTGGGTTGTGTTTGTGTGCAGAGTTGTGTGATCGCGTACCTGCGGCGGCGTCCGCCACGGTCCATGGCTTGCTGGAGGTGTATCATGTACAGCGCCGGAAAGACGTGTAGTGTCGGGTCCATGGCGGTCGGCTCCGGTATTCTATTTTGCGCTCCGCTGTGGTGCTTCCGCCTGCTCAGATTGGCCGGTTTCTCCGCTGAGGTGTGCCTGGCTGTTTGGCGCATCCTAATTTGTACGGCTGGAGGGACGTCATTCCGCACGGCGGTGGCTCTCGATTGGTTGTCTCCGCCGCGGTGGCGGGCGCGTTTTGATGGCGGTCCTCGTCGCACCGCGGCGGACGGACAATGGGCTGTGTTTGACCATTGTAATATGGCGGGCGGGTGCACCGCTGCTCACGGGCGGAAAACAGCGTTTTATCCCACCGCCAGCATCGCGGAGGTGCATCCGCCAGTCATCGTAATGGACCCCTAAATCCTGATCTCGCTTAACAAGAAACATTATTCACCAGTTATCTTGACAATCTGCAATCTTTCTGTGTGAATAATTGAATGTTCTTGCAGTATAGCAGTCTCTGCCTTTTTGACTACGGTATTAGTTCAGATTCATCTATCGTTTTTCGGTATTTTGGCTTCATTTCTATAAACGGCACTTCAGTTACATCTGGAGAAGATAGGCAGCATGTATTTGTATTTGAATTACATGAACAAGATGAAATATAAAAGGTCTGCGGTCTGCCAATACCCCTCCAGCTAAAGAGGGTACCGATCAAAACGTATTTCCCTGTTCTTTTTGCATTGCTATTCATGTTAAAGCACACTGCGTGTGTAAAAAAAAATAATTGCCTTTGCTGTTCTCTTTAGAGAAGTGCCTAAAATTCCTGTTGTGTCCTCTTGCATGTGTGACTAACAAGCGCTGTGGGTCGATGACTTTTAAATACATAAGAACTGTTACTCATTGGTGGAGCTTCCTTAGCATAAGGGGAAATTGGCAGCAGGAAAGCCAAAGCAAACAGAAGGCAACCCCATGGTGAGCGAGCTACTTGGGCAAAGGCACGCATTTCTTGAACTGTTTTCTATGGCAAAATAAGATCAAAGCATCTATTTTAGTATTTGAAGAACTCCCTTGAATAGGCCGCCCTACTGTGCCTTGTTCTGTGTTTTGTTTAAACTTATCTGCAAGTAAAACATGATTGAAGGTTATTCCTCTTGATGCTGATTTTGTAAATTTAAGGCTGAATTTTTTTTATTTACTGTTCAAAAACACCCTTAAGTTCTTACAATCAAAAGCTATGTTACTCATCCGCACGGGTGGTTTGTCGCAGGTTTTCTGCCATTGCAATGAATGGAAATGCAGCTCTTTGATAGTTAATAGCTCACTGTTCTATATTAGGATTTAAACTTATAAACTGCAAGTAACAAAAGGGGCTGTCTGACAGAAGCAGTAATGCATTGACCTATTTACATTGCATGCAATTTGTGATCTGCATGGTTCACCAGCTTCTTTGCATCAGGCATTTTAACTTCCTCCGCAACTTTATGATGAATCAAAACTTCCACTAGACAAAACTCAGATCTCTCTGCAGCAGGTCCATCAATCTTCAGAGTTATCTTGACATTTTTATGGTTGCCTGTAAATTGCTAGAAAGTCTTTGTCATATTTTTTGCATGCCACTGCATCATCTTCAGGTGGGATCTTTTGATGGCTTGTGTGCTGCTCAGTCCTCCTTGTGAATTTCCTTGTTCACCCAAACTCAACCATTTGCGCAGTTTGAATGCCAGGGAAAAGCTGCATCACAAAAGGTGTAACACAAAATACAGATTTATAGATCAGTTTAAGATAATGGATGCTAATAATGAAGTACATGGGCACGTGCCTGTTTGGCCTAAACTGGAATCCCAGGTAACTATTCGGTCATTTTTCCTATTGGGGTCTCTAGACCGGTCCCATTCATAGTTTGTAAGTCTTCGAGCATTTGCTAACTATCTTGTCTTCAATTGCAGATTTCCAGTCTGTAAGGTATTTGGATTTGAGTGGTCAGGTGCGAGTACCCACAAAGACAAGGTAATTCTGTTTCCGTTCCTCGTTGGGTTGGGGGTTGCTGGGTAAATAGATTCACAATCTGCACCACTTTTCTTTTGCAGGTTTGTGAGACCGTACTACGAATACAATTACACAGGCAGACGTGAGTACAGGCAGAACAAACAGGTAATTGTTTGGTAGAGTTAAACTGGTGCATCTTGTACATTGTGGTATAACAACATACCTTACCCATGTTTTCTTCTGTTGCAGGTTTCGCAGACAGTACCCCACACATTTAAACGGGCGTACGTGAGTACAAGCAGAACAGGTAATTGTTTGGTAGAGTTAAACTATGGTGCATCTTGTACATTGTAGTATAACATACTTACTCATGTTTTCTTCTGTAGCAGGTTTTGCAGATAGTACCCCACACATTTAAACGGGCGTACGTGAGTACAAGCAGGACAGGTAATTCTTTGGTAGAGTTAAACTGTGGTGCATCTTGTACATTGTAGTATAACATACTTACCCATGTTTTCTTCTGTTGCAGGTTTCGCAGACAGTACCCACACATTTAAACTGGTGTACGTGAGTACAAGCAGAACAGGTAATTGTTTGGTAGAGTTAAACTGTGGTGCATCTTGTACATTGTAGTATAACATACTTATCCATGTTTTCTTCTGTTGCAGGTTTTGCAGACAGTACCCCAAACATTTAAACTGGTGTACGTGAGTATAAGCAGAACAGGTAATTGTTTGGTAGAGTTAAGCTGTGGTGCATCTTGTACATTGTAGTATAACATACCCATGTTTTCTTCTGTTGCAGGTTTTGCAGATAGTACCCCTCACATTTAAACGGGCGTACGTGAGTACAAGCAGAACAGGTAATTGTTTGGTAGAGTTAAACTGTGGTGCATCTTGTATATTGTAGTATAACAACATACCTTACCCATGTTTTCTTCTGTTGCAGGTTTTGCAGACAGTACCCCACACATTTAAACGGGTGTACGTGAGTACAAGCAGAACAGGTAATTGTTTTAGTTGCGTTCCCTTATGGTGCACATGGTATATTGCTGTATCACACTGTGCCATAACAATCTTTACTTCTATTGAAGGCTCTACGGACAGTGCTACATTTAAGTTTGGAAGGGCAGAGAACAGAAAAATCCAGGTAATTACACTCTACGTTTTGCCGGCGATGCCTCAGTACTATGTGACAGATTGCATTTGTGAGCATAGGCGTCAACGTAAGCCATGTTCCTTTATTTTGCAGACTTTGTGGCACAGCAGGTTCAAACCGGCGTGCATGGAAATGTTCAAGCGCAAAGCTGTAACTTTGGGAGAGTGCGGTGCTTCACCACAAAGGAAGAAATGTTGCCTTGTATTCAAGGAAGAGTGGATGAAAGAAATTGTGGAGGCTGAGACACAGAAATCACGAAGCAAGGTTTGCATGCAACTCGGGGAACTATTTCAATACAGTCCAGACGTGGGCTTGATTTGCAAAGCATGTGCCGAAGCCAAGATTGTTGGGGACTTTTCTACATGGAAGAAATGGAGTGATGGCTGGAAACTTGATTACATGAAACGCCATCTAATTAGCAAAGTTCACGAGTCTGCCATGGTGATGTTGAGAAACAGAAGTGCTGCTGTCAGGTTTGGTTATGGAGTGCGGGCAATGCTGACAGAAACTGCCACTGACAAAGCAAATAGAATGGATGTAGTTGAATGACAAAGATCTCTGCCTGAGGAGATAAAGATTCTCATCAACAACGTGTTGCTGGCAGTCAAGATGAATACTTCAATGTTATCTGTACAAGACATCCATGACCACCTAGCTTTGTATGTGAAGATACCAGACAGCTGGAGGAGCAAGAACTATGCCTTTGAGTTCCTTGAGGCCATCAATAGCGTGATACACTGTGAAGCTATGGCAGAACTTCGTCACGCTTTGTATCAGACATTGATAATTGATGAGAGCACAGATATTTCTGTTACAAAAATGTTCATCCTGTACTTCAAGTTCCGACCTGTAACATCAATGGAGCACAAAACACTGTTTGGGGGCATAGTAAAGCTGACTAGTTGTAATGCTGAGGCTATCACTACTGCTGTGAAAGAATTCTACACTGCCATTGAACTGGACCTCATGAAAATGGTCATGTTCACACCTGATGGTGCGTCTGTGATGCTGGGTAAGAATAATGGTGTTGCTACTCGCCTTAAACAATCCATTCCTCATCTAGTTGAGCAGCATTGTGTCGCGCATCGAGAAGATTTGGGAGTTGATGATGCCTGGAAGAGGGTTCCAATGATTAAAGAGATGGAGACATTATTGAGGACTGTCTACACTGTGTTCTCCAGATCTCCTGCAAGGAAGTCCAAGCTGGATGAAATTGCATCGGTCACTGAATGTGAAGTGGTCTCTTTTCGACCACTGAATGAAGTCCGGTGGCTTTCAAGGCATTTTGCTGTTGGTGCACTAATTCGTAATTACGAGGCTGTTCTTAAGTACTTTGAGCATGAGAAAGTTGAGGAGAATGATCCAGTTGCTAAATATTGTTACAAAAAGCTATCAGACTCCAACTACCATATTTCCCTTGCAGTACTTAATGACATTCTGGGTAAATTTGCATCTTTGTGCAAACTATTCCAAAAAAGTTCTTTGACTACTATTGGAGCTGCACAGTATGCAAGAGCAAAGATTGGCCAAATCAAGGAACAGTATTTGGGGGACACTGTCTTTTGGAGCAGCAATGTAAGAGATCTGATTGTGTTGTACAAGGAAAGGCAAGAGTTTGACAGTGGGCCTATTTTGTCTTTTGTTTCCCTTCTTTGTGAGCACATGCAAAAAGGTTCCCTGAAGATGAACTGAAAGAATGGGCAAGTTTTGAATTCCAGGCAATAGCAACACAATCACATTTTGATTTTGGGACTGAGAATATACAAAGACTTGTTGAAAAGTATAAAAATGTCTTGGTCCTGGGTGATTGTGAAATATCGGATGATGTTGTTCGACAATACAGAAACTATAAATATGTGGTGGCAGAACATGTAAAGGGTGGGTTATTTACCACCTTTCAAGACATGGTGAATTTCACTGTACGCAATGCTGCTCAGTATAGTGTGGTGTCTCAGCTTGTTGATGTCTGCGCAACATTTCAAGCATCTAGGGCAGATTGTGAACGAGGATTCAGCCTCATGAATACTATCAAGAGTAAATTGAGAAATAGACTAGAGCAGAAGCATTTGGATATGCTGATGAGGACAAAGGCCTACCTCCTGAATGGGAAAGTTGACCTCGATAGAGTTTATTAGCACTGGAAAAATGGCAAGGATCGCTGTGAGAAGCAACCATGTCACCCATCTAGTGATGGCACTTGAGGTGCACAGACAGAATATCGAGTTTTTTATTTCGACCTACCATAATATCGAGTTTTAAATATCGTAGGTCAAGAATATCGACATCAAGAATATCGTGGTACAGAATATCAACAGCAAGGTAAGAAATATCGTTTTATTTAATATCAAAGACAGTAATATCGTTTGTAAAAATATCGTTGTTAATAATATCGATGTTTATATTAGTGTTCTGTATTTTAGTATGTGTGTTAAAAGTATGTGAGGTAATGTTTTGGTATAAGTGTAGTTTTTTTTTTTAATGTATGTTTTACATTTTTAGCAGTAAATATTTTTATGTAAAATGATATTTGCGTAATTTAGCTCTGTAGCGGGTTGTGGGTTTATAGGGGAATAGGGTGGGAAGTAATTTAATTATAATAAAGTAATTATTCATGTTTATTTATTAGTATTTCTAATTAATGTATTATTAATTAATTATTAATTGGTTATTAATTATTATTAATTAATTAATAGACAATTATATAAATTGTGTCATTCGTTTTAGGAGCGGGTTGTGGGTTTATAGGGGAATAGGGTGGGAAGTAATTTAATAATAAAAAAGTAATTATTATTGTTTATTTATTAGTATTTATAATTAATTTATTATTAATTAATTATTAAATGGTTATTAATTATTATTAATTAATTAATAGATGATTATATAAACTGTCTATTTTTTTAGGAGCGGGTTGTGGGTTTATAGGGGAATAGGATGGGAAGTAATTTAATTATAATAAAGTAATTATTAATAATTATTTATTCGTATTTATAATTAATTTATAATTAATTATTAATTGGTAATTAATTAATATTAATTAAATAGTAGATAATTGT
Source organism: Calotriton arnoldi (assembly GCA_963921515.1). Taxonomy (NCBI): domain Eukaryota; kingdom Metazoa; phylum Chordata; class Amphibia; order Caudata; family Salamandridae; genus Calotriton; species Calotriton arnoldi. The sequence continues at coordinate 2,310,789 of CAWUFW010000963.1, forward strand.
ATTAATTTTGTTATTTTTATAGGAGCAGGTTGTGGGTTTATAGGGGAGTTGGGTGGGAAGTAATTTAATTTTAATAAAGTAATTAATATTTATTTATTATTATTTATAATTAATTTATTATTAATTAAAAATTTGGTTATTAATTCATGTATTGATAATTATATTTATTGTGTTTTTTACGAGTGGGTTGTGGGTTTATAGGGGAATAGGGTGGGAAGTAATTTATTTATTTAAAAAAAGTGATTATTAATATTTACTTATTAGTATTTATAAATAATTTATAAATAATTAATTATTAATTGTTTATTTATTTTTAATTATTATTTAATTGATAAGTATGTAAATTGTAACCCTCTGATATCCAACACTTTCCCTACTGTTGCACTCACTGGAGTGGGAATAGTAATTTTTTCCCCTACGCTATCCAACACTTGCCCTACTGTTGCACTCACTGGAGTGGGAATAGTAATTTTTACCCCTACGCTATCCAACACTTTCCCTACTGTTGCACTCACTGGAGTGGGAATAGTAATTTTTACCCCTCCGCTATCCAACACTTTCCCTACTGTTGCACTCACTGGAGTGGGAATAGTAATTTTTACCCCTCCGCTATCCAACACTTTCCCTACTGTTGCACTCACTGGAGTGGGAATAGTAATTTTTACCCCTACGCTAGCCAAGCTTTCCCTACTGTTGCACTCACTGGAGTGGGAATAGTAATTTTTACCCCTACACTATCCAACACTTTCCCTACTGTTGCACTCACCGGAGTGGGAATAGTAATTTGTACCCCTCCGCTATCCAAAACTTTCCCTACTGTTGCACTCACCGGAGTGGGAATAGTAATTTTTACCCCTACGCTATCCAACACTTTCCCTACTGTTGCACTCTTTGGAGTGCCAATAGTAAATTTCACCTCTACGCTATCCAACTCTTTCCCTACTCTTGCACTCTCTGGAGTGGGAATAGTAATTTGTATATCTCCGCTATCCAATACTTTCCCTACTCTTGCACTCCCTGGAGTGGGAATAGTAATTTGTACCCCTCCGTTATCCAAAACGTATCCTACTGTTGCACTCACTGGAGTTGGAATAGTTATTTTTACCCCTACGCTATCCAACACTTTCCCTACTGTTGCACTCTCTGGAGTGGGAATAGTAATTTTAACCCCTACGCTATCTAACACTTTCCCTACTGTTGCACTCACTGGAGTGGGAATAGTAATTTTTACCCCTTAGCTATCCAACACTTTCCTAACCGTTGCACTCTCTGGAGTGGGAATAGTAATTTTTATACCTACGCTATCCAACACTTTCCCTACTGTTGCACTCTCTGGAGTGGGAATAGTAATTTTTACCCCTATGCTATCCAACGCTTTCCCTACTGTTGCACTCACTGGAGTGGGAATAGTAATTTTTACCCTTACGCTATCCAACACTTTCCCTACTGTTGCACTCTCTGGAGTAGGAATAGTAATTTTATCCCCTCCGCTGTCCAATATTTTCTCTACTATTTTAGATAATGTAGTGTAAAATGTATTTTAAAAAAATTAAAAATATTATAATAATTTAATTAGTTATATATATTTTTTTATTTTAATTTATATTATTGGTGTATGTGTATATATATATATATGTATTTATAATTTTTAATATGTTTAAAAACAATTTATAAGTTATTAAAATAATTATTTAAAAATATTAAGTAAGTATATATATTATATTTTATACATATGTTTAATTGATTTTTACATTATATGTATTACTTATAATTTTAAACATGTTTTAATATTTTTAACTATGTTTATTTTAGTTATACGTGTTATTTACTTTATTTTACATTATTTTTTATACATTAAAAAAAAATATTTTTAACAACGAAATTTTTAACAACAATATTTTTTTATCGATATTTTTGTACTTACCATTATGTAGATAGGACTTCGATATTCTGGACATCGATATTGTTGCGTCGATATTTCTGTAGGTCGATATTCTGACTCTCGATATTCTGTCAGTGATCCGGCACTTGACTTGTGTGAAGGGCCCTCTCCCACAGTCCATGTTTGCCTGGATGTCACACTTTTACAAACTATCTCTGGCAGGATAGCCCAACATTACTCAGTAGCTTTCACATCAAATTGTAAATATGTTATGTAATTTTGTAACTTATTGTGTATATGTGATCTTGTATAGGCTCTCAACATTTCCCCACCCAATGAACAGTGCTCCAGTTAAGAATATTTAGTAAAATCTTATGATGGTACCACCGTTGGAGTCTTGTGCTTTTCTAAACCTGAAGTGTACTTGCCTGTGTAACCAATTCATGTCATGGCGTGTTTATCCAAATTGCAAACCTGCCTTAAGACCCTTAACGTGGCGATGTATGTGTGGAAATGCACCACCTTTTCACTTTTTTAAGTAAACGTTTGGAGTGCTATTTGGCGCTGCACACACACGCGGTCTGGTTCCTGGCGCACATAGCCATGGTTGCTGCGCACAGAGACCCTCCACTGCCGCACACAGAGGAAAAAAATTAGAGGGAACATTGGGTATCTCTCGATCTTGTTTTACAGCAATGGCTAATGCTTTGTCATTAATTCATGTAGCATGATTTTAAAGGTGATGGGCAGAAAACAAACAATTGCTCAGCTAATTTTGGGTGTCTGACTGAAGCCTGGCTCATGTTTTCAGCAGCTCACTCAGGCCCACCACTTCCTCAGGAAGGATGAACTAAGAGTAATGTATTAGACAATTACATTTTAGTTAAAGAAAGCAGACTACTAAAAAGTAAACGTTGGCAAGCATGTCTGAACACAGGGATTACGGTGTACCACCATCACCTACCACCCAGAAAGGCCTCTGCAAACCTCTCTCCCTCCCCTTTTCCCTCACCCTCACCCTCGCTTCTCACTCTCTCTCTCTCTGTCTCTCCCTCTCTCTTTCTTTCAAGTATTGTTTCTGGTGCAGGCCATACGCTTGACAGTGACTTGGCCTACTGACACTGATGGACATAATTTAGGGGTGGCCAGGGGTCCCAGCTGCGACCCCTGGCTTGCCCCTTGAGACCCCTGATACTGTCTTTGCTACCACTGGCGTCTGAGGTCGGAAAATCAGTGTCATGAACACAGGAGCAGCTGGTTCTTATTGAACGTTGGTTGGGGATCCATTTTCCTTGTTTTGGGTCAATTTTTTTAACACTAACAGTGAGTAAAGAACGGAGTTAAATTAGTTGGAATATGACCCTCCCTGGCAGCTTAGATAAGTTAAAATGCTTTTAAATGCATTTTGTGCGCGTGCTTGCAGGTGAGAATGCGTTTGTGTGAGAAAGAGTGTTTATGTGTGAATGTGTGTGTATGCATAAACATGGGTGTGTGAGTGAAAGTAAAGATCAAATGTCATGTGATGTCTCTTCTGTTACCCCAGGCATTTTGGTGAATTCATGTTCATGCTGACAGTCTTTCTCCTTCCTGAGAGTAGGACATTTGGGGTTCAGGTCCAGCACCCTCCTATCCTGGGCGGCCTTGAGCAGATTTCCAGAGGTCTTCAACTTACCGAGTAGGTAATAACTATCAGAGCCGAGGTCCAGTGGAGCTTGAGAAAGGCACCTGATTGGTGTTTAAGCGAGGGACAGTATTTGACCCACACCTGATATATCTAAGGGACTAAAGACTTAAGAGAGCTTTAAGAACACTGCCCAATCTAGGCTTCATTTCAACTCCGAGAATAAAACACTGAAGTTCTGGTGAAGTGCTGACAATTACTATTTGTTTTTACAGCCTAGGACGTCCTGCGGCTTACGCCCCTTGTATCTTCTGCCTCCTATGTATTGTTGGGAACGGTCTACCTTTTCGTCACTGAGTGAGTATGAGAGGTATTTTTCTGCTCTCTCAGTGCTGTTTGCAGCTGAGTGGACCTTGTGTACAGTTGTGCACAGGGTTTCCCCAGTGCCCCCCACCTCTGTCACTTGTGAATCTCACCTACACTGTGGTTGGGCCACCTGGCTGCATGCAGGGTCCCAAAAGAGCTGTTGTGAGTCTAGAACAGCCACCTCTCCACAGATAAACAGTTGTAGGCCTGAGCAGTGATGGGTGCATGGGGGCCTCAAGAGGGAGTAACCTTCAGGATTAACCCCTATGACACTGGTCCATTCTCATTTTGGATACATGCCGCAGTGACGTGGACATTGGTGCCTTAGGAGCAAGTAACCTTCAGGAGTGATCCCTATGACACTGGGCCTTTCTCATTTTGGATTCATGCCACTGGTGACAGAGTGCTGTGAAGCTTGCTGAATTCACAACACGCTATGAATTTCATCTGCTGTAGCACTACACTCAAGCACTACTGTGGCCCTTGAGTGTAGCACTTTTTCAGGTTACGCTACTGAGTACTGACTTTCCCACCTGCAGTGTGAGCGCATGCGGGTCAAACAGCACCCAACCTCTGATCCAAAGAACAATAGAAGAGGGAGTCGAATTGAAATCAGATCACAAAAAAGTGTAGAAGTGCTCTCTGGAGGGAAGCAGAGGACGGCACGAGAGAGTATTTTCGAGATGGATCACTGCAAAGGGTGGAGACCAAAACCCGAAAGTGCTTTCAAAGAACGCAGAAATTAAAAGTCGAATGCAGTATGTAACCTATTGTTTGATGTGCTTTTTGTCAACACGAGCCTCCTATAGAATGTAAGGATACTGAACTTTGAACCTTAGAACCTGAGCCAAATATCGGACGTCTATGGAACCAAGTCTAGCAACCAAAGCTGGTGCGCCCTAGTCAACACCACATTTTCAGGGTAATTAATACAAGGATTTCTAATCCTCCATTTAAGAGCAATATAGAGGACAGTAATTCTGTAATTCTCTACAGGAGGAAGGTAAGTACTGCGCACTGTGAGCAGGATGCAGCAGGGCAGCAGAAGAGGGCTCAGCAGGGCCAGGCCAGTCAGGCACACAGGACCCGGCAGCGGGCAGAGTGCCTGCCTTGGGAGGTAGCTGGGCAATGGGCACACAATGCCAGCCGCTAGGTTAGGGGCAGAGTCTGAGGCTCACACAGGCTGTGGCTCACATGTGCGGTACCACTTTACATGATGTAACCATGGCCTGCCCCACCTCTGAACCAACCATTGAAGGAGACAGACAGGCGCCCAAGCACAGAATATTGTTTCCTAACGAAATGGGGGTGAGTACTCCAATGAAGTGGCTTCAATTATCGGATGCATTGAGGGCGCCCCTCCATGACTAGAGACCAGGATGCACCCAGTGCAGTCCCAAAACATTCTTTCAGTTTCACTAAGAAACTGAACCGAGCAGTGGCGTAACAAAACGTGAGGGGTCCCCCCTGCAAGACATGCTGAAGGGGCCCCTCACATCACCCTCACATCAGTAGGGGCTGAGGGGGCCCATCCAGTATGGCTAAGCCTGCCCCCCCGCACCGCAGGGGCTGCGGGTCCTTTGTTACGTCCCTGGAACCGAGCGCTCTAACAAAGTGACTTAGGTGACATGGCCATGCACCAGAATTCCATAACCAGGAGTGCCGACTTGGCCTCCCTCCCATGACCAGGAGCTCACGGGCCTGCCCTTGCACTGCAGGGTCTGCGGAGCCCTGTGTTAATGTCCTGCTCCATTGTCCACAGAACAAGATCTCAGTTTTTGGAGGAGTTGAGTTTAAGGTGGCTGTTGATCATGCATTCTTCCTCTGCACGAGTCCCTTGTCAAGTCTCGACAAGTGTAAATCGCTTGGGTTTTCCACTTTTAGAATAATCTGTGTGTCATTTTTGTAGTTGTAGCATGCTGGATTGAAAGAGCTGATCAGGTACAATAAGATGTGAGGGAGACACTGAACAGCAGATGAGAGATATTTGAGCTTTATGGGATACCACAGTTTGAAGAGTTTGTTTGTTGGACAACACAAACGTTGGGATGGTGCCAGACTGATTCTATGCACCCCCTCAGGATATGTTGACCTATAGACCACCTAGCTCACAGTGCCACCATAGGTACCTCTAAACCTACTAAGGTAACAAATTGTTTGGGCAACCTCAGAACATGACAACCCTGATCCCCCCAGGAATCATGGTAAGAGATCTAGAACCTTTTTGCTCAGTCACTCGTGCTCTCTCAGAGAGATATACAAGAAATACACAAAGGGGCGGTTTCAATATTTATTGAACCATTGTGATTCTTCTATAAAATATATGTGCTGCAATAAGCAATAGACAGAAGCAGATAAAAGTGATTAGCAATATAAGGACAGTGAAGTGAATGAACAATTCCACCATTGTGCTAAAACAGTGTATATATGCTGGCATATAAGTACTGGGTATAGTGTACTCCTACTATGCATTGCCTAACCTAGTTGCCTAGAGTGAGTGTTCTGCCAGGAATACCCTGTTGGATGACCTAACCTCCCCATTACCTGAAGGCAAGGTATGTAGATTTCCGTCTTGGTCACAAGTGGGACATACCTCCTCGCAGAGGAAAAACAGGAATCAGCTGAGCTGAGAATCAGACACAGCAATGACCTTGAAATGACAGGAGAGTGCTCTTCTAATTTGAGCACGGCAATACATGTGTATTCATAACAACAGTATTCACGCTTCCATGTCAATGCTCCCGCTGAGCTGACATTGTTTATTGTTTCTGAGATAGCAATGTCACCTCTCAGACGAAATAACAAACAACAGCATTTGCACAATGTGTGTCCAGGCCTTGCATGAAATGTTCAAGGTGTCGTGATAGTGTACTTATGAAGTGGTTTTGTAAGCAATGTGTTTCGGGTGAAAATAATGTTTCACTGTCACGCAAGCAAATGGGTGTCAAAAGTAATCATTTCGAAGAGAAGGCAACTTAAGAAACATGGGCCTAATCAAGCCACGTGACACAGCATTATCGATACCAGACTTTGCCCTTTGAGATGAGAGGAGCTCCAGTTTAGAAGATTTCCCTCAATGCTGAGCTTTCTAGTATTGGTAGTAGAGTCTGATGTAGGATGGTGTAAAAAGCTGCAGATAGATCCAAGAATAAAAGTGTAGCCACTCCATTGTTATCTCCTGTTACTTTTGGTGGTCCCGAAGGATTTCAAAGCATATTCTGTGCCTCTGCCGTTATGGAACCCAAACTGCTGATCATAAAGTAAATTGTTCTCAACAAACTTGGAAATATGGGAGAAGAAAGCCTGTTCACTCTGTTCTCCAAAGCATGGCCCCTCAGAGTTGGCTGGATTAGTGGGTTGAGGCTGTATTTTATATGTGTGATCTGATGAAGGAGGTCTTGAGGAAAAAGATCCTGTATCTACGGAGTTGTTCGGTATGCACTTTGACCCCACGGGCATAGCTACTATTGATGCAGTAGGTGCAGTTGCACTGGGGCCCATTGAACACTGACACTGCTGTATTTCACCACCCCAATAGTAATCTAAGGGGCCATTTTTGCTTTCACAAGGGACCACGGCATCCTTAGTATGCTACTGTTTGACCCAGATCTGGCATGTGTGCCAGGAGGATGTTTACGAAGATTATTGCCAGGGCAGAACTGATGGAGATTCAGATGACCTGTTTTCCTTGACCAGTCACTGCATTAATGGTCAGATAAGCCTTTGAATGAGGCCATTGATTGGGTTGTATGTTGGAACAACGAGTTCCCCAACCACGACTTCCCTAACAACGAGGTCGCAACCACGACCTTGTCTAAACCACGATTTGTTTTACCACGCATTCCTTTACCACGATTTTTCGTGGTAAAGGAATGCGTGTTAAAAAAAATTCTTTCCAACTAGTACCCCGATCCCCCACCCCTTAAAAACGAATTCCCCTGCCTAAAAGTAAACACGATCACCCACACACACTAAACTAATTCCCTCCCACCCTAAAAATATACTCGATCACCAACACATCCTTAAAACAAACACGATCACGCACACCCCCTAAAAACTAACCCCTAAAAACTAACCCCAAACCACCCCAACCCCTGCATACTAACACCAATCTCCCCCGCCCTCCTAAAACTAATTCCCCCACTCTAAAAATAAACACGATCACCCACAAACCCTAATAACTAATTCCCCCTTCCCTAATAATATACACGATCACCCACACACCCTAAAAACAAACACAACCCCATTTTAACTAATTCCCCCACCTTCAAACTAAACCCCAAACCCCTAAAAACTAAACCTAAACCCCCACCACCCCCTGAAAATTAACCCCTCTTACCTCTTCCTCTGCGACGCTCCTCGGAACTCCGCCCTGCCCGAACACTAGACCGAATCAGCCTTAACCACGCACATGCGTGGTTAAGGCTGAGTCGTTGTTCGGGCAGGGCGGAGTTCCGCTTTCGTGACTCCGGAACTCGTTGTTCCGGAGTCGTTGTTCAGGATGTTTCCCCATTGATTGCTATCCATTTGTCTCTTTAGTTCCATGTGGTTGGAGTTGGATTTTGTACTTCTGAAGTAATCCTTTAGTTCAATTGCTTGGAATTGTGTCAGAAAAAACATTTGAATGTGGTATGGCACAAATAACTGTTATCCTACAAACCACATCAATCACACTTACATTCTCACTTAAGTAAGTAATGTGTTGTATAGAAAAATGAATATTTCTTTGCATTTAAAATAACAGACATAGCCACCATAAATACATATAGTTGATAAAAAGTGCAGGCAGTCTTAAAAAAACTAAAATCATATGACTTTGAGATTTTGATGGCAACAGTAAGCTAAACTTAAAAATATGATCAATTTACCAAAGTATGTACAATTATTCATTGAACAGCAAAACATAATGGCTTGAGTAATAGTTCTGATGTGAGCTTCAACAAATTACGCTTTTAGGTATTTTCTCCTTAAATCTAAAAGGGATGGATATAGACAAATCAACACAGTTTACAACAATTCAAACTGAAGTATTGGAATATAAAGTAAGCGGTATCTTAAGTGGTTTCTTTTACAGGTTGGTTCAAAGAGAAGCTAGGTAGTTCTGCTTGGGATTACTATATGAATCAATAGTATAAACTGCATGCTTATAGGTTTATAGTAGCAGAAGATCCTTTAGTCCACTGTTTCACCAGGATGGATTTTATTTGTATTTTCCGTTGTGATTAAAGAGCATTTGTTAAGTCAGTGAATTATGACAACTGATCCTGCATACTCATTTTTTTGACCAGTGCAAATCTGAGATCTTTTGATGATATTCTGTCTGGGTTAAGTTCCTTGAACATCAGCCATTTGATGGATTTTTCATAGGTCGAAGAGCAGTCAAAAAGTTTAGGAAAGCTCCCTAATGAAGGGTGTGAAAGGAGGGGAGCGAGAGTTCTAAACCCAAATGTAATTCTGACCTTGTCCCTTTCATATAGGTTTTATTCAAGACAGTAATTGCTTTAGTATTGAAAAAGACAGATCCATAAAGAAAAATAGGAATTATTTTTTTGTTAAAAACCTTTAGGAAATGTTTAATAGCTCACCCTCCGCAGATGATTGAGAATCTTTTATGGAATTCACCATGATGTTAGCTTTTTTTACTTTAGTTGAGATGTGGCCTCCCCTATGCTGATTTGTTATCCACATTCAATCTTAGATAGCCATATTTGCTTGCTAATTTCATTTAGCTTTCATTAATTTTCCGTTTTTAGTTGTTTCTTGGACCTTCCAAACATCATGATTTTTGTTTTGCCCAAGTTAATTTTTAGGTCATTGTCATTAACTCTGTTGTATTCTTGAAGTTGTTGTATTGTGATTCAAAACCGGAGGGAGTTAGTGATATGAGGACAATGTCATCTCCATAAGCTAAATATGAGATCAGCTTCTGGCTGAAAATAGGAGAGAAGCCCTCTCCGTTGTCCAGATGTAATGATAATTTATATATAAATATAGATATATAAAACGAAAAAGTATAGGTGCTAGTCTGCGCCCTTGCTTGAGACCGTTTAAGGTTTTGATCTTTGGTGAAAGAGTTCTCTCTGCTTGTTTAACTTGGAGCCAAGTTTTTTCATGTAGGCACATCACAAAATGAAGCAATGAGGCGTTGATCACATACTTTTTTTGTTTCAACTAAAATTTGCCATGATTGGCCGTGCTGAAAGCTGATGAGTAGTCAATAAACCATATAAAAGTGAAAGATCTTTTTTTAACGTTGAATTTGCTAGGAGCTTCAATGTGACAATTTTGTATATTGTAGAACAGTCTAAAAGTGGCAGGGTCAACTCTGTGCTGAGTCAGTGCAATGTAGTACAATCAAAATTCCAAAGTTTTCTCCAAGGAGAAGTGAAACGGCCACCCACATTTCCAAGGTTTGGAGATGGAATCCCCAAATAACAATACAAACAAAATCTTATCCTGAGCAAATGTCCTTTCCAAAGTAAATCCAGAGGTCTGTAGTTATGGTAATTTCTTTGTTTTATTCCAAATGCTAGAATTCCAAATAGGTAATATCACAGCCAGTCTGAACAGAATGCAGCCAACACGTGTTTCGTCTCGTGGATAATTTCCACCAACTTCATCAGTGTTAGACCTGGCACCATTGGCGTGGGTCTCCCTTCCATTTTTTCTCTGTTGCCTCCTATGTTTTTGCTATGTCTTTGCTGGTCTAGATGCTTTGGGCACTTTGCCACTGCTGTTCAGTGCCAAAGTGCAAGTGCTCCCTATTGTAAAATGTTGTAATGGATTAGTGACTCCATGTTTGGCTTATTTGATTTACTTGTCAGACCCTAGTACAGTGCACCATGAGTGCCCAGGGCCTGTAAATCAAATGCTGCTGGTGGGCTTGCAGCACTGATTGTGCCACCCGCAGAAGCAGCTTGTAAAATATGGTGCAGGCCTGCCATTGCAGAGCCTGTGTGCAGTCTGGGACTGCCATGTTGACTTGGCAAGTGCACACACTTGCCAGTCCCTAAACCTTCCCTTTTCTGCATGTTAGTCCCCCCTAAGGTAGGCCCAAGGTACCCCTGTGGGCAGGGTGCATTGTATGTGAAAGGTAGGACATGCCCTGGTGTGTGTGTGGCATGTCCTGGTAGTGAATTACAGCCAATTTCGTTTTTCACTATTGCAAATCTATCTGTTCCCATAGGCCAGAGTGGGCAGTTTGATTATAACATCTTATAAACATAACTGACCCTAGGAACAAGATAGAGAAATAAAGTTTAGTATGCCTGAACTCAGAATCTTAAAATACATCTTTTAGTGTGGGTGATTTTTACATTCTGTGTTTGAAAATACCACTTTTAGAAAGTAGGTATTTTCTTGCCTAACCATCCAGTATGCCTCTGCTAGGTTTGTGTATTCCATGTCTGGTTTGTGAGTGACAGGAGGCTGGAGAGAGCTTTGGCTCCAGCAGTCTGATGAGTCAGGGCTGGGCTGAATAGGACCTGGGTTGAATAGAGAGTAGGGGGAGGAGATTTCTTTTCAGCTACCTGGGCCAGGTCTGCTTTCAACAATGCTGCCTCCACCTCCTGCCAGGAAGCTGCACCAATCAATCAATCAATCAATCAATCACGGCATTTATAGAGCGCGCTACTCACCCGGGAGGGTCTCAAGGCGCTGGGGGAGGGGGTAAGTTACTGCTCGAACAGCCAGGTCTTGAGCTGCTTCCTGAAGGCGAGATGGTCCTGGGTTCGCCGAAGGTGAGTGGGGAGGGAGTTCCAGGTCTTGGCCGCCAGGTAGGAGAAGGATCTTCCTCCGGCGGTGGTTCTGCGGATGCGTGGTACGGTGGCGAGGGCGTGGCTGGTTGATCGTAGCTGGCGTGTGGGCGTGTAGAAGGACATGCGGTCGTTGAGGTACTTTGGGCCCAGGTCGTGGAGGGCCTTGTGTGCGTGGGTGAGGAGTCTGAACGTGATTCTCTTGCTGACGGGGAGCCAGTGCAGGTCTTTCAGGTGTACGGTGATGTGGCTGTGTCGGGGGATGTCCAGGATGAGTCGTGCGGAGGCGTTCTGGATGCGCTGGAGTCTCTTTTGAAGTTTGGCTGTGGTTCCGGCGTAGAGGGTGTTCCCATAGTCCAGTCGGCTGGTGACGAGTGCCTGGGTGACGGTCTTCCTGGTTTCAGTGGGGATCCATCTGAAGATCTTGCGGAGCATGCGCAGGGTGTTGAAGCATGAAGATGAGACGGCGTTGACTTGTTTGGTCATTGATAGGGAGGAGTCCAGGATGAAGCCCAGGTTGCGTGCGTGGTCCGTTGGCTTGGGTGCGGTGCCCAGGGCCGGGGGCCACCAGGAGTCGTCCCAGGCGGAGGGTGATGAGCCCAGGATGAGGACTTCCGTCTTGTCTGAGTTCAGTTTAAGGCGGCTGTTCCTCATCCAGTCGGCGACGTCTCTCATCCCGTCGTGCAGGTTGGCTCTGGCGGTAGTGGGGTCGTTGGTGAGGGAGAGGATCAGCTGGGTGTCGTCGGCGTAGGAGATGATGTTGAGGTTGTGTCGGCGTGCGATGGCTGCGAGGGGGCTCATGTAGACGTTGAAGAGGGTCGGGCTGAGTGAGGATCCTTGTGGAACGCCGCAGATGACTTCGGTGGCTTCGGATCTGAACGGGGAGAGGCGGACTCTCTGGGTTCTTCCGGCGAGGAACGAGATGATCCATTCCAGTGCTTTCTCTCGGATTCCGATGTTGCTGAGGCGCTTCACTAGGGTGCGGTGGCAGACGGTGTCGAACGCCGCGGAGAGGTCCAGGAGGATGAGGGCAGCTGTTTCCCCGTTGTCGGTTAGGGTTCTGATGTCGTCGGTGGCTGCGATAAGGGCGGTCTCGGTGCTGTGGTTGGCCCGAAACCCGGACTGCGAGGGGTCGAGGGATCCATTCGTCTCGAGGAAGGCGGCAAGCTGTCTGTTGACGGTCTTCTCGATGACTTTGGCCGGAAACGGAAGGAGCGAGATGGGGCGGTAGTTCTTGAGGTCGGTGGGGTCCGCCGTTGGTTTCTTCAGGAGGGCGGTAAGCTCGGCGTGCTTCCAGCTCTCCGGGAAGGTGGCGGTGCGGAAGGAGGAGTTGATGATGTCCCGGAGATGGGGTGCGATGGTGGCGTCGGCTTTGTTGAAGACGTGGTGTGGGCAGGGGTCGGTTGGTGATCCGGAGTGGATGGAGTTCATCGTGCGGGTGGTGTCTTCGGTGTTGATCGGGGTCCAGTTGCAGAGGGTGGTGGTGGCGGGCATTGGTTCGGCGGTAGGGTGCGTTGTTTGTGCGTTGAAGCTGTTGTGTATGTCGGTGATCTTGCGGTGGAAGAACGCGGAGAGTGAGTTGCAGAGGTCTTGCGAGGGGTGATGTCGTTGTTTCCGGCGCTGGGGTTGGAGAACTCTTTGACGATGCTGAAAAGTTCCTTGCTGTCATGGGCGTTGTTGTCCAGTCGTTCTTTGAGTGCCGACTTCTTGGTGGCACGGATCAGCTGGTGGTGTTTGCGGGTGGCGTGCTTGAGGGCGGTCCTGTTGTCTGTGGTCTGGTCGAGTCGCCAGGTTTTCTCGAGAGTGCGGCAGTTCTTCTTGGATTCCTTGAGTTCGTTGGTGAACCAAGGGGTTTTCTTGCTTCCGGGTCTGCTGGGAGGGTTTTTAGTGGTGCGAGGTCGTCGGCGCAGGCGGTCAGCCACTTGGCGAGGTTGCTGGCTGCTTCGTTTGGGTCCGTTGTGTCGGTGGGTGTGTTCTGGCTGAGGAGGCGGTGAGCTGCTCGGCGGTGATCTTGCTCCAGCTCCGGCGGGGAGCCTGTTGCGGGTGGTGGTGGGTCGCAGTCTTTCTGAAGCTGAAGTGGACGCAGCTGTGGTCGGTCCAGTGGAGTCCGGTGGCGTGGCTGAAGGAGATGTGCTTGCTGGACGAGAAGACGGGGTCAAGCGTGTGGCCGGCGTAGTGGGTGGGCGTGTTCACCAGTTGCTTGAGTCCGAGGTTGGCGAGGTTGTCCAGCAGGGCGGTGGTGTTTCTGTCGTTGTTGTTCTCCAGGTGGAAGTTGAGGTCCCCTAGGAGGATGTAGTCGGCGGAGGGCATGGCGTGCGGGCTGATGAAGTCTGCGATGTCTTCGCTGAATAGTGTGCGTGGTCCCGGGGTCTGTAGATGAGGGTGCCTCGGAGGGTGGTCTTGGGGTCCGTGTGTATCTGGAAGTGTAGGTGTTCGGCGGCGGTGAAGGTCTCGTCGGAGTTAGTCGAGATGCGGATGGTGTTCTTGTGTACGATGGCGATGCCTCCTCCCGTCTGGTTGACGCGGTCCTTCCGGGTGATCTTGTATCCATCCGGGATGGCTATGGCGATGTCAGGCGCTGAGGAGGCGTTCATCCAGGTTTCGGTGAGGAAGGCGATGTCCGGTGCTGTTGCGTCGAGCAGGTCCCAGAGTTCCACGGCGTGCCTGTGGACGGAGCGGGTGTTCAGCAGGATGCATTTCAGGTGGTTGCTGCTGTTGCTCGACTTGGCGGAGGTGGTGCACGTCAGGGGGCAGGTGAACCGGCAGGTTTGGCAGGTGAAGGGTCCGTGGGTGCGTCTCGGTGAGGCTCGGTAGCAGGCAGGGTTCCGGCCGGCATTGAGTGCGGTGAGTGTGGCGGCGTCGTAGGTCCGTCGAGTGGTGTTGCATCGGTGGGATCCAGGGGTTCTGGCGCTGGGCGCGGTCCAGTCGCGGACGGGCGCAGACGGGCTTGCCTTAGGCGCGCCTTAGGCGCGCCAGCGGCGCGCCCGCTGCGCACGTCCGCTGCGCGGCCGTGCAGCGGCCGCCATTTATGGGGAGGCGGGAGGCAGGGGCAGCGAATGGGCAGTCAGGGGGCGGGGCCGCAGGGACGCAGCGGCGGGAATGGCGATAGGCAGCGGGGGCACAGAAGGAAAAACGGGGGGAGAGCAGGTAAATCACGGGCACAACAACAGTGGGGCAGCGAGGGGCACAGAAGGAAAACGGGGGGAGAGCAGGTAAATCACGGGCACAACAACAGTGGGGCAGCGAGGGGCACAGAAGGAAAAACGGGGGGAGAGCAGGTAAATCACGGGCACAACAACAGTGGGGCAGCGAGGGGCACAGAAGGAAAAACGGGGGGAGAGCAGGTAAATCACGGGCACAACAACAGTGGGGCAGCGAGGGGCACAGAAGGAAAAACGGGGGGAGAGCAGGTAAATCACGGGCACAACAACAGTGGGGCAGCGAGGGGCACAGAAGGAAAAACGGGGGGAAAGCAGGCAAATCACGGGCACAACAACAGTGGGGCAGCGGGGGCACAGAAGGAAAAACGGGGGGAAAGCAGGCAAATCACGGGCACAACAACAGTGGGGCAGCGAGGGGCACAGAAGGAAAAACGGGGGGAAAGCAGGCAAATCACGGGCACAACAACAGTGGGGCAGCGAGGGGCACAGAAGGAAAAACGGGGGGAAAGCAGGCAAATCACGGGCACAACAACAGTGGGGCAGCGAGGGGCACAGAAGGAAAACGGGGGGAAAGCAGGCAAATCACGGGCACAACAACAGTGGGGCAGCGAGGGGCACAGAAAGGAAAGGGGAGACAAGCAGACAAAACTGGCACCGGGGCCACAAGCGGAGGGCGATCTTACCTACAGGAGCAGCGGGCAGACAGCACAGGCGGAGCTGTGTGGTGGGGGAGCGACCTACCTGGCAAGGGGAGGACAGAACTGGTTTGGGCTGGGTACAGACACTTTCTGCCTTCAGAGAACAAAGGATTTTGGGGTATAAATATTGGGGCCCAGACCCCAGAACTTTAGATCACTTCTGGGAATCAAGACGAACCTTTGCCAAGGAGAGAAACCAAGGAAGCTGAAGGAGGAGACTGCCCCTACGCTGGTGACTGTTTGGGGTTGGCCTGCAGTGGTTACTTATTGCCAAGGAAAGGAGAAAAGGAACTTTGTGTGTACTTTAATCATCTTGAGGAAGATCTCCAAGGGCTTGAAGCTGAGTTTTCCTCCTGTTCTGAAGTCTCAGGGACACAAAGACTTTACCACCAGCTCCCCCTCAATTTCCTTGCTGGGAATTCTACCTGCAGAGAGATGCCTGCTGTTTTTTGGGCCCTCTAGAGACTGCATGTCGCTGGGAGCTGGAAGCGCAACGCAACGAGGAAGAAGCGTGTCGCCGCCGCAGCTGTTTGCCGTCGCATCGCCGAAGAAGCGTGTTGCATCACCGGAGAAGCGTGCCGCCGCCGCAGAGGTTGCCGTCGCATCACTGGAGAAGCGCGTCGCAGGGCCTGTCGCGGCTCAAGAAACCACCGATTTCGCGGCACAGCCGTGGGGCGTGCACGCATCGCATCCAAGTTGTCGCATCGCAACAAAGACGCCATTTTGTCGCATCGCACCGGATCGTCGCATCGCATCGAGGCGCCATCTTGTCGCATCGTAACCGGAACGCAGTAAGAAACAGGCGCTTCGCCTCCTCTCCGGTAAGGAACAGACGCATCGCCTCCCCTGCTCTGCAGTAAGGAACTGGTGCGCCGCCTCCCCCGAAGCAAGGAACTGATGCCTCGCCTTCCCTGCGACCCTTTTGCTTACATTGCGTTACGCATCCAAGGTACTTTGAGAGTAAAGTGTCGTATTTACCATCTACATTGAACTAAGCTATTCTACCATTTGAAAGTCATATTTTTGAGTACTGTATTGTGGATTTTTGTCGTTTGGTCTTGTGTTAAGTCTAGATAAAGATTACTTGTTTTTCTAAACTGGTGTGGTGTCCATTTGTAGTGTTTTCACTGTATTACTGTATGTGTTCACAAATGCTTTACACACTGCCTCTGAGATAAGCCTGCCTGCTCGTGCCAAGCTACCAAGGGGATGAGCAGGGGTTATTTTAGGAGTGTAGCCCCCTTACCCTGACTAGAAGCAAGGGCCCCTACTTGGTCAAAGGTACTTACCTCTGCCAACTAGAGACCCCCATTTCTAACAATCAGGGCTACAAAAAATATGTAACATGTAAAATATATAAGCAACAACGGCCACTATTTCATTTGCCTACTCCCATTAAAGTTAATGAAGTTGTGAAAAAGTGAAGAAATGTCACAAAGGATCGTGATTTGTGGTTAATCACATGTGAAGAGAGTGTAGGGTTCCTCTTGTAAAGAATAAAAAGGTATGAATAATCTATAAAAAGAGGGTCCAAATTTATCTTCGGGTTTTAAGCCCCTAATACACCATAAAGTTGTTGTGCCAAGTCCGATTCACCAAAAGAGAGTGTGCAGATGGGAACTGAACACGTTTCAATAAACCAATTCATTCAGTTATGACTTACCTAATAAGTCATAATCAAGTTCAGTCCTCAGTAGTAAAACATAGATTTTCGCAAGCACTTAAATAATAATAATCATTATCAAGACAACCATTTACAACCATAGTGTACAAAACACACATAGGTATTATTATAAAGTAATCCATACCAATATCTCAGTACTTAATCCCTTAATTCCTTATTATCTTTAAATCCAACAGTCGGTAATTCATGTATCTGTAAAACATAATCCACACCGTATATTTCATGAGGACAAGAGCAGGGTCCACTGGTTAGGAAAATCAAGCTATTGAGTATGATATGCGTTTAACGTTTGCTAAAATTAAATGGCATAAGGGTCATATCCAACAATCTATAGCCTTTCATGAGAGAGCATCCGACTTTCTATCACCGGAACCACGTTCCAAGTTTCACGATTGAATATCAATAACTGCCATAAGCACATTCATTGGCCAACTACGTTGTCCATAGACTAATATCAAGTAGGCAATGTAATTACACTAAACAATGCAGTGTTGCATCTTCAAAATTCTCTAGGAGGGTATTCCACATGACGTACTGAAATATGGGTATGGATTACTTTATAATAATACTTATGTGTGTTTTGTACACTATGGTTGTAAATGGTTGTATTGACAACGATTACTATTATTTAGGTGCTTGCGAAAATCTGTTTTACTACTGAGGACTGAACTTGATTATGACTTATTAGGTAAGTCATAACTGGATGAATTGGTGGCTGTGGTCGTTTATTGAAACGTGTTCAGTTCCCATCTGCACACTCTCTTTTGGTGAATCAGACTTGGCACAACAACTTTAAGGTGGATTAGGGGCTTAAAACCCGAAGATAAATTTGGACCCTCTTTTTATAGATTATTCATACCTTTTTATTCTTTACAAAAGGAAACCAACACTCTCTTCATGTGTGATTAACCACAAATCACGATCCTTTGTGACTTTTCTTCACTTTTTCACAACTTCACTAACTTTAGTAGGAGTAGGCGAATGAAATAGTGGTCGTTATTGCTTATACATTTTATATATTACATATTTTTTGTAGCCCTGATGAAGTCGGTGGAAATTATCCACGAGACGAAACACGTGTTGGCTGCATTCTGTTCAGGCTGGCTGTGGTATTACCTATTTGGAATTTTGCCGTTTGGAATAAAACTAAGAAATTACCATAACTACGGATTGCTGGATTCACTTTGGAAAGGACATTTGCTCAGGATAAGATTTTGTTTATATTGTAGAGCAGCCTGGCCAAAAGCTAGTTTGATTCAAAAGTAGTAAGTTTGAGTTGATTACCCAATTAAAGATTTCATTCAACAGGAATTTTCCAAATAATTTCCCCTCTGCGTCTAAAAAGTGCGATAAGGCATTTGTTTTTAGAGTCATTGCTATAGCCTTTTTTTTATATCGGGTGAATAATAGATTCTCTCCAAGTGGGAGGAATTTGGTGGTATTGTAGAATCCTCAAAAATAGGCTTACGAGCAGTTGGTTCCAAAGGTCTGGATCTAGGTTTAAAGATGTTGATAGGGATCCCATTTGCTCCTGCCACTCTAGAGCGTTTTGAGCTTTTAATCAGTTCACAAATGTCCTTCCTGGAACCTCCAGGTCATAATTTATGTAGTTTGGAGTAGTAAGGACAATGCCTCTGATGTTTGTGTAAAACATAGTAATGAGAATACCACATTTTGGAAGGAACATGAATATCAAAGGTAGTTCTGTACAGATCAGTACCATGGCCGACTAACGTCCAGAATGCTTTTATGTATTTTCATCTTGCTGCAATATAGAGTTGAGAGCAAGCCGCTTTTTGTTGCTTAGTCCGTAATTCCCTTATTTTCGGTTTGTAGCTCCCTTTTTCTACCTTGATCTGTTTGTCCCAATCACAAGGGGGGAGGATTTTTAAGAGCACTCTGGTCTGTTTCCAGCATGCTCTTTTCTCAGCAGTAAAAATGTTATTGTTTGTGTTCTGTGAGGATGGATTGTTACATAGGAGTTAGAGGATAAGTAATTGTGGACTGAGATTAGGAATTGTTCTCAATCCTTGCACCAATCAAAAACTAGATTAGTTGCCAAACTACCACGATTCAGTTGTGAGATGGTAAATTCTTGGAGTTTTAGCAAATAGATTCTTCAATTCAGATTATTGGTCCACTTGATTACTTTTCTGTTTATTTGAGTCGAGTTGGTGTTGCTCCTATCTACATGTTTTGGGAATGATGCAATTGTGGATTAGGGATATGAGAACCCAGTTTGTGCGTCCCATTGAATTTTTCTTGGCCACAACTTTGTATGTGTGGACGTTTGTGATTGTAAAGGGAATGAGCTTCCATGACTCTAGCAATCATATGATATTATTACTGAATAAAAATTTCTTAAATTCGTTGCTTCCGACTCAAAATAACGGTCTATTCCTGCAATGTTCCAGGAGCAAAGTAGCAAGATGTTCTCTGTTACACTACTTGGTGCGGTTTGGTTTGTATATAATGATGACTGCTCAACCGTTGGATGCTGACAGTCTGTGGCATTTGTCAGCATGATCCGTTGCACGTTGTCTAAGGTGTTGCTGATATTTAGTGTAGGTTTTTAAATTTCTATGAATTTGTAGCCTTCGGTGGATGGGAAGGATGTAATAACGAGTGAGGAAGTTTATGATGCAATGCGGTTTGTCCTAATATTTGGAGATACTTTGAAGAGATTGGTTTTGTGAGAATGATGCCTCAGGCAGTTGGTTCTGTTTTTTTCGACCAGATGTTTGAAATTATAGCTTCTGATGTTCAAACTGTGTGTGTTCTTTCAATGTAGGTGAGTGGTCCTTAAAAGAAACTAGACTTTCAGAAGATTATGCAAACATATGTGTTAGTTACATGAAATTGAGACAATATCTTCAGGATATTTTGTCCTTTTAAGATGTTGTGGTGACCCTCTGAAGCATGCTTTGGGACAAGGAGTTCATCAGGAGCTGTGAGGTTGTCGGAGACTTTAGTGCTCGGTGATGGGGCTATCCTTATTGAGTTGCCATTTAAAGACTCGAGTGATTGATTAATTCTGAAGTTTGAAATGGAGTCTTGTCTAGATATTCTTTCTTTGGAAAATATTTGGGCTATTGGAACTGGTACTTCTGTTGTTAACCAATATGAAGATTTTGGATTGGTACTGAGGGTTTTAGTTAAAAATGCAAAGCCTTCTGCAATTATTTTGGCTAAGTTGCCGTCTTCAGAAGCAGGGATGTCTGTAATAAGCTTTGATGTGTCCTGCGCACAAGTACTGTTTTTTGGGTGGATTTCTCCTCCTTGTTTTTGAAAATGATCTGATTTGCTCTCGAATGGAAAATTGGAAACAAGTTACCATAGTTGGTTGTATGAGTAAAGTTTGGTTGTGGAGTGGTTATCTGGTTGGTTAGATTAACTTTTTGTTTAGATTTCTCAGCTTGTTCATGTTTTGTTTGCTTATATAGGGTTGGAAGTCCCTTGTTGAGGATCCAATAGAAGGACCAGGTGTCTATCTCCTTTGGTAGCGGTTCAGTTGCTGAGGTAATGTCTGCTGTGGGCTTGGTTAATTTAGAGGCTAGATCTCTCAAAAGAGAAGTTGGTTCTATTTCTAAATTTGCATCTCCTTTTGTGGTTCTGGTTGGTACACTGGGCCCACCTGGAGACACGGTCGACCTGAGGTCCTTGGACATGGTAGAGATACTACATATGGGGGGTCACAGATTTCTGTTTTGGTTTTTCTGGTAATAATTGGATGGGTTTACGACATGGGTACTCCAGTGCTTAATTTGTGCCGGTGCTTTCCGGTGCTGAGCACCGGCACTAATTTCTCAGGGCCGGGTCTATATAGGGGTGGACAGAATTAAATATTCCTAAGCATTCAGCAGGGGAATTCCAATTTGATGCATGCCGAATGCTTCCAATCTAACCCGGTCTCCTCATTATGTGGGGCCTGTCTTGTTTTGGGATCTTCTGCAAAGTCTTGCGCATGTTTTTACTTTTAATCAGTCTAGGGACGGGGCAAAGAAACATCGGATCACCGAGGCCGGTGGAGTGGCAGAACCCATGCTTTGCCTGCAGAGCGCTAACACCAAGACCAGCCGAGCGGCTGAAGCCATGTACTGGAAGGGCCAACAACAACCATACAAGTGGCACAAGAGCAAAATAACAGACACCCCGAGAACCATGCACACGCAGAAGTATACATGTGCGACGGCAGAGCCAGGTGCTCTACCCACAGGCTGGGCTGTGAGTTCCTGCGGTGCCACCAAAGCTCTGCTCCCACTCACCCGAAGTTTGCAGTCACCTAACCTAATTCAGCGCAGATCCCAAAACACCAGCATGTCTGAAAATTCTTTTATTTACATGCCCCTGGACAGTGCAGCATGCAGTTGAAGCGAACGGCAGAGAATAGAAACTGAAACCGTTCAGCACAACTGCTCACTTGCACCTGACATTAACCCCTTCGGTGCTTATGACGAGACCAGCTCGTCATGAGTCACAGTGGAGCTGTGCTCATGACGAGCTGGTCTCGTCATCACAGGTGCGCACCGCCCACGCGTGATTAATTCCCCGCCTGTGCGGGAGAATTAATGAGTGGGCGGGTTTGTGACGAGACCAGCTCGTCATGAGCACAGCTCCACTGTGACTCATGATGAGCTGGTCTCGTCACGAGCACCGCGGCGCCGCATTCATCCCCCCCGCCCTCCCGCACCCGCGGGGGAATTACCCTCAGCCGAGATAGCGCTAAATAAATCTGTAGGGAAAAAAACGCGATGCAGGGTTTGAGCGTGAATCCCTTATCCACTCCCCCCTCCCATCCTTGAAAACATGCCCAGGGTTCTTCTGAGACACTACAGCATGCTTCTTAGGAGCTGTACGATCCGGGGTACCATTTCATGCCAGGTGTGATGTCACATTCAGTGCACAAGTTTGAAGCTGTACCGGAAAATATGTCATTTTATAGCGCTATACGTTTTGAATGGCGGGCTGCGTCAAGAGTGTTGCTTATGTGGTGATATTTATTGGTGGTAAATGGGCAATGGGAGCGTCCAACACCTGCCATGTCAGTGTGCTGCACGTAGAGATGGTGTTTTTTCCTTGTTTTCATGCCAGTCACGCAGAGGGCCTACACGCAGTCTTTCCATGGCTGCTGGGCTGTCTTTAGCCTGGTGTGGAAGGTGCCCAAGCAGGGCACATGCCACGCAGGAGAATGAGCTACTATTAGAATCAAAACTTTGAAAATCTGTGAGACATAGTGTAGGCTGCAATTCTTTCAAGTTTTGGAAAGGTGAGTTTAAAAAACCCAGGGAACTAATAGGAAAGATGAAACACTTCAGATAGGTGGCTTAGGGAGTTGGTATTTCCATTAGCCTAAAATAATTCTAGGCACTGTTGAGAAAATAACAGGAAAGTCAGCAATTTCCAAGTTATATGATGATGGCGAGAGGGCCTGGATGCAGGGTCTGGTGAGTCAGTGGAGTAATTAATTCATTGCATCGATCTGTGTTTGGCCTCATAGTCATAAGTTCGAAACCTGGCAAGGCCATGCAGGCTTTCATCCTCGAGGTCGACAATATGAGTACTCTTGAATTGGAAACACAGGACTGAGCGTGCGTTTCACAAAATACACATTATGAACTGGAAGCAAGCATGCAGAACAGTGAGGAACAGAAGCAAGACAAGGTGGACCTCATGGATGATAGCAGGGGCATAGTGACCATTGGTGCAGCCAGTGCAATGTACCTGATCCCAGAGGTGGGAGGGGCCCAGTCTGGCCTGCACCAAGTGATGATATTTCAGAGGGTGCCTGTGCCCAGGATGTGCAGTCCTGCACATCCCCTAATGCTGCAGCTCAGTGGCCCCTAATGCTGCAGCTCAGTTTAGGAACCTACACAACACTGGTGAAAAAATGTTAGAAGGCCTTGCCGAGCTCAGCTCTTCTGAGGCACCTCATGCCTGCTTCCAGCTCTCCCCCGACGGCCACAGCACAATAAACCCACACAGGTATTCTGCTAATTCCAGAGCATCAGCGCATCCCCAGGTCTCTGCCAGTGCTGCTCTCTTGTGATCCGTAGTTCTCACTGGCTGGGCAGTGGCCCTTCACTCACAGCTCTGCTGTGCCACCTCTGCCCTGAACTCGGGCCTTTTACTGACACTTTTATCTTTTAGCAGGAGTACCAATTGTGATGCCACAAAACATCTTTTGATGGCATAGAACCTTAACACAGTTAATGAATTGCTATTGTGTGTCTTGGACAGCACAGTTATGCTTTGGTGAGACAGGCCAAAGAATGATACCGCCCTGTCACCCCTCAACGTTACATAGTGAATTACTGTATAGGTAATAAAGCAGAGGTGTACTCTTTTCTTGCTCTCCCTCTGTATCTGCTTTTCTTTCTCCTCTTCACACCTCACTCATTCCCTTCTCTCCATTCTTCCTTCACTATCTGCCATTTGTCCATGTTTCCTCTTAATCGCCGCCTTTTCACCTACCTCTCTTTGCCTTTCACTTTCCTTTCACATATTCCCCGCTGTCTGCCTTTCTTCCCTTGCCTTTCTCCTCTTTCCACTTTTCATTCTCATCGTGTTCACAGGGTCGTATCAGCAAGGTGTTCTCCCTTCTCCATGCAACATCGCTGGTTTTTCAGCGATGTTGGCCCATTTCCCCCGCTATCGCCGGAATATTCATCGCCATAGCGCTAATCGTTGCTAATACAGCGTTAGCGTGGCGATATATTCCAGCGATAGCCGGCGATAAAATAAATCACGCTAAGCAGGGTTAGCGATGATTATCGCCTCTTCTTGCTAATATGCCCCTTAGTTTTTTATAATGTGTTGATATAAGTAAAAATAGTCTGAGCAGTGTCAATCCCATTTAATGTGCAAGCCCGCTAGTGACTCGAGAGAGTAGTTTTTGTCTAGCTCCTGATTTGACGTTAATCTTGCATGCCTGCGGATGACGCCCTTCTCGAATTTTGAGCTATGGGCAAGAGTTAGGTATCACATGTTAGGCGCTGGCCAAATTACAATAGATGGTACAATTCCGCCATCTGCTGGCAGTAGTGCGTAAACAGGACAGTTAAAATCTGACTACTCGAGAAAATGCGATTATTTTCAGCTGGCGTGTGCTTTATTTTTATTTGGTATGAGTAGTGTTTCAGAATTACTGTCTGTCGGACTAATGTGTCTTGACATTCATTTCTAGGTGTGGTCTTGTCTGTGTGAATGTGGTTTATGTGGGTGCCAGGGGTTAGCATGTTCTCGGGACATTCTGAGCTGTGTCACTGTCACGTTTTTGAGCCTGACTGTACTGTGGTGTGTGGCAGATGAGACGAGAGTGGGGAGTGCCCCTTGAGACTGGAAGGACCTTTGCTGAACTTTCAACAGAGAACGTGAAAGCCACTCTTCTAATAACAGATTACCGCATCACAGTAATTCAAACCGTGAAAACACCTCGGGCCTTATTTATGAGGCCTTGCAACAATTTTGCGCAGCCGTTGCGTCACTTTTTGTGATGCACCGGCGGTGTGAAAAATGCGCCATGTTGCGCCCTATTTACAAAGTGACGCATCTAGGCAGATGCGTCACTTTGTAAACCCCTGCGCCTCATTATACCTGCGCCAGGTATAATGTATGCAGGGTGGGCGTTACCCCGCAAAAAGCCTCATAGAAGAGGCGCATTGAAATCTTTGAGATTTCAGTGCGCCACTTCTAGGCCGCTACTGCGTCAATATCTTACGCCTGCCTCATACCAGGCGTAAGACTGATGCAGGCCCTTTCACATGGGGCTTGCTCCATGCGAAAGGACACATTGCTGGAGTTGCGTCTGTTTTCAGACACACCCCAGCAATGCGCCACTTTTGTGCCTACAGATACGTCAGAAATACTGACGTATCTGTAAAAAACTCCTTGCGACATGGAGCGTCGTACATTAAATACGGTGCATCCATCCTGTCGCAAGGAGGGCACAGTGAAAACTGTTGCATCACTGTTTTCACGCAGCGATGCAACAATTTTTTATAAATGAGGCCTCTCGTTTACAAGTGTAAGGTAAGTGAGAGTGAGCGCTATGTGAAGATGACAATAGTCAAAAATGGCTCATCCTACGGAAGACATTGTTGCTCTTTCTGGCCAGAAGCAAAAAGCCCGAGTACTATCTATTTCTTTTGAAAATGGGCTTCGGTCCAAAAGACGTGTGTTGCGTCAGCTGAAGGCAGCTGCGTGTTCTTCGCTGTGTGATATATTGTGATCTATGTAACACCAGCCTCAGCAGACTACTAGCATCAGTTTATCTTACTCCATGATCCCCCGTGCAGCCTGCTTACCATGAGCAAGCAAAGTGGCCAGACCCAGGCTGCAGCTGGAGTGCGCCAGTCACGTCCCCGCGCATACCTACAGGGCGTCCCACGGTCACTGCATCATCTCTTAAGGATGGACTTTGAAGGGGCATCACCTATTTGGTACATGAAGGGTCTAGAGCCAGAAGCCTTGCCTCTCAAGTAAGAAATCTATACCATGTGCCCATCACTCACCCCACACAAACACACATTCCACACACAACACCAAGAACCCCACTCACATACCACTCATTAACGTATTTACACACTGCCAAAGGCACAACCATGCCAGATCATGCGCGAGAACGCACATGCTGCAGCCAGCCACACTCCTGACACAGTGGACATTACAAATGTAGATGCACTTTTCACCTCAGACCTGGCTCACACCCACCCATGATTCACTGAACATAAGACAGGACGAAGAGTCGTCATCATGAGCAAGTCTGCCTGCGCCTGCATTTTTAGTGACTCACTAAAACCTACATCATTTGACCTCAGCATTGGAGATGGCAACTTTCACTCAGACCTACATACACCACGGTCTCAACAAGAACTTTACCCAAGGAATGTTGGACCTCATCACCTCTGCCTCCGTTCGCACACTAGTACTCATTTTCATGATGACTTCAACCTCCCTGTTGATTCAAGCACAAAGGAAGTCCCTCTGCACCACCTCCAAAAAGATCCTGTCAACCTCTTTACCCCGCACTACCCACATTGGATGTCAGCACATTCCTCATCTTAAATAACTGAGCCCTAAAACTCGTGTTGAACTCAATTTACCAATAGCCAGACGATATCCTGACCCGAAACACTCAGCAACTTGTTATACTACAACTTCACAAGCATACCCTACACAGACTAGAAAAGACTAGCATATGGACCAACACCCTGATGCCCTCACACGACTCAAAGCACTCTGTTCAGCGCAGAGATCCCACTTCATCACAGCAAAAGCCACCTTCTTCAGCATTACCATTAATGAAGCAATGAGTAGACGCCAAGCATTCCCCAAGACAGTCAAGCTTCATGTTCATACACTCCAAGGCGCCCCATCCCCACAATCAGCTAACAAGTGCAATGCTTTAACCATTTTTCAAAGGGAAGATCAGTACTCACATACACAATACGAATCAAACAACCCCTCTGCATGTATTCTCCCATTGGTTCACACCTCAATGGGAAACTACCTAACTGCCTAACTCCTTTCACACACCAGTCTCACAAACAACTCTCTCAAGGCCACCTTTGTCATACAAAGACAACATCCTGACTTTATCTATCGTGACATCTCTTCAAAGAGATATGCTTACAAACCTCATGAAAATGCAGGTATATTGCCATCAAGACCTTGCAAAACAACACTCCTGCATACACGGCCACGAAACCCCAGGTGGACAGCACCTCAGCAGAAGCAAGGCCATCCTCAGACTGGAAACAAAGTCTAACAAGGAAAAGGCCTGGGTGTAGCCTCTCTCCATTTACACTCCCAGCTCATCACTATTGCCATTAAAACTGCCTCAACCCTCCTGCAATTCAGAAAAATATTAAATACACATATCTTCTGTTAGAAATGGGGTCTCTAGTTGGCAGAGTTATGCACCCTGTCCAAGTAAGGACCACAGCTTAATGAGGGATAAGTCACATACACACTAAAAGATAACCTGTGCTCATCCTCTGCTAGCTTGGCAAAGAGCAGTCAGACTTAGCTAAAGAGACAATGTGTAAAGTATTTGTGCAACACACACACAGTAACACAATGAAAACACCACAAAAAGACTCCACAATGGATTAGAAAAATAGACAATGATTTTATAAATAAATCAAGACCAAAAATACAAAAGTCTAATAGGTAGTACTGGAGTTATGATTTTTTAAAGAATATTTAAAAATATAGTGCTTAGAATCTTAAAGCGCCAACCTGGGATATCTGGTCGCGCTTGACCAGAGAAAATCCAAAGTTATGGCCGATGCGATGGCCCGCTGAAAAAGTACCTTGTATGGAGGCTGTGTCGACATCGAAGACCCGATGCAAGGAGCTGAGGAGAAGATGTGTCGTCGTCATTCCCTTGGATGTAGGCGATACATCAGTTTCAGTCCACACAATCAGCAAAGCTTCATCGGCGAATCCCTTTGCGATGCAGGCAATGTGTCATCGTCGGGCTGTGCAGTCTGTCATCGTCGAGCCGTGCAGTCATCGAAGTGACGTCCGCGAGCAGCAAATGCGTCTGCATTGGAGAAGATGCGTCGGTTCCGACCAGCACAATGGAGACGATGATGCATCAATTTTGCTGGGTCAACACAGAAAACTCAATTCCAAGGGCCCAGGACTGGGTTGGGACCGCTTGGCAGGTTGGGGACTCACAGATGGCAGAGTCCAGATGCTGTTGCAGGGTTGCAGGAAGTCTTTGATGTCCCTGAAACTGCAGAACAGGGGGGCAAGCCAGCATGCTCTTGGAGGCACTTTGGGTTCAAGTGAGCTGGGTTCAGTCCTTTCCTTAGCAGGGCAGAGAGTAGCAGGCAGCAGGGCAGCACAGCAGACCAGAAAAGCAGTTCTTTCTAGAGCAGCAGTCCAGCAGAATGACAGTTCTTGTAGCAGCCCAGCAGTCCTTCCTCCTGGCAGAGTTCTTCACAGGTCCAGTAGTGTCTGATTTGTTGGGATCAGAGACCCAGTACTTATACCCAGTTGTGCCTACTCTCAAGGAGATGTTTCAGATCTACACCAATTACGCTGAACACTTGGTAGACAAGGGTGTTTTCAGCCTCTAGTATTTTGATTATGTCCAATACATCAGTCATGTATTCCTGTAAAACCTAAGCATGCAGTAGACTGTACTTTTTCACATCACTATCAATATATGACCAAAGATCATCCCATTTCTTGCCTTTGGCATCATTACTAAGCAAAAATTCTGTAAACGGTCGCCACATGGATAATATAGCATTCACAGCCTCTACGACTGAGAACCACTGGCTAAATGACACAGTTAGGATGACTCTTTCTTTGTTGCCACACAAAGCACAAAATGAGAAATATTTGCACTTTAGTTCCTGGGCATACCGAAACAGTGCACCAGAATGGACTACAAAGTCAATGGCTTTCTTCATTAACTCTGAAGATTGTAAAGATGCTTTCAGCATACCATCTAGCAAGTGACAAGGATCTCTTACAGGGAAGCACTTCAGCTCAGGTATCGATTTTGACAGGTCATCACACAACTTTTTCATATACATAGCTGAATTACTACAAATACAAACAATATCACTCCAATCTTTATTGAACTCGGTATGAACTTTTTTGCAGCAGCATTCCAAATGACACTGCGTTCCATGTTTACCAAACGTCTGGTGTCATGTTTTCATCACTATCTCAGATGCTTGGTGACAACACTCTTTTCACATATACCTGTCACTATACCTTGCATTGAATATTTAAAGCCTGGAGTGTTTGGCAATTCATCTACAATCAAAAATGACTCGCTAGAAAAGAGGGCTGATGTATTAAAGTATTTTACCCATTCTCTGACTGAGGGTAAATGTGATGGTATATATTGGGAAAGATTCTTATGAACCAGCCATTTTACCTATCAGTGAAATCAAATGTAGCCAAAATATCAAATATGATTTTGATATTTCCTGATTCTCTACAGTTTATAAAATAACTAAAGAAGACTTAAAACAGGCTTCTAAACAATGCATCTTTAGACAAAACTGAAAAAAGCAGATGGAAGAAGAAACAATATTTTAGTGACATCCCTAAACAACAAAACTCAAGCAGAATAATGTTAGCCCAGTCTTTCTTGCTGCTGCCTTGTATAACAAAGTTACATTGTATTGGCCCCTTCAGGAAGAAATAAAAATGAATCTTTCACTCATCTTTTCCTTTTTTTGAATGGCACTTAGTTTATGGTTGTGAAGGTGTTTTTTCAGTATTTATATGTTTACACTGGTGATGGCTATTTTCCCTTCGGTGGGGTTTTATCAGTTATTATTGGTTTAAACCTAAAACCAGATAGCCTACCTATAGGCATCGATCCGCCCCTGAGGACCCAGTTTGTCTCTTATGTCATCCCACCATGAAGGGACTGGTGGTACAGGCTGCTATGGCTTCACAGGACCCTAGTGTCCTTCCCTTGGTTCCATCAAGTAAAGAGTCCAGATGGCTGAAACACTGTGGGAAGAGTATAGTCTCTTCTGTTAGTTCAGCCTTGCGATCTCTGAACACGGCATGGGTTTTAACCATATTTTCTCATGCTTTATGGGACTCATTGGTGCATCTGCTGCCTTCTGTTCCTGAGGAAGCCAGGGGTGGACTCCTTCAAGTGGTGCAAGATGGCTGGAAAGCGGCTAAATTCACCATGAAATGTGGTATGGACACCGCTGGTTCGGTGGCTAGAGCTATGGCTCAGTCAGTTGCACTGTGCAGACTTGCATGGCTGTATCAATCTAGATTTTCAGAGGATGAACAGAATAGCCTGAAAGATATGCCGTTTAAGGAAGTACATTTGTTTGATGTACATGCTGATTCGGCCTTACAGAGATTCAGAGTTGGTGCGACAAAGCCACCTAGACATGTCTTTGAATGTTTTGGTTGAATTGCTTATTTCTGACTTGTAAGGAGGAAATGTCTATACATGTTTGAGTAGAATATGCATTTCATCTGGTGGCCACCAGTGCTGTATTTGTGCTTACTGCAGGGGTTTATGGTTGTTTAGATAACCTTGTGATTCTTTACATGTTGTCATGGACATTATGTGGGCAGTTATTCTAAAAGACTCTTTCTTGGTCTTATTCTTTTAAGTTATTACCTACTAGCCTACAATAGGTTTTCTTTATTTCTAATTACTATTAGGTGTAGAAGAGGTGACTTTCTACTTTGAGTCTGTCGATGACAGCTTTTCTTATGTTTTTCTTTTTTGATCCTTAATGGGTTGCTTCCTGATACACAGGTCATACAGATTTTGTTTTACTCTGAAGAAGAGCTTATGCTCAAGATTTGTTAACCATTCTGGTTTGTGCCATGCTCTGTGTAGAGCATCTTTTGTATGTTTAATAAGCAGTTACTTACACACGCGCATACACATTCACACACACACACACACTCTGTCAATCTTGAGGTCTAAAAAAAAAAATAACTTGCGTCCTCAAGAAAAGTAGTTTGTAGCCTACATTACCAGTGTTAGGTGTGTGTACTTCTACCTCTGGTATTCGCTTTACATCTAAGCAAAGGGTGATATTCGCTATTGACAATAGTAAAAGCTCTTATTTTCACTGGATTAAGTTGGTGGAAACCAAGATGTTACCATCTTGTGAGATTTAAGACACTATATGGTTTGCTCTTAAGGTTCTGTTTTATAGCCATTATCGTTTGGTGGCTTTTTACACATTTGTGTAGGCATTTGTGGTTTATAAATGTTCTTTAAACATTATTGTTTCATTTTTCTGGGTGTTTACGTCAGGCTATTTTAGGTCTCCTAAAGGACTTAATCTGTTGGTCGATTTTGTATGACGTTTGGCGTTATGACTTCAGATTTTCTGCTTTTTTGAAGGAGAATTTCCTTCTAATGGTGTACCATTTCTTCTAGTTGAAGATGTTCATATATGTTTGTACATGAGGTGAATAGGTGGTTGCCTCATAACTTCTGGTTTTGTAAAGGTCTTTTACTACTATATTAGAATATCGTTGCTCTTCAAGGTGACAACTCGTTTCATCATTCAGCTGACTTTAATTGTTGTAGTTTAAATTCACATTTTGCGGAGTGTTGTCTCTAGATGGATTTTACAAAATCAGTCGGATTCTTATTATGGAATCCTTTAAATTTTCCAGTTTAGGAATTGGTGGCCCTTTCTGGATCATCTATAGATGGGTCTCTAGTCATATAGTAGGGTCACGTTCTAACCTTGGTTTCCGCTAGACTAACGAGGTTTATTTTTCGGACTTACTATCTTGTCCAACTTTATGCTACTATTGCTTGATGGTGGTGTTTCGGACAATTTCCATTACACTGTTGTTTTGGATGGCTGGTGTTTTCCTACGTGGTATTATGCTCACTGTGGTTTCCATACTGTTATGTCAGTATTGTCTGACAGATTGCTCAGCTTTATTTTAGATCTCTGTATCATACTTTTTCTCTTGTTAATACATAGGCGGTTATTTATTTTCTGCTATTTCAGTATATACCTTTGGAATATTCTAGAGGTATTTGTATTGTCTGTAGTTGGTTTTACCAGGGGTAAGGCTGATTCTATGTCAGAGTTGCCATTGTTGTCTTTGACTCTTTTTAATAGAGTGTTTGTTATGCTTTCCCACGGATGATGGACCTTTCTCTGTGTTGACAGAGCAGGTTTGGCTCGGATAGAACTCTTTATGGCAAAGAGGTATTGCTCAATTACATGTCCTTCTGATCTGTGTTTCACAGGTATCGAACACGCTGTTAGAGTCTGGATATGAGAGCAAATGGCTTATATTTATAAGGTAATTTGGCAAATGTTGTCTTACTATCATGGGTAATGTTATCCCCATGCTTTCAATGTCTTTAGGACTTTTCTTTCTGTGGTTCTTTCCGTAGTGCTTATGTTGTGAGCATGCATGGGTTCTGATCCCATTAACGGTGCAAATAGTTTCTATTCATATTGTTAGTTGGCTTCTACCACAGTTTGTCATGCTAACATGAATAATTTTATTCCCATGCTTTCGAATTTCTTTTGCCTTTACTTATCTGTGGGTCCCTCCACAGGTTTTTCATTGGTGGAACATGTTATTGTTTACATACACTATTATGAAAGGCCAGTCTTTTTATCTGGTTTTAGACCAGTTTTGTTCTAGGTAGAGGTTTTACTGGTCTCAGTTTGCAGACCTTCCTCCGGGGATGGTATGCTTTGGTGTTTGATTCTAAAGTACGGAACCTGCGGCTAGATGTCGCTATCAGATAAACAAGTTACTTACCTTCGGTAACGCATTACCTGGTAGAGAGAGGATCGAGCCACAGATTCCTTAACGACCCTCCCATCCTTCACGCTCTGCAGGGTCCTCTTTGGTCTCAATGATTTCGTTATGGAAATTCCCATACTGAATTAAGAATTACGTGATTATTTGACACAAAGGTGTCTTTTATTTCGGCACACTGTTTCATTAGGCTGTTTCTATATGTGGCTCCACGTTTTGAGCATGGAAAATAGTCACAGAAGAAACTGACGTCGGCGAGGGGGTTATATGGACTCTGTCGATATCACATTGCGTGGATGACATCGATACGGAGTCGTGTGGTGCCCTCTTCCGATGCGCAGACGTGCTATGGAGAGGATTCTAAAGTAAGGAGTCTGGGGCTAGATCCTGGCTCTACCAGATAATGCGTTACTGATGGTAAGCAACTTGTTCATCAGGGCCCTTGGTTAAAGAAAGAGCTGTCATCACATCAGTTTCTTGCAACTCAGAACCGTCTAGCTAGCGCTTAAAGCGTTCTTACCATCTCCGATGAAGAGCAGGATCCTCATTCAGACAAACAACACAACAGTAGTGCATGATTTGAACAAAAAGGCAACATTTCGTCAGCAGTTTTGGAAAGAAAACCACAAATGGGTTCTAGAATACAGAGTTTTTCAAGAATTCAATGCAGAATGAGACTTTCCAAAAACATCTCTACACGGCATTTCAGAACAATAAATTTGCATCCAGGTTTCCAAATTCAGGCTGTCTGGGCAATGCTCTTTTGATAAATTTGTCAAAGCCATTACTCTATGATTTTCCATTAATTCCAATTGTCATCTTGAAGCTCCAGTATTGGCATGCAACAATGATCCTCTCCAGAGTGTCTCAGTCATTGGGGGTATCTGGATCTACTGCAAGTGTCCGTGCAGCCACACAGCATGTTACCATGCAAACCGAACCTCCTCTCTAGATGACCGGGTCAGATATTCCACCTGAAGTGGACACTTGTAAATTTGGCAGCATGGCTCGTCGGATCAGACCATATGTTCATCTGAATTTTCCTCAGACTTGTATTGAACAAGAGCATCCTACTCGTTCAAATCTGAGATATTTTGCTTATGGTGAATCCCACAAGGACACAACCCTATATCCTGCCAAGAAGATGTGATTCTCTTGTAATTATTACATTTCGCTCAAACAAAGCTGCTATTTTCTTCAAAGTCCACGTTGCCACTATAACAACTAATAGGAATGGGCCTAAACAAGCATCTTTTTTAGAATTACATTCATCAAAGATTTTAGGAGGGTAAAGAAAGCCTTTCTTTCTGTAAGGACACTTCCGACTCCTTGGGAACCACAGTTTTGTTTTGTTGAAATTAATGGGCCCATCTTTTAAACGGACATATTTCTCTTATCCGAAACCTGGCTCACTACCGAGTCTGCCCCTGACATCCTCGCAGCAGTTCCCAAAGGCTATTACATACTTCAGGCCAACAGGCCCTCGGGTAAGCCCGGGGGCGGGGTTGCAGCTATTATCCACCACAAACTCAGGTTTACAGCTCTAGGGATCGCTGGTATACCCTCGGTCGACAGCCTCATTTTGAAATTTGAATCGCCCCAGTTCCCCTTTGTCTGTGCTCTTTTCTACCGACCTCCCCACCACATGCCCTCATTTCCCCAACTGCTAGGTGAAATGATTTCCCAACTGGTCATTAACCACGCCAGGATCATTATTATCGGAGACTTTAATTACTGGCCCACTGATGCACAGGAGAGCGCCAGCTCCGCAGAATTCACGGATCTCCTATCAGGTATGAACTGCATCCAACATGTGCACGTTGCCACCCACATTAAGGGACATATCCTGGACCAAGTCTGGACTTCCAACTTGGAAATCACACAACCACTAATCTCCCCATGTACATGGTCAGACCATTACCTTATCACATTCACCATGGCCTGTAACCACCTCACTAAACCTTCCCTGACGGGCAATCACCTGGCTAGAAACTGGAATCGGGCCAATATTGGCGATTTCTGTACACTACTAAAAGCCACATTACCAACTGAACAAGATTCCCTCTGCAATCAGGCAACAAGCATCAAGCAATGGCTTGTATCAGCCAGTGACAGCGTCGCCCCCTTTAAGAGAACCAAACTCAAACGCCCTCATGATGCTCAACGCTGGTTCTCTGACGATCTGAAAATAAAAAAACTGGCACTCAGGCAAGCCGAGCGCAGCTGGAGACGAGATTATGCCCCAGGAAAAAAAGCCACCTATGTAACCCTGCTAAAAGACTATAAAAACTCTATCCTCCAGACCAAGGCAACCTACTTCTCCTCGAAAATTATGAACTCAGCCACTAAGACCAAGGATATCTTATCTATAGTCGACGAGCTTACACAACCTGATAGAGTGATAGCAAAACCTGTCCCCTCACAATCACTATGTGATTCCCTGAACTCGTATTTCATCAAGAAAATTGCCACCATTAAAAGCAGCATCCCTCCTCCCACACTCTCAACTGCCTCCCCTATCACATGCAAAAATCCCCTTGTGCTGGACCAAATCCCCCCGATCTCCAGGGAAGAGTTTTTTGTCTTACTAAAAAAAATCGGATCAGGCTCCCCTACCGATTGCTGCCCCACTCACATCCTACAAGAGGGTTTCCTTACCTGCCCAGACCCGCCCTCCCACTCCTCAACAACTCTCTTAAACAAGGCATTGTCCAAGACACCTTTAAACATGCTGAAATTGTCCCAATCCTGAAGAAACCCAACGCTGACCCCCCTGGTCCGGAGCAACTTCCGCCCAATTTCTTTACTCCCCTACCTTAGTAAGATCTTAGAGGCCCACGTAGCAAACTGTCTGAGCTCATTCATTGAGCATTCTCAGTTCCTTGACCCCCATCAGGCAGGATTTAGACCAGCACACTCCATGGAGTCAGTCATCCTAGCAGTTATGGACGAGCTTAGGAGAGGGGCCGATAAAAACATCACCCAGGCCCTGGTACTTTTGGATCTGTCAGCCGCTTTTGACACGGTCGATCATGACCTCCTGATCGATCGTGTCAGTAATGCTGGCATCCAGGGTCTGGCTCTGAAGTGGATCTCCTCCTTCTTACACAACCGATTCCAGGCAGTCCGTCTCGCCAACTTCTCAGCCAAGAAAGCTAGGTTGACCTGCGGGGTCCCCCAGGGGTCCTCCCTCTCGCCCCTCCTGTTTAATCTGTACATGCTACCTTTGATCTGGTCCTCACGCAAAAGTAGAGTTGTAACTTTCAACTATGCTGACGACCTCCAGCTGGTGTTCGAAATTGACTCTTCCAACACCTCAGTATCCAACTTTCAATACACCATGAGCTATATTAGCGAATGGATGTACGCTAACCAACTAAAACTTAACCCCGACAAAACTGAGCTGATTCTGACTGGAGGCACCGCCAACCCTTGGAATTCTAATTTCTGGCCCCCTCTCCTAGGTAGTCCGCCTCGCCCAGTAGAATCAGTAAAAAGCCTAGGGGTCATAATCAGCAACGACCTGTCTATGAAACCTCAGATTAGCGCAGTGGTATCTACCTGCTTCTTCCACCTACGCAGAATCCGGAAGATCTGTAGATTTCTGACCACCGAGGCCTTGACCTTAGTCGTCCTGGCCTTGGTCATCTCTCGTATTGATTATGCCAACTCGGTCTATGTCGGCATTCCGGCATATCAACTCCACCGTTTGCAACTGGTACAAAACCAAGCAGCCAGGCTCATTTTCCATCAACCCAGATACCAACATGTCCGCCCCCTGATGAAGAGCCTCCATTGGCTTCCGGTGGCTAAACGCTGTGCATTTAAACTGGGCTGCACCATCTTTAAAGCCCTTGCCGGCCATGGCCCAGCATTTATCTCATCTAGGATCCATCGTTATGCCCCCTCTCGCGAACTTCGCTCCTCCCATCTGAACCTGCTCACCACCCCCACCTTCAAACGCAAAAAACACGGTGGCCTCAGATTCTCTTTCCTGGCCCCTCAATTCTGGAACTCTCTTCCCACTGGACTGAGGTCAGTAACCTCTTACGCCCAATTCAGAACACTTCTGACCCTTCTGTTCTCTCAGGCATATGAGTAAAGCTTCTCTCATCATACCACTGTCGCCCTCCCGCCCTCAGCGCCATGAAACCGATTGGTGTAAGTGCGCTCTACAAATATTTTTAACATAACATAACAAACCTATTCACAAAGCATGATTGCAGCATCCGTCTTAGAAGACCAACTTTGTAGTGGCTATTACTTCCACTCATAAGGTTAGTGAAATTCAAGCCCTTTGGCAGTTAAACCCTGCACGTTGTACCATGCAAATAGAGTACTAATGAGAACCAATTCCTTTTTCCCTAACTAAAGTGCTATAAAAATTTCATATTGACAAGACTATTACTCACCATGTTTTCTTTACCAACCCTTCTTCACCTGTAGTATGTTCCTTACACTCTGTATGTCAGGAGAGTTCTTCGCTTCTATGTAGACAAGACAAATGCCTTACCCAAATCTAGCCCACTCTTTACTAACTATGGTCATGTTCTCCAGGGTCTAACCACCTGAGAAAAATCCTTCATTAATAAACCAAGCAAGAGGAGACATAGATGAAAGCGACGATTGGACCCAGAAAGGAAGCTTGGACTCGACCAGACAATGCCCAAGTGTTGTGTGCAGGGGGCTGTTGTTTTAATATTTATACTGTTTTCTTATGTCTACCTATCGTATTAGATACCTCTATGGAGCTCAGCGTATCTGGAACATTAAAAGATGTAACCAGTAGTGGGGGTCATTAGTGAGCAATGCATTAGACAATGTAACATAATGTTGTATGCTGAAAAATTCAATAAAATCTGTTATCCAAAATTCTGCACATTACTGTTATCAGCTGACTAACAAACCCGTACCGGGGAAACCCAGAGTCCATTCCAAAAGAGGGGAAACGGCTACTACATCCTGGCTGAGAAGCATTACTTTATCAGATGTTTGCAAAGTGGCCGCTTGGAAATTAATCCACAGTTTTACATGACACTACTGTCTTGATTTCAATACAAAAGCTGACTCTAGTGTTGGTCAAGATCCTCTGAAAAATCCTTTCGCTTAACTTTGTATTCAGAATTCTTCCAGACACTCCTATGAATTAGAGATTTTATTTCATTATGGGTAGGCTTTCCTGTTTTCAGTTTCTATTTTTGGTCAATTCTGGTGGGGTTTTTTCAGTGATTTCAATGCCTTAAAAAAACAGTGGTTATCAGTGGTTACACACTTTTGCGCCATTAAAAACAACAAAAACAGTGTTTTTCCGGTGTTTATGGAACGTTTTACTTTTATTATTGCTAGCTTTCTGCACTGATAGTGCATGGTATATAGACAGTGTACGTACAGTGTATATGAGGTCCAAATACATTTTTACAAATCAAACTTATTGTAGTAGACCATACAATACTTCTTCAGTAAGTCTTTGGTCATGCGTGCTCGCTCTTTCCTTTCAATGTAAACTTATATCTGTGTAAAGGCCCTCTAAAACATTGGCACTTGAGATGGGTAATGCCAAAACAGCCAGTACACAATTTGCTAACTCTGGCCACTGACATAGCTTTCCATGGCAATACTGGTGCACCTGAATATTGCGATTCTCTCAGACAGGTTCTGCAACATATACATGGAACTGGGCGCAATGTTTTGCATGCTGGTGCACTTAGAAACAGGTTGGCAAAAATGCAGAGAAAGGAAAAAACACTGTAGACTGCATTGACTGCTCCATGACAAAGCTGCAAAAACACAACCCACATGGTGCCATTCTTCGCGACGGCCCTTGCTTACTGTTGAGAAAATAATGGGAAAGACAACATTTTCACAGTCTTCATGATTTTACCACAGCTTGTTTTAGTTCATAGCCAAATAAAAGTTCCACAACGGAATGTGACTTTATATGACGAACTGCAATTACTATATATATATATGTATTCCTCATGTCTGCCCTCCTCCTATCTGTGCTGCTGTCAGGCAACAAACAACGTAAATTATTTATGTATTCAATTGAAAGGCGGTGGGGCAGGAGTAATTGCATGGGCTGCTTCGCTAGTGTAAAGGGACTTCTCTCAAGGATTTGAGGGGGGAGCAGGCTGTCTTATTCGAGTTTGGGGTTTAAGCTCAGTTCGGGCAGCGTGGATTAACAGTATGTACTCCATGCCACGAGCCGGCTGTTTTTACTATTGATTTCCCTGAAAGTTCCACACGCATTGAATGCAGCGAACACGCACAAATGCGGTCTACCTGGCAAAACACTGGGGAATCTAGATGCCCGCCCGTATGGTGGGGAGGTTTGCAAGCAAATAGTCTAGAAAGGGTTATTTTGGGGATCATAGTAGTAGAAAGGGGTTTGGGATGAATCAGAGAGTGGAGGTAGAGGATATATTGAGAAAGGTATAATGTGAGAAATAGGGTAGTGCATTAGAGAGAGTGGTAGAATGAGGTATGGGATGAGTCAGAGTGGAAGTACAGGATATAGGTAAAGATGCTGAATTAGGAGTAAATAAATAAATGTAAAGAACATACGTACACGGAAGTTATATATATATATATATATATATATATATATATATATATATATATATATATATATATATATATATATATATATAGAATCACCCCGAAACTTTCAAGACAGGAGCTGACCGGAGCGGGCCACAAGTTTTGAAAATTTCGCGAAGATTCGTCAACCGGCGCCAAAGTTATTGGGAAAAGAAAAAACGCTTTTCCTATGGAAACTAGGTCCTAACTATAACTATCTACTGGCGACCGCCAGTAGATAATATATATATCTATATATATAGATATATATATAAATTCACTTAAAAAACCATAGGTTTTAGGGACAGTTATAGTTAGTTGGACATTTCACTCGTACAAAACCATAGAAATTCCCCCGTTATAGTTAGTTCACGTAACTATAACTCGCGCCCCCGCAATACACTGCTGATGAAGTCACATATTACATCACTCATGACATGGTCAGTGACATCACTGATGACATCACTGATGACATCTCAAATAAACATGCCCCGCCCCCTCCCTTCACCACTGTGCAAACGCGCCCCGTGGGGTGTTTTAAGTTGGGGGATTAAGTTCCCTTGAATCATGAGGGTCCCTGGGGTCCAACTAGCCCACCCTGTACCTCCTGTATGCGCCAGGGAGCTGCGTTGCAGAGAGGTGTTCAGAGGCCACGCCCCTTTTTACACCTCTCTGCAACGCAGCTCTGTGGCGCTTTCTGGACGTACCTGGTGGGCTAGTTGGCCCCCAGGGACCCTCAGGATTGAAGGGGATTTAAATCCCCATCATAAAACGCGCCACGGGGCCTGTTTGCACACATGTCACCTGAAGCCCCGCCACCTCCCTTCACCACTGTGCAAACGCGCCCCGTGGCGCGTTTTAAGTTGGGGGATTAAGTCCCCTTGAATCCTGAGGGTCCCTGGGGACCAACTTGCCCACCATGTACCTCCAAAAAGCGCCACAGAGCTGCGTTGCAGAGAGGTGTAAAAAGGGGCGTGGCCTCTGAACACCTCTCTGCAACGCAGCTCCCTGGCGCATACTGGAGGTTCCTGGTGGGCTAGTTGGCCCCCAGGGACCCCCAGTATTCAAGGGGAATTACTTCCCCTTCTTACAACGCGCCAGGGGGCGCGTTTGCAGAGTGCTGCAGGGAGGGGGCGGGGCCTCCGGCACGATGCCGGTTTTTTTTTTTTGCTTTCTTTTTTTTAATGGGAGGGGGGCTGCGTGGCCCCCCTTCCCTCGTGCACTTTTGTCCCCGGGGACCCCATCCCCCGGGGCCTGAGGCTGTTCCTTTTTTTTTTTTTTTATAAATGGGAAGGGGGCCGCGTGGCCCTCCTTCCCTGGGCCTGTATTTGCCCCGGGACCCCATCCCCGGGGCATGCCCTCTTTTTTTTTAATAAAACTAATATTTGGAGGGGGCTGCGTGGCCCCCTCCTCAGGCCATTAAAGGCCCCGGGCCGGCCTTTGCGTCCTTTTTTTTTTTTTTCCTTTTTTTGGGAGGGGGGCTGCGTGGCCCCCCTCCTGGGCCTCTACTGGCCCCGGGGACCCCATCCCCCGGGGCCAGGCCACTCGTTGGGGACCGTGGGGGGGTCCCCAATCCCCACACGGTCCCGCCAGCTCCCCGCGTCCTGCAGGAGCCGGCATTGCTTTTCCATAAGGGGAGCTGCTGACATGCAGCTCCCCTTATGGAAAAGCAATTCTGCTTTGCAGGTTTCCCTGCTCTCGCTTCAATGAAGCAAAGCAAGTTTGCAATGGCAGGACGGGAGCCGCGAGGCTCCCGTCCTGCCATTGCAAACAGCAGTGTCCCGGGGGTAGGCACCCCGGGACACTGCAGGAGCCGGCCCTGGGGGGTGGCGGTCCCCAGGGCCACCACAGGCTCCAGGAGGGGGGCCACGCGGCCCCCCTCGCATGTCTTTAAAGCCCCAGGAAGGTGGTGGTCCCCGGGGCTCGGGGGTCCGCTACGGACCCCCGCATTTACATTATTAGTGCCCCGGGGAGGTGGCGGTCCCCGGGGCACTAATATTCCTCGAGCCCCCCCACACAGGATTTTTTTTTTTTTTTTTAAAAGAAGCCCCGGGGAGGTGGTGGTCCCCGGGGCTGCGGGAGGGCCGAGTGCCCTCCCGCACCATTTTAAAATGAAAGCCCCGGGGGGTGGCGGTCCCCGGGGCTTGTGGGGCCCTTAGAGGCCCCCCCAGCATTATATAAATAAACCCCGCATGCCCCCGGGACTTGGGCCACCCGGGGCAAATAGCAATCGAAGCGCGGGAGACCGCGCTCGATTTTTATCGGCAGGATCCGCGCACCCTGAGCGCATCCTGCTGATTTTTTTTTTTTTAATGCTTTTTTGCCCAGGGGGTCCTTGTGGGACCCCTGAGCAGACCTAGGAGGTCAGGGTGTTTCTACCCTGCCCCCTTTGTGCGTTTGCACACTTGCGATTTTTTTTTTTTCTCAGTGGGATTCGCGCACCCTAAGCGCATCCCGCCGATTTTTAAAAAATAAATGCTTTTTCTGCCCAGGGGGTCCTTGTGGGACCCCTGAGCAGACCTAGGGGTCAGGGTGTTTCTACCCTGCTCCCTTTTGCGCTTTGCGCACTTGTTTCTGTCCCTCGGTTCTACCGAGGGACAAAATGGCTGCCAACACTTCCTGATTTGGAGTGTTGACAGCCAATTAGCATGCAGCTCGTGATCGGGAGGGTGCGCGAATCCGACGCGGCCATAGATATATATGTGATTTTCCTTTTGATTTTCACAGGAACTACTGAACGGATTTAACACCATTTAACAAAAAGGGTTCTTTCTGAACCAAGAACTACCTCTTTGCCAAATTTGGTGTAATTCCGTTCAGCAGTTCGGGCTGTAGCCGTGGCTAAAGTTTCCTATGGGAAAATGAATGGGGAAAACACGTTTTGGGATCCCCCTTTTTTCTCGGCCCCTGCTTGACGAATCACCCCGAAACTTTCAGGGTAGGAGCGGACCGGAGCGGGCCATAAAGTTTGAAAATTTCGCGAAGATTCGTCAACCGACGCAAGAGTTATTTCAAATAGAATGTCGCGGATTTCCTATGGAAAATAGGTCCTAACTATAACTATCTACTGGCGACCGCCAGTAGATAATATATATATATATATATATATATATATATATATATATATATATATATATATATATATATATATATATATATATATATATATATATATATATATATATAATATATGGAAGGTAATATATCTTCTTTGTCGTTTGTTCACTGGGCTCTGTAGGGCACAGAGAGGCTGGGGCTACAAGATTAAGCATATTATCTAGTTTAGAAATTAGTGTGGGTGCAGAACTGACTGTGCAGAAAATCACCCAGTTACTGAGGTCAAAATGTCTCTCACTGCGAGCA
Source organism: Calotriton arnoldi (assembly GCA_963921515.1). Taxonomy (NCBI): domain Eukaryota; kingdom Metazoa; phylum Chordata; class Amphibia; order Caudata; family Salamandridae; genus Calotriton; species Calotriton arnoldi. Next base: position 2,353,161 of record CAWUFW010000963.1, read on the forward strand.
GCAATGCCAACTCAGTACCAAGTATGGAAGCAAAGACTCAGTAATGCTGCAGATGCACCAATGATTGACAGTCGGCATCTGCTAAAACAGGAGTGTCCAACATAGGTTGAGTAGGCCCAAATCACAGTCCGATCTTTAGGACATCCACATAAAGTTACATAGAATAAATGAAACATGTAGGGACATTCTAGGAAGAATTAGATTTTGATTTGGAAATACAGACAATATAGGTGACTAATCACTCCACATTCCACTACATTGCGAAGTGAAAATTCAAAGGAATTGAAGTTAAAAAAACATCCATATAACAACCTAAATATAATCACCTTAATTTCTTGTCAATATATAGAACGCACGTTATCTGACATAGTGGGGTTTAGCCCTGAAGGGGAGGGAGCCAGAATTTGATAATCAGAAGAGGTATAGCACGCACCGCGCAGTTTAAAGTTAAGACTGCACATTTTAGTCAAAAGGAGGACTGGTTCCAATTTACCATAAAAATCTCAAAACTGGTTATGTTGGCATTAAGAATTTGAACGAAAAATGCACATATGGGCAGCTGCGGTGATAACAATTGGGGAGGAATACTCCAAAAGGGGATGGAGAATGCTCCGGGCGAAGAGTCAGACAGTAGCTCTTCTCCCCAGATAAAAAGGGGCCCCTCCAGAACTTAGTACGCAAACAGCTCGAAGCACCAGCCTGAGCTCCCGCACGCAGACCACCTGTGCACCCCAGCCCAGGCTGCATTGATTATCGAGCAACAGCCTTGTTTGTGGCCTTTTGAGGGTTGGAACGCATACCAAGAGTACTGCATCCTCAAATAGCATGACAATTTCCCCCAGCAGTGGCATTATCAGTTTTACCTCTGCAGTGCCTGGGGCATGGCCTGTTTGAGACCGGTTGAGACCTGTGCAATGCCCCAGGCCCCCTTCCCCACCCCAAGCCATGTGCTTGTAATTATCCGGTCAGCTCCTTAAAGTGGAGCGTGAATAACAATACAGCTAACCTGCTGGGTCTGAACTGCTGCTTTCCAAATGCAGCACCTTTAAACTATTGTGCGAGACACTTTCACTTCGTGAAATCCAGCCATTGATTTGTGGAGCTTAGCTGGCAGTTGGGAGCAGATGCGCAACTAGAGCAATATTTCAGGGGGGCTACTAAAAATTTCGGGGGGCTAATTCTTCCAGCAATAGGCAGGGTGGAGACGAAGGGGTGAAAAACACAACAAAGCCTCGTTAACACGTAAATGGTCTTTTAAAGACCTGTGAAGTACTCGGGTGCGGCTGCGATAGCAATGTGGCTCACAGTTAGATAAACACTCAAGACTGTTTGGGAGATGGTAGAGGTGAGGTGGTGTGAATGGGAGGCGGGACGGGGGTGGGGGTGGGGGCACACCTTTACTGCCTTCTTCCTGAGAGTCTGTGTACTGCCGAATTCAGAAAATATTGTTTTATAAGTAAAGTTGAATGTGGTGCTGCTGGGCTGTTTCCGATAATATACGTAAGACACAGGAAATAGAGCTATTAAACAGCCATAATGCAGCATTTGGGGCAATACCACAGCAAATAAAATAACTCATTTGCTCAGGGTCACACACCCTGTGCAAGTTCGTATCAGGAATTTGATCTTTTGACTTTCCAAATGACTGCGCTGCAAGCCAACTAGTAACATATCCTTTACTGACAGCCAGCATCCAAGCTCTCATACAATGCGTCCATGCTAGGGAAACAAACAATGCAAATCCCACAAAAAGAGCCAGTGCCAGGCAGCTGCGGAGTTTCTGTTGCCCAACAACACTTCCCAGAGTGACCTCTTCGTAACTGATGAAATCAACTGAATGTGGGGACGCTTGCATAAAGTCTAAATGCAATTCTGAGCTGTTTTGTACTGCTACAGCTCCCTCAAGTGGCCAACCGGTGCAACATGTGAAAAATCAGTGACACTCGGTTTAAACCGGGTCAGCTGATTTTCAGCCGGTAGGGTACTGTCGGGCAAAGTCGGTTTTAACCGATTTCCGGACAGCTTAGAAATAACACATGAGACAGCTACTCTTTTCTAACCAGGAATTACAGCTTAAAAGTGTATTAAGGAATTCCCACTGTTAACCTATGAGAGTAGGATGCGTAGACCACACTATAGTGAAAATCTAATTTGGGTATTTTTCACTACCAGAACATGCAAAATTTAAACGTACATGTCCTACCTTTTACTCACACAGCACCCTGCCCTATGGGCTCCCTGGGCCTACCTTAGGGGTGACTTAAGTGCAATAAAAGGGGAGATGTTAGACCTGGCACCATTTGCGTGGGTCTCCCTTCCATTTTTTGCTGTTTCCTCTTATGTTTTTGCTGGTTTTAGATGCTTTTGGGCACTGTGCCACTGCTGTTCAGTGCCACAGTGCAAGTGCTCCCTATGGTAAATTGATGTATGGATTAGTGACTCCATGATTGGCTTGTTTGGCTTACTGTCAGACCCTAGTACAGTGCACTGCGTGTGCCCAGGGCTTGTAAATCAAATGCTGCTGGTGGGCTTGCAGCACTGGTTGTGCCACCCACCGGAGCAGCTTGTAAAGTGTGTCTCAGGCCTGCCATTGCAGAGCCTGTGGGCAGTCTGGTACTGCATGTTGACTGGGCAAGTGTACCCACTTGCCAGTCCCTAAACCTTCCTTTTATACATATTAGTCACCCCTAAGGTAGGCCCAAGGGCAGGGTGCATTGTAGGTAAAGGTAGGACATGCCCTGGTGTGTGTGGCATGTCCTAATAGTGAATTACAGCCATTTTCGTTTTTCACTATTGCAAGGCTACCTGTTCCCCATAGGCCAGAATGGGCAGTTAGATTATTACATCTTATAATCCTAACTGACTCAGGGAACTAGGTAGAAATTCGAGTTTAGTATGCCTGAACTCAGAATGATAAAATACATCTTTTAGTGAAGTTGGTTTTAACATTCTGTGTTTGAAAATACCACTTTTAGAAAGTAGGTATTTTCTTGCGTAACTATACAAGACTGCCTCTGCTTGGTTGTGTATTCCTTGTCTGGAGTTTGAGTGACAGGGGCTGGGGGCTTCCAGGAGACAGGGTGAGTCAGCACAGGGCTGAATAGAGAGATCTGCATGCAGATAGGAGGGAAGAGTTGCACCTGGGACCTGAATAGGGCTGTGCCTTTCCTCCACAATTCTGGCTCCACCTCCTGTGGTGTGTCTGATGTCCCTGGCCTACACTGTGAAAGGAAAGAAGGAGTCTTGTCAACAAAGTGCTCCAGGACTGACCAGAACTGGTTTTGGACTAGGCAAAGGCCTCTCTGCCTTCAGAGAACAAAGAGAAAAGTAGTATAAATATTGGGACCCAGACCCAAGAATTTTAGATCACTTCTGGGAATCAAGACGAACCTTTGCTGAGGAGAAGAACCAGGAAGCTGAAGGAGGAGACTACCCCTGTGCTGTGTGTTTGGGGGTTGGCCTGCAGTGGTTGCTTCATTGCCAAAGAAAGGAGAAAAGGACTGAGTGTGCTTTCTATCAACTTGAAGAAGAATCTCCAAGGGCTTGAACTAGAGCTTGCCTCCTGCCTGAAGTCTCAGGGATACAAGACTTCACCAACCAGCTCCCCTGAATTCCCTTGCTGGGAATTGAAGTGCCTGCTGCTGTGCTGGGCCTTCTGAGAGACTGCGTGTCGCTGGGAGCTGGAAGCGTGACGCAACAACGAGAAGCGTGTCGCCGCCGCAGCCGCTGTCATCGCATCGCAGAGGAAGCGAGACGCCGCTCCCGCTGTCATCATCGCATCGCCGAAGCGCGGCGCATCGCCGGAGAAGCGGGACGCTGCCACAGAGGACATCGTCGCATCACCGAAGAAGCGCGTCGCAGGGCCTGTCGCGGCTCCAATGATCATCGAGTCGCCGCACGGCCGTCGGGCGTGCACGCATCACACCAACGTTGTCGCATCGCAGCCAAGACGCCATTTTATCGCATCGCACCGGAGAAGAGTATCGCATCGAGGTGCCATCTGTCGCATCGCACCGGAGAGCAGTAAGAAACCGACGCATCACCTCCCCACCCAGTAAGGAAGCGAACATCAACTCCCTGCACAGCAGTAAGGAACCGACGCATCCACTCCCTGAGTGTAAGGAACCGACGCATCACCTTCCCTGCGACCCTTTTGTTTTCTTTGCGTTACGCATTCAAGGTACATTGAGAGTAAAGTGTTGCATCTACAACTTGAGAGAACTGAACTATTTTATAACATTCTAAAGTCTATTTTTGAGTACAGTATTGTGGATTTCTGTCGTTTGGTCTTGTGTTAAGTCTATATAAAAATACTATTTTTATAATACAACCTGTGTGGTGTCCATCTGTAGTGTTGTCACTGTATTACTGTATGTGTTCCCAAATGCTTTGCACACTGCCTCTGAGATAAGCCTGCCTGCTCGTGCCAAGCTACCAAGGGGGTGAGCAGGGGTTATTTTAGGAGTGTAGCCCCTCACCCTGACTAGACGCAAGGGTCCCTATTTGTCACAGGTACCTACCTATGCCAACTAGAGACCCCCAAATCTAACAGGAGATTACGGATTGGCAAAGGGTTTTAAATGCCAAGTCAAAGTGGCAGCAAAACTGCACATACAGGCTATGCAATGGAAGTCCTGAGACATGTTTAAAGGGCAACTTGTGTGGGTGGCACAATCAGTGCTGCAGGCCCACTACTATCATTTAATTTACAGGTCCTGGGTATATGGTATACCACTTTACAAGGGACTTACAAGTAAATTAAATATGCCAATTGTGTATACACCAATGTTACTATGTTTAGGAGAGAAGCACATGCACTATAGCACTGGTCAGCAGTAGTAAAGTGCTTATAGTCCTAAGGACAACAAGAAGAATCAGCAAAAAGAGGAGGTAAGCAGGCAAAACGTTTGGGGGATTCCACCCTAAAGATGACAGGTCAAACATCTTCAAAGAATACTACCACCCTAAGGCCCAGATTCTCAAAGGTTTAGCGTGGGGTTAGAGCCACTTTTTCAATGCAAACTCGACGCTAAACCTCTTTTGGGATTTACAAGCCAACGCTAATTGTTATTAGCCTTGGTTTGTATGTAAAACTAACGCAAAGCAGTGTTAAACGCTGCTGCATTACTTTGCATCATGGGGGTGTTACATGGGTGGTACATGGGCATTCCCATGCAACCACCCATGCTTTTTGACGCTAAACCCTATTCACTAACATTGGTAGAAAGGGTTTTGCGCCAAAAATTAACGCACCGAAAAACAGGTGTTAAACGAATAAATGTTTTCATTTCTCTGTGCTTTTCTTACTGCATGTGTGCTGCACTGTACAGTACACATACAAATTAGGAACAGCTTTTTAACTTGTCTAGACATAGTATTTTGTACAAAACCTATGCTAGACTCAGGCACACACCCTAACGCTATGGTGCGTGCCTGGTACACGGCAGCTGAAATCAACACTGGCGCTAGGGAGAGGGGAGGAGAGCGCCATATCTCTGTGAATATGGTGCTCTCCTGTTCTCTCCGTCACGCAACACAGCGCAGCATCTTTGGGTGTTGCACTGCATTGCCTGACACCTTTCAGAATCTGGGACTGAGTGTTTACTTTTTATATGCCTCTTGTAAACAATCTTGAGGCATATCTTGGAATATTGCCCACTGTTCGGCATTACAATGCACTCAGCTATGTTTGTGATACATACATACATACATAAAGACATATATACATACAAACATGTGCTGCTGTGTCTGTTTTTTAATTGACCTGTACTACCTATGTCTCCATATGGGAGGGCCTCAGAAAGTGCAGGCCCATTTAGTTTTACCTTCCAGCAAAAATCTTTCATGTCTGATTCAATAACCATTCCTACCACCAACTGACATTTGTTGAAGTTCCTCATTTTTGCAATTAAGGAAGTAGCAAAGTTATTATTTTTGTATTATATGCTGTGTCAGTGTTTGCTATTTTTTTCCTGCAAAGTAAGTGACAAAAGCTCTAAACAGGCTTTACTTCTATTGTGATGAAATAGTAGCAATAGTGATTTGCTGGTTTCTTTTTCCTTTTTTACAAAACAAAAATGTAAATTCATGAAGTGCCCCACTCGGATGTCTGTCCATTTTACATTTTTTAGTTCTCCCAGAGTGCATGGCGTGCAGTTTCCACGATGAAGCTAAAGAGCGGAAAAGAGAGTAATGAAGCGGCACAAATGTGTGCTCCAGTACCAGGAAGCTCCTGCACAGTCTTAGCCCATGTCTGTTGTAAAAGGTGCTGCACTATCCTAATAAAGGGAAGAACAAATTCCCTCTTTCATGAAAGAAGTGTCAGTATTTTATCACGTTGTACCCTGTGCGTTAGTTGCTGGTGCTAATGCCCCTGTTGCACTGCCCTCAGGTCCTAAGCTGATCAAATAGAATAGTGGGCTAAAGTGTAGGAAGGTGGAATCTGACTATATGGTTGCCCCCACTTTTTTTATGGTGTTTTGCTGGTTTATGACTTAGTTGGACTGGGATCCTGCTATTCAGGGCCCCAGTCTATCTGCTTTCTCTGTAAAATGGATTCCATGTGCCTTAGGCACATCTCTGATTGGGATCTGGAGTGCCCTTATAAGTCCCTAGTATATGGTATACTATGTACCAAGGGCATAGGTACCTCAGAGGCCTGCCAGGGGCTGCAGCATGTATTATGCCACCCCTGGAAGGCCATCCAAACTGACACCACCGGTCTGCTACTGCAGCCTGGGTAAGGTGGTGCATGCACCCCTTACTGTGATATAGGTTACCTATATCACGAAATACATACACACCTAGAAACCTATAAGTCACTCCTAAGGCAGGCTTTATCAATCCTAAAGGCAGAGTGCATGGTTCCTATGTGAGAGGGTGCCCCTGCATGAGCAGGGCCCCTCTGCAGCGTTCGGAGACCATCTCTGATGCTGTTTGTAGTGCAGCCTGACCATATACTCTTAAGCGCATTATATCCTCGCGGTAAAATGCTAACTTTGGAATGGCTGCACCTAAACATGTCGTGTTTGGTGTCAAACATCTTGGAATACTACCCCCCGCCAATCCTGGCGGCGGGGGTAGCATTCCACCCTTCTAGAGGGAAAGACATGTTAACTCTGGCTTACCCGGTAACTTCTTTCTGAAGCCCTGGCATCACAAAATGGATGCTGCTGCCACAGACACAAGTCTGGCCTCCTGCTGCTGGACGAAACTCCGGCAGGGGAGGCCTGGACAATAGGTTTCCTGTTGCAGGGAGGTGTGACCACCTCCCCAGACAGGATAATGTGTATTGGGGCTGGGTGGGTGCACTCTTAGAGTGCTTTGAAGTCCTGCACTGGGGGAGCAAAAGGCTCCTCTGTGCATATGCCAGTTCAAACCAGCTCAGGGGCTACCTGCCCCTGCTCTGGCGCGAAACTGGACAAAGGGAAGTGGGTGTAGCCACCCCTCCCTTGACCCTCCCATAGGTGGGGTCATAGAGTTAGTCCCTCCCTGCTTTACTGGATAAAATGGGGAACCCTTGCCACAGCAAGATTAGATTATACCTGGACGAAACTCTGACACGAAATCCTGGACCTTCGACGCTCTACGACAAGATTAGAGGACTGAAGAATCTCCCTTGGGGTCAAGGAGTGACTCCCCTGCTTGGCAGGCACCAAAGAAGCATCTGTCCGGTTCGCATCACTGAAGCTCCCGTCGGACGCCGAATTCATCGCATCACCAGAGGTGGATTCTCAGACTTCCCCGAGGCTACTCTGAGTCCCCAGCAAAGCTGAGGCCCGTGGCTATCGTGGGTGACTTGAGACCGTGACCCCTGGACACCGAGCACATTTGCAAGTGCACCATCTTCTGGGTCTCCCAAGAAGTCGTGCTTTGGGCTCCGAGTAGCCCTAGCCTCCAGCACCACCTGCACCGAAGATCACTGGCCCCCACTCCACGAGTGTCCTGTAAGCCAGCTCCACGTGCGGCGTCACGAGGCTCCTTCGCGGTCGCTAGCCCGTTGGCTAGTAGCCCTTACCAAAGGCCAGTCTTTTCTTTACTTGGCAGGCTGGTTGCTCCAGGCCTGCCCTCACTTACCCTTGCTGGGTGAGTTCCCCAGACCTTGCTGGTCTGCATCATCGACGATCTACATCTTACTCGAGACTTGCCGTTGCCAAGGCCTGTTGGGTCCAATCTGGTCGCCGACACCTCTGCACTCGACAGACATCGAGCAACAGCCCGAATCCTGCTCCTGGTCGCCGACAACGCCTCCCGGACCTCGTGGCTGAAGAGTCAAGACGACCATCAACGAACTTGAAGCACTCGACATCGGTGGGCATCTGTCCATCGCCCTCCTGGTCACTGGCTAGTGACCCAGACTCTGTCCCCTCTGCTTTCAGGTTCTTCAGAACTCCGATCCACTCTTGGATCCACCCGGACACTTTTCTCCTGGTCGCCAGCAGCACTTTGCAGCAGATCGCCATAAGAAACGACGACGAAACCCGACCCCGAAAGGCACCTATGCACCCGGCTTCCTGGGTGAGGTAACACGAGTACTCCGGTGCTCCCGTGGGTAGAGACTCTTCAAAGTCCTAGATCTCAAAGGGTTTTGTCCTAGTCCTTTTTAAAGTGTCCCTTTCCTCTATTTTCCCGATCCCGACTTTCTCCATAGAAGTAAACGGCGTATCGCGGTTGTGTATTTACACTGCACGCGTCTCCCGTGGGTCCCCTGTGTCACTACCTTGGGTGGTTCCTTGTGGTCCAAGCACTTCTAGAGGCTCTAGGCCTAGTGTCTAGTTCAGTCGTGGTTCGCATACCACTTTATTGGTATATGGTTTGGTACGCCCCTAGGGCCCAAACGTGTATTTGTGCTATTACTGTGAATTAAGATCTTATAACCTATGTATTTCGAACTCTAGCCTCATAAAGAGACTAGAGGGGTGTGTTTAGTAATAAATACATATATTTTGAATATATACCTGGTGTGGTGCTCTTTCATTTGGTCACTCAAGAGATTATAGACTGGTAAAACAAGCTGCTTTACATTCCTTCAAGACTTAGCCTGAAGGCTGCTCTCCATAGCTACCACTAGGATAGCTTTCAATAAGGTTGTCTTTAACCTATATACCATAAGAGTCGATTTGGACTGGTGCAAGGTGCCCACTATAATTAGTGGACAGCATATGCCAGGCCAACTTCTCACATTGGTGTGCAGCGTGTGGGATTCCAGCTTGCTATTGTTTTACCAGATAATCTCAATTGAATTGATCAACTGAAAACCACTAAAGGTACCTAAGGTACATATAATTTAAGCTCAGAATATCAGTAAGTTCTACTGAACTTAGAGTTGTGTGTTAAGGGATAGCACAACCCTTTCTACAACTCAAGAGAGTTTAGTAGGCCACACTAGAGTAGGTAGTGCATACACCACACCACACTAGTAATGTCTTTAAAAGCAGGATCTAGAGATGCCCTGCAGGAAGCCATGGAGCTTCCCCTCCAAGTATGACACACTCCCATTCTTGGAACTGAGAGCTTTGTGTAACGTGAGGAAATTAAGGACAGGCCAAAGTCCCACCACCCAACACCTCCAGGAGATGTTGGTGGCTTATGATCTTAGTAAGTCCTCAGAGACTGAAGGGGTAGGAGCAGAGGGTGGGCCAGCAGATGAGGAAGGGGCCAGGGGTACTACTACCCCCAGCCCCCTCTGAAACTGACCAGGAGGGTGACAATGACCCTGACCTGGAAAACCCAATCCCTTCTGGGGAAGATGAAGATGAGGATCTTGAGAACCACACCTTTGTCCCCCAGGAAGGATTATGAGTGTGCTCAGAAAGTCTAGGTCTCCTTCTCAGGAGTCTAACCACTCTGGCACCTCAATAGGGAGCTCTGTTTCTTCTCACAGGAGGGAATCCTCTCATGAGAGAAGAAAGAGACTGGTCCAGTATGAGGAAACTCAGCTGGAAATCAGAAAAAGCAATTGGCTTTAGAGAGGGAATCCCTAGATCTCCTTAAAGAGAGAAGAAAGTTGGGACTAGAGTCCCATGGTGGCAGCAATATCCCTAGAGATAGGGACAGGTCTTATGACCATAGAAACCTAAACAAGATTGTCCCTCCCTACCAGAGTGGGGATGACATCCACAAATGGATAACTGCACTGGAGAGGGCCTGTAAAGTTCAGAAGGTCCCCCAGAGGCAGTGGGCAGCAATCTTGTGGCTCTCCTTTGCAGACAAAGGTAGAGACAAGCTCCTCACTGTAAGAGAAGAGGATGCTGACAATTACACAGTCTTGAAGAGTGCTCTGATAGATGGGTTTGGCCTAACCACTGAACAGTATAGGTTGAAGTTCAGAGACACCCAAAAAGCTCAGACTCAAGACTGGGTTGATTTTGTAGATTGTGCTACAAAGGCTCTGGAAGGTTGGATACATGGCAACAAAGTGCATGACTTTTTAGGATTGTACAATTTGATTATGAGGGAGCAGATCCTTAATAATTGTCAAAACCAGCTTTTGCACCAGTATCTGGTGGACTCTGATCTGACCTCTCCCCAAGAATTGGGAAAGAAGGCAGACAAATGGGTCAGAACCAGAGTAAAAACTAGAAATCAGGGTGGTGACCAGAAGAAAGATTCTACTAAGTCCCAAGAGAAAGGTGGGGATAAATCTAAGGATAAGTCCCCTACAGGGCCCCAAAATTCCTCTTCTGGGGGTGGGTCCCAAACTCCTTCCTCTCCTGAAAAGAAACCATATTGCCATGTCTGTAAAAAGCCTGGGCACTGGAAAACTGATCCCAGTTGCCCCAGGATTGGCAATAAAGAAAATGTTCCTCCCACAACTACTACCACCCCTCCTGGTACTACCAGTAGTAATCCTCCAGTTGGGAGTAGTGCACCCAAAAAGTTGGGTGCTTTTGCAAGAGGAACAGAGGTGGGCCCTAGTTTAGACAGGGACCCCTCAACAGACTCCTCTGACTCTGATGGTGGTATAGGATTTGCCACCTTTACCATGGGTCCCATAGCATTGGGCAGGTACAGACTGGAGCCAATGATTAATGGTCAGAAAGCGGTGGCATTTAGGGACACAGGGGCTAGTGTCACCATGGTGGCAGGAAAACTAGTCCCCCTCACCAGCTTTTACCTGAGTTTAAATACCAGGTGACCAACATTGATGGTGTCAGAACAGATCACCCCATGGCCATAGTCAATCTCAGCTGGGAGGGGGTCACAGGCCCAAAAAGAGTGGCAGTGTCCCCAACCCTACCTGTAGATTGCCTGATGGGCAATGATTTGGAAATTTCAGCCTGGGCTGAAGTTGAACACCAAACCCATCTTAGGATGTTGGGCGTCCCTGCAAGGTTAGTGGGGCTGTGATGGCCACAGCCCCAGCCCAAGACTTTGGAGAGATGGAGCCTGAAAGAATGGCCCACTCTCCCCAAAAGAGAGCAAAAGGGTTGAAGAAAAGTCTTCTTCCCCCAGACAGTAGGTAAGGGTCAGCCTCCTCAGGGAACTGACCCTACCCCTAGTGAAGGAACTGCCACAGAGGTAGTCAGGCCTGGCCTGGCCACACCCCTGATGGCAGAGGACCCTTCCACGGTGGTACCCAGTCTGGAGCAGGTAACCTGCCCTCTCTACCCTGCCTCAGTCAGCCCAGGGCTGCAGAGGTCAGGGAGGTCAGTGGACCCCCCGGGCCCCCTGTCCAGAGGAAGCCCCCATCAGCAGATTAGGGGCAGCCAGTCTAGTAGCCCTAGCCAGGTGAAAATTCCTCTACACACTGAGGGATCCCCCATACCTTTATGTAGGGACCTCCCCAGAAGGACTCTGGTAGGCAAGGGCAAACCTGGGACCAGAAGGTTCCAAACCTGCCATGTCCCTCCAGTGTTCCATCCAAAGGGACCCAACCCCCAGCTGTAGGCAGCCAAAGGTTGACCCTTAGAGCAAAGTGCAACTCAGTCATGGAAAGACAGGCATACATGGTGACCAGTGATCTGAGGAAACTGAGGCCAACATTCCTAGGGCCTCACTTCCCTACTCAGACACCTCACCAGCCTTGTACTTTACCTAAGCACACCAGAGGTAGTGATTCCCCATGGTGGAGACCCTCTCATACCCTTAGGGAGAGGGATTGCTTAGTGGACCATAACATAGGGGGCAACCATGCTAGTGCAGGTGCTTCCTTATATGGCCACTTAGTCAATATAGGCTCAACTGGCCAAGGTTAGCCTTATCTCCTTTCGTTTGGGGGGGTTATGTAGGAAGGTGGAATCTGACTATATGGTTGCCCCCACTTTTTTATGGTGTTTTGCTGGTTTATGACTTAGTTGGACTGGGATCCTGCTATTCAGGGCCCCAGTCTATCTGCTTTCTCTGTAAAATGGATTCCATGTGCCTTAGGCACATCTCTGATTGGGATCTGGAGTGCCCTTATAAGTCCCTAGTATATGGTATACTATGTACCAAGGGCATAGGTACCTCAGAGGCCTGCCAGGGGCTGCAGCATGTATTATGCCACCCCTGGAAGGCCATCCAAACTGACACCACCGGTCTGCTACTGCAGCCTGGGTAAGGTGGTGCATGCACTCCTTACTGTGATATAGGTTACCTATATCACGAAATACATACACACCTAGAAACCTATAAGTCACTCCTAAGGCAGGCTTTATCAATCCTAAAGGCAGAGTGCATGGTTCCTATGTGAGAGGGTGCCCCTGCATGAGCAGGGCCCCTCTGCAGCGTTCGGAGACCATCTCTGATGCTGTTTGTAGTGCAGCCTGACCATATACTCTTAAGCGCATTATATCCTCGCGGTAAAATGCTAACTTTGGAATGGCTGCACCTAAACATGTCGTGTTTGGTGTCAAACATCTTGGAATACTACCCCCGCCAATCCTGGCGGCGGGGGTAGCATTCCACCCTTCTAGAGGGAAAGACATGTTAACTCTGGCTTACCCGGTAACTTCTTTCTGAAGCCCTGGCATCACAAAATGGATGCTGCTGCCACAGACACAAGTCTGGCCTCCTGCTGCTGGACGAAACTCCGGCAGGGAGGCCTGGACAATAGGTTTCCTGTTGCAGGGAGGTGTGACCACCTCCCCAGACAGGATAATGTGTATTGGGGCTGGGTGGGTGCACTCTTAGAGTGCTTTGAAGTCCTGCACTGGGGGAGCAAAAGGCTCCTCTGTGCATATGCCAGTTCAAACCAGCTCAGGGGCTACCTGCCCCTGCTCTGGCGTGAAACTGGACAAAGGGAAGTGGGTGTAGCCACCCCCTCCCTTGACCCTCCCATAGGTGGGGTCATAGAGTTAGTCCCTCCCTGCTTTACTGGATAAAATGGGGAACCCTTGCCACAGCAAGGTTAGATTATACCTGGACGAAACTCTGACACGAAATTCTGGACCTTCGACGCTCTACGACAAGATTAGAGGACTGAAGAATCTCCCTTGGGGTCAAGGAGTGACTCCCCTGCTTGGCAGGCACCAAAGAAGCATCTGTCCGGTTCGCATCACTGAAGCTCCCGTCGGACGCCGAAGTCATCGCATCACCAGAGGTGGATTCTCAGACTTCCCCGAGGCTACCCTGAGTCCCCAGCAAAGCTGAGGCCCGTGGCTATCGTGGGTGACTTGAGACCGTGACCCCTGGACACCGAGCACATTTGCAAGTGCACCATCTTCTGGGTCTCCCAAGAAGTCGTGCTTTGGGCTCCGAGTAGCCCTAGCCTCCAGCACCACCTGCACCGAAGATCACTGGCCCCCACTCCACGAGTGTCCTGTAAGCCAGCTCCACGTGCGGCGTCATGAGGCTCCTTCGCGGTCGCTAGCCCGTTACTAGTAGCCCTTACCGAAGGCCAATCTTTTCTTTACTTGGCAGGCTGGTTGCTCCAGGCCTGCCCTCACTTACCCTTGCTGGGTGAGTTCCCCAGACCTTGCTGGTCTGCATCATCGACGATCTACATCTTACTCGAGACTTGCCGTTGCCAAGGCCTGTTGGGTCCAATCTGGTCGCCGACACCTCTGCACTCGACAGACATTGAGCAACAGCCCGAATCCTGCTCCTGGTCGCCGACAACGCCTCCCGGACCTCGTGGCTGAAGAGTCAAGACGACTGTCAACGAACTTGAAGCACTCGACATCGGTGGGCATCTGTCCATCGCCCTCCTGGTCACTGGCTAGTGACCCAGACTCTGTCCCCTCTGCTTTCAGGTTCTTCAGAACTCCGATCCACTCTTGGATCCACCCGGACACTTTTCTCCTGGTCGCCAGCAGCACTTTGCAGCAGATCGCCATAAGAAACGACGACGAAACCCGACCCCGAAAGGCACCTATGCACCCGGCTTCCCTGGGTGAGGTAACACGAGTACTCCGGTGCTCCCGTGGGTAGAGACTCTTCAAAGTCCTAGATCTCAAAGGGTTTTGTCCTAGTCCTTTTTAAAGTGTCCCTTTCCTCTATTTTCCCGATCCCGACTTTCTCCATAGAAGTAAACGGCGTATCGCGGTTGTGTATTTACACTGCACGCGTCTCCCGTGGGTCCCCTGTGTCACTACCTTGGGTGGTTCCTTGTGGTCCAAGCACTTCTAGAGGCTCTAGGCCTAGTGTCTAGTTCAGTCGTGGTTCGCATACCACTTTATTGGTATATGGTTTGGTACGCCCCTAGGGCCCAAACGTGTATTTGTGCTATTACTGTGAATTAAGATCTTATAACCTATGTATTTCGAACTCTAGCCTCATAAAGAGACTAGAGGGGTGTGTTTAGTAATAAATACATATATTTTGAATATATACCTGGTGTGGTGCTCTTTCATTTGGTCACTCAAGAGATTATAGACTGGTAAAACAAGCTGCTTTACATTCCTTCAAGACTTAGCCTGAAGGCTGCTCTCCATAGCTACCACTAGGATAGCTTTCAATAAGGTTGTCTTTAACCTATATACCATAAGAGTCGATTTGGACTGGTGCAAGGTGCCCACTATAATTAGTGGACAGCATATGCCAGGCCAACTTCTCACATAAAGCACCTTTTGCCAAGATCTTTTAGCAGGAAATGGCTTCTCAAATGTTCTAGTGAGGCCTACCCATCCTTTCATTTCCATAATTGATAAAAGGATTGGCGTGGCGTGGCTTCCGCGCCGAAGCAAGATGGTGGCGGACAGCTGAGCTCCGTCGCATTCACTGAGCGAAAGTCTTTTTTTCAGCTCTTCATGGCTGCGCTTGACGTTTCCTGACAGAGTCTCCTGTTCCCTTGCTTCCTTGAGTGCTCTCAAGCCAGTGGGAACCTTTGGAGACCCTTCCTTTCCGTCCTGCTGCCGCGGTGGTGAATTCCAGTCACACACGAGTGGCCGCCATTTCCTCGGCGTGCCGCTCGCATCTCTGTCCTTCATGTACTGGAGTTGTGCTTGACGGATTGGGTGAGCTTCCAATTCAGGTGTGGCACTCTTTTCAGGTGCTTAGACAGCTTGAGGCCCTGAAGGCTCAGAGCGCTTAGTAGAATGCCATCCAAGTGATGTAATACTGTCCCAAATAATTTGAAGGGATGGTATAGAGTGTATTTGTTCCAATTTGCCCTAATATTGTGATTCCTGATGGAGATAATGTAATATAGAAGATAACTACATTCATGGGGTATATGCTGCGGATGTGACAAGCAATTCTGTGAGACTGAAGACAAGACTTCTTCCTCTGGATTTCATGCTCTACTTGATTTTATGCATTGTCATTCACTGCATTGGCTTGGAGAGATTTGATCTTCATTTTGGTTAATGGGGCCGCTTTTCTAAACAACCGCGGTGATTTGGAAGTGGTGCTTGATGTTGTCAAGTGGGTCTTCAAGGGGTCTCCTGTTCCCTTGCTTCCTTGTGTGTTCGCAAGCCGGTGGGAACTATCAGAAACCCTTCCTTTTCAACCTGCTGCCGTGACGGTGAATTACAGTCACATGCAAGGGGCCACCATTTTCTTAGCACGCCGCTTGCATCTCTGAACTTTATACTTTGCAATCTCAACGGGTTGCCAACACCTCCTGCCACAACGTGTTGACCAAATTGCCTCATTTAACCTTCAATTCTCTACAATTTTTATATGATTCTTAACTATTTATGGAGGTCTGCATTTCTTGAATATGGCATTATCCTTTAAGTCTTTTGGATGAAATACTGGTATGCCTACTGTATTGATATATTTCTATATATTATTTTTTAAATATCAGTACGTGTTCTCCAACTTATTTTCGATTAATGTAATGCCTTTACTGTTGCCCTTTTATATTTTACTCACCGTTATAATATTGTATGGGCAGGCTTCGATCCTTTCAAAAGCTTACTCAGCGCTCCGTGCATTTCAACAGAATGGCCAGTGACTCCCTTATTATCTGAAAGGGCTGAAAGAAAGTGGAGAGCAAACTATGACCCCACAGAAAAAACTAAGTATGCTCAATCATGGGCAGATTATAAGAAACTGATTTTAGAAGAAAAAAGTTAATATTTTTCATCAAAAATCCTTCAGGCTAGCAATTCCAGCAAGGAGCTCTTCTCAACAGTAAAAAAAATTAGCCAAACTACCAGAGACACCTAGGACGGAAAGCAGTGCTGAATTCTGCAACACACTGGGGCAGTCGTTTGAGGATAAAGTTGAGAGGGTGTATGAATCCTTTAAAGACAGCACTGACCCCATCCCTAAGAACATTGCGGCATTTACGGATTCCACTCCAGCCAATTCTTCCTTCGCTTTTTCTCCCCCTACATTAGAACAGATTATTCAGGTGGCAAAAACATCTAAATCAGGGTCCACAGCGGACCCCTGTCCTCCTAAAGTTCTGCACCTGATTTCGGAAATACTAAGTGAACAGTTAGGGGTAGTTTTCAATGGGATGATTCAGTCTGGCACTTTCCCAGATGCCTGGAAAATAGCCTCTATCCTTCCTCTCTTAAAAAAACCAAATCTTGACCTCAACGATCCTGGTAGTTACCAACCCATCTCCAGACTAGCAAGGTGCTGGAGAAAATACTAAGGGGCAGATTTACAAGGCCCTTGCGCCACTTTTGCGTCACATTTCCCATGTTAAAAATGACGCAAAAGTGGCACAAGGGGCTTGTAAAGCCCCTAAATGTTCAGCTTACTGCTTTTATTACCTCCAGGAACCTCCTAGATCCCTCCCAGTATGGGTTCCGAGAGGGGCATGGAATGGAGACAGCTCTGGTCATGGCTGCACAGGAGCTAAGAGCAATACTAGACACGGGGGCAAGGCCGCCTTGATTTTGTTAGATCTATCGGCGGCCTTTGACACTGTGAACCATGAAATATTAGCCAGGGGCTATTTGAGTTGGGGATCAGAGGCACCGCCCTCACGTTACTGTCATCTTTTCTTGCCAATAGGTCTTTCTCAGTGGAAGCCAGAGCCTTTTCTTCTGAGTCTTTCAAACTTCCCTGGGGTGTGCCACAGGGCTTGTCGTTTAGCCCCATACTTTTTAATGTATATGTGGCCCCTCTGGCCGCAATCATCAGGTTTGGGTTCTCAGTGGTCTCTTACACTGATGAGACAGCGGACAGTTTCAACAGCTGCATGACACAGGTTAACTTGTGGATGCAGTCCAACTGTCTAAAATTGAACGGTGGAAAGACTGAGGTCTTGCTGTTGTGCTCTGATTCTTCTTTTTGGTCACCTAGATGGTGGCCTGCCAGTCTGGGCGACTACCCAGCACCAGCGTCTAAGGTCAAAAATCTGGGATTTATCTTCGATGATAAGCTGACATTCAATAGTCAGATTAATACCCTCTCCTCAACCATTTGGTTCATCCTAAAAATGATCAGGAAAATTCATCCATTCATCCCACCTGATTCCCTAAAAACTCTGGTTACAGCACTAGCCTTGTCCAGGTTCGACTACGGCAACGCCCTGTACGTGTGGATCCAATCTCAGTATCTAAAAAGGCTGCAGCGCCTGCAAAATGCGGCAGCCAGATTAGTATTGGATATCCCCAGGTTTGAGCCAGTTTCCCACGGTTTAAGAGCCCTACACTGGCTCCCGGTGGATAAGAGGATTAAGTTTAAATCCCAATGCCTTGACTATAAAGCATTACATGTCGCTGTGCCTCAATTCTTGAGGACTCATCTGAAATGATATGCGGCGTCTAGAAGTCTAAGATCCGCACACAGCAAACTTCTGCAAACACCCAGGTTTAAGAAAGCATGCTGGGGCGGAAGAAGCTTCCTGTTAGGGACAATCAAGACATGGAACCTACTCCCAGTCGCCATAAAGAGTAGCCCCGCGCTTCTATTTTTCAGAAAGGCGCTGAAAACCTGGCTCTTTTCCAATTAACAGGCTCAACACACCATTCTGGCAACCTTACTTGACCCACCTGTCTGGAGTGCCAAGACGCCCCTGGGCAATCGTGCTCTTTACAAATGCACAAATCAAATCAAATCAAATTACCGCTAAACCATCTTCTTCTGGTACTAAACCTAAGAGAGCCAAAACTGACCCTCCATCTCCGATCCAGTCATGTCATTATCTTGTTTTAGATACTATTTGAGATGAAGTGCGTGCCCTTAAACACTTCATGAGTACTACCGATGAAAAACTGCAACAAATTGAAGATCACTGGATAATTATGGAGGGCAAAATGTTTGATATGGAACAATGTGTAGGTAACCTTCAGGATATGGCTACCAAAATCCCCATACTGGAACAAGAAATTCAAAAACTCAAGTTACATACTGAAGACCTCGAGCACCGAAACAGAAGGAATAATCTTCGCCTTTATGGTCTACCTGAGAACATTGAAGGCCCTGACCATCTGACAATCTTGAAGAAATTTTTACCTGATCTTCTAGACCTTCAGTCTTCTTCTCCTCTAAATATTCAGCGAGCACATCGTCTGGGCCGCCTCCAACCTCACTCCATTAGACCTCGAGGTATCATAATGCTCTTTTTGGAATTCACTGACTTGATGCGTGTCTTGAAAGCCGCTAAGGAAAAACGTCATCTAGTATGGTCTGGTCACTCACAACATCTTCATTTCTCAAGATATTTCCAATGCTACAAACGCTAGCCGTAAATAATTTTTGGCTCTTCGTCCTTAACTGAGACATCTGAACATTCGCTATGGCATTTTACAACCTTGCCTCTGTAAAATCACCTATGAGGGAGTCTCCCGTTCTTTTGATGATCCGGTCAAACAAAAAATGTTCCTACAAATTATTACAAAGCAACCTATGGATATAAATGGGCAAAGCTCTTAAACTGCTAGTTTTGTACATGGCTTCTTTTTTACTTTTCTTTAATCTAAATCCATATAGCTTTACTTTTTATCTACTTTTATTTCTCTCCCCATTGTCGTTCTTACTTCTGGTGCTGACATGCCTGGTACTCATTCTCATTCCTTTTTACTTCAGATCTGGCTTTTAGTCCTTGATCTGTTTCTTTATTCTTTTCTTATTCTATTTCTTCTTTTTCCTTTTTTCTTCTCTTTTTTATCCTATCCTGTTTTCCTTTTTGCTTCTTTTCCTTCCTATTTACTCTATAATCATATGAGTGTTTCTTGGTTTCTCCTTTTTAACTTTTTGGCAGGTTCTTCAAGTTATTTTATTGTTGATACATGGTGTCTTTCTGTATCCCTCATTGTTTTTGCAGTTTGTCATTATCGTTCCTGTACCCATGTTCCCACTCAACAACATGTTTAATGTTGTCTCGTGGAAAGTTCGTGGTCTGGGTCACCCCGTCAAATATCAAAAGGTTCTCTCACATTTATCGAAACTTAATTGTCACATAGCTTTTTTGCAAGAAACTTATTGTAATGATGCTAAAATGCTCAAGCTTAAGCGTCAATGGGTGGGTCAAGTTGTACTTTCTCCTGCTATTAATCATAAGGGTGGTGTAGCTATTATATGTCATAATTCGTTAAATATCCAAATTTCATCAATTCAATGTGATACGAAAGGACAATGGGTGTTGCTTAGTGCCACTATCTTTAAAAAACAAATTACTTTTTTCAATATTTATGGCCCTGTTAAATCTGATCCTGACTTCTGGGACAATGTTAAATTAAAACTGTCCTCCATTACTAATCCTAATGTTATTGTTGCAGGTGACTTCAATGATTGGTTGGACCCATTTTCTGATAGGAAATCTAAATGTAAATTTAAACCTGATAAATCCCATAAAGCATTCCAGTCTGTTATTGCCTGTCATTCATTCTTCGATGTATGGAAAACTTGTAACCCTGATGTATATGAGTTTACATTTTTCTCTAAAGTTCATCATACTATGTCTAGGATTGATTATATTTTAGTCTCCAAATCTTTACTCCCTTCTATTCAATCATCAGAAATTGGTTCTATTTTCATTTCTGATCATGCCCCTGTTTTATCTCTTAATACTACCAAACATGCTCGTTGGAGATTTAACAATTCCTTATTATCAGATCAAACTTTTATTTTGGAAGCTACCTCTTTTATTAAAGAATTTTTTCAATTTAATCTATCTATTGATACTTCCGTTCACAACAATTGGGACGCTTTTAAAGCTTCATTTAGGGCCTTTACTATTGCTTACACTGCCAAAAAGAAAAAAATGATTGAACTCCCAATACCTCTCCACTGTACAACAAATTTAGATTCTTGAACATACTTATTTTACTTCTAAATCCCTTTCTCATTTGCGGGAACTGATCAAAGCCAAATCCACCCTGAATAAACTGGCTACTGTTGATGCACGTAACATCCTCCTCAAAATTAAATCTAAATATCATGAGGGTCAAAATAAAGCTAGTAAAATGTTGGGCAATTATCTAAAAGTTAAATCGGAAAGGCAAAATATTGGACCTATTCAAAATGAACATACAAATACTTTATTATACTCTGACTCTGATATTAATAATGCCTTTCAATCTTTTTATGAATTATTATATACGGAAGATACTTATCCTTCTGAATATAATACCAAAATATTTTTTAACAGCCTTTCTAATGTTCACTCTATACCGGACATTCTGGCTACTCTTGAAAAGGACATAACTCTCCAGGAGATTCTTGATGCTATTAAATCTTTAAAGAGAGCCAAAGCTCATGGCCCTGGTGGTTTTTCTATTGAGCTAATCTCTTCTTTTCATCTCTTCTTGCTCCTAATTTACTTGAACTATTTACTTATTTTTTATTGAAATCTAAACCTAAAGGCTCTTTTTTAGATGCTCTGATTGTTATTATTCCTAAACCAGATAAAGATCATACTCTCTGTAAACATTATTGTCGAATTTCATTAACTATGATTGTAAAATGTTTGCAAAAATTCTTGCTTCTAGACTAGAAGATGTTATTCCCTTTTTTATTAAACCTGATCAGTCTGGTTTTATTAAAGGCAGACTTGCCTCGGATAATGCAAGGATGCTCTCTAATATTCTTACATTGGGGAAAAATATCCCTCTCCTCTTGCTGCACTATCTCTTGAAGCTGAAAAAGCATTTGATTGTATAAATTGGCAATTTATGTTTAAAACTCTTTATTGGTTTTGGTTTTGGCCCTAAATGTATTTCTTTTATCAGACTATTAAATTCTGAGCCACATGCTTGTGTTTTTGTCAATGGATGTTTTTCCCCTTATTTTAACTTACATAGACAGGGTTGTCCCCTTTCACCTTTACTATTTCTTCTTTGTTTAGAACCCTTTCTTGAACATATTCGTTGTAATCCTTCTATATCACGTTTTCAACATAACTCCCTCAAAACTAAACTCTCTGCTTATGCAGATGATGTTTTGGTTTATATATCTAATCCCCTGACCTCCTTAACTCCCTTTCTGCAGAAGATTGATTTATACTCTAATATATCTGGTTATAGACTAAACTTCTCCAAAACTGAGATTTTACCATTAAATTCCTTATGCTATCAGTTTATGTTTCATAATACCAACTTTATGTGGTGTCCTTCCAAGATTCAATACTTAGGTGTCTGGTTCTCGTTCACTATTTCTCACACTCTTACTCATAATTTTAATGCTCTAAAACTTAAAATCCAATACTTATTTTCTACCTGGTCTCCTCTTCATTTATCCTGGTGGGGTAGATTGGACACTATTAAAATGATGATTCTAGTGCATGTCCTTTTTCTACTTTCTATGCTACCCTTCAAAATTCCCAATTATTGCTTTGCCCAAATTAATTCTCTTTGTACCAAATTTCTCTGGAATAATAAAATGCTTGTATTGCCTTAGCTAAATTAATTAGACCTGAAAATGAAGTTGGTGTTCGTTTCCCTAATTTTAAGTTATATCATACTGCTTTTTTAATTCGACAAATTTATGCTTTGACTAGAGTTTATTAAGACTCCCCTACACCTCGCTGGATCATCTTTGAATGTTCTTTGTTACATGAGTTTTCTTTTCATTATGTTATTTTTAGGACTAATTGTACATTTATTTCCAAAAACCCGATTTTAAAATATTCCTAACATTTGATGCATTTCACCCATGGCTCTGATTTTTATCAATCCTTTCTTGCCTCTTCTATTTGGTATAATACATGTTTGCCATAAGTCATTCTATTTCAAACATTGGAAAGAAAAGGGTATCTTATATGTTCATCATTTAATTTCCCAAAATTCAGTTATGCCTTTTACTGTACTAAAAGAACGCTATAATTTACCCAGCTATTGCTTACCCCAATATTCTCAGCTATCACATGTCCTTCAATCTTTTTTACGTAGCCAATAGCTTTCCCCCTGACTCCACTCCGTTTATTCCCTTGACACCTCTATATAATATTGCTTGTGATTCCAAACCTAAAGCATTCTTCATATATAAGCTTTTATCCGCTCTTATTTCCGGCAGACTTAAATCCTCAATTGAATTAACAGGAGAATAAAGATATTTATCCTTGTTACGTCTCCCCTGAGAAGGCGTATCTTCATGGCTCATTCTCAGATCTACCACTTTTGGTAAATTCTGGGAATGTGTCAAAATCCTAGGGAGTTGTGCGGGAACACCCACGCAATGCCTTCTCAGGGCAGAGTAACACAACGCAGCAATTTGCGCTGTGTTACTCCTGATTTCTGAAGCCACTCACCGCCACAGAACTTGGCCTATTCTGTGCCCTGGCAGCCCAGAAGGGGTCCGTCCACTTCATTTTGTTGCATTGGACTCATATGTTAACTTGAAATATTTTAGAGTTACGGTATGTTTTTCTGACAGCAGAGCTGACAGCAGAGCTCGGAAACACAAAGAGGCAATTACCAACCTGCTCTTAATTGGCCTAGAAATGTACCTAAGGCACCCAGTTAAGCTGAAGGTTTAGACTGAGGGGAAGACGTTTATGTTCTCTAATACAGTGGCAATTTGAGGGTATGTGGAGTAACTGGGAAAAAAACAGGGGACTAGGAGATGATGGTGAAGTGACTTGAGCTGCCCACTGGATCGGGTTCATTTGGGGGCCTGTCTCTCGGTTGCTCTGATTTTCCTTGTTGCTATTTAGGCTTGAGTGGGACATGCCCACTTTGGGCAGGGGTGTTTGCTCTGCTTGACTTCCAAAATGTTGCAAAAAACTATTCTACACAACTTGATCATTTTCAAATTGTCTACTCTAATAGTCTGTATCTCGGGCTTCCTACTTTTCTTATTCAGCGTCTTCAGATTATTCAAAACCCTGCTGCCCGATTGATTCTTAAAATCCCTCCCTGGGTTCGATATCAAGTCACTTGCGTCAGCCTCATTGGCTACCAATCAACAGAATGATCCAGTTTAAGGCCCTTACTTTTGCCTTTTAGAATCTTTAACTCAAGGGGACCCCTCTATCTTAGGCTCCGGTTCAAGCTGCCCTCTAAGGCACGCTCCCTGCGTAGCAACAACCTCAAATTGTTTCAAACCCCTCGCATTGTTAAATCCAGAAGAGGGGGCTGTTCCTTTGCCTACCTGACGGGCAGACTGTAGAATGCCTTACCTGTGGCCTCAAGAAGCTGTCCATCTGAAATGGTTTTCAGGAAAGGACTTAAAATGCTTCTGTTTGATTCTGCACTAACCATCTCTTAAGTTTGCCTTTGCTTTTAGACAATGTGGAAATTCTTCTTACTGGTGCCGGGTCACCTTGTTAGGTACCTATGTGCTTTAGAAATGTATTGTATTGTACTGTATTGGTTCTCAAAGATAGTAATTATATTTTTATTTATGTATACCTGTTCATTGGCTCTCTCCGCCTCCTATCCTACTATCCACTTTCACCTTTCCCCATACTTCTGATTAGTCACAGGATGTAATAGTGCAGGTTACTACTATTCTCTTTTGAAGGAGGGAACATGAAGGAAGGGTGTTCTATCTAGAGAACAATTTCACTGTTATTTGTGTATCCTGTCCATACTTGTTGATCCCTTTTTTTCTAATAATACAAATATTTAAACCTAGAAGACCGTGGGGTTTCTCAATGTAGCAGAGATATCATTCCTTCATCTGTCACAACCTGTAATAACTTTTTGTTTGTCTTCACTGAAAAAAACTGGCTTTATCTGTGCAAACCTCTGCACTCCTATCTGGGAAATCCCCGCCCCCAACCTCCCACAAAGCATTTTTTTCACACCTGATAGTTTCCTCCCCCTTTCCAAAAGTGATGTTAGTGACAGCATTCGTTCTATAAAATCTGCCCTTCTTTGAAATCTCTGCTCCACTGCTCAACCGCATAAAGCGCTGGAGGTGGGGCCCATCACCTGAGGCATATTCTTAACCCCTCTCTTAACAGACCATTCAGGCCCTTAACTTTCAAGGAAGCAATCATCGTTCTTCTTAAGGCTAACCCGTCAATCCTCACTAGTTTAAGCCTACGCCAGAGCTGCCCTGCAGGCCAAAGTCCTGGAAAGAGCTGTCTTTGCTAAACGAGCCATATTCTAGACAAACATCAGAAGCCCTGGACCCTGCCCAGTCTGATTTGCCTTTTGCACGTGGCACAGAGACTGTTCTGGTGACAGATACTGATGAGGCTCACGTGTTCTTGGCTCAAGGAGGCATCACTGGCCACTTGGCCTCCGATGTTGTTGACTACAGTGTCATAATTACCCCTTTCCTTCTATTTCTATTCCCCCTAGATTCTCATCATGACAGTAGCAACTCTCAGCGCCAGGATACCAGTATGGCCACAGTGCACTTTATAAATACACCTTACATACATACATAATCACCCAGCTGCATTCCATGACTGTCAGGCTTTGAAGTGCATCCTTGCCTTTTCGACTGTCTGTCAACAAGCTGCCTGACTTCCTCTATTTCAGTCCTTCCTTTGAACTCATCTGTTCCTGAAATATTTTCCCTGAGCCCTACATTGTTCAATGCCCCCCTTTGCAACTGTAAGGAGTTCATTTAGCTTCCTGTTTTTTGTGCACACCAAAGACACCTACCTTTGAATCCAGTTTTATGAACGATTCCCGCCTCTCCCAACACTTTCTGTAGCTCCCTCCCCACATTGCCTCATCAATGACCCTGAACAGGCTGAAATTAAACTCAGATAAATCCGAGTTCTTGATATTTAGGCAAAATGCCCCTGTTTGGCCCTTGGTATGGACCGACCCATTCTGGAAATTGTTTCAACCTGCTTTGCCAGGAAATTTGGGGTCATATTTGACACTAAGGGGCATATTCTCAAGGATCTATCGCCGAGTTATCAGCACTTTATCACAGCCAAAGTCGGGATAAATTTATCGCCCCATTCACAAGCTGGTGCTAACAGCCCAAATCACCAGTTTACGTGCGATAGTAGTCGCAAAAAACATCGCTACAGACGACCCCGGCAACTAACGCTAATGAAATGCAGAGTAGGTGTTCCCGTGCAAAAAGCTGCGACAACACCACTCCACAATATTCTCAACGACCAGCCAGATCGACGATAAGATCACAAAACATGTGACAAGGCGCGTTAGCAGCAGGATTTTAACACCTGCTCTTACCTGGTGTAAAGTTGGACGACAACCGGCACCAGACAAGGGAGCACAGCCCATAGCCACACATGAAGAACAACAGATGCTCCAGAGCAACTGATCATGCAGCCCGGAGCCCCAATAGGGCAACAACACCCACCGCCACCACCCCCCGTACCCCCCCCCCCCCGGGGCCCCACCCCGTGCACCCCCACCCCCCCCCCCTTTTGACAAAGATATTGCACATCAACTCCACGAAATCATGAACCAAACAATTCGCCTGAAGTCGCACAATCACACCATCTAACATACATGTGTGGTCAGAAAAAGGGAAATCATACATTCATCTCATAATATCCAAATAATACGTTTATTACAGAATAAACCCAAAACAACAATTCTGAAGAGTCATGGCGGGTCTTCTCAGGACATTCTGTAAGTCACAGCATGCAAAACCGAAATCTAGATAAGAAGGTGTGTCATGCGCTCATCAAAGTACAGAGAGAGAGAGCGTAAGAGAGAGAGATATAGAGATAAGGAGAGAAAGAGAGAGAGAGAGAAAGAGAGAGTGCGAGAGTGAGAGAGAAAGAGAGGGAGAGAGAGGGAGAGAGGGAGAGAGAAAGAGAGGGAGAGAGAGTGACGACACTGCGGACCCAGGCCTCACTGCTCACCTTCCGCCACCGGCGTGTCTCCAAGAGGGCCCACCACATGCCGGTGGGAGCTCCAAGCCTGGGGCCCGCGACCATGGCACCCTCCACATCATGCAGCCCCACACCGCGGGCCACCAGGTCACACACTTGATTCTGGGTCTTGATTTCGCAATGGCAGAGACCATATCAGTGCACACGGCATCATCGCAGGCTGCACACCCGCTCAGCTCTTGAGGTGCCACTAACTCTGTGAACCACGAGGCAACGCCACGTGGCGGGAGGCCCGCACTGCCCGCTGGCTCAGGCCTACACTGCGGTCCAGCAGGGCTCACACTAACCCGTACCAGTCCGGACCGCCAGGACGGCGCATCATCGCAGGCTGCACACCCGCTCAGCACTTTAGGTGCCCCTACCTCAGTGCACCGCAAGACACCGTCCCGTGGCGGGGTGCCTGTGCCTGCCGCAGTGTATCCGGTGCCACCAAGTCTGTGCACCACTAGCCATGGACCCTTCATGACTGAGTCCCGTGTTGCGGACGCCATCATGTCACCCCTGGCACTGGGCAATGTGAGGTGGCAGGGCCCTAGGCCCTCATGCATAAATGATAACCACACGGAGACACCCAGTCAGAGAGTGGAAATGGCGTCCAGCACATGCGCCAGGCCCTTTTTATTGGCAGGGTCACATGTCCTGTGACGCCTGTGCCGGATGGGTGTGGTGTGGGTGTGAACCAGCCGTGAGGGAGTGGCTGTTGCATGCTGACAACTAGACCTGTGAGCAGCAGATCCCTACAGGGAAGACCTGGGACATGTAACGTTGTCGTCCCCCCCTGTGAGCGTAAGCGGAGTGGGCTGTCCTGGCGTATGCCAGTCCAGCGTGATGGTGTGTACAATGACCCCGGGGCTCTGGGCGTGATTCCGCCCTGGGCTGGACAAGGAAGTAACTAATGGATGTGTCCCTGTTGTAGTGTCGGCGCCACCTGGACCGCAATCGGCAATGTGCCACCCTGTGACCCAAATCCCACAACATGAGCAACATGGACGTAAGGGGGAATCACTGACCCTACATTCATCCATACTTCCACACTTGAAAGATCATAGACATGACACATCTGTGTGAATATGAATGTTTGTTGCACATTCAGTGGAGTGTTGCAGCTGGAGCAGTACAGGGCCATGCAACCCCACTTTACATTGTTGGCCCATGGAGGGCCAGCCAGAGTCCTTCAGGGAATGACAAGTACATCAGCAGAGGAGGAGTTCAGTCCGCAGTCTGATAGCTGTGTCATTGGTGACCAAACAGAATATGGCAGTCCATGTCGAGGTCCAAGGTGAGTGTCGCAGAGTGCATCGGGGGACAGTGGAAGGTGATGATGCAGAGGGCAAAACCAAGCAGAAACAGGCCACATGGCGGAGATGAATGCTACTGCGTCCTTCTGACCACGAAGGCAGATTCATCCGCATCTTCGTCCTCTGCTGTTGCATGTGCCTCACATGTGGGTGGTGGTGTTCTGTCTCCAGCACTGTGTGGCACTGACACATCAGGGCCCGGAGATGTGGATGGGGTGGTAGCAGCAGCATGCATCAGCGCCAGGCCTTGTGGCAGCAATGCCATGAGGAGGGTCTTTAGGGCATTGAGGGACTCAGCTACCTCGCGCTGGTGTGCAGCCGTGGCAGCCGCTCTTTCCGCCTGCGTCCGCTGCATGTTCTCCATGATCCTCCGCATGTGTCCCAACTCCCGGGCGAGATCGCTGGAGGCACTCTGACTAGACAGTCGTTCTTGTCTCAGAGTCAGGACTCTAGCAATGTCAGCCATGGTTCGTTGGAGAGCATGGAGCGGACTGTGGGTGTCCGTTAGGGACTGTGAGTGGTCCCTGATGGGACTTAGACACCCACGTATGGCGTCTAGTTTGGCTGCCATGCGGTCAAATCCCACCTGCACCTGTTCAGCCAGCTTCTCCTGGCACCCCAACACACGGCGTTGGAAGGCCATGTGTTCATCGTGGGGGTCCTGGGAGGCAGCCGTGGTGGTGGGTGCTGCCTGCTGTGTGTTCTGTGCAGGGGGTGGGTTCTCCTCGTAGCAGCTGGGCTGCCCTGCTCCTGGAAGTGGGCTGCAGAGGCTCTCCACGAGCTGTTGGAGGGCGTCGGAGTCGAAGGTGTGGTGGTCCTCTTCGTCATCAGAGGAGAGAGGTTCGGACTGCTCTGCAGGAGGTGTTGGATTTCCCCCTGCAATGTGAAGGGAAGATGCAGTTTAACATTGTGTTCACATGTATGTTGACGCATTGTACATGTTTACATTCAGACTGCATGACAGTGTACATTGGGACTGTTTGGGGGGAGCTGCCTATTTGATGCGGGACAGTGGACATTCCGACAACATCACAGATGTGTGTTTGTACTTGTACATTGTCAACTCACATTTCCCGGCAATCCCAAATGTGATTGGCCAGTTTCTACGCACATGCGGCACCAGTTGTGTCCTCTGTTCTGTTGTGGACGTGTTGCGGTTTGTACCACATCGTTGTCAATGTTGATGTGCTCGGCATGTAATGTGTGTGTGCCGCATTTTGGGGGAGTCGCCCCTGCAGCTCTGATTTGGCTGCCCCTTATCCCTTACATGCGGTGTGCCTCTGGCTTCTGTGCTTATGCAGTGCTGAGGTGTTGCATACTTGGGTGCATTGGTCTCTTGGTGGGATTGTGGGTCTGGGGCATGGTTTGTCCGCAGATGTGCTATGCTTAATTGTGCATGTGTGCCATTGTGCCCATCTCCCCCCGTCCCCCCAGTCCCTGGTCGTTACGCACCCTGTTGCTGTTGTGTCCGGTCATGTTGAGCAGTGTCGGGTCCCCCAACTCCTGCCACCGTCTCCCCACTGATGACTGTGGACACCATTTCCTCCATCTCGTCCAGCTCCTCCTGTGGCGCTGGACTCCCACCTCCAGTCTGCATTGCTGCCTTCCGGTTGTTTGCGAGTTTCTGCTTGGTTTTGCGCTTCACATCATTCCAGCGCCTCTTGACCTCTTCCATTGACCTCTTCAGCACTCCGACTGCATTCACCTTGTCCACGATGGTCTGCCATATTCAATTTTTTGTTGCCAATGACACAGTGGAGGTGACGAACAGTAGTTGATGGTGTTCTATCACCTCCGTTATCAGGATCC
Source organism: Calotriton arnoldi (assembly GCA_963921515.1). Taxonomy (NCBI): domain Eukaryota; kingdom Metazoa; phylum Chordata; class Amphibia; order Caudata; family Salamandridae; genus Calotriton; species Calotriton arnoldi. The sequence goes on from CAWUFW010000963.1 coordinate 2,382,813, forward strand.
TGTTTTCCTGCGGACTGAACCGCTTCTTCCTACTCTTCTTGCCCTTCCCTGACCCCGAGGTCCCAGGCTGGTCCTCCGGAGGGCTTGTGGGGTTCTGGTTGTCCTCTGTACTTGCTCTGGATACCCCCATTGTGCTTCGTTGTTCTTTGGCTTTTGTTTGTATGTTTTTTTTCTACTTTTGTAGTGCATTTTCCCGCATGACGTGTGGGAATTGCAGGCCTGTGGCTGGTTTTCGCTGATTTTTGTATCGCGATTGGCGTCATCGCTATTTTCGCGTTTGTGTTTCGCATTTTTGCGGCGTCGCGTTAATTTTAACACGGTCATTTGACGCGTTATCGTGGGACTATCGCAGGTTGCCGCCAGGTTGAGAATACTACGTTAACACGGCATTGTTTTCCCGCGATAGACTGCGATATGCAAAGTTGCGTTAAGCTAAATTTGCGATGGTTATCACACGTTCTTGAGAATATGCCCCTAAGTTGACTGTTGTCTCTCATATTAATGAAATCGCTGTTTGCTTTGCACTACTCAGAAGTATGAAGAAAATTATTCCTACTTAACTAGTAGTCCAGAGAGCAATTTCCTCTCACTTAGAATATGGAAATACCACTCTTCTGGTCCTGCTGAAATATATGATTGCAAAGCTGCAGGCCAAACACAACGCTGCAGTCCACCTGCTCCTGAACCTGTTTCCTTAGCATTTTATTTGGAGCCATCTTGTATCTTTTTACTTATGGTTGATCGACCAGCATATAAGTTAAAAATCCCAGTGCTTTGCTCATGGCGTTCTAGCTGACAATGGCCTTTTATATCTCAGGTCATGCGTTCATCCCGATCTATGATCCTACTCTTAATTTTAGGCCTTCCACTGTTGCTGTATTAAATGTTCTCCTGCTCCACTTCATCAGAGCTGGAGGTAGGTCTTTTCCTTATCTTGCTACAAGTTGCTGGAATTGCGTTCTGACTGATCTCTGACTCCTAACCAACTACACATCCTTTTGCAACAAGCTCAAAATTTCCTTTTCAAAACCCACTCTATGGATGCTATTCAGCAGAACAACTCTTTGCAGAGGTGGCCTTTTCGAATTCCTGATTCATACATTCATAAATGTATTTCTTCCCTGAAAAGTCTTTCCTGGCCCCTACGTATGAGTCTGACCTCAGGTGTGGGTTGCTCATACCTTCTTACTCCCACCCAGTAAGAAATGCAATGTGAAACACCGGTGTTACTGTTCCTGCCGTGCTGCTATGTTACCCCCAGCAGCACACTGGTCTGTAGAAAATAAAATCAAGTTATCCTTCCGCACCTCCTGATTCATACAAATAAAAGCAAAAAATGACAACTATAGAGGCAAAATCTTTGGGGCACATCTAAACTTCGGCTGCATCAGACAAAAGCCACCTACAACACAATGTGCCCCAAAATGCAGTGGTAGTGTAGTGGCCCTCTAGGTCCGGCCAAACAGTTCATGCGCACTTTACATGTTCCCCACCAGGCTGCGTTACACAGCCTGGTGAGGAACATGCTCAGGCTCCCTGTCCCCATCTGAGCACCAAACGCATTGCATTGCAGCATTGTGATTGGCTCACAGGAGTCTGTGTGCCCCGGTGCTTCCTGCTGCTGGCTGGGACTGCCGGAAGAAGGAAGATGACTATGACGGTGGAGAGGCGGAGGCCAGCTGTTAAAGGTAAGTCCTTTTTTCTTTTTTTTTCCTTCCCCCAAAACCCCGCCCCACCAACCTATCCGGTAGCAGCCGCTACTGCCAAAATGTAAAGCTAAAGCATGTGGTACCCCACCCTTCTGCTGCCTAACAGATCGCTTTCACTAACGGCACGTATCGTCACAAAAGAAATTGAAATCTGTGGGTACACCATCCTACCACTGCCGCCCACCCACATATCATTAACATCAAAATAGGAAAACAAGTATGTTATACGAATCTGGTGGTACCCTTCAGTACTTCCACAAATATTCCAACAACAAAAATGCCCCTAAAACGGGAGGATAAACACAGGGACACTCTTCAACCATCTCAGTCCAATTACATCAATTACACAAATACCCACAAAATCAAGGATAAATCTTAGGCTACTTCCCGCACATTCCCGCACATTCACTGCCCTTAGATTAATGCCACCAACAGCAGACACTGCTGCAAAAGTCGTAGGGCACCCTCTTCAGTTTTCCATATCCTTCACACATATACAATTAACATCAGGGCTGGACTGGGAACCAAAACCGGCCCTGGCAAACTGCTCGGCTGCCCCCCAGGAGTGAGGGGGGGTGTGCGGCCGAGCTGTTTGTTAGGGCCGATTTCTTTTTACAGGGGGCCGATATTGCTGGCCCCCGGTAACAAAAACGGCTCCCTAGGGGCCCAAAACCGGCCCCCACCGCCCGGTGCCCGCTACGGCCAGTCCGCCCCTGATTAACATCAAGAAATGGCCCCTAACTCCATATATTAAGGGTAAATCTGGGGATGCCGTAACCCTTCGACCCACCCACAGACACATCAAAAACAGCTCAAAATACCCACAAATATGGGTAACCTTGCATGTCTACCATTGCTGTGCTCTTGCAACACACTAGATACAATACAACATGCTAAAAGGGTAATAATCGATCTGCTGGCACCTCTTTCCTGCCCCTACCACTGAGACACATACCTCTAATGGCAAAAATTACCAAACAAAATGGAGGATAAATCCAGGGGTAATTCTTCCACCACTCTAGACGCCTAAAATCAACCTATAAATACACCAAAAATAAAGGCTAGATCTCAAGGTAATCCCCACCCTTCTACTGGACCCAGACCCATATTACCAAGCGAAAACAATACCACAAAGTATTTTAGCTAAATCTTAAGGCACCCTACTTAATCTTCCAAATGTCCCAGCCCTATACAACCAACAGCAAAAAAATCCATTGATACATGCCATGAAAGCTAACATTTCTCAAACAAAGAACCTAAATCTAGGGTTGAAACTATTGCTCGTATGGTAAGTATAATGAAATGCTGAAAACGTTTCCTCAGGTGCATTTACAGTTTTAGCAGAAAACAGTTTTTGCCATGGTAACATCCCAAGACAATTGCTCATTTCCAGTGTAGGGTTTAAGGTCCCTGGTGCAGTACCGCCTTCTGCCATGCTACTCCTGATTGAATCATTCTGACCAAGTCGGCATGTTTTCCTTTGCAGGAGACTCATATTACTAGTCCCCTAATAGGTGTACTATATGTTTTTGGATGAGGTTCATCAACAGAGCACAAGACTGTTGGGTTACTACTGTGCCATTGACCAGGATATGGCACATCTAATGGTTGGTGGTAGTCAGCGGCGGCTGGCACAGGTAAACGTGGTGAAGCGGGGCAGGGCGCGGCAGGGGGGAAGCCGACAGACGACGGAATAGGTGTCATTTATTTATTTAATTATACCTATTCCATCGTTTGTCGACTAACCCCCACTCCCACCCCGCCCCACCCGAGTTTACCTGTGCTGCCCGCCGCTGGTGGTAGTTGATCTACAGTCAAAGGTACAGGCCTTTTTGCCTGCACCCAATGGGGGAACTGTCTACTCGCTTCCCCTGTAAATCCATGTAGTGTTTCACAAATGGGTCCCCTACTCTTTCCCTGAGGGAAAGAGATGTGCGTGAGTATTGCTTAGTTATGTGAGGAGTGGATACTTTCTAGTGTAGGATTCTTCTGTATGTGAGGGTGCTCTAAGGCTGTATGGTGCTCCATAAGGTTCAATGGTAGTCAGAGCTGCTGTCTCCCATTCCCTGCATATTTCTGTGCACTGCTCTATCCCTTCATCCACTGATACCAATTTAAATCCAAATATATGTGACTCGTTTGCATATACATATAACTTTAAATGGAGACAGGGGGTTCATTCTCTTCATCTTCCTGGCATGAAGCTAGTTCCATCAGACCTGCCTTCAGTTTGTAGTTACACCAATTGATCAAAGGATGTGACCAAGCGCATGGGCACTGCTGCACATCTTCACAAAAGAGATGGGCTGCCTGCCCTCTCCCTCCTCCTGTATTATGAATTGCTGCAGATGCAAGAAGCCAACAACAGCCCTTCATTGGCTGGAGGCCACCTGGCTTCAACCTACAAAACCAAGTGGTCCTGATGCGATAACTGCCTTCTCCAATGAAACCAAGGTGACAGTAGGAACTGGTTGCCATGGAATGTATAATACCTACATATGCATGTTGTAATGAATAATTCCCTTCAAAGGTTTAGGGTCAACTTCAAATCTGTGTGTGTTCTCAGTTGGCTTGGGCCTAACTGCTACTGTTCTAGAACATGAGAAAGCTTTTGGCTAATTTACAGTCGCCTTTTTACTTTGAAGAGCTATAAACGGCCGTGCAGAGAAAGGATGATACCAGAGGCAAGAAACATTGGCTGCTCCCCTGAAGGAGTGGGGGAAGTACTCCAGGACAACGCTCTTCCAAAAACTTGGATGCGAACGAGCTAGCTACAGCTGAACAGAGCAAAAATAAAGCTGATGCGCCTTATCTTTAAATACCATCTGATAAAAGTTAACCCACAAGATACCTCAGACTCTGGGACTCGTTGTAAGCTCCAGAGTCAACTTTCGAATTTAATATCCTAAAGTCCTGCATTTGAAAATTGCTAAAATGTATCTAAAAAATCTGCTGACACAAAAATCAATCGTGAGTTTAGCTGTTGACTTGAAAAGATGGTAGGGTATAGCACATTCAATATCTGTAGGAGCCTGTACTTGTTACCTTTGGGTGTCATTGTTAAACTTAAATGCCTTTTACAATCCACAAGTGCATACAAAGAACAGTCCAGCTATTTTTAAGAGAAAATCCACTTTAGAAACTTAAGATTATTCTTAAATATTCATGTGGATCAAGCATGTGTCAAACTTACCATTTTGAGAAGCTGTAACCTCTAAATTCTGAACCCACTACCTGATTGTCTTCATCTGGATCACCAGTGTTATAGCAAGGGTGTCTGGGCATGCATGGAAAATGGGCTACTTTGCTTCAGGAGATGGGTAGTAAAAGGCCTTCATAATTAGTGTGCAAAACCCCTTCACACTACCAGACCTTCATGCCACAGCACCTTCTGTGCTAATGATAGCTATAATCATGACTCACTCACTCTTTTTAGACCCCTACATAAAACCTACCTTTTTTAAGCCTATTTGTTGAATTTCTCTGCAAAGGTCTTCCCAGATTCTCCTTGAAAATCGATCTTCTCCAGGCTTTGTTGTGGGACCATGTTCCTCTTTTATATCACATGGAATCAGCAGTACACAATCTTGAGAATGTTCAACTATTGTGTGCAATATGGGTGAAATTCTCAATTCACCCGTTCACTTCTAAACCAAAGTGTGAGGTTGTTCAAAATTACATGTTTGACTACAATCATGTTTTCCATCATTATGCCATGATGTAGTCATTTGCGTGAGTGCATACATGAATCTCTGTAGCTACCTTGCTTTATATTATATGATACCTTGCAACTTCCAGGACCTTCTGAGATTCACTCCGGTTCAGAATAGGAGATCTTTGTGCCTTCCTTAGTGGAGCTACAAATCTTTGACAAAAAGGATCCGTGACTGCTTTCTGCCAAGATCCTGACTCCTCCTGTATCCCTCTTTGGTTAAGTGCATCCATTAGCAGTCACGGCCAGAACACAGATTTACGTGGTGCTATAAACAGGCATATATGAGTACTTGTGTAAATTGGAATAACAATAAGCTGACTGTGCAGAGTGCAGAGAGCCCAACAAACATATTGTATGTCCCTTTAATTTATTAATGGACACAACAATGCAATGCTTCAATTGCAATGGCGTAGGGGAGTGCCACATCTTGTGCTCCACCATCCAATGACTATTACTACAATAAAACCGTTCATACATTTTCATATTGGCACATGCGGCTTGGACGGTATCACTCATAAGGAGTAGGGAATTTAAATTGGTTTTTATGTAGATACAAAATAGTGCATGGGTGGATTTGAGTATAACTGTGAGGTGATTTGATTCGACTTCATATTTCACCAGAAGCCACAGAAGAGTTTTAAAACTGGGGAGATATGGGTTTGTGGTGGCACCAACCACTCTCTGTGCTGGATGGTTTGTGGTTTTCTGCAACCAACTAAACAGTATTTAGGAAAGGGATGGCTATAGGCAGTCTGTATCAATAGTATAATTACATTCAATTTCTTGCTCTGGCAAATGTTTGTAGAAGTAATTGTGAGACAAGTAGTTGCAGGCACTGGTTTAAAAGGAGGAACAAGCAGAGCATTCTAATGTTCTTTTAAACCTAAAGAGAAGGTTCAGTTATTTGGTGTGCAATAAACGATAGGGAAGTTAGACCTACCTCCAGCCACGTTATACGTTTCAGTTTTCTTCAGTGCACTCAGATACCTGTACCCGAATTCTCACGGTGACAGGAGTCAAGAAACTCACACAGAAAAGGGTTTAATCTACTTGAACAGGACCACAACTGAAAGGTGCACCAGTGATATTATTGAACATAATAATAGAAAACTGAAGAGAAAGGTGTGACCGCCTCATACACAGCATAGAATTGTCAGGCATGAAGATTCCTGCAGGGGGTCAGTGATGGAAGATTCCAGATGGAGTGAGTTAGAATGTTGGTGGATAATAAATCTTCCAGCCACGTTGTCTGTGACAAGGTATTCTCTTTTACAGGAGACGATGAGTGGAGGAACCCCACAGAGCCTCAGCGTGACACTTTAGTGAGTATAATGGCAAGGTAGACAACCCTACAAGTGGAATACAGGCATTTGCATTGTTGAACTAGTCACCACTTTTAAACTCCTCTGTGTGGTCGTGTGCTCGGTGCTTGTCATGTTTTAGACGGAGCACACAGAAGAGTTTTCATTATCAATTGTGTGGGTTCCTGAGAACAGTGTGGCCCATGCGGCTTGTTCGTCTGTAGTGTAAGCATGAACACTCAGGAAAGTAGTACAGATGTATAGGGCATGAGTGAGAGTCTAATTATATTTAGTCCCTATTGGCCTTGGCATAGTTACTACTTTTGAGGTGGATCCCTCCACTTCCTTTTTATCTCTCCTGGTTGCGGTGGGATCCACCTCAAAAGAAATGATTGGATGAGGACATGGGACATAGGGATAATTGTAGCTTCCCGGTGGGTCTCATAATCCCTAGCATGAAAAGCTGCAGTTGAGTTTATTATTTCTTCTCAACGCCAAGGATGTGCATGCTATCGGATCTATATTTACTTTGATGTAGAAAAGAAAATAAGGCTTAACAGGAAGTTGTGGAGAGCTCCTTCCAGGTGAAAGTTGTAGTTGCATAGTATAGCAACTGAAAAGAGCTTCAACCCTTTATTGACAGCAGATAAGGAAGCACAGCAGTGAGGAAACGGCGACGTAGGAATCTGGATCCCATCCTTGTTGCCTCGAGAATACCTTAAAGCAGGAAACATGGTTTGAAGGTTAAAAGTATCCAGCTGGCGGGTACCAAAGAAGTGATAACCCCAATATCGGACCTCAAACTCATGTGTCAATTACTGTTTGCAATGGAAACAAGTTGAGGAAGCCTTGCTAGTAGCCCACAAGCACACCGAATATAGCTAAAGAACTTGAATGCGGTGTAACACATCGAATCATGCTAAATAATATTTAAGATCAGTCCACTGAGATCATGGACGTTTGCTGCAATGGAGTTTTTTACAAAATTATGGAGTTACAGTGCTTGCAAGATAACCTAACATCTGCATAATTTGCAGAATACAGCAGAAAAAATCTGCTTAAATAGATCAAAAGTTACTAAAAAAAGAGCCACATGTGTTCTGCACAGTGGCAGACTCTTTGCAAAAGTTAACTGGTCACAATTTATTGGAACTACTGTGGTGAAACCTTTGTTCAAAATATTGTGTGCTAAAATGACAAAATAGTGAATTAATACTGCCACAGAATATTTTGCATTATGCTACACAATTTGCCTTTTCTTGCTGCACAATTCAGTGAACGCTGTGGCATAATTTGTTCTTTCACTGCTAGATCATTCCAGTGGACTTGTTTATAACCCACCTTTCACATTAATTCATGCTTTGAAAACTGATACAGAGATAATTATATAGCATTTGCTTTGCATTTTGGGGGGCAAAAATGTCTTTTTTGGTGTTTGAAGAACTTCTTGAGTGCTTGAGGGGCGAATTGTGTTCAAGAATTGATGTCAATGGTTATGTCATCCTGCTGTCAGTTATGATGTCATCAGTGTTGTCATGTGTGATTTCTAATGCATCACAAACTGGAGGAATGAGTTAATGTTTGCTCCATGAACCATAACTGGTGAATTTCAAAGCTTTTATCCGTTTAATGGAATTGGGGTTTTTCCAGTGAAACCTTCTCTTACAAGGTTACTGGTGCCCTCACCACTTATTTTGAGCTGGCCATGAGAACGCTAATTGTACATGACAGAGAGTAACTGCAAACAGCTACCCACATCAAGTTCACTATGAACATACCTGCATATATTAGGGAAATCTAATATAATTTATAAATACAACAATCACCAAAGTGTTAAAGCAGAATAAATATAATTTAAAGTTTGAAACATTTACAGTACAAAAAGTCTATGTGTGGAAGGATTTGTCAAATCCTACATTCTGCAGTGTCTTCCGCCACAAACATTTGAAGTAGAAAAAGTCGCAAACCTCAGCTGATGGACACATGGCGTATAACAGCGCTGTTTGTATCTCTCTTATTAGCATCTCCGATGACCAAGTATCTTTTTACCCACTGATTATCATAGTCTCTTTACAGAATGGATCTTCTTGACACAGCTTACAGTGTCCAACAGTCCAAACATCTTCGGCTGAAACACCATTGTCCTAGCATCTACATTGTATCTACAAATCACATTCCGGACACCAAACTCCCTGCACAAACATACACTACATGTTGTAGAGCTTCAGCTGCTCCTCCACGTCCACTTCCGACATCGGTCCAAAGGTTTCCTCCTTCTCCTTCATGAGCTCGAAGATGGCGGCCAGCTGCTCCCGCTGCACCCTGTCAAAAAGAACAGGAAGGGTAGAAACAGCGCTCTAGTCTTATCCCTGAGACACTTCGGAGGACAATCATAGGGGGTGGGGCGGAAGGAGATTGGATTCATGAGATGCATGTGCCATCAATGGCAGGTAGGCAGAGAAGGCAAAGAGAGAGATAACATTCTGCATGTGCATAGAGAGAGGGGGCAAGGACATAGAAGAGAGAGGGTGGAAACAACCATGTGTAAAGAAGAAAGAGAAGAGAAGTACAGAGGGGACAGATTCAGGAGAGTGAAAAGAAATAGAGAGGGAAACTTGGAAATAAGAGTGAGGAGAGGAATTCAGAGAGGACTCCAGGTACTTAGAAAAAATGAGAAAAGAAAGAGTGAGGCAGAGAAAGACATTATCCTTGACCACTAGGATCTCAAAACTACAGGTGACTCACCCATGTCCCACCTAGCTAAATACAGAGGCAGCTGCCAAACAGTACAACGAATCAATTGCATAGCAAGTATTTCTAATTCACAATATAGCCCCCATTAACATTAAAATCTCTGGAGAGGTTATCCAGTATCATAGCTGCTTGGTAAGTAAGTCCTGCAAAAGTCCACAACAAACTCAATTTCTTTAGCAAAGTGACTCAAGACCTCAATACTACTTAGGGTAGTTAATTATGGGAGGTGTCAGGTTGTCAAATCTATCCTATAGACCAGATGATTTAATGATCTAGCGCACAGGGTGCTAGTGGCAGTGAATTCACGAGGGATGGAGTAAGGAGAGACATACTGATAAAACCTTCAAAATCCTCTTTGCGTCTATGAGTTCACACAAATACCCCCACCTCGTCTGTGGTCTTCCAGTACTGGAGAGAAGGTTGAAGGGTGAGAAGGCCTTGGCCTGCCCTGGAGTTTGAGTTTCAGTCACCACAGTGTGCTGCTTTTTGTGCTGACCCACCCACCCCCGAAACAGGCTCAGCTGCAGGCAAGGAGCGGCCCCAATAATGACTCATGCCACCTTGTGTGGGTGAATGGTCAGCCTCATTTTATGAGTACAGTGGAAAAAAATCGATATCCTGAACACCATGGTCTGCGTAAGATGCCAGTCCTGTACTGCATCACGGAAAATTCTTGAGTGTTGAAAGCGACATAGTCTTAAAATCTAAATAACGTTACTGGTGACGTCATATTTACCACTTGTGAAACTACCTGTCTCTCCCCGCTTGGACTGGATTGTTTTTGTAGAGACCTGGGTGCGACGGAGACCCCTGTGCTGGAGGGGTTGAAGGGTGAGGGACCTAGGCCTGTCGCACAATGAGACTTCTGTGACTTTTTTATTTTCCTGTTTCGTGGGTGTGGTGTGAGTTCTGACGATTTAATGCTTCTCCATATGCCTGGTGAGGTATGGTTTCCATGTTGTTTCATTGCTTAGATTTGTGGAGAAAGGGGGGACATGTTGTGTTGTGTTTCAGTGTTTTGTGCTTCCCAGCTGTTTCAGGATGTTTCTTCATTAGGTGTGGAGTGCATGCCCCATGCTGTGCACTTCCTGCAGTGTCAGCATAAGTGTCTAGGGGCCAGATGTACGACCCTTTTTTGCGCTTGCAAATGGGAGATCGGCCCGTTTGCGCCCGCAGAAAAGGTTAATGGAATGTGCAAACGCTATTTTGCGAGTCACTGGCTCGCAAAATAGCGTTTGCGACTCTCGCTGTTAGGAAGGGGCGTCCTTTCCAAATAGCGAGACTCGCTGCCATTTACTATTGTTTTGCGACCGCATTTGCGGCCGCAAAACGCTCACAGTTTACCACCTACTTCAAGTAGGTGGTAAACCACTCGCAAACGGGAAGGGGTCCCCAGGGGACCCCTTCCCATTTGTGAGTGTATGAGAAACTATTTTTTAAGAGCAGGCACTGATCCCAGGGACCACTGCCTGCCCTTAAAAAATTAAACTGAAAATTTCATTTTTCTTTTTAATGCATCCCGTTTTTCTTTAAGGAAAACGGGCTGCATTAAAAAAAAAATACTGCTTTATTTGAAAAGCAGTCCCAGACATGGTGGTCTGCTGACCCCAGCAGGCCACCATCCCTGGGAGTGCTAGCCATTCCTAATGGGGTCTCAAATTGCGCTTGCCTCATGAATATTGATGAGGCATGCAAATTACGACCACATTGGGAATCGCTAACAGTGTCTGTGACGCGGTTGTACATTGCATTTTGCAAGTCGCAAATTGCGAGTCTAAAAGCGACGCAATTTGCGAGTCGCAAAATGTAGGGTCGTACATCTGGCCCTATGTGTCTCAGTAGGATGGCTGAGCTGACAGGACCCGAAACTCCCGCTGAGAGTGTGTTTCTTGGAATATACGTTTTTGTTCATGTACACCCAGACCTTCCTCAACATAACACAGGCACAGCTGTCTATTCGTGAACGCTGTCTAAAAGCACATATATTACATGTTTGAATTTGCATACCTTAAAAAGCACAATGTGCATACTAGGATACCCGACCGGAGACTGTGAGAATGCAGGGTTGTCATAGTGAGCAGAGCACGAGAATAGTTATGCACGTGCATTACTGAAGATGCTATGGAGAGCACTAGAGTATAAATGGAAGGAGCAGGGCTGAAGGTCAGTCACTCTCAGAAACAAAAAAGTAAATCATTACAGGGTAGGAGGAAGTAGCAGGGTGTTAACAGGGCAAACACTTCCTACTATATTGTCTCTTGGGAATAATAACAGGCATTCATATTACACAGTTAAACAATACTCAATTTTGACCTCAGAATGATGAAATACGAAGTCAACCCACTATAACTGAAACTATCAAAGAGCAGATTACACAATAGGATCTGCAGTAGTCCTTTTAGCATCTTTAGTATCTCATTGGCTGGAGATGTTAGAGTTTTCTGTGCAACCCCAATACTAAAATGCTAATACTTTTGTAGGAAATAAAATAGGAATATGATTTTACAGCTCAAGCACAGGTTCTTAACATAGTCCGTGCATAAAAGGCACAGCAGCCAGAACAAAATTAGTCAGCTGCAATCCGAGTCGGGCTTCCCAGCGCTAGCCATCCCTATTGGAGACAGAACCAAATTATGCCTACAGATAAGTTTTCAGATGCTTTCCAAAGCTCAACAAATTATCATTGAGTCTAAGGCAAATGGGCAAGGAGTTCCATAGTTTGGGAGCCAGGAAGAAAAAAGAGCGGCCATCACCTCTGGCTCCCTTAATTCTTGGAACAGTAAGAAGACCTAGCTTAATTGATCTGAGTTCTCTATTGGCCTGGTAAGGGTTGATGAGGTGGTGAAGAATCCATGGGCCTACTTTGTGTTTAGCGCGATGAGCAATGCATAGTGCCTTGAATTGAATTTTTGTCTACTGGGAGCCAGTGCAGCGTGGCAAGCGCAAGACAAGCTGACTGAGACCTGGGAACACCTAACAACATTCAGGCAGCTGCATACTGGATGATCTGCAGCTTGTTCGTCATGGAAAGTAGGCTTCCTAGAAACAGAGAATTACCATAATCGAGGTGAGGTGGTACAAGTCCATAAACCACTGTTTTTCTTGTATCCATGGGAAGTCATGTTATAGTTTTCCTCAGGGCTCTAAAAAGGCAGAAACAACTTGCTGCAAACTTTTTTGATTTTAGGGTCATGGTAAGGTTGCTGTACAGAATAACGTCCAAACTTTTCACTTCTGTTTTGGGGACTAAGGGCCAGGAGAATTGGTCCCATAGAGAAGGACTGTTACCGACTACCAAGACCTCTGTTTTGTCACCGTTTAGCTTTAGGCAGCTCACCACCATCCATTTGGTAACTTGCTCTAAACAGATATTAAGTTTTTGAGAAATCAAGTCGACATTGGGAGAAAAGGAGAAAATAATCTGGTTATCGTCTGCATAGGATACCATAGTAAAATCTAAGGAACATATAATGTCAGATAATGGGTGAACATAAAGATTTATAAGTGTGGGGCTAAGGGGGGAGCCCTGAGGACTCCACCTTTTAACTGGTGCATCTTGGAACGAAATGGCTCTTCGCTGACTTGAAATCTCCTGTTGGTTAAAAACGACGATAGCCATTTTAACGCGCTGCCTGTGACTCCAGCTTCTTCCAGTCTGCGAAGGAGAGTGGAATGGGAGATTGTGTTAAAGGCTGCGCTTGAATCAGGAATAAAAAGTGCAGCTGAACCACCCTGATCTTAGACTTGTTTTAGATCCTCTGTGGCCATCAATAAAGCAGTTTCCTTGCTACAGCCCCAACAAAAACCCGTTTGTGTAGAATGCAGATTGTTGTTATCTTACAGGAATTCAGAAAGATGTCTATTGATTGCCTTCTCTAGAATTTTACTAACACCTGGGAGCAGTGAGATGGGTCTACAGTTATCAATCTGCTCTGGATCTAATGCTGTTTTTTAATAGAGGGTGTATGATGGCGTATTTCTAAGCGTCTGGGACCACGCCACTGTCCAGGGAAGAATTGTAAATATCTGCCATGGCTGTAAGAACTGCATCTCCTCCTTTCAGAAGGATGTCTAGGGGAGCGAGGTTCAACAGGAATCCTGATTTGACGAGACCTGCAAGGTCCAGGATATCCTTTTTTCATATTGCATTAAACATGGCAAGCTCAGCTTTGGATTTATTGACAATTGACTCTTCATGAGTCCTGTTGTTAAATTCAGCTGATCCAGACAAAGCATCATAAATGAGACTGACTTTCCCTAAGAAGTGATTTGCCGATGTCTCACTGCGAGCTTCTGAGGGAGTTGCTCATGAAGTATCAGTTTTATAAAAGAGTTAACATTAGTATAGATTTCCTTAGATGAATTTGCAGACCGGCTAATTCTGCTTGCGACGTTGTTTATCCGGGTTCTCAAGATAGGGTGTTGATATGATTTCAGAGCTTGTCTGTAAGCCTGTGTACAGGTCAATCAATCAATCAATCAATCAATCAGGGAATTGTAAGCACGCTACTCACCCGTGAGGGTCTCAAGGTGCTAGGGGGGGGAGGGGGGTCCGCAGATCTGTTTAGCCGAAGAGCCAGGTCTTGAGGGTCTTCCTGAAGGTGTTCAGGGAGGGGGCGCGTCTGATGTCTGCCGGTACTCGTTCCAGGTCTTGGCTGCAATGTGAGAGAAGGATCTTCCGCCTGCTCTGGCTCTGTGGATGCATGGGGTTTCGGCCAGTGCGAGGTTGGAAGATCGGAGGTTTCTTTTGGGTACGTGGAAGTTGATTCTGTCGTTGAGGTATTTGGGTCCGTTGTTGTGTAGGCATTTGTAGGCGTGAGTGAGGATTTTGAAAGTGACTCTTTTCTCCACGGGGAGCCAGTGGAGACTTCGTAGGTGTTGGCTGATGTGTTCGTGTCGGGGGATGCCGAGGACGAGTCTGGCGGCGGTGTTTTGTACTGTCTGGAGTTTGCGGAGTAGGGACTTGTTGATGCCGGCGTAGAGTGCATTTCCATAGTCCAGTCTGCTGGTGATGAGTGCGTGGGTGACTGTCTTCCTTGACTCAGGGGGGATCCACTTGAAGGTCTTGCGGAGGATGCGGAGGGTGTTGAAGCAGCTGGAGGTGACGGCGTTGACCTGTCAGTTCATGGTGAGTCGAGTACGATGCCGAGGTTCTTAGCGTGGTCTGAGGGGGTAGGTGGGCTTCCGAGGGCGGTCGGCCACCAGGTGCTGTCCCATGCAGAAGGGGTGGTACCGAGGACGAGGACTTCTGTCTTCTCGGCGTTGAGCTTCAGGCAGCTGTTGGTCATCCAGACTGCGACGTCTTGCATTCCTTTCTGGAAGTTGAGTTTGGCAGTGGTGGGGTCTTTGGTGAGGGAGAGGATGAGCTGGGTGTCGTCGGCGTAGGATACGATGTTTAGGCCGTGTTGTCGGACGATGGCTGCGAGGGGGGCCATGTAAATGTTGAAGAGGGTGGGGCTCAGTGATGAACCCTGTGGGACTCCGCAGGTGATTTTCGTGGGGTTGGAGAGGAAGGGTGGGAGTCTGATCCTTTGGCTTCTTCCAGTGAGGAATGATCGGATCCAGTCCAGGGCTGTTCCTTGTATGCCTGCGTCGTGTAGTCTGGCGACTAGTGTGCGATGGGAGACGGTGTCGAAGGCCGCTGATAGGTCGAGTAGGATGAGGGCTGCGGAGTGGCCTTGGTCCAGGAGGGTGCGGATGTCATCTGTGGCGGCGAGTAGGGCGGTCTCTGTGCTGTGGTTGCTTCGGAATCCGGATTGGGACGGGTCGAGGATGGGGTTCTCTTCAATGAATCGTGTCAGTTTCCTGTTGACTGTTTTCTCTGCAACTTTGGCTGCGAAGGGGAGGAGCGAGATGGGCCGATAGTTCTTGAGGTCGGTGGGGTCAGCTGTGGGCTTCTTGAGCAGGGGTCTGACTTCTGCGCGCTTCCAGTCATCTGGGAAGGTGCCTGTTTTGAAGGTGGTGTTGATGGTGCGTTGTAGTTCGGGTGCGATGGCGGCCACGGCTCTGTGGTAGATGTGAGGGGGCAGGGGTCGGTGGGGGCCCCTGAGTGGATGCTTTTCATGGTCGAGGCGGTGTCTTCGGCCGTGATCGGTGTCCAGTTGGAGATGGTGGGCTGGCTGGTGTTTCTGGGGGCGGGGGGCCGTCTGTGGCGCCTGGTGGATGATCGATGAAGTTGTCGTAGAGGTTTTTGATCTTGAGGTGGAAATAGGTTCCAAGCTTGTCGCAGAGGTCTTGGGATGGGGTGATGTCTGTGGCTTCGCTGCGTGGGTTGGTGAATTCTTGAATGACACTGAAAAGTTCCTTCGAGTTGGTGGAGTTGGCCAGGATTTTGTTGTGGATGAAGTTCCTCTTGGTGGCTCTGATCTGGTTGTGGTAGTCCGTCATGGCGTCCTTGTAGGTGGTGTGGTTTTCGGTTGTCTTGGTCTTTCTCCAGTTCTTCTCCAGGCGTCTGCAGGTGCGTCTGGCTTCTTGGAGAGCGGTTGTGAACCAGGCGGCTTTCCTGGGGCGTTGTCTGTCGGGGTTGCGTAGCGGGGAGAGCTCGTCTGCGCAGTTGGAGATCCAGGTGTGGAGTTCTCTGGCTGCATCGTTTGCGCCGTTTGCATCAGGTGCCCAGGTGTGGTTGTCTCGAGTGAGGGTGGAGTTAAGTTGCTCGTCGGTAACCTTGCTCCAGTTCCTTCGTGGTGGGCGTGGGGCTGGTTTGGGTGCCTTGGGTTTGTTGATGGCGAAGTGTACGCAGTGGTGGTCGGTCCATGGCGGCTGCGTTGTGTGGCTGAATTGGACGCTGTTTCCTGCCGCGAAGATGGGGTCGAGGGTGTGTCCTGCTCTGTGGGTCGTGTGTTGACGAGTTGTTTAAGTCCGATGCTGGCGAAGTTGTCACGAAGGATAGTGGAGTTGGGGTCACTGGGGTTGTCGAGGTGGAAGTTCAGATCTCCAATGAGTATGTAGTTTGTTGAGGCGATGGCGTGGGGTGCGAGGAAGTCGGTGATGGTGGTGGCGAAGGGTGTTCGGGGGGTCTGTAGATGAGGGTTCCTCGGAGTGTGGCTTTGGGGGTGGTCTGGATCTGGAAGTGCAGGTGTTCGGCGGAGGGGAAGGTTTCGCTGGAGGTGGTGAGGCGGAGGGTGCTCTTGTGGGCAATGGCGAGGCCCCCTCCTGGGTGGTTGGGGCGGTCTTTCCTCTGGATCTTGTATCCGTCTGGGATGGTGGTGCTGATGTCGGGGGCAGAGGAAGCGTTGGTCCAGGTCTCTGTGAAGAAGGCAATGTCGGGCGAAAGAGAGTCGAGTAGGTTCCAGATTTCCATGGCGTGTTTGTGTACGGAGCGTACGTTGAGGAGGATGCATTTTAGGGTGTCGCCGATGCTGGCGTCAGCGGTGTTGGAGGCCGGGGTGGCGGTGTGGGTCTGGCGGCAGTGGAGGCAGGAGAACTGGCCGTGGGTCGTGTTCGGCGAGGCCTGTTGGCATTCTCTAAGTCTTCCAGGGTTGAGTGCGAGGAGGGTGGTGGTGTCGTAGCGATGGGTAGTGGGAGGTCCAGGGTTCCTGCCGCTGGCTGCGGTCGGGTCGCGGATGGGCGCAGACGGGCTTGCCTTTGGCGTGCCGGCGGCGCAACCGCACAGCGGCCGCCATTAAGTAGGGGAGGTGGGAGGGTGGAGAGGCGGGAGCAGGGGAATTCCGGGGGGGAATTCCGGGGGGGGAATTCCAGGGGGTAAGGGG